>CM059563.1:27506482-28706482 GCA_030386875.1 Morinoia aosen
ATGATAGCTGCAGGACTGTGTTCACCTGCAGCATTACTCACAACTGGATTGCCTTCATGCCATCGCGTCTGCAGATGGTTGTTTTAAATAAGGCACTAAGTCTTCATATTCAATTGTTAGATGACAAACTAAGTCATTGGATCCAATTGGTAGATGCCGCTCCATTTCTTCATGTTTAGAATTTGTAGCATGATGAGAGGCAACAATGTGATCAATGCACCTACAGTAGAGGTAGTTCACTAAAAGTGTTCACGAACAATTTACGATAATTATAAACTGTAATGAGAACACAAGGGGAAAAATAACGGCAGTAACGCGAGTATAAAAACTAATAGCAGTAACGTGAAAAATTAACGGCAGTAAACGTGAGCATAAGAAATAACGGCAGTAACGGGAGTTGCGTAACGCAGCATCCTTTCCACACAGAAGCAGCATACAGGGAAGAGAAAGAAGCGAAGAACCGCCATGAAGTCAAAAGCGCACCAGAAATTCCTCCAAAAGCGGATTCTCGCAGAATAAATACACTCACTCAACATCTACGAGCCTCAGTAGGTACTCTGTGCGCTGTCAGAGCTTCATTTCACGAGTGCAAGTCAGTCAACGCTCTGTATTCTGGCCAGGACGGCATTTTTAAAAATTTTTAATTTCAATCTCTGCGCTGAATTGCTTAATATAAATGTTTTTCACGTTGAAAACTCAAATACTGAACTGAATTACATGTTATACACTGAGTTGAATTGCAAGTTACACACTGAGCTGAATTACATGTGACACACTGAGCTGAATTACATGTGACACACTGAGCTGAATTACATGTGACACACTGAGCTGAATTACATGTGACACACTGAGCTGAATTACATGTGACACACTGAGCTGAATTACATGTGACACACTGAGCTGAATTACATGTGACACACTGAGCTGAATTACATGTGACACACTGAGCTGAATTACATGTGACACACTGAGCTGAATTACATGTGACACACTGAGCTGAATTACATGTGACACACTGAGCTGAATTACATGTGACACACTGAGCTGAATTACATGTGACACACTGAGCTGAATTACATGTGACACACTGAGCTGAATTACATGTGACACACTGAGCTGAATTACATGTGACACACTGAGCTGAATTACATGTGACACACTGAGTTGAATTGCAAGTTACACACTGAGCTGAATTACATGTGACACACTGAGCTGAACTGCATGTTACACACTGAGCTGAATTACATGTGACACACTGAGCTGAATTACATGCGACACACTGAGCTGAATTGCAAGTTACACACTGAGCTGAATTGCAGGTTACACACTGAGCTGAATTACATGTGGCACACTGAGCTGAATTGCAAGTTACACACTGAGCTGAATTGCATGTTACACACTGAGCTGAATTACATGTGACACACTGAGCTGAATTACATGTGACACACTGAGCTGAACCGCAAGTTACACACTGAGCTGAATTGCAAGTTACACACTGAGCTGAATTGCAAGTAACACACTGAGCTGAATTGCAAGTTACACACTGAGCTGAATTGCAAGTAACACACTGAGCTGAATTGCAAGTTACACACTGAGCTGAATTGCATGTTACACACTGAGCTGAATTACATGTGACACACTGAGCTGAATTGCATGTGACACACTGAGCTGAATTACATGTGACACACTGAGCTGAATTGCAAGTAACACACTGAGCTGAATTGCAATTTACACACTGAGCTGAATTGCATGTTACACACTGAGCTGAATTACATGTAACACACTGAGCTGAATTGCATGTTACACACTGAGCTGAATTACATGTGACACACTGAGCTGAATTGCATGTTACACACTGAGCTGAATTACATGTGACACACTGAGCTGTATTGCATGTTACACACTGAGCTGAATTACATGTGACACACTGAGCTGAATTACGTGTGACGCACTGAGCTGAATTACACGTTGCACACTGAGCTGAATTACATGTTATACACTGAGCTGAATTACACGTATATATTGACAGCTTTCCAACCGAGCTGAATCGTACTCTGAGAAATTTGACTGGCGCATTCAGCGCTCCCCGGAGAAGCGCGAAGCTGATCTGATAGTTGCGTAAGCTGAACAGCTCTGAAAAAGAGGAAATAAAGAAAGAAAGATAGAAAGAAAGAAAAACCGCTCATTTAAAAAAAAAATTGACACATGAGATACATGCCAACATATTGGCTTTTATAAATGACGTCCTTAGAAATGAGAATACAAGTCGTCTGAGCTGAAGAGTGGCAGTTCAAGTTCAGCTCGGGTTGTTCTCTCGAGTACGCTGACTCGGTGAGCTAGGGAAGGTGTTGTGAAGCCGTTGAATTTCGTGACTGAGAAGGAAGGAGAAAGAGAGGAGGGGAGAGAATGGAAGAGAGAAGCTTTGTAGAGGGTAGGGTGAACTGAGGGTTAGGATCCCCTCGTGCTCTATTGATTGTTCGAGTTTATGAATGAAACGACCCACGCAAGCACTCACGTCACGCTCACTATGGCCACTCACAGCGGCTCGCGGCTCTGACGTCGACTTCACTACAGCCAATCACAAAAAAGTATTACTTTGCCGTCACTTGCACTACAACCAATCAGGTCACTGAAACACCCTGACGTCACTTGCTACGGAACAGGGTAGCACGAGTCATTAATAAAAAGCAACTGAAAAATCAATCAATATCGTCCATCAAGTGACATTTGCGACCTATGGTGCTTCGTACGCACGCCGACTCATAAACTACACAATTACTTATTTATCTAATCTATGCGGAATACTCCAACTTTCGGAAAACAAAATCAATGCGAAGTCGAGTTCTCAATAATTACTAATGCAGATTTCTGGGCCTGGGAGTGATAGAGTAAACAACAAAAAACAGCGTCTGCTCAGCAAAGAGCAAAGTGTGCTGATCTCGTTGGAAATATGAAATATCCTGTTTGTGACGAACGAATCTTCGTTTTATTGCAACTCAAGTCCTCTAGGGCATGTGTTGAATACTGTGACCTTTCGAAACTATATATACTAGTCCACCCCCATGCAGTATTTGAAATAAGAAAGAAGGCGAAATGAAAGAGAGGCAGTAAGAAATAAAAAAATTGATGAGGCCACGTGAACACGGCCCGTCAAAATATATAGGGCTGGAGCTTGTATCACAGATACGCTCATCACGCACTTTCGGCTGGCTTCGGACAGACAGAAAGACAGACGGACGGACGGACGCGGCTTTCATTATAGTATAGATATGTATCGTAGAATTTTAAGGCTAATAAACTTCATGATTCGCAATTAAAATACTTAGTTTGTTTCTCGGACGTCGGACTACCAGGAATCTGAAGGTTATCTTCGGAAAATTCCGATGTTTTCAAGTGTAATTTAGAGACATTAAGATTACCAGGAATCCGACGTCTGTTCTCGAGATTTTCTCTCATTTTATACTTTCGAATCCAATTCTGAGGCTATCGATGGCAGGAGGTTCTCACTCGGTCTGGATTGTCAGCTGGCAAATGACGCGGTGAAATTTTGTGGCAACGAGCAAATGAAGCGAGAGACTTCACAAACATTTCACAAACGAGTAAAATGTTTTGTGACGCAACAGGTATTATGCAGACCTGAAGGAATGAAAGTCGATTGGGAAACAGTTCAATAAAACTGCACTAAAGTTATTACTTTGAACGGCATTGACACAACTACGCATACCAAGAAATCGTTATAGAGTACTAAGCATGATGCCTATCTTTCTATACTACAATAAGAAGGGTGTCTGTCTCTTTGTCTGTCTGTCCGAAGCCAGCCTGCAGTGTGTGATGAGCGTATCTGTGATTCAGGTTTCATCATCTCCACAATATCCAGTGCATTAATCCGTCAGATTCGAGTAGGAATGAATACCACGTGAATTCTTAGGAAATAGGAACGTGTGTCATGTGATTTGTCTAACATTATTATACATTTTTGACGGGCCGTGTGGACTCGGCCTCATCTGCTCTCGAGAGATTGATTTTTTTATGTCTTACAGCCCTTATTTCATTTCGCCTTCTTCCTTATTTCAAATTAAAGTGATAGACTAGTTGTCAACAACATGTGAGTTGCTCAAACTGAAAACGTCTTAATGGAACTTGTACATAAGTCACCACATGGGACGCACTCACGTTTTCTTCAAATATGCATCACCCAAAGTCCAAACGAACCTGTTTCTCACGTGAAGTCGAGATGATGTTAGATTAGAGAAATTATTGTCACTTTTAATGATGAATGAATCATTTTCTACGGGTAATTATAAAATTGCGTAACACATTCATTGCGGTATGGCCCACCAGTGGGTCATGCTTAAGTTTTCCAACTGCCAAACGACCCATCGACGGGTCGTTTGAAATTTTTTGAACGATGCTCTAATGCCTTCGGAATTATGAATGACTGGATCGATGATGCCAAGAAAGGCTGCGTGATGCAACGAACGAGACACCGTGACGACACATCACACGTGCGGTGTGTGGCGCTAAACACCACCTGAGTAACCCAATAGATGTCATGTCAGGTGTGTGAGTGCCTACTTGCTCAGCACATGTACGTATGTACGTATCCTAACCTGCTGCTCATTTCCGGATATGTGTACTCGTGGGATACAAAAAGATGGTGCATGATTTATAGATATACAGGATCACAGAGATAATTCAATTAAAGTTAGTTAAATAGTCTTGGGATCATATATTGATATACAGGATAACAGAGATAATTCAAGTAAAGTTACTTAAATAGTCTTGGGATCATATGTTGATATACAGGATAACAGAGATAATTCAAGTAAAGTTACTTAAATAGTCTTGGGATCATATGTTGATATACAGGATAACAGAGATACTTCAAGTAAAGTTACTTAAATAGTCTTGAGATCATATGTTGATATACAGGATAACAGAGATAATTCAAGGAAAGTTACTTAAATAGTCTTGGGATCATATGTTGATATACAGGATAACAGAGATACTTCAAGTAAAGTTACTTAAATAGTCTTGGGATCATATGTTGATATACAGGATAACAGAGATAATTCAAGTAAAGTTGCTTAAATAGTCTTGGGATCATATATTGATATACAGGATAACAGAGATACTTCAAGTAAAGTTACTTAAATAGTCTTGGGATCATATGTTGATATACAGGATAACAGAGATAATTCAAGTAAAGTTACTTAAATCGTCTTGGGATCATATATTGATATACAGGATAACAGAGATAATTCAAGTAAAGTTACTTAAATCGTCTTGGGATCATATGTTGATATACAGGATAACAGAGATAATTCAAGTAAAGTTGCTTAAATAGTCTTGGGATCATATATTGATATACAGGATCACAGAGATACTTCAAGTAAAGTTATTTAAATAGTCCCGGGATCATCGCTTATGTAAGAGCTGTTTACAGTGGGGCTCTAATTCAGCGTCAGGCTGTAAAATGCGCCCCTGAGCCAGAGCGCCGTCAGAACTGACCTGAATGGAACACTTGGGAGAGTGAACACTCTTGGGCACACAACTGCCTCATTTTGCTCGTAGAAAATACCATGTTTCTTAATCGCTTCATTATCATAACCGTGTCGCCGAAATGTTTTTCCAGCTTATAAACTTGAGGGGAGGAAGTGAGTAAAGTACAAGCTCAATGAGTAAGTAGAAGAGTTCCTCGGTAGCCATTTCTATCATTCTTTTCCGTTATCCATAATCACCGGAGGAGCTGCACACATTCCTGTATGCTAGACCAGGAGTTCTCAAAGTGGAGCCCGTGGCACTTTGACAAGGGGTCCGAAAATTTCAAAGAATTTAACACTGGGTGCAGTTACCGTATTTATATACAGCTTTCCATGACTGTTGCTATTATGAAACAGTGCGTACAATGAATATATACAAATATTCCTGAGGGGAACACATGTGAGGGGGTCCTGAGCTTATTTTTGTGTAATGAAAGTGGTCTTTGCTTGAAAAGAGTTTGAGAACCCCTGCACAAGACATCCTCAATGACCAGCTAAGCTTGCTAGAAAAAGGAAGCCCAGTACGTGTGGGCACCGTGGGTCCGTCACAAGGAAACTACGCCAGATACGCGACAGCTGATCAAACTTCCCGCCAGATGGGGCTGCATTTCGTGGCGACCGACTGAGCACCTGCGCTGCCGCTGCTGCGGCGGGCGGCGTGGGGGTGAAGAGAGCACTGATACACTCGCAGCTCTTCTGCCGGTGAGAGGCTAACAATTTTGTAACACTTCGACTGCGACGTGTGCTACAGGTGGTACACGGAGGGGATTTTCACAATGCTACGGACCGAACAGGAGGCACACGTTTTTAAATAAATGGTAATTATTTTACCCATTTATTGTTTAAAATTTATATAAATTTTTAGCAACTTTTGACTTTAAATTTCAGTTGGAGATTGAAATTCAGTTTAACCCATCACAGTCAATGCGTTAAGCATAGCTCACGTGTTCTATGTATGTACCCCACAACTTTGTGCAGGGAAGCAGCAGGTTGCGTTGCTGCAAGCTCGAATTCAAGTTCAAGTGAATAAAATACAAGAACAAAGCCTACATACGTAAACAGTAATTCTAAATCTCCAAAACACTTAATATAGTTTTACAATTCTAGTCAAATGTAACCTTTATCACCATCATTTTACGTGCTCCCCGTGGCCGAGTGGTTAAGAAAGTGCCCTTCCAAGAAGGTGTGGTGGGTTCGAATCCCGACGCTGAGCAGCGATTTTCCCGTTGGGAAAAAGGAGAACTCAGCCACAATTCCCCACTATACCCAGATTTCGGAAATGGGTGCCGGCTTGACCAGGGGTAACCGTCATTGCGTCCTGGTGTTGGTTATGGTGTTAGTTTGTACTCGTCCTGGTGTTAGCTTGTGCTCGTCCTGGTGTTAGTTTGTGCTCGTCCTGGTGTCGGTGTTGCGTCCTGGTGTTAGTTTGTGCTCGTCATAGCCGTGTGGCTTTAGGACCCGCCTCCGTGCGTCAAACGAGGGTTCGAGTCCCGGCGCTGGATGGCGATTTTCTCTGTTAGGTATAAGGGAAAAATTCCAAGCACAATACCCCACTCTACTCAGGTGTCGGAAATGGGTACCGGTCTTGACCGGGGGAAAGCGTCATGCAGCCATGGCGTCCTGGTGTTAGTTATAAGGCATTTGAAAATCCAATGTACTAGGTGATATGTATCAGGCTTGAATTGGAAATAAAGCATCCGTAGATGCCTTCATTATTATAAGGCATTTGAACAACCAATGTACAAGATGATATGTCTCAGGCGTGGTTGGAATATAGCGTCCTTTAAAAATGTCATTGGACGGCAGTACAAAATTACCTTGCGGGTTAGATTATTGAGAGTTGAAATTTAACTGAAATGTGATAGTAAAATTTATATGAACTGACGTGAGCTTCGTCTACACGTCACCCCCAGCCTCCCAACACGTCTAAACGTCACCCCCAGCCTCCTCCCAACACGTCTACACGTCACCCCCAGCCTCCCAGCACGTCTACACGTCAACCCAGCCTCCTCCCAACACGTCTACACATAACTCCAGACTCCCAACACTTCTACACGTCACCCCAGCTTCCTCCCAACACGTCTACACGTCACCCCAGCCTCCCAACACGTCACCCCAGCCTCCTAACACGTCTACACGTCACCCCAGCCTCCCAACACGTCATCCCAGCCTCCCAACACGTCTACAAATCAACACCAGAGACACGGAGGCGCAAGCCGGAATCCGACACCCGGTCCGCAGATTGACTCGACTTTACCGATCTGACGGACGGCCCCGATGACCTTGATTCTCAATTTAAAAGTTCTATTACTGGCTCAAAGAAAGATTAGCTAAGAGTCACGAGTTAAATTTTGTTGTTATTACTCATTTTTGAAGTAAAGTGACGGCTAAAAAAGTTACATCACGGTCTTGATTTAAATTTTTCCTATTTCTCGATTTAATTTTATAAGAGCTGGTTTGAAAAATATTATTGAAAAAATATCTAATATTTTTCTAATATTAGAAAATATTTCACACTCTCAAATGTTTTTATAATATTAGAAAATATTGGAAAAATATAATACGAGTAAAATTATTATTACTTCTTAATGGTAACCTTGCGAGTACTTCCAAGCTCGGTTTAGTTATTTTGTAAGCAGGCACGGTGGCTTTAAATGAGTTGTTGCTTGTGTTCCGTGATGTGAAATGGAGAATTTAATTTCCGGGCTCTATTCCATTAACTTGTAAAAAATAAATAAATGGATGTACATATACAGTATAAAAACAAATAACGATCTGCAAAGCCCTGAAAATGGGGAATTGGCCTAAGTAAAAAAAAGCTCTATTCCATTAACTTGTAGAAAATAAAGAAAAGAATGTACATATACAGTTTAAAATCAACTTATGATCTAAGACCCTGAGAATGGGAGATTGACACACAAAACTAAAATAATATTGAATTTCAATAAATATGTATAGTCAAAAGGTGATAGGTGCAAAATCTTGAATATTGAAATAAATACTAAAATATTTTTGAAAATCCTTTCACTGAAATGCGTTAAAACACTAAATGCAGGAAACATTTAAAATGATTTCATTGACTAAATATGTGAGATGTACGTTTATACTTCAGTGAAGACAAATCTCTTGCATTCACAACTTGTACATTCTAAACCTGTGTGCTCGAGAACCGAGCTGTATATAGCTATAGCTATGTTGCATGGCAATGTTACATATTACATAGCTATATTACATATTACATAGCTATAGCTATATTACATATTATATAGCTATAGCTATATTACATAGCAATATAACATAGCTATAGCTATATTAAATAGCAATATTACATATTATATAGCTATAGAATAGAATTTATGGATTGAGGGATATGAACATTGCGCCACCCCCTCGGAGGTATCTTATGTTGAGCTGTAGTATGGAAAACGAACTTTACGGTGGAATTGTCTTTTTCTTGAGAATTTTGCTCGACCTTTACAGCCTGCAGAGACAAAAAAGTGAAGACGTGCCTTCTAATTTGAAGTTAACACGATTTATGCGAATGAGAAAACGAACACCGAGGTAGGAGTTCCAGTAATTTCTACAAAAATATCCCGTCAAGTATATTCATAAAATGTTTAGAATTGGATAAAAATCGAGAAACGTCCCTTCAAATGCTTCAGTAACCTGAAAATACCTAAAAAATAAAGAGGAATGCTTTTTAAAAATTGCATGTTATTTAAACACAATAATTAATTTCTGAAATGAAAATAATGCTGAAAAATTTAGAATCCATTAAAACTGTGAGCAGTTTATAATAACGAAAAAAATATGAACAGTTCGACCGCGTTATCGTCAACTTTCTTTCTGCATGTTTCATGGTAACTTAAAATCCACAGAGAGAGAAAACAGCCTCGCGTCATTAGTGGATGACGACCAAGTCGCTTTAAACATGGCTGAAAAATGACAACTGAATTTTGAATGGATATGTTGAGTATAACATCATTAGTGGAAAACGCAAAGTTGACTTAGGAGCAATAGCGTTACCGTGAAAATGTGTTTTTCTGATTATACTTGAGAGAGCTAAGGGGCTGTGAAAAGCAAAGTTGACTTAGGAGCTACTGCGTTTCCATGAAAAAGTTTTTTTTCTGATTACTTGAGAGAGCTAAGGCTCTGTGAAAAAGCAAAGTTGACTTAAAGCAATCGTGCTTTTTGAAAATGTGCTTCTCTGATTACTTGATGGAGGGAGACAACGCTCTATCAGACGCAGTTAGTTGTGCTCGGTTGATGCGCCCACGTATATTACCCCGGCATTGTGTTGGATTAATTAAGGCATTGTGGTGGGCTGCGCTTTGTTGTTGATGGTGCATACGTGCTCAGATCAGGTGATGGTCGGCCGGCTCATACCCCATCGCGAACAACAAAATTTTAGAGTAGACCTGATTGAAATTCAAAGTTCACGCCTCTGACCTGTGTAATTATACGATATGCAGATGTTACCCGTGCCCTTCTAATTTTTTTGTAGCCAATGAATGATGGGGGATAAGTGCAAAGGTTGAACTGTTGGCAAGTTTAACGTTGTTAATTGTATTTTTAAAATCCTCAGTTTGCAATAGTTTTTTTCTGGATTAAAGAATGTGCGTTGGAGGTTGTTAATTATGAAGTCATAAATGAGCAAAATTCATTTATTCTCTACTGGCTCAGAAAGGCTAACATGACATTGGGAAGCAAAAACATAGCATGGCTGGTAGTCTGAAGCTCGCTGTATTATAAGACACAATTTGTGTGTTGCATGCTTGAGTGGACTATAGGTGATTTTACTGTTACAAAGCTCTGAATAAGCAGCATCAAGAGAAAATTAATGCAAAATTCGTAAACGATGAAAAGTATCGTGTTTTTCTTCATAAACATACTGTAAACACCCACATACACACACAGACACCTACACACACTGTAACGCATTATCAAGCGACCACCTTACTACAGCAAGTGTGCTCAAAATAATTGGCTTTTAATCACAACTTATTTACGTTGAAAATTTCTATCAGCACCCGAGGAAATGTAGGAGCAATTGGAAAAGATAGGTAAGCCCATAAAAAAGGGCGCTCATCACACGGTTTCAGTTGAATAAGTCATCAAAGCGAGAAATGTCGAATAGCAAACAAACACATTTTACATTTTGAATGTTACTGAAAAAAAAATTTGGAATGTGCAAGCGGGATAATAGTGTTTGTATGTTTTAAAGTTGAGCCATATAACTTGAATAAATAGGAAAATAATAAAATATCAAAGAGTATATCAAGAAGTAGAACTTGAAATATTCTGGAAGGATGAAACTTGGAAAAGTAATTGCGGGGTAAATAATGCGATTATATCTTTTCTGATAGAAATTTTCTAAAATAAATGATTTTTCTTCATTTTTGAAGGCGCTATTATGCTATTTAGTCATTGAGAGCTAAAACAATCGTGATGTTTCAACAGAGAATTTAAAAAATTTAAACAATTGTTTAAATTCTCTGTTGAAACTTCACGATTGTTTTAGCTCTCAATGACTAAATAGCATAATAGCGCCGTCAAAAATGAATAAAAGCATTTATTTCAGAAAATTCTTGTCAGAAAAGGAATTATAGCATTATTTACGAATGTTTTTAGAATTTTTTTCATTAGCTATTAAATTCTGATCACATCTCAAGAGAATGACATAAATGTCGCTTGAAGTTCAAACAGAACAAGTGCAATTTGGAGCTCCATGTGCCGGCTCGGAAAATGAACAACATTGTACTAATGTGCGATGATTTATGTCTTCATGTGTGAGCATCACCCATAAATGAGCGGAAGAAAACACATAATGATGCATACCTTCATCGATTTTTGTTGTATTTCACATCAGAGAATGCCATAGAAAAGACGCAAATTCTGCCAGTGACACAGATTGAACAGCTCACAATAAATTTCCGGACACCATTTACCGGGTCGCATAATGTCTGCATGAAGAGAACCATTACGTGAAATGTTGTGTGGACAGGAATAACAAGGACTCGTCTGACGTCAAATGGTATATTTCTGTACCAAGCAACCCGTAAGTGGCTGTGCGTTGCGTCTGACGTGAAGTGGACGCTCGAAGACGATGACGTAATAAAAAGAGGCTGATGCAGTTCCATTCAATGACCACCAGGCGGCGTGCTGGAAGAGAACAGGGTAGCCTGGATACCTGCTGGATCGATGTGTCGAGCGGCCCTAAGACAGATCCCTGGGGGCACCACACACACCGCTGTTACCACGGCAATAAGGTCCGCTGTTGTGACGTCAGAACTGAAGTACTTATGTACAATCCAGTCTGCTGGAATTGCTTCAGTCACGGTGATGCGTGGAAGAGAAAACTACCCCGCTTTTGCGTCAGTTTTAGAGTACACGGCTAGCTTTATAATTCAACGCACTTTCTTTTGTTTTAAAAACGAAGGATGTGTTTTGTAACATCTTTATTGCAAATGAAATGTTTTTCTTTTCTTTTTTTCTTTTCAATAATGAAGCGAGAATAGTTCAACAAAAAATGTATCAGATTGTTTTAAGGGTGACATAGTATCATGACCATACACTCGTCACGGCGTAGAGATATACTGATCAGTAACCAGAAAAGTGTATTTTCTCTGAAAAATGGGAAAATCGTGGTGACGACAATGACACAATAACAATAATGGTTCGTGACGTCATTGCTTCACCTTGACGCGACCAGCACTAAAGATTTGTTAACAGTATAACACAAGAGGCTCATTGAGGCGTTACCGCTCAAAATATGGAGGACAGCGATGACGCAACGGCCGTAAAAACGAGACTTCTGACCTGATTACTTCCAGCTTTCATAATCATTACTTTAGAATGCTTTCGATTTCTTCAAAAGAGCTGCTGCGACTGTTGTAAAGGTATAACGCTCATATTTTTGGACCCATGCCGTGCATTTTATCAAAAGCTTATCTAATATTTTTGCAAAAAAAAGAATACTTGAGTTGATCGAAGTTATTTATTCACTTCAATTGTATGTATTTTTCATAGATACCTGAGCGTAAATTCAATGCATCGGGTTAATTTCTATGCCCGTCATTCTCTTTTGGATGTGAGACATTAGTTTCTGTGAAATAAAGGCTATTTCTGTAGAAATACCTAAAATCAAGAGGTTCTCCGATCAAAAATATATTAAAGATTCAGGAAGTTCACCTTCATCTGAAAATGTCCAGGTACTTTCGAAATTTTTACTCGTTGTTGAAGATACGTTGAGATAATTTCATCAAAAAGAGATAAGCTTTATATAGGCAACTGACTGAAGAACTGGTAGGAACAATATAAAAATAGTATACCTGTTGAGGCAAGGACTCAAGTCCTGACGGATCTTTTTAGACGCCTACCATCTCTATAACTACGTATATAAATCTGTCAATCAGATAATAAAAGTGCCTACTCTAGGAATTGTTATTTTATTTTTAACAGATTTGGGTTCTTTGAGATGCAAGAACTCTCAGTTGCTGGTCTGTTGTGGTGGTAGGAAGTGCTATTCACGTAATAAAAAACTCTAACTTCATAAATCTCTGTAAAAAATTAATAAAAAGAAAATCTTGTAAAATGGACTTGGCGCGGACATTTTTGTCTGATGGACTTTTTTGTCTGATCGACAGAAATAATACTTAGCATTTCAGAGCAGGTGGCATGCTGATCACGCTGAGGAGAGGCTGGAGTGCGGGTGACTTTTTGAATACCTCCCGTCTCCTGGCCGTTTTCTCCTGAAGTTTGTTATCAAAACACAACTTTAATTTAAAAATTCACACAAGAGACGTATTTCTAAAAACTATTGACCTGGCCGATGGCTCCTGAACCTTGTAATGAAAACACAACTTTAATTTAAATTCAGTTCCAAAAGCACACAAGAAACGTATTCCTATATATTATTGAGCTTAGTTTTAGGTTTTTGAGTAGGTCCCGAGTAGGAATTGCTACAAGTTGGGTTGTGGGTGCCAGACTGCCCGCAGAACGGCCTCACAAAACTCATTTTTGGTTATAGAATAATTTTGTGATGTTGTGGTTGGGGAACAGCTCCAAGACAATTTTTAAAACTTAATATGAACTAAAATTATAGTAAAAAAAAACTGACATATGAAGAGATTTGCAGCTCACTGTGCGGCTAGTAAATTAATTAGTGAACTGTTGCACGCAGAACTTACCGATAATTGTTAGAAATAATTATGGCATTAACCACTATAAGGCTTTCAGAAAATTAGTGAACTTATATAAGGCCTCACGCTCACGGATGTCCCGCAAATTTTAACAAAATTAAACTCAACTGAGGCTATGAAATAAGTAAACAATAAGTGAAACTGAAGCTGTGAAATAAGTAAACAATAAGAGAAACTGAAGCTGTGAAATAAGTAAACAATAAGTGAAACTGATGCTGTAAAATAAGTGAACAATAAGTAAAACTGAAGCTGTGAAATGAGTAAACAATAAGTGAAACTGAAGCTATGAATTAAGTAAACAATAAGTGAAATTGAAACAGTAAGTAAAACTGGAGTTGAGAAATGAGTAAACAATAAGTGAAACTGAAGCTGTGAAATACGTAAACAAAAAGTGAAACTGAAGCTGTGAAATAAGTAAACAATTGCAATAAGGGAAACTGAAGCTATGAAATAAGTAAACAATAAGCAAAACTGGAGCTATGAAATAAGTAAACAATAAGTGAAACTGATGCCATGAAATAAGTAATAAGTATGATAAGTAATAAGGCAAACAAGGTATATTTCCCTTCATAAATTCGCAAATCACAAAACCTGAAGTGTTCGAGTATTCAGTGTCCCCCGTAACTTATTGTAATTAGGAGAGGTCGGAACAGAACTTTCATGCTAACTGAGTATGATTTTCACAAACTTATCTCTCTCAATTTTACAAAATAAAATATGTTAAAACTAAACTGGATGATAACGACGCCTAAATAAAAAAGATATATTTGAAAGATAAAATTTTACAGAAAAAACTAAAAAAATATTTTCAATTCACGTCAGCTTTGAAGCGCTGAACTGTATATTAACTGAGAAGTGTGTTAGCATCTAATTGTTTACGAAAAACACTGTTCTTCTTAAGATTACGTTCCGAAATTACAAATCTTTTACGTCCGCAGCCTTTTAGTAGCTTTTGAATGCTGGTGGAAAAACACGTAGACTTTCAAACCTGAGTCAATGCGATCATTTCTTCGAAGTGTCAGACTTATGCACCAGATGACTACACGTGCGTATACTTCACATAAAGTATGTCTCACGAAAATCCGAAACGATCATTCATACCTGTTTCAGTGATACCATCATAATACCCGTATCAGTAATACCATCATATTACCCGTATCAGTAATACCATCTTTATACCCGTATCAGTAATACCAAAATAATATCCGTACCAGTAATACCATCATAATACCCGTATAATTAATACCATAATAATACACGTACCAGTAACATCATTATACCCGTATCTGTAATACTCTCATAATACACGTATCAATATTGCCATCATAGTTTTGCTTGAAATTAAATGCTTATGGTATTCTTATGACGGTATTACTGATACGGGAAAATAAATACTCGGCTCGGGTTTTTGTGGGACATACTGTATATATATTGCGTGCCCAAACACCCAAATGTTTCATTTGCAAGTATTACACACACTCACCTGCTATACAAGTGTGCACTATTACATGTGCACATGTTCTATACATTGAATATCAAGCAGCTAGTTAACGTCACAAGTGTGTGCTTCGCTATTTTAATGTGCATCGCAGAGCTGGGGTTGACGCTATTTATACAGCCAGTGCTTATTGCCAGCAATATTTAGTGGAAGTTGGATGTCTGTGTTTGATTTTAATCTTCCAAAACAATATTTATAAATATACAAACAATATTTAGTGGAAGGGGGAGGGCTGTGTTTCACTTTAATCTTCAAGTGTTAATGATGCTGAAATTTTTGTCCAGTAATTAAAACAGCATTTTGATCAGATCGATGGCTGGGAACATGAGGAAATAACATTAAAAGTAATCAACCGCTACCGAAAATAACTTTTTCATCAGTTTTTCATGTGATCAATTGGTTAAATTAACATTCCAGAACTCACGACTTGCATTGAGAGTATAATTGGCGACGCAACTGCGTAAACATCTCGGCCTCTTCATCTCATTTGAACGCGTTAACAAACCCATCGAAAGAATACTCATGGATTCGCGACTTGTTATATTTAAATTAAATATATAACTTATTTTGTTTTCAAAGCTTCTTCCCATTCTTGCACCCGCCCACAAACTATAGTAAGGGGTACGAGCACGCCTTGCCGGCGATTCCTCTCAAGTATACACTCAAGCAAGCGGACACACATATTCTTCGCCGAACATCCTGCTATTTTTGTACGTATGAAAAATACAGAGACGGATTTTTATGAACGAATAAGAATTCTCACACGGTAATTGGCATCAGGAGAAATGATTGGTCTTGAGGTATTATTCTGTACACCCCCGTAACGTCCAGAACAAACACCCATACTCGCACACGCGATAGCGATACTGCGCTGCTTATATTCCGCCTTCTAGGATGGCGTTAGCGGATTCTCAACTTATGGAAAACTTGAGTGCTAATTGAATTGCAATTATGAAGCAAAAAGAAAAGTAATGGAGAACCTCCTCCAGCGCCACAATGGCGTTGGCTCTCTGTTTGCTCTCGAGCTGAGTGGGATCGCGCACGGCCGGTGTAAGAGTGGGAGAGGCGCATACGCTATTGAAAGAATTTCATAAGAAAAGAAGAAATTTTTTGAATGAATTTCATTAGAAAAGAAAATTTTTTTTGAAAAATTTCATAAGAAAATAATAATTTTTTGAAAGAAATTTCATAAGCAAAGGAGAAATTTTTTGAAATAAATTTCATAAGAAAAAGGAGACATTTTTTGAAAGAAATTTCATAAGAAAAGGAGAAGTTTTTTGAAAGAAATTTCAAAAAATTTGCAGTGCGGGATAACAAGTATTCTTGAGCACCGAAGTTATTCATTTCACACGCCTCCCTCCAATAAATAGAAAACTAGTCTTTCTTAGTACAATTCGATGGATGATCGCGATGAATCTACACCGCATGCATGGAACGCCAAAAATGTTATGGAATACATCAGATAACTTTTATTTCTTTAAATTAAGGTCGAAAATTAGGCCGAGCTTTAGTCGATTTACGAATTATATGCCGTCATCTCATCCCAGTCTAACTTTTTCGCCGCCTGCATGCATATCTTTCGCCACCTAAGCGATTTAATCGCTTAAATCTCTAAGGCGGCGAAGAACATGCATACAGGCGGCGAAAAAATGAGACTGCATGGGATGCGACTCTCAAAATTTAAGGATTAAAATAAGTCGCTGTTTTGCCCATGTACTCTTAATTTGAATTAAATATAGTGTTAATTGACTAGAGATAATTATTCTAGAGATAATTATTCAAAAATAGAGATAATTATTAAAAAAATAGAGATAATTATTCAAATTATACGTTGAGGTAAGCACAAATGCGCACGAACTCGAGAATGGATTCTCAGTCTAACTTTTTCGCCGGAGCATGCATGTTTTTCGCCGCCCAAGCGATTCAATAACTTGGACGGCGAAAAACATGAGTGAAGGCGGCGAAAAAGTCAGACAGGGCTGGAGGTGAAGAAGTGGCCAAGAGCCAGAAAATGAAAGAATGGCTATAAAGATTTTTGTTTCGGATAAAATTTTATTGGCAATGCGTAATGGAAATTCAAATATTCTGAAACGGATCGATCTTTGCTGGAGTTCGGCGTAACAAGTGATATGTTTGCGTTGTCTGGGAGGTCTAGCGACGTTATTGCACAGCCTGTTTCCTTTCCATAATATCCGAACATTTTGCTTTTCTCTGAGTTCGAATTGCCACCATGCTACTGTAAATAAGCGTAATATCATTTTTTTACTACTACTATGAGACAAATTTTTATCGCTTGCCGTAACTATATTTCAAAACACCATTTGCTGCGCACCAGACAAAAAGCTCATGCTTAAACTCATCATTAATTGCACTTTCATTTTTCAGTGAAACTTGATTTTTCTTGATTTTGCTTTAAAAGACTTGACTTGATTCAGCACTCACACTTCAGAATTGGAAATTCATTTTTTCCGCGGTTGTAGTCTTTAACGCGGATGGACGCTCCCTCGTTTCTTATCACAAGTTAACACTTTGACTGCGACGTGCGCCACTGGTGGTACACGGAGGCAATTTTCACAACGCTGCTGACGGACCAGTAGTTGCAAACTCAATGTTCATAAATATTTAATAAAACCTAAATGAAGACAAGAACTAGTTCATGTTTGGTATTTTCAAAATAGTTTACTACAATTGACTCTGAATTTGAGTTTAGTGTCAAACTTAATATTTAGTTGCCGCAGTCAAAGTGTAAAATGGGATCAATGGCTCCAAGTTTTATTGACCTCGTCAGTGAAGTTGTAAGGAGAAACGTGTAGTCCTGCGTTAACACTTTGACTGCGGCAGGTAAAACTGAAGTTTAACATTCAACGCACATTTAAAGTCAACTGTAGCAAGCAGTGTTGAAAACTTGTTATATATGTTCCAGATATCAAACATGAACTGTATCGTGCCTTTATTTAGCTTTGATCAAGTGTTTATGAAAATTGAGTTTGTGACTACTGGTCGGGCAGCAGCATTATGAAAATTGCCTCGTGGCCACTGGTGGCTCATGTCGCAGTCAAAGTGTTGACAGGGAGTCGCTTTCAACAACAGTGAAACACCGAAAAAAAACGTTGCTGACAGCATCAAAATCAGCGTGGGTAATTCAAAATAATGCTCTATAATTCTGATACTGTTTTATAAGACTGCTCTTCATTTTCTCCTCTAACGCAGCGATACAACTTAGTGATACGAGTGCACACGGCCCGTCAAAAAAATGACAGGATTAGATATAGGACCAACTGAGCTTCAACATGGCTTTCCCACGCTATTCTATGGCTTTCCTGTACTTTGCTAAGTCTCAACCGCTGATATTCTATACAACCTAATCTCACCTACTAATACACGTGATATTCATTTCGACTCCCAATCTGATGGATTAATACACCGGAAATTATGAAGTTGATGAAGCTTAATTGTATCACAGATACGCTCATCTCACGCTGCAGGCTGGTGGGTGTGACACACGGACGGACGGACGGACGGACGGACGGACGGACGGACGGACGGACGGACGCGGCTCCTTTCAAAATAGTGATCATGATCATCGCATTTGGTGCCAGCTCCTGAGATCATTTGTAAAGAACATGTTATTTTCTCCATCCTGATGTATTTACTTTGCACAAGACAATATTCGGTGGTTTAAATACATCCCCCTTGCACATCTGCGACGAAAATTTATCAAAATATTCATCCACAAAATGCATTCGAGGCATTTTTCGTCGAAGAATGAATATAAATAAATAATAAATACTAATAATAAATACAAAAGTCCTGAAATATCTGGAAATGAAACCTTAGAACATGGCTTCAAACTGGGGACCGCAAAACAAAATGGGATGTTTTCGTTGCCTACGAAAGAAGATTTTGTGAAGAAAACGAGTTTTTTCAGTTGCATCGAAATGGAACAAAGAATGGCTAATTCTTTTTTTTTATATGGCCGCCTTAGACAATACAGGTTTTAAAAGCTATTTTAAAATCAAGTTGAAACTAATTATCTTATGCATACAAACATGCTTTCGGAATCCCACAAAAAAATTCCGCCGGGAACAAAAATGCTGAGTCGAAAAGATAAGTTGAACCATTTTTAAGATTCATATTAACCTAAATGATTCTCGCAGTGATCCAAGTCGTGATTTGATACCCGGATTGAAAAATGCGGTTCTCATACAGTGGCATTTAATTTATATATACAGTAATTGATACGAGCAATAATTTGTAAATCATTTCTAGTCAATTACAACCGCATTTGTTATTGCACCATATTTAGCTTCTTTTCTTCCGCACCTATGCCATGAAACTTTCCCTAGTTATTTGGTTTTTCTAAAATGAATTTCATTCCAGAATCTCTGCACCCTCTTTGCCTCTTTTCAGGTCTCTCATCCATGCTTCATACGATCGTGGCTGCGGTGTGGATGTTGGATGTGGCGGCAGTGTGGATGTTGAATGTGGTTGCAGCACACTATACAGGGAAGCAGCACACTATACAGGGAAGCAGCACACTATACAGGGAAGCAGCACACTATACAGGGAAGCAGCACACTATACAGGGAAGCAGCACACTATACAGGGAAGCAGCACACTATACAGGGAAGCAGCACACTATACAGGGAAGCAGCACACTATACAGGGAAGCAGCACACTATACAGGGAAGCAGCACACTATACAGGGAAGCAGCACACTATACAGGGAAGCAGCACACTATACAGGGAAGCAGCACACTATACAGGGAAGCAGCACACTATACAGGGAAGCAGCACACTATACAGGGAAGCAGCACACTATACAGGGAAGCAGCACACTATACAGGGAAGCAGTACATTATGCAGGGAAGCAGTATACTATACAAGTATGTGGAGGTGCGGGGAACTTATGTTGGACGCCAGGGCTAACATTCCTATGTGTGCTGTAACATTGAAGGAATCCATCCCTTGTGATCGGGATGTGCGATTCTAAAAGATGATCATGTTTAAACATTTCAAAGTTGTCGCATAAATATTCTTCCACAAACTCACAAGCCGACGTGAATATATATGAACGCGAAGAGAAAATTAAATCATGAAACGCGAACCCACAAATGACATGGGCAGCGCCAAAATGCGAAAAACAAACATGAGCCTGTCGTATAATTTATTTGAACGATGTGCGCAACGCGAGTTCAACACATGCGAGCATGGATGGCTCTCTTTTGTGGGTGCAAGTGATGTTTTGAAACGTTTGTATTGCCTCCATACGGACGGACACTCTGTCAAAAAGAGCGACGTCATTTTGAAAGGCCCATGCACACTCGCAGCGAGGGGAGCGCAAGTGTTCTTCTCTAGGCTATCAGTGACGAGATGCGTCCGTGACACGAACACATGACGAGCTCCCGTCACTCACAAACTCCATACGTGCCTGAGACGCCCTTGTGTGCGTGTTAGGTGGCGTGTTGTGCGTGTGAGAGACCGGCAGCGCGAACATCAGAAGTGGGCAGCCCGTATCAGACGGTGCGTGTTAGGCGGCGTGTTGTGCGTGTGAGAGACCAGCAGCGCGAACATCAGAAGTGGACAGCGCGTATCAGACGGTGCGGTGCGTGTTAGGTGGCGTGTTGTGCGTGTGAGAGACCAGCAGCGCGAACATCAGAAGTGGACAGCGCGTATCAGACGGTGCGTGTTAGGCGGCGTGTTGTGCGTGTGAGAGACCAGCAGCGCGAATACCAGAAGTGGACAGCGCGGATCAGACGGTGCGGTGCGTGTTAGGTGGCGTGTTGTGCGTGTGAGAGACCAGCAGCGTGAACATCAGAAGTGGACAGCGCGTATCAGACGGTGCGTGTTAGGCGGCGTGTTGTGCGTGTGAGAGACCGGCAGCGCGGATATCAGACGTGGACAGCGCTAGCTACGCAGCCGCTCCAAAACTGCGTCTGTGTTGTGGGTGTCCCGGCGATCCGCGTGTATGGATTGTGGGCGACTTGCTGTATGTAGGTGTGGAAGCGTGGGAGGGTGGTGGTGGTGATGCCAATACTAGAGTGACGGTGGTGGTGGTGGCAGGTTCAGTGGCACTATCTCGGCATCTCTCACTGCCGCTCATTGTGTCTAAGGCACCGGTGCCACGATCTGTGCCGTGCGGCTCTCTGCGGCACAGTGGCGCTCTCACTCCGGCACGAACACGTGTTCCGTCGCGCGCCTCAATCTTGTGAAAGCCTCTTGTGATTTTTGGACGACTTGCGGTGGCGTGACTGACGTGGGAAAGCTGAAAATGCCAAGCGTTACGGAGGTTGACGTAGAAAAAACGAATATTACAAAGGTTGACATGGAAAAACTGAAAATGTCAAATGTTGTGGAGGTTGACATGGAAAGAATACCAAATGTTACGGAGGTTGACGTGGAAAAATTGAAAATGTCAAATGTTATAGAGGTTGACGTGGAAAAAATACCAAATATTACGGAGGTTGACGTCCAAAAACTGAAAATACCAAATATTACAGAGGTTTCACCTCAAATAGGCGTCCCCATCACATAGAAATAATTTGTTTTGTAAGTGAAATGATTATGGATGAATTTGTGCTTTCTGTGTTGAAGTGATTTGATTCTGCGATATTTTAGTGAATGTTATATTGTTTAGATGATCGTTGTCATATTAGCTTTAGTGTTTGATTGAAACTGTGGTGGTTATCTTAAACATGATTATTCATGAGACTTTCATATAGTGCATTGTGGGTGATTGTCGTGGTTTCATGTGATGGCGTATTGGGTAGCGTAGCTTTATGATCATGTCAAGGAATGTTACGCTTTATGAATATGATTATGTCGATGAATGCTTCGCTTTATGAATATGATCATGTCGATTAATGGTACACTTTATGGATATGATCATGTCAAGGAAAAAAGAAGATTCAACTCACACTGAGGAGGGCCCGTCTCAAGAGCACAGTCATCAATCTACAATATACGAACAAGTGTGACGGAGCTTCAGGGCTGTGAATCTTTCTAAGAATATCGGGGCTGGAGAAGTGTAGGGAGATTTTCACTAGCGATCCCTTCATTCTGAACCTATCATGTGTGTGTGTTGTGACGCGCATCAAACTCTTTTCGGTTGTCTTGACATTTCTGGGTTTTGTTCACTAAAGTAATACATAAAATAGAAAAAAGAACCAAAAGAGAAGGAAACATTCTTTTAGCTGCTAGCGTTTTGGAATCACTTAGTCTATCATCATTGCTGTAAAAAAAACTATAATGAACTGTTTTTGAAATTTTTTATTATAGTTTTTATTTTTTGTTTTGCAGCACTGATAATGGAATCAGAGATTCCGAAACATTTGCAGTTAAAAGAATGCTTCCTTTTATTCTGGTTCTCCTTTTTATTTTGCGAAAAAGATTTCCAAAAATTCACCCCTTAAATTCTATTACAAGTAATAGATAAGTAACACATGAGTTTCCATCAGACAACATTTGGTGTCAGAACCTCACGTGTTCATAACATGACTTCTCAGTCAATGCTCTTGTCGACATGAGTGACGTTTACACTTGCTTTTTCTTTGAACGACTTACAGATTGCTAACATATCGCATTTTAGGTGCTTCCTAATTTTACGTGTGTGATTCAGAATTCCATAATATCTGTCATGATCGAAGAACTAATTTGCTGAGTTGGAAAACTTGTTCTTCAACTTGAGTTCATTAGCAGGAGGCAGATATTCCCTCTTTTTGCCCTTGGGCAGAAGTTACAAATAATTTTTTTACGATGCCGTACTTTATTTCAACACTAATGAACCACAAACATACATAGAAACGAAAAAATAAAAAGGATCTTGCAAGTAAACATTCAAACTTGATTTGAGCGTTTCAAAAAAGGGCGATTTTCAAAGTTAGACTTGTAATTGGTTAGAGCAGTGAGTGAGTAGATTGCAGCCTGTGAGTTGTTTTTCAAAATGTAAAATATTCTGTATAAGGTTGTACCAGCTAGTGATGTGAGGCTTGAGTTGTAGCGGCGTAGTTGAACAAAGAAAATGTGGGATATTTTGTGGGGAAAAAGAGTTTAAAATCCCAATAAATCTTATTGCACGTAAAATTGAATTACTGATAAGGCAAAAACTAATAACTGATCTCTGGCAACACACGTAGCAGGACTTGGGAAACATATCTTATTTATAGCTCATTTTCAAATATGTAGTGGTAAATATTTACAAAAGACCACTTATAAAGAAATTAGAAGCGAAGGTTGACAACACAAGTTTTCAGCTTCAAAATACCACTAGGCATGCTAAGGTCTCCCTGTCTCCTCATAGACTATGTGAACTACCAGACAACTGAACGGAGTTCAAGGCTTGCACACCCAAGCACCACGGAAACTTTCTCCGCGATTTGGCAAAAATTTATTAATCCAAAAATCATTTTTACAAGATGGTTGAATAATATGATGTAGATTTCTTTCCACCTTTACAACAAAATATTGGAAAGGTAGAAAGATTAATGCAAATGTCATTGTAAATATCTTTGTCTCTGCAAATGTATTTGCATATCTTTCATTGTTTGAATTAAATGAGTTAGTACAGGAGTGTACAAAATGATTCAGAAAAGCTAGTATATGCAGAGGCGAAACTTATTTTGCACACACTTCGTCTGGAGTTTGTGTGAGGAGAAATAAACTTCAGATCAAAAATGAAGTATTAATTCCTTGTCTACCACCAGTTTTCTTTCTAAAATGAATTATTATAAAACAGTCATAAAATAAAAGTACAACGTTAATAAGCCAAAGACTGACTTACAGAGTTACAATTTTTTCATCAACTTTTCAAGTTTACTGACGTATGAAGTCTTTTATGTCCTAACAGCAACGTCTATGGACTGGACCTTGATTGTTGTCCTCCAAAAGCTTAGAAAATTTACAAATTATTCTAATGAACATTCATGTGATTTGAAATGTTCATACATGCTAAGGCCAAATGCTACGCTACATACCAAGTTGGTGGAGGCTGAAAGTGAGATGCTGAGAACGTTTTTGTGTGTGGGGCGTTCAGTCAGGCTCAGATCTATCATAAAATATTAAAAAAAGATATATCGTTCGAGTAAAGTTGCAAATACGAGTATACACCTGTCATAGTAGTTAACAAATCAAGAAAAATTTTCACTCTTAGTCAAGCTGGGGGCGATTGATGCTTTCAATATCGGGAAAATCAGGCTATACTAACCGTGAACTCAACTGACTGGTGTTGAGGTCTGAGAAGCAAGGTAGCAGTTTAGAGAAGTGGAAAGGGTTGGTTCGGTCACAGAAATGACAGTAAAATTACCATCAGTGTCCACTGAACAATGGTGGATTAAAGTCTCATCTGGGGTGTTGAAAAATAGAAAGGATTCCACTTATCGGCTCTCAGGCACAAAATCAAAGCGCAAACTTGAAAGTTGAAGTCTTCGAAAGTAATGTCTGCATAATTCCTTGTGCGCGAGCTATTGGGTTCAGTCCTTGAATAATTTTGAAGGAAACTTGAACTCAATGCTACAATTTTACTATGTTTATATTTTAACGCTGCTGTTCTTTATCGTTACGTGGTAGCAATTACACGTTAGCAGACTTCCTCTGCATCTTTTTCTGATGAATGTCAAAATTTTTTAACCCTACGAAGAATAGAGAATTAAACTATTCTTCATGTTTTGAATATCTATGTATGATTTAACTGATTTTTCAATGGTCCCGACGGGTTGATGGAACATCGAACATTGAGTCCAATTGCATGCATAATATTTTAAATTAAATCATAATGGATGGATGAGTGATAATTAGTGCTAATTCACAGTCCCCGCATAAACTCACTAAGTGAATGAATAAGTGCGGCAAACCAGATGTACGAATTAAATTACACAAAAATCAAAGCAACATTTGAAATTTTTGAAGCTCTCAGCTTTAATTTGAGTGCGATGACAAAGACTGTCAAGCTGTTGCAACTAAAAATTTGATATTCATTAGCATCAGCTCATGAACAAGAAACAATCATCGTTAGAGCACAGCAAACTGATCAGCCCTAACAGCAATCATGAAAGAAGTTAATGTTTCTTCTCTAGCAGAGGTTGAAAAAACGAGAAATTCACAATAGAGTCTTGGTATTAAACTGAAAATTTTCACGACGCATTAAAAATTGATTTAGAGAGCAGAGTGCAACTGAAAATTGATTCCGAATCTTTGATCGACCTGCAACATTCTCCTGTAGGTGTAAGAGAAACGGCACTCTGGCTAGTAACATCCCGGAGAAAGTGAGACCACTTGGGGTTTTGTGTTTGTTTGACTTTTGTGAAGTGGGTGTTCTTAGGGTTTTGTGTTTGTTGGATTTAGGGAAGTGGGACTCCTTAGGGTTTCGTGTTTGTTGGATTTAGGGAAGTGGGACTCCTTAGGGTTTCGTGTTTGTTGGATTTAGGGAAGTGGGACTCCTTAGGGTTTTGTGTTTGTTGGATTTAGGGAAGTGGGACTCCTTATGGTTTCGTGTTTGTTGGATTTAGGGAAGTGGGACTCCTTAGGGTTTCGTGTTTGTTGGATTTAGGGAAGTGGGACTCCTTAGGGTTTTGTGTTTGTTGGATATCATGGAAGTGGGACTCCTTAGGGTTTTGTGTTTGTTGGATATCACGGAAGTGGGACTCCTTAGGGTTTTGTGTTTGTTGGATATCATGGAAGTGGGACTCCTTAGGGTTTTGTGTTTGTTGGATGTCATGGAAGTTGGACTCCTTAGGGTTTTGTGTTTGTTGGATATCATGGAAGTGGGACTCCTTACGGTTTTGTGTTTGTTGGATATCAGGGAAGTGAGACTCCTTAGGGTTTTGTGTTTGTTGGATATCAGGGAAGTGAGACTCCTCAGGGTTTTATGTTTGTTGGATATCATGGAAGTGGGACTCCTAAGGGTTTTCTATTTGTTGGATATCATGGAAGTGGGACTCCTAAGGGTTTTGTATTTGTTGGATATCATGGAAGTGGGACTCCTTACGGTTTTGTGTTTGTTGGATATCAGGGAAGTGAGACTCCTTAAGGTTTTGTATTTGTTGGATATCAGGGAAGTTGGACTCCTTAGGGTTTTGCGTTTGTTGGATACCAGGGAAGTGAGACTCCTTAAGGTTTTGTATTTGTTGGATATCAGGGAAGTTGGACTCCTGAGGGTATTGTGTTTGTTGGATATCAGGGAAGTTAGATTCCTTAGGGTTTTGTGTTTGTTGGATATCGGGGAAGTGAGACTCCTTAGGGTTTTGTATTTGTTGGATATCAGGGAAGTTGGACTCCTTAGGGTTTTGTGTTTGTTGGATTTAGGGAAGTGGGACTCCTTAGGGTTTTGCGTTTGTTGGATATCAGGGAAGTGAGACTCCTTAGGGTTTTGTGTTTGTTGGTTATCAGGGAAGTTGGACTCCTTAGGGTATTGTGTTTGTTGGTTATCAGGGAAGTGAGATTCCTTAGGGTTTTGTATTTGTTGGATATCAGGGAAGTTGGACTCCTTAGGGTTTTGTGGTTGTTGGATTTAGGGAAGTGGGACTCCTTAGGGTTTTGTGTTTGTTGGATTTAGGGAAGTGAGACTCCTTAAGGTTTTGTGTTTGTTGGATATCAGGGAAGTTGGACTCCTTAGGGTTTTGTGTTTGTTGGATTTAGGGAAGTGGGACTCCTTAGGGTAGTGTATTTGTTGGATATCAGGGAAGTGAAACTCCTTAGGGTTTTGTGTTTGTTAGATATCAGGGAAGTGAGACTCCTTAGGGTTTTGTGTTCGTTGGATATCAGGGAAGTGAGACTCCTTAGGGTATTGTGTTTGTTGGATATCAGGGTAGTTTGACTCCTTAGGGTTTTGTGTTTGTTGGATTTAGGGAAGTGGGACTCCTTAGAGTGTTGTGTTTGTTGGACATCAGGGAAGTGAGACTCCTTAGGGTATTGTGTTTGTTGGATATCAGGGAAGTTGGACTCCTTAGGGTTTTGTGTTTGTTGGATTTAGGGAAGTGGGACTCCTTAGGGTAGTGTATTTGTTGGATATCAGGGAAGTGAAACTCCTTAGGGTTTTGTGTTTGTTAGATATCAGGGAAGTGAGACTCCTTAGGGTTTTGTGTTCGTTGGATATCAGGGAAGTGAGACTCCTTAGGGTATTGTGTTTGTTGGATATCAGGGAAGTTGGACTCCTTAGGGTTTTGTGTTTGTTGGATTTAGGGAAGTGGGACTCCTTAGGGTAGTGTATTTGTTGGATATCAGGGAAGTGAAACTCCTTAGGGTTTTGTGTTTGTTAGATATCAGGGAAGTGAGACTCCTTAGGGTTTTGTGTTCGTTGGATATCAGGGAAGTGAGACTCCTTAGGGTATTGTGTTTGTTGGATATCAGGGTAGTTTGACTCCTTAGGGTTTTGTGTTTGTTGGATTTAGGGAAGTGGGACTCCTTAGAGTGTTGTGTTTGTTGGACATCAGGGAAGTGAGACTCCTTAGGGTTTAGCGATTGTTGGATATCAGGGAAGTGAGACTCCTTGAGGTTTTGTATTTGTTGGATATCAGGGAAGTTGGACTCCTTAGGGTTTTCTGTTTGTTGGATTTAGGGAAGTGGGACTCCTTAGGGTTTTGTGTTTGTTGGATATCAGGGAAGTTGGACTCCTTAAGGTTTTGTGTTTGTTGGATTTAGGGAAGTGGGACTCCTTAGGGCTTTGTGTTTGTTGGATATCAGGGAAGTGAGACTCCTTAGGGTTTTGTGTTTGTTGGATTTAGGGAAGTGAGACTCCTTAGGGTTTTGTGTTTGTTGGATTTAAGGAAGTGAGACTCCTTAGGGTTTTGTGTTTGTTGGATACCAGGGAAGTGAGACTCCTTAGGATTTTGTGTTTGTTGGATTTAGTTAAGTGGGACTCCTTAGGGTTTTGTGTTTGTTGGATATCAGGGAAGTGAGACTCCTTAAGGTTTTGTATTTGTTGGATATCAGAGAAGTTGGACTCCTCAGGGTTTTGTATTTGTTGGATATCATGGAAGTGGGACTCCTTAGGCTTTTGTTTTTGTTGGATATCAGGGAAGTGGGACTCCTTAGGCTTTTGTTTTTGTTGGATATCAGGGAAGTTGGACTCCTTAGGGTTTTGTATTTGTTGGATATCAGGGAAGTTGGACTCCTTAGGGTTTTGCGTTTGTTGGATATCAGGGAAGTTGGACTCCTTAGGGTTTTGTATTTGTTGGATATCAGGGAAGTGAGACTCCTTAGGGTTTTGTGTTTGTTGGATATCAGGGAAGTGAGACTCCTTAGGGTTTTGTATTTGTTGGATATCAGGGAAGTTGGACTCCTTAGGGTTTTGCGTTTGTTGGATATCAGGGAAGTTAGACTCCTTAAGGTTTTGTATTTGTTGGATATCATGGAAGTGGGACTCCTTAGGCTTTTGTTTTTGTTGGATATCAGGGAAGTTGGACTCCTTAGGGTTCTGCATTTGTTGGACATCAGGGAAGTTGGACTCCTTAGGGTTTTGTATTTGTTGGATATCAGGGAAGTGAGACTCCTTAGGGTTTTGTGTTTGTTGGATATCAGGGAAGTGAGACTCCTTAGGGTTTTGTATTTGTTGGATATCAGGGAAGTTGGACTCCTTAGGGTTTTGCGTTTGTTGGATATCAGGGAAGTTAGACTCCTTAAGGTTTTGTATTTGTTGGATATCAGGGAAGTTGGACTCCTTAGGGTTTTGTGTTTGTTGGATTTATGGAAGTGGGACTCCTTAGGGTATTGTGTGTGTTGGATATCAGGGAAGTTTGACTCCTTAGGGTTTTGTGTTTGTTGGATTTAGGGAAGTGGGACTCCTTAGGGTATTGTGTTTGTTGGATATCAGGGAAGTGAGACTCCTTAGGGTTTGTGTTTGTTGGATATCAGGGAAGTGAGACTCCTTAGGGTATTGTGTTTGTTGGATATCAGGGAAGTTGGACTCCTTAGGGTTTTGTGTTTGTTGGATTTAGGGAAGTGGGACTCCTTAGGGTATTGTGTTTGTTGGATATCAGGGAAGTTGGACTCCTTAGGGTTTTGTGTTTGTTGGATTTAGGGAAGTGGGACTCCTTAGGGTTTTGTGTTTGTTGGATATCAGGGAAGTGAGACTCCTTAGGGTATTGTGTTTGTTGGATATCAGGGAAGTTGGACTCCTTAGGGTTTTGTGTTTGTTGGATTTAGGGAAGTGGGACTCCTTAGGGTTTTGTGTTTGTTGGATATCAGGGAAGTGAGACTCCTTAAGGGTAGAAAATTTAATGTTGTATATATAGGATATATAAATATGTGCTCTCCGTGGTACAGTGGTTAAGGGATCGGGCTCGTATGTTGGAGTCGCGGGTTCGCATCCCGGCGCTGGCGCGGAGATTTTCCCCGTTGGGTATAAGGGAAAGCTCAAGCACAATACCCCACTCAACCCAGGTGTCGGAAATGGGTACCGGCTTTACGGGGGAACCGTCATGGTGTCCGATATGTAGGGTTAGTTATAAGACATTTGAAAAACCAATGCTTAGATCATATGTATCAGGCTTGATTGGAAATAAAGCATCCCAAAGGTGCCGATGTTAACCTTTAACCTTTAAGGTTTTGTATTTGTTGGATATCAGAGAAGTTGGACTCCTCAGGGTTTTGTATTTGTTGGATATCATGGAAGTGGGACTCCTTAGGGTTTTGTCTTTGTTGGATATCAGGGAAGTGGGACTTCTTAGGGTTTTGTGTTTGTTGGATATCAGGGAAGTGGGACTCCTTAAGGTTTTGTATTTGTTTGATATCAGGGAAGTGGGACTTCTTATGGTTTTTTGTAATCCCGTGCTGTGGTACAAATCCAAACAGGTCATATTTCTCGTACTCAAGCTCCCGCCTGTGTGGTGTGTACGCACATGGTACGCAAGAATGTTTCTAAGTCATGATACATTTTGAGCGACAGGATAACACATTTATAAAACTGCAAACCTTTTGGAAACTCTGATATTTTGGATTGAGCACCTCTTGGAAACTCTAATATTTTGGATTGAGCGCCTCTTGGAAACTCTAATATTTTGGATTGAGCACCTCTTGGAAACTCTGATATTTTAACTCTGCCACCAATATACAGGCAGAGGTTAGAGATAACAATGGAGAACTGCGACGTTTATTGGTGACGATGTTGTACAGGTAGGGATGCGAACCAAATGCGCGGGCCCTAAAGAGCTCACCGCTTATAAGACCTCTGAGGTGCTTAGGGTAGGGGGGCGTGCTTGCTCGCACAGATTGAGCACCTTTAGGAAACTCTAATATTTTGGATTGAGCACCTTTTGGAAACTCTGATATTTTGGATTGAGCACCTTTTGGAAACTCTAATATTTTAGATTGAGCTCCTCTTGGAAACTCTGATATTTTGGATTGAGCACCTCTTGGAAACTCTAATATTTTAGTTTGAACACCTCTTATAAACTCTAATATTTTAGATTGAGCACTTCGAAACTCTAATATTTTGGATAGAGTGTTGCTATGTATATCACGTCATGCTGTTAAATTTTCTACCCTCAGAAAGCATCAGTGGTTTATTTTCTCGTGATAATGATCATCAAAGAATAAAATATGAAGCGTCATCTGCGTCATTTTTTAAATGATTGCTGATTGAGTAAACAAGCTTCAATGGTTGACAAGAGACTTTAGAGCAAGATCGCAAAAAAATAAGTGATCCATGCATAATTCCTATTGATTTCACAAAGGGAATTAAAATCATTTATCCCTAACTGAAAGTCATTTTAGAATCCGTATTTTTAATGGTACTTTTCCACTCCGAATAAGATCTTATGGTGTTGATGGAGACACTTCCTAATACTACACCTTAGTTTCATAGCCGCTCCATCATGGCTGCCAAGACTAAGGAATAAACCAAAAGCCAAAGACATTTTCGGAAAATGAGGATGGGTTAAACCTACGAAGTTTATCGCTACAATTTTTTGTAGTTTTAAAATTTTTTCCGCATTGCAAACAAAGTAGCTGTGGCCTGGGTAGTTCTTTTGAAGCGTCTGATTAAACTCTGATTAAGCTTTTCCAGCGACAGTAAATTCGTTCCCTTATGTGTTTTTTGAAGCTCACTGTCGAGTGGCAGTTGCTTTCTCATTTTGGTGTCGAAAACAACCTGATGGCAGCGCCAGTCTAAGGGACGGTGGTTGTGATAACGGCAATAGGAGAACAAAGATGCCCACGTTAAAGGGTTAAAGCTTTCTCCTCATGATAGCATAGGAATGGGATCATACTCTCACTTTCATACACTTGTGGTGTACACACATATATTCTGCACACTCCCTCTTACATACACTAGTGGTGTACACACATATATTCTGCACACTCCCACTTCCATACAATAGTGGTGTACACACATATATTCTGCACATTCCCACTTCCATACAATAGTGGTGTACACACATATATTCTGCACACTCCCTCTTACATACACTAGTGGTGTACACACATATATTCTGCACACTCCCACTTCCATACAATAGTGGTGTACACACATATATTCTGCACATTCCCACTTCCATACAATAGTGGTGTACACACATATATTCTGCACATTCCCACTTCCATACAATAGTGGTGTACACACATATATTCTGCACACTCCCTCTTACATACACTAGTGGTGTACACACATATATTCTGCACACTCCCACTTCCATACAATAGTGGTGTACACACATATATTCTGCACATTCCCACTTCCATACAATAGTGGTGTACACACATATATTCTGCACACTCCCTCTTACATACACTAGTGGTGTACACACATATATTCTGCACACTCCCACTTCCATACAATAGTGGTGTACACACATATATTCTGCACATTCCCACTTCCATACAATAGTGGTGTACACACACATATTCTGCACACTCCCACTTACATACACTAGTGGTGTACACACATATATTCTGCACACTCCCACTTCCATGCACTAGTGGTGTGCACACATATATTCTGCACACTCCCACTTCCATACAATAGTGGTGTACACACATATATTCTGCACACTCCCTCTTCCATACAATAGTGGTGTACACACATATATTCTGCACACTCCCTCTTACATACACTAGTGGTGTACACACATATATTCTGCACACTCCCACTTCCATACAATAGTGGTGTACACACATATATTCTGCACACTCCCTCTTACATACACTAGTGGTGTACACACATATATTCTGCACACTCCCACTTCCATACAATAGTGGTGTACACACATATATTCTGCACATTCCCACTTCCATACAATAGTGGTGTACACACATATATTCTGCACATTCCCACTTCCATACAATAGTGGTGTACACACATATATTCTGCACACTCCCTCTTACATACACTAGTGGTGTACACACATATATTCTGCACACTCCCACTTCCATACAATAGTGGTGTACACACATATATTCTGCACATTCCCACTTCCATACAATAGTGGTGTACACACATATATTCTGCACACTCCCTCTTACATACACTAGTGGTGTACACACATATATTCTGCACACTCCCACTTCCATACAATAGTGGTGTACACACATATATTCTGCACATTCCCACTTCCATACAATAGTGGTGTACACACACATATTCTGCACACTCCCACTTACATACACTAGTGGTGTACACACATATATTCTGCACACTCCCACTTCCATGCACTAGTGGTGTACACACATATATTCTGCACACTCCCACTTCCATACAATAGTGGTGTACACACATATATTCTGCACACTCCCTCTTCCATACAATAGTGGTGTACACACATATATTCTGCACACTCCCTCTTACATACACTAGTGGTGTACACACATATATTCTGCACACTCCCACTTCCATACAATAGTGGTGTACACACATATATTCTGCACACTCCCTCTTACATACACTAGTGGTGTACACACATATATTCTGCACACTCCCACTTCCATACAATAGTGGTGTACACACACATATTCTGCACATTCCCACTTCCATACAATAGTGGTGTACACACATATATTCTGCACATTCCCACTTCCATACAATAGAGGTGTACACACACATATTCTGCACACTCCCACTCCCATACAATAGTGGTGTACACACACATATTCTGCACATTCCCACTTACATACACTAGTGGTGTACACACATATATTCTGCACATTCCCACTTCCATACAATAGAGGTGTACACACACATATTCTGCACACTCCCACTCCCATACAATAGTGGTGTACACACACATATTCTGCACATTCCCACTTACATACACTAGTGGTGTACACACATATATTCTGCACACTCCCACTTCCATACAATAGAGGTGTACACACACATATTCTGCACACTCCCACTCCCATACAATAGTGGTGTACACACACATATTCTGCACATTCCCACTTACATACACTAGTGGTGTACACACATATATTCTGCACACTCCCACTCCCATACACCTGTCCTGTAGTAGGCAGCCTGTACGTTATAGGCAGCCCATAACATACAGAGAAGGAGGCGCTACATCCTCTCATTGCTGTTGGCAGGTGACCGTTTTAAAAAGATTTAAAATCTAGTCTTCCATTTAGTTTATCATGACATATTTCAAAATGGGCTAGACTGAAAGAAATGGTGGGACAAATTATCAATTAGTTTTGACATCTTCCACTTAGTTTACCTTGATATGTTTTAAAATGGGTTGAACTAAACTTAATGATGGAACAAATCTTCAATTACTTTTGACACTCGCTCGTCACTTCATCGGCCGAGAGGCACAACGCTGATTAATTTGAACTACGAGGCTGTTATATCAATTCAAAGTACTCAACTCTTAAAAAGTGCTAATTTCGAAGTGTAAAAGAGACTTCTTTAAAAAAAATAAAAACTTCAATAACGGATGAGCATTACATTACTTGAAATCGACAACAATTGTGTCCAACTACACCCTGTATTTCATTATTTTCATTTCTTGTACATAAGCCCAAAATGTGGATGTCATTGCCACATTACATAAGTTGAAGTCAACAACACTTATTGTGTCCATCTACTCCGCATCTCATTTTTCCCTCCTTAAACAATACATAAATCTAAAATGTCCCGTTTAACCATCTACTCCGCCTCCCACTTTTCCCTCCGTATACAATACATAAATCTAAAATGTCCCGTTTAACCATCTACTCCGCCTCTCATTTTTCCCTCCGTATACAAAACATAAATCTAAAATGTCCCCTTTAACCATCTACTCCGCATCTCATTTTTCTCTCCGTATACAATACATAAATCTAAAATGTCCCGTTTAACCATCTACTCCGCCTCCCATTTTTCCCTCCGTATACAATACATAAATCAATCTAAAATGTCCCGTTTAACCATCTACTCCGCATCTCATTTTTCCCTCCGTATACAATACATAAATCTAAAATGTCCCGTTTAACCATCTAATCCGCCTCCCATTTTTCCCTCCGTATACAATACATAAATCTAAAATGTCCCGTTTAACCATCTACTCCGCATCTCATATTTCCCTCCGTATACAATACATAAATCTAAAATGTCCCGTTTAACCATCTACTCCGCCTCTCATTTTTCCCTCCTTATACAATACATAAATCTAAAATGTCCCGTTTAACCATCTACTCCGCCTCCCATTTTTCCCTCCGTATACAATACATAAATCTAAAATGTCCCGTTTAACCATCTACTCCGCCTCCCATTTTTCCCTCCTTATACAATACATAAATCTAAAATGTCCCGTTTAACCATCTACTCCGCCTCCCATTTTTCCCTCCGTATACAATACATAAATCTAAAATGTCCCGTTTAACCATTTACTCCGCCTCCCATTTTTCCCTCCTTATACAATACATAAATCTAAAATGTCCCGTTTAACCATCTACTCCGCCTCCCATTTTTCCCTCCGTATACAATACATAAATCTAAAATGTCCCGTTTAACCATTTACTCCGCCTCCCATTTTTCCCTCCTTATACAATACATAAATCTAAAATGTCCCGTTTAACCATCTACTCCGCATCTCAATTTTCCCTCCGCATACAATACATAAATCTGAAATGTCCCGTTTAAAGTGTGAGACACAGAACAGCCCAGTCTAACTATTTCGCCGGAGCATACATGTTTTTCGCTGCCCAAGTGATCTTATTACTAGGGCGGCGAAAAACATGCATGCAGGCCACGAAAAAGTTAGACTGGGAATGAGCGTTCACTCCCTCAGCGCGAAACTAATATTCAATAATAAATAATATTCAAAGAAGCGGAAATATTACCGAATATTTTAGCGAGGCCAGGAACATTTAGGAGTCTGCCAATATTTGTGCTCATACATTGATGCAATTTCGGCTTGTCCTCTCAGGGATCGATTCCCTCAGGAATCAGGTTCCCTCAGGTTCCCTCAGGTTCCCTCAGGAATCAGGTTCCCTCAGGTTCCCTCAGGAATCAGGTTCCCTCAGGTTCCCTCAGGTTCCATCAGGAATCGATTACTCTCGGTTGCAGTAACGCAGCTATTTGCAAGTGCGTCTTCAAACATGAGATATTTCAGCAGCAGTCGCTTCAAACGCACGCTTATATTGTACGAATTGCATGTGTACGAAAATAACAGTAAGGTATTAAATACAAACATTACCATCATGGAATACTTTATAGCACAGCCACCATCCACTTTATACTTAGTCACCATCTTGCACCAGTTGTCGATCGATATTTTGAACTTTTAGTTGGTGTTTTTTTTTTCTTTTTTCGTAACGAATGTTCTTCGGCTGTGGGAAATATCCACGATCTCTCGGTTGCGTTTGAAATTTCTGCCAACGTGACACATATTTTACCACGAAAAAATCTGACTCATTAATGTGCCCATGGAGTGTTCCAATATGGTTTTCAGTTTGATGGTCATTTCGAAACTCTTAACTTTGTGTGAGTTAGAGAGCTCTTTAGATTCTGGCTGTGCTCGTCATAGCCGTGTGGTTTAAGGACCTGCCCTTCCGTGAAGGCATCGAGGGTTCGAATCCCGGCTCTGGGTGGCGATTTGATTTTCTCCGTTGGGTTTAGGGGAAAAATTCAAAGCACAGTACCCCACTCTACCCAGGTGTATGAAATGGGTACCGGTCTTGACCGGGGGAAAGCGTCATAGCGTTTTAGTGTTAGTTATAAGGCATTTGAAAAACCAATGTACAAGGTGATATGTATCAGGCTTGATTGGAAATAAAGCATCTTTAGATGCCGATGTTTGTTTGTTTGTTCGGCCCTAACGGACCTAACAAAGCCTAATTCTGTGATGTAGAATGCGAGGTGTGTGCTTCTCGGACTATGAACTATACAGAGCTACAACAAAAACATGCCAGGATACTGCGGAAATTATTATCGAAAATTAAAAATGCACAGTATGTTGCAGACAAATTTACTGTATTTTGTGACTCTATATATAAAAAAAACAACGAATAACTTCAATTTGTAACGGAGATTTTAAAGACGCAGAGTATTGAATCGTTGAACATTTGTTCGGAGTTGACAATGAATGATTTTAATTTGTATCGGAGATTTTCAAGGCGGAGAGTACTGAGTCATTAACAATTTGTTTGAAGTTGTTGAGTCATTCCATGTTGAGTCACTACACAACAATTTGGAGTTGTTGCGTGGACGAAAAATATTCTTAGCAGCATGTCAATTTACAGTGTATGAATATTTTATATCTTCTTTCTCCTGCACTCTAAGCCCAGAGACTGGAGGATCACCTGTTGAATACATGACGAATTTTCCCCTAAGTTAGCATGACTTCCCAGTCTAACTTTTTCGCCACCTGCATGCACATTTTTCGCCACCCACGTAACTAAATCGCTTAGGCGACGAAAAGCATGCATGCTCCAGCAAAAAAAGTTTGAATGGGTCACTCAACTAAGGGGAGATGTAAATATATAGTCTTTTTATCTAGAGCTAGAGTTTGTTGAGTACTTTTTGGGATTGATCATTACTGGAAATAAAGTTCAAGTTGAGGATTGTGTGCGCCCTATCAATTGTAACATGGCATCCTATCCATTGTAACATGGCATCCTATCCATCGCAACATGGTACCTTATCCATTGTAACATGGCATCCTATCCATTGTAACATGGCATCCTATCCATTGTAACATGGCATCCTATCCATTGTAACATGGCATCCTATCCATCGCAACATGGTACCTTATCCATTGTAACATGGCATCCTATCCATTGTAACATGGCATCCTATCCATCACAACATGGTATCTTATCCATTGTAACATGGCATCCTATCCATTGTAACATGGCATCCTATCCATTGTAACATGGCATCCTATCCATTGTAACATGGCATCCTATCCATTGTAACATGGCATCCAATCCATTGTAACATGGCATCCTATCCATTGTAACATGGCATCCTATCCATTGTAACATGGCATCCTATCCATTGTAACATGACATCCTATCCATTGTAACATGGTATCCTATCCATTGTAACATGGCATCCTATCCATTGTAACATGGTATCCTATCCATTGTAACATGGCATCCTATCCATTGTAACATGGCATCCTATCCATTGTAACATGGTATCCTATCTATTGTAACATGGCATCCTATCCATCGTAAAATGACATCCTATCCATCACAACATGGTTTCTTATCCATTATAATTATCTTATCAATTATCTTATCCATACATTGTGTCCTCTTCATTCTGTACACATGGCTGTTTTTAACAGACAACCCATTACAATACAGCAGCCCCCGGATGAAACCGTTTATCTACTGCATACCTACCATACCTACCCCACCCGTACAATACCTACCATACCTACCGCACCCGTACAATACCTACCATACCTACCGCACCCGTACAATACCTACCATACCTACCGCACCCGTACAATACCCACCACATCTACCGCACCCGTACAATATCTACCATACCTACCGCACCCGTACAATATCTACCATACCTACCGCACCCGTACAATAAGCTTCAACCAACAATGGTTGCAGACTATTACCATTATATCTCGAGCACAGGAATATAAAAAACAATTTTGGCCTTTCACGCAGCTTTCTCCGTGCATGATTGCAGATAAAAATAGATAAGCTGTGAACAAAACATAGGTCTATAAATATGTAGCACGCAGATTTACAGTAGAATAGCGTCATCTTTGAGCGCGGCTGTGAAGGAAAAAAACTCAAGTGTTGCTTGCGTCGCTACGGAGCTTTATATGCGTACTTTGCTTGCATTGATTTGCCGCATCGGAACGTTTTATTGTTTTGGGTCGTGAACATTTGAACAAAACTCAATTATTTTAGTTTGAAAAGTGATCTTTCAGATAAGCTAGAATGCTAACGTTGGTTCTTGCGCACATTTGTTCAAAAAATTTTCAATGCCATTGTGATATGCGAAGAAATATTCCACAGAACGCAATGATGAAGTCGTTTCCGCGTTTCAAAATTAGCTGCAAGTTCATTAATAGCCTGCATAGGCTGCGCGACCCAGATCCACGTGCTCAAAAATAGAGGAAATTTGCACGATCTCTTCGTACTTTGCATTATTCTCCGTAGCCTTTGTCAGCAGCACACAGAGAGATAAAACGATAAGAAAACTCATCGCTAAGACTTCGTGCGCTCGTCAAAATCGCAGCAACGATCGAGAAAATCTTTTATTCTCCCATAATTTGATAAACAAAAGTGATTCTCTTGTCTTGTCCGGACATGTGACATTCCAGTAATTGTTTTCGTCAATCTATCAATCTCGGACAAGAATAATACTCGATGAAAGCTTTTAATTGCGCTCTGTTTGTGCATGTTCTAAAGAAGGTCATCACCAATGCTCCGAACGTAGGTAAGATTATTTGTTTGTGGTGAATTTCGAATGCATTGGCTTCTGAGAATATTCAACTGGTCTATAAAAGTCCCTAGTAATATTTACTGGGAATAGTTTGTGCGTTTCATGAATATGTTGGCGAGTGCGTGTAGCGAAAGCATCGAGATTGGAACGGGTTATGACATTTTCAAGCATCGTTGGAGATCTGTTGAGAATAACCCTGCGGGTACTGCCGACTTATTTTAGTAACTTTACCTTGTTTTAGTAACTTTACCTTGTTTTGGTAACTTTACCTTATTTTAGTAACTTTACCTTATTTTAGTAACTTCACCTTGTTTTGGGAACTTTACCTTATTTTAGTAACTTTACCTTATTTTGGTAACTTTACCTTGTTTTTAGTAACTTTACCTTGTTTCGGTAACTTTCTCTTGTTTTGGTAACTTTACCTTGTTTTGGTAACTTTACCTTGTTTTTGTAACTTTACCTTGTTTTTGTAACTTTACCTTGTTTTGGTAACTTTACCTTGTTTTGGTAACTTTTCCTTGTTTTGGTAACTTTACCTTGTTTTTGTAACTTTACCTTGTTTTTAGTAACTTTACCTTGTTTCGGTAACTTTCCCTTGTTTTGGTAACTTTACCTTGTTTTGGTAACTTTACCTAATTTTAGTAACTTCACCTTAACAGACTTATTTTAGTAACTTCACCTCAACAGGCTTATTTTAGTAACTTACCTTATTTTAGAAACTTTATCTTGCTTCTGTAACTCCACCTTCACCTCAACACGCCCCCCTCAAATACGACACTCCCACTGGGACGTTTTCGTTCATCTAACTCGAAAATAACGCAATTAGAATTCAGCAAAAATAAAATAACAGAATAAAAAATTCGAAGAATTCGAAGTTCATGAAAGCTCGAAATATGTTTCTGACGTAAAAATTGTAATAACTTGCGCGTGTACAGCTTGAACTGTAATATTTAGAAAATGAAAATACATTGAAAGAAAAATGTGCCAGAGTAGCCGAAATAGCCGAATCCCTGTTTTGAAATACGTGAGTACACAAAAAAGTTGACCGTAGACTTTGCTAAAGTTAGATTCTGGTACTGGAAAAGTTCGATAGGTGCCTTGGAGCTGCACACAAAGTTGAAATAATCGCAACTGTTCGCAATTTATAAAGAGGAGATTTCGACAGCCATAGATCTCGGGTGTCCATCAGAGGGTAGACACCGCGTAGTCTACGCATCCGAGCTGCGTATGCTTACTGCAGTACATCTTTTGGATTTTAATGGGCAGTTTTACTCTAAATATTTTGGATTTTAATGAGCGTTTTTGCTCTGAATCTTTTGGGTTTTAATAAGCGTTTTTGCTCTAAATCTTTTGGGGTTTAATGCTCGGGCTTGCTTTAAATCTTTAAGGTTTTAATGAGCGTTTTTGCTTTAACTTTTTTGGGTTTTAATGAGCGCTTTTGCTTTAAATCTTTTGGGTTTTAATAAGCGTTTTTGCTCTAAATCTTTTGGGTTTTAAGGAACATTTTTGCTCTAAATCTTTGGGGTTTTATGGATCACTTTTGCCCTAAGTCTTTTGGGTTTTAATGGGCGTTTTTGCTCTAAATCTTTTCAGGTTTAATGAGCGTTTTGCTCTAAATATTTTGGGTTTTAACGAACGTTTTTGTTCTATATCTTTTGGGTATTAATGAGCGTTTTTAGTTCGTTCAAGGAGTAGTTACATCTACTATAGGTCTCATTCTCAGCTACCTTACGGCAGTACAGATAAAGTTAACGTTTTTACGGAAGAAAACACGAGAATTTCATCTATTTTTCCGTATAAAGTTCTTGTTTATCCCAATTCATTTAATGCCTGTACAAAAACGCGACACTTAAAGTCATTATAGCATCCAAAAATGAATACTAAATTATTCAGGGAGGTTTTGTGTTTATTTCAATTAGCGAATCACAATCAGACATTTTAAGGAGAATTTTTTTCTATCCGTGTTTAAAAAAATCCTGGTAGTGGTGTTTTGTGTGGTTTCGAATCCCTATACCCTTATATAGCATCCAAAACATCTGTATATATTAACCCTTTGCATTCCTGCAAAGATCACACACATGGTAGGTAAGGACTGGGTGTGCAGATGTGTAGTACTATGCCTACCTTAAGCGGCCCATAGACGACCAATTTTATTGTCTACATAATTGACAATAATGAACATTGACAATTAAATTGATCGTCTACGGGCTTGATTGACGACCGTCAAATAATTGACAGCGGGTAAAAAAAATTTCATCAATATATTGAGTCAATGATATTGACAATTAAATTGATCGTCTATGGGCCGCTTTAAACTTATATGTTTCTTTGTGATCTGATTGTTTTCTGATAAATTCAGTGTACATACGTACTCGTATAAACTAGTAATTGCTTTTATAAGAGATCCTGTAGTAATCAGTAAGATCAGAAACTGGTCATGCAATGCTTCTTTATTTTCAGTGGACGTTTGTAGCGCAGCTTTCTACATATTTAGCAGCAATAAATATGCTTCTAGTGAACTAGGCCTAGTTATTTTGTTTGCGCATTCAGCCTCACCTCAATAGCGCCGTAGAATAGAGACGAGTCTTTAGGATCGGTCACTTTTTTTCTTCGCGTAGAAAAGCGAAGTGTTTTGTGGTAGTGATTTGTAGAGGGCAGAGTTGCCTCAAGTTTTGGTGTACAAAAGTGAACTGTTTTTGAAATCTGTGATATGTGTCGAATCCGAGATAGCCTTCCGTCCTGTGCTTGAACTGAGCCTCGGCACAAGCTGTTTCATATCATTCCGACAGTGTGACTCCTTAGCTTTTTAGAGAAAATCTCGTAAACATCTCATCTTCTGTAATTATAGTGCTCTGGGGACCCACAAATAGCTATAGCTATAGAGTGAGGTGTATTGGTGAACTACACTAGAGCTCAATATCCATAAATAATGTTAAAAATAAGTGTTGTGTATGTGATTTAGGTTGATAATATTGCTCGTGCTGCACTTGCTGCTCGGAGACACACGTAGTCCAGCAACCTGTGCACTGAAAAATATGTTTCTGGCTTAAAAATTGTACTAACTCACTCGTGTACAGACAGCTTGAACAATATTGCTCAGAAAAGGAAAGGACATTCAAAGAAAAATGTGCCGAAACGAACATCAGACCAGCGTTCCGTTGAGTTACTTCAGACCTTGACTCACCTCGGTAGGAAAGTTTGCTGCGCACCGAACTGGGCAACGTCGCATAACTCCGTCTTGTTTGGTCTTGTGATCTTGATTTCAGCTAAAAACTTGTAATTTTATCTGTGCTTGACTTGTGAACGTGAGATTTATGGCTCAGCTCACACTTCTTACTTGTGTGACCAGCTTTGAAGACAGTGCTTGCATTTTCTTAATTCCTCTACCTCGGTGTAACTAAGTGATCTTTACTCTGACTTCCATAGCGAGCTTTTTGAGTGTTGGTCTCTAAATATTGTTAGGTTACTGTCATTATCATAGTGAACATTTTAAGTGTTTGGCTCTAAACATTGTTAGGTCACCGTCATTATCATAGTGAACATTTTAAGTGTTTGGCTCTAAACATTGTTAGGTCACCGTCATTATCATAGTGAACATTTCAAGTGTTTGGCTCTAAATATTGTTAGGTCACCATTATTTGACCAACACGCGTGTAAAACTTGTCCACTCACATTAGCTAGACATGTTGATAGTTACGTGTTATAGGACTGGTGAATAATTACATTTAGTGACGACACTCAAGCATTGTAGAGGTCGTACGTCAATAACGGGATTTTACGGTGATATCTGAACTGCAGTTAGATGATAGCAATAACGAGGCCCATCACTTAGTGAAGTTCCTGTAGTCATTAATTTCTTGCTACTTAAATAGTCTGTAATCTTGGAGCCAGGGAAATGTATGACGCCATTCTTCCCTAGATGTCCAAACAAGTGGAATCAGAGCTGGAATCACCTCCCTTCTCTCACGAGTCACAAATTCGTTAAGGACCCATGACGTTCCCTGTTATGTAGTCAGTATTTTCCTCACAAGCACAAAGTTTAGAACTGAGCGTTTCCATAAAAATTTACGATACGCTCAGTACGAAAATAATTTCTGACATTCGGGACCTGGACAACGCCGCCAAATGTGATGTTCATGCAAGCCCTGCAGCGAGTTACCGAACTTGACAGCACCCAGTCGCCGTTTCCCTCAGTAAGAGGCTCCAAGTACTCGGCATCTATGACCACTGAAGTCCATTGAGCGAGTGTTAACTGTGGAAGAGCTCCAAAAAATTCAAAAATTCGAACATTAGAGTCCGGTGAGCGAGTGGTGACTGTGAAAGAGTTCAAAAAAATTCAAAAGTTCAAATATTAGAGTCCATTGAGCGCGTGGTAACTTAGGAAAAGCTCCAAAAAAATTCAAAAGTTCAAATATAAGAGTCCATTGAGCGAGTGGTAACTTAGGAAAAGCTCCAAAAAATTCAAAAGTTCAAACATTAGCGTCCATTGAGCGTGTGGTAACTTAGGAAAAATTCTATCACTTGGTATCCAATATAAGTGTTTCTCAACCGGCAACCACGGATTCACCAACGGAGTCTTCGGCTGACGATGCCCTCAAGTGGTGTCTGTCACAATCGAGCAGCATGTGCTTCCTGTGCAGCGAACCTGCGTGCTACACTCGCCCGTGTGTGCTCACACCTCACCGCGCTCTAACAGGTCAGTAACGTGCTATATCAGGTCAAACAGGTCAGTGGCGCGCTCTAACAGGCCAGTGGCAAGCTCTAACAAGTCAGTGGCGCGCTCTAACGAGTCTAACAGGTCAGTGACGCGCTCTAACGAGTCTAACAGGTCAGTGACGCGCTCTAACAGGCCAGTGGCACGCTCTAGCAAGTCAGTGGCGCGCTCTAACGAGTCTAACAGGTCAGTGGCACGCTCTAACAGGTCAGTGGCGCGCTCTAACGAGTCTAACAGGTCAGTGACGTGCTCTTACAGGTCAGTGACGTGCTCTAACAGGTCAGTGACGCGCTCTAACAGGCCAGTGGCACGCTCTAGCAAGTCAGTGGCGCGCTCTAACGAGTCTAACAGGTCAGTGGCGCGCTCTAACAGGTCAGTGGCACGCTCTAACGAGTCTAACAGGTCAGTGGCACGCTCTAACAGGTCAGTGGCGCGCTCTAACGAGTCTAACAGGTCAGTGACGTGCTCTTACAGGTCAGTGACGTGCTCTAACAGGTCAGTGACGCGCTCTAACAGGCCAGTGGCACGCTCTAGCAAGTCAGTGGCGCGCTCTAACGAGTCTAACAGGTCAGTGGCGCGCTCTAACAGGTCAGTGGCACGCTCTAACTGGTCAGTGACGCGCTCTAACGAGTCTAACAGGTCAATGACGTGCTCTAACGGGTCAGTGACGCGCTCTAACAGGTCATCAGTGTCTTGACGTACCACTCAGCTAGGAGCAAATGGAGAAGACTTGATTAATTAAGCTAATCTTTTGTTCCAGCTACACAAACCAGCCTCCACAAATCATTCTTTGTATGCGACAGAGCACGTGCCGTTCCTCTCTCATATCCGTGTGCGTCCATTTTTCTATAAGGAAGCGATAAAAGGTCGTTTTTGTGCTACAGGAGTGTCAATGGACACATATTTGTTATAAAGGGCAATGAATTTCAATAGCGTATCCGCTGAATGCATATCGCTCATTGGAAAGAACAACGTTACAAATCGAAATTGTTGATTTTTCAGGAGAAATGGTTTTAACTTTACGAACTGCTTCACGGAATTAGTTTTGATCGAAAAACGAATCCTCCCTCTCGGTCAATTTTGAAGGTACAGTTATGAAGGTTTTACGAAAATACGTAAAACGAGATGGCAAGTTTAACTGTTTGCATAAGCCAATTTTCCAAAATTTAGAGTAATGACGTAAATATCGAAAGCATATTTGTTAGAACTTTACAGAGTCTTACAGTAAAATATCAACAAAAAATCTTTTCACTCTGTAAAACGTTTCGGAGACCAGCTCCACCCTCAGTAAGTCAATGTGTAAGAAAATATGAAAGAAAAGAAAAATATGGAAAATGAAAAGAAGCAAGGTTTATTTCAACTTTGGGAATCTATACTATAATAAGAGGAGTGTCTGTCTTTCTCTTTGTCTGTCCGAAGCCAGCCTGCAGTGTGTGATGAGCGTATCTGTGATACAAGCTTCATCAACTCCACAATTTCCAGTGTATTAATCCATCAGATTCGAGTAGGAATGAATATCACGTGAATTCTTAGGAAATAGGAACGTTTTTCATATGATTTGTCAAACATTATAATACATTTTTTGACGGGCCGTGTGCACTCGGCCTCATCGACTCTCGAGAGATTGAATTTTTTATTTCTTACTGCCTTTTTTTCATTTCGCCTTCTTTCTTATTTAAAATGAAGGGAGGTGGACTAGTGAGCAATTCAGTCTGATGGACGCACGCTGGACGCATCTTTTCAGCGACGACTTTAACGTAGAGATGCGCTGAAAATCTATACTGGTGTCGCGCAAAGCGAGGGCCTATGCAACTGAGGGAGCGAAATGTGCAACCTTGCGCCCACTTTTTGAATAAATTCGCGTGAGTCAAGTGATGGTGCGTCCTCATGGTTTATGTCTGTGATCATGATTCTATAATTTTAGGCTCGTCTGTGATTATGATTTCATGATCTTAAGCTTGTCTGTGATCATGATTCCATAATCTTAAGCTTGTCTGTGATAATGATTCCATGATCTTAAGCTTGTCTGGGATCATGATTCCATAATCTTAAGCTTGTCTGTGATTATGATTCCATAATCTTAAGCTTGTCTGTGATTATGATTTCATAATCTTAAGCTTGTCTGTGATCATGATTCCATAATCTTAAGCTTGTATGTGATCATGATCCCATAATCTTAAGCTTGTCTGTGATTATGATTTCATAATCTTAAGCTTGTCTGTGATCATGATCCCATAATCTTAAGCTTGTCTGTGATCATGATTCCATAATCTTAAGCTTGTCTGTGATCATGATTCCATAATCTTAAGCTTGTTTGTGATCATGATTCCATAATCTTAAGCTTGTCTGTGATTATGATTCCATAATCTTAAGCTTGTCTGTGATCATGATTCCATAATCTTAAGCTTGTCTGTGATCATGATTCCATAATCTTAAGCTTGTTTGTGATCATGATCCCATAATCTTAAGCTTGTCTGTGATAATGATTTCATGATCTTAAGCTTGTTTGTGATCATGATTCCATAATCTTAAGCTTGTCTGTGATTATGATTTCATAATCTTAAGCTTGTCTGTGATCATGATTCCATAATCTTAAGCTTGTCTGTGATCATGATTCCATAATCTTAAGCTTGTTTGTGATCATGATTCCATAATCTTAAGCTTGTCTGTGATTATGATTCCATAATCTTAAGCTTGTCTGTGATCATGATTCCATAATCTTAAGCTTGTCTGTGATCATGATTCCATAATCTTAAGCTTGTTTGTGATCATGATCCCATAATCTTAAGCTTGTCTGTGATAATGATTTCATGATCTTAAGCTTGTTTGTGATCATGATTCCATAATCTTAAGCTTGTCTGTGATTATGATTCCATATTCTTAAGCTTGTCTGTGATCATGATTCCATAATCTTAAGCTTGTCTGTGATCATGATTCCATAATCTTAAGCTTGTTTGTGATCATGATCCCATAATCTTAAGCTTGTCTGTGATAATGATTTCATGATCTTAAGCTTGTTTGTGATCATGATCCCATAATCTTAAGCTTGTCTGTGATTATGATTTCATGATCTTAAGCTTGTTTGTGATCATGATCCCATAATCTTAAGCTTGTCTGTGATAATGATTTCATGATCTTAAGCTTGTCTGTGATCATGATCCCATAATCTTAAGCTTGTCTGTGATTATGATTTCATGATCTTAAGCTTGTCTGTGATCATGATCCCATAATCTTAAGCTAAGATTATCATTTGTTTGACGCTCGTTCGAGTGCGATCAATTCAACCTACAAGAATATTTTTATCATGGGTGCTATTAGGATGGAAATATTTGTTTGTCATCCACATCTGAAAAATTCTTTCAACAAAGGTATTGAATCCCGTCATTTTTGAAGGGCTGTGTACACTAGTCCGTCAAAAAAAATACGAGAAGCTATTTCTTGAAACGCGGACAATAAACAAATAAATAAACGCACCAAGGGTATTATAAAGTAAGAAGATTTTCAAAAATATTCTCTATAAAGGGAATTAACTAGCTAAAGTACGTTGTCAAAGCTGCATGGCAGGAACTGTTAGACGAATAGTATAACATCTGATATACAAACTTCTTTTTTGATTTCGAAGGTGTACTTTCTGAGGATTCTTCCCTTTGTAGAAATAAAAACTTGTAGCGAAAAGTTATACATTCAGAGCTATTTTTTTGATGCCCTCAAATAACACACTTCATGGATATTTTGTATCTCCAATAGAATCACTATAATCTTTAAACTTTTTAGGACAGCTGTATGAGCTACAGAAGAGCGTGAAGTCACGTGAAGAATGATGTGCGTTTTTTGCTGAGTCATTTGGTCAGTAAGCAGCACGGTAGAGGAAACAAGGTAGCGTCCTTTCTATGGGGGAAAATACACTTCCTCTTGTTCGGCTAGCCAATAGAGTGGCTTCATTTCAAAAAAACTTTGTGACGTCACCATTGCGATATGGCGCTGGACCAATAGCGGTGCCAGATTTGGGGGCTAGCAGTGTTGCCAGATGCAATACGAGCGCTGCTATTTGTCGTTTGCCATGGCGTCAGCATTGCCACACGGTCGACGAAAAAACTTGTTTGATCCTACCTTGTTTCTTCTACCGTGGTGCGCACTCCAGTTCCTTAGCGCAGCACACACACCTGCTTGCTGCATGTGCACCACAACCGAGAGACATATCCCATATTATATACTAGTCAACCTCCCTTTATTTTAAATAAAAAACAAGGCGAATTGAAAGAAAAGCCTTAAGAAATTAAAAATTTAATCTCTCGAGAGTTGATGAGGCCGAGTGAACACGGCCCGTGAAAATGTATAATAATGTTCGATAAATCACATGAAACACGTTCCTATTTCCTAAGAATTCACGTGATATTCATTCCTACTCGAATCTGATGGATTAATACACTGGAAATTGTGGAGTTGATGAAGCTTGTATCACAGATACGCTCATCGCAGGCTGGCTTCAGACAGACAGAAAGACAGACGGACAGACACACACTCTTCTTATTATAATATAGATATACGGCCTTGTGTTGTTTTCTTCGCGTGTAGCTTGCGGGCTCTACATGCGAGCTTGTTCGTTAGTCACTCCTACTAAACTCGTTAATTTTATCATAACTGTTCAATGCTGTTCACAAACTGTCTTGACTATCTTTCCGGCTCATCTGCAAAATGGTGTTTTTTATTCGTAATTTAGGACTTGAAGAAATTTGGTGATGTATGTTTACCGGAGATGAATGTTGATGTATGAAGTTGACTAATGCACAAAATTCTATACCGATGACTGCAGCAGAGTTTTGTCATGTGAGCCTGCACAGAATTAACTCGATATTTTCTGCGCATTTTTAAATTCGAGTAAAGCGACATGAGAACAGCGTGCAAACTTGAATTTGGGAGCAGTTTTTTGAATGTTTTCATTCCGCTTTGTGTGTTCTATCAACTGGCCTCAAGGCCTTCGTTATCAAGGATATACTGTATATCCATACTCATACTCATAAACACACTGCATATCCATACTCATACTAATAAGGACATACTGTACACTCACAAAGACATATTGTATAGCCATACTCACACTCACAAAGACATACTGTACACTCACAAAGACATACTGTACACTCACAAGGATATACTGTATATCCATGCTCACACTGACAAAGACATACTGTACACTCACAAGAACATACTGTATATCCCTACTCACACTCACAAAGACATACTGTACACTCACAAGGACATACTGTTCACTCACAAGTACATACTGTACACGCATACTCATAAGGACATACTGTATATCCATACTCACACTCACAAAAACAAACTGTATATCCATACTCACACTCACAAAGACATACTGTATATCCATACTCACACTCACAAAGACATACTGTACACTCACAAGGACATACTGTACACTCACAAGAGCATACTGTACATCCATACCCACACTCATAAGGCCGCACTTTACAACCATACCCACGCATCAGTTTACAGAGACTAGTATGAAGTATCGTGCGCGGTTTCCACGCATCAGGAAGGGAAGTCGCTCTTACCACTCGGTCGATATCTCAGGTCAAATTTTTGTCTCTGAAAGCTGTTTCAAGTCCGAAGAATGCATGTAGAGCCCGCAATTTCGTTCTAAACTCTGTTTAGGAGGTTGCTGCAGTGGTGACGCGGAGACAAAACCTGTAGCGTCCTTTACTACTTGTTCATACGTACAGTTTGTCTATTAGTACTCCTCGTATGGTACGTTTGTCTAGGGACGTCTTATATTGAGAAATTTTCAAAAGCCACTCATGTAATTTTCAAGCCACTCATGGCATGTATCTCATGTGTCAACTTTTTTCGAAATAAACGTTTTTTTCTTTTTTTTCCTTTTCTTTCATGAAGCTAACGTCAAGCAACATTGCTTCCAAGTGTCGTAAGCAGTAAAATTTCCGCGACGAATAAATTGAGCATCATTGGTGATATTTTAAAAATAACCAATGTTGTTTTTTCAAGTTACCATTCTGTCTTCGGTGGAGAAAAACTTCGCACATGATGCCTGGCAGGTCACGTGAGCATCGCTGGTGGCTTCTGAGGTGGTTGTGCGCTGTGAGCCCTGCCCCCCTTATTAAAATAAGGAAACTTATTCAACAAAAGACAAATTGATTGCAATATAAAAAAATTCATCGCATTATTTTTTTGATTCATTTTATGCATAATTAAATATTGAAAGCTTTCTTTTCTCTGTTTCTCAGTGTAAATGAAAAATTCATTGCATTCTTCTCATACTCCATTTAATACCTAATTAAATATCGAAAGCTTTCATTTCTCTGCCTGTCAGTGTAAATTAAAAATTCACTACATTCTTCTCATACTGCATTTCATGCATAATTAAATATTGAAAGCTTTCTTTTCTTTGCCTCTCAGTGTGAATGTGATACAATCATTTTTTGTATCATTACGGAGGCAAAAACAAAAATCTTGCGATGAACACCTCGGCTCACCGACAGGTTTTGAAGATAAGAATAACTTGCGCAGCTAAGCCCTTGTTGCTTCCAATGCAGGAAAATTATCGATTTAAGATTTAATTATTAATATTGCACACATTTATCAGAGACCATTACAAAAGCAATGTCGCTGCGCTGCATCGCAACACAAAATCTTACTCGTACGGTGCCTGTTTTTTTCCGCTGATCGTTTGTTCGTTGAAGAGCTGCCTTGCTTATAGATGCTTCGTGGAAACGATTCAGTTCTGCTCAGGTATTACGGCAAGAGGATAGCTTTTTCTTGGAAGCAAAAATGATCTCGTCCTGTTGGGGTATATTGTTGGTTGTTTTGTTTTGGTGTCGCGCTATATATGCACGTATCAGGCGCTAGACCTGCAAAAACATGACTAATTACTGAAATAAGGATATAAAGGAAAACCAACATGGCTAAGAATATCGTGATAAAAAACAAACGTTTCGGATTTTATAACCCGAAACGTTTGTTTTTATCATGAGAGACATTTTATCATTGAGAGACATTTTTCGGATTTTATAATTTTCCATTTTTTCGGATTTCCTAAAAGGAATTCTGAATTTTTCGGATTTCCAGAAAAAACAAGCGTTTCAGATTTCATAATCCGATACGTTTGTTTTTTATCATGAGAGACATTTTTCGGATTCTGCAGTTTTCCATTTTTTCAGATTTCCTAAAAAGAATTCCGATTTTTTCGGATTTCCAGACATTTTTCGAATTTCCTAAAAGGGAGATTTCCCAGAAATCGATCTAGTTCATTTATTTTTGAAGTTATAATGCTGTTCTATGCAAGGCACACAGGTGGGAGTAATATACGTGATTTTCATATGCAAAATGAAAAAATAAATCAAATTTATTCGCATCCGAGTTAGACACAAAAAAATGCTCGCCAAATTTAGTGTTGAGACAGGACGAGCAAGACACAGATTTTGGCATAACTCTGGTCATGATTGAAGGTTCCAACACTTCGGTTGTCATGGCAATGCAAGACAGCTGCTCGCCTTCCTTTCTAAAACTGAGTACTCCTTCCCACTCGATAAACTTGCAAGGCTCTTAGAATAAACGCTCAGGCTATCCTGGAGGCTGACTTGGCTAAGCAAAGATAATCAGCCTCACAGGCTGACTTGGCTAAGCAAAGATAATCAGCCTCACAGGCTACTAGCTGTTGGCTGCTTCCCTCAAGTAGAAAAAATGATGCATTTAAACATAGCTTCAAACTTTTTCCAATTAGATTTTTATTTACGGGGAATAAGGTATATTTTTACGTGCCAAATGCTGGTCTAATAATTTTTAAATAAGTTTATCCATAACACGAATCAGCCAAACTGACTGCCAATAGATCGACTTCATTTCAAACAAACCTCATGACGTCACCATTGCGACATGTCGTTAGGCCAATAGTGGTGCCAGATTTTGGGATAGCAGTGTTGTCAGATGCAATATGAGCGCTGCCATTGGTTCGTTGCCATGACGTCAGCATTGCCACACTGTTGATGAAAAAAAGACTGGTTTGACCCTACCGTGTTTCTTCTACTGTGTTGTGTGCGTGGTCAACGTTTCTATCGCACAGCCTTCAATGTTTTTTGAGTTTTACTTGTGTTGCTGCTTCACGTGTGGACGCCAAACAAATGTTTCAGTCCTCAGAATGCACGCGGCTAAAATAACGTATTTGTAACCGTGCGACACGTACCTTAGCTAACACAAATGAAGAGGGAACACCTTCAAGCTAACAGCAAAATGCAGTTTCTGAATTCTAACTGATTTCTAGCGTAATTTCGTCGTAGAATTACGAGTGTGTTGGCCAATGGCGGCATAAGTGGCGAATAATTTCTCTACAAGCCACAAGATCACGTCTTGCCTAGCGCACTGAAGATGTTCGAATTCCAAGTTAAAATTTGGTTCTCACTGAAGTGAGCGATGCTTCACTGGATTTCCGTCACTCAATTTTGTTTACTTGAAATTTAGGCAACGTAATCGTTCAGAGCCAACCTCTGTGAACTTGGTAGTTAGTTTTCCAAATTCCCCTTTTTTTTAATTTTTTCATGCCTATGATTAAACGAAAAAAAAAAAACAATCATAATTTGCAAAAAACAACGGCCCCTTAATTTTACATAGAAACGTCATTTTGCATCAAGTTTAGAAAACTACAAGAATGCAGCCCCCTAAGAGAATTTTTTTCCAACGTTGCAAGACTTATCATTTCCTAACATTTTTACATCATTCTATGTACGTACTGAGCAGCTCATTAAATAATCAACGCCCTCAACATTACGGGCTTCAATAACATGTCATAGTCTGCAAACGTCAGGAGGAAGAAAACTAGAGATGCATTTCAGAGCAAATCTAAACTCGTACTCTCCACCAACCTAACCGGCCCAGCGAAACTGACGATCATATCCCAAAGCGCAGGCTGCACCTGGCTTATCTGCTTAGCATGCGTCTCACCTGACGTTACCGATCCTGATGACAACAGCTGTGACGTTCCGTTGCAACGCTGCTGACGTATGACGGCATTGGTGACGTCACAACTTTACGCGGTCCCACCTTGCGGTTGAGGCATGACAGAGCTCCGCCCACAATTCTGTGAACGTTCAAGATATTCTGTACTGATCACTTTCCCAAGTTGTTTCAAACTAAACAAAGTACTTCGGAGTCAAAACACCTGTTTTCCACAGAAATCACTTTACGTAATTTACTTATGCCTCATATCATACAGAAATAATTTGTTTCATAAAATGATTTATAGCTGGCACCATCGATGTAGTTCAAGAATTGATTCAACATATTCTAGTTCAAGCTCTAAATATTTTGTGTCATGTGACCTTTAAATAATCATCTTCTCAGGTGCTTCAGGCAGTATAGAAAAAACTTATTTTTTGAATATCAATAGAAGAAGAGGATGTTGTGTATTTTACTATGGGTCATCAAACGTGACTGAAGGGTGGGAAAATATGAGAATGGGATTAATTAACTGGACAAGTGTTAAGAAATTTCTTGCAAGTCGGAAACACTGCAATAAAAACTCATGATCGCCGAACATCCAAAGAAGGTCACCAATAGCCAGGTAAATGGCTCAATAGGACACGTGGCAAAGCACGGGAGCGTGAGCACTGCCGGCTTTATGAGCCTTTTGAAGTCTTACGAACACGAGGAACTGGCCTGAAATTTCCCTCCGTTGTGTTTAGTTGGAGGTAGCGTTGTTCATCGTAATACATATTAGGCATATTACTTTCTTGCATGTAGCCTTCCTCATATTCAGCGATGGCGGAACAGGTGTACGTGTATCTTGATACACCCTACGGACAGATTTCGTACGTTCACAAATGAAAGAGGCTCATTCTTCTGTTGGAATCTTTGCTGCAATATTATTGCGCATTGCTTGTTGCTAGCAGTACTCCTGAGAACTACAGAGCAATCGCAACTCGGACTATTTTGTATGGAAAATTCATAAACACTTCTTGACTTGACCATATCAAGGCAAATGTGATATGTACACGCAGCTACTTTCTAAATTAGCTTTCCACGAACGCAGTATTATCCACTAATTTTTGCAAGAGCCGGGTAAACGCATTGATTGAGAGAGCCACAGCTACTGCAAGTTAGCGCATATGTTATAAATTATAGATAAATTAATTAATTTATATATTTATCGAGAGCCATGAATTGAGTCATCGCGAGCTGCGCAATGAATACCACAACACTAACGGAGCCTTGCAAATCTTACTGAAAGCTACGCGTTCGGATTGAGCGCCTAGGAAGTTATAAAGCACTTTCTGAATCGCAGAAGCCTTGTAGATGTGGATAAAAAACTGTCCATTATTATTGAAATCGAATGTTTTAGAAATGATAAATGTTGCAGCCAAAGAAGCGTGTATCATGTACTGTGGTGTAACGCAAATTTCGTAAAAAATGAAAATAGTTAGAATAAGTGCTATAACGGTTACAAAAAGCATTCAGTGATAAATATTTATCGAGGGAACGATAAATTGTACGTGCTTCACAAGTTACGTGAAAATTTCCAGGAAATATTAGAATTTGGAACATGATCGATTTTTCATTTTGGAATCCCTGAAATAATTGATATGAATTGACTACATGAAATGTATGGGAGAGAAACATGACCTAGCATGACTGTGCCTCTCATCAGGGCGTTGTTTCCAGCTTGTTGTTCATCTCCAGCAGTTGTTTACGGCTGTATTGCATTTTGTTTCTAGTTTGTGATCCATTTCTAGTAACTGTTAACAGCTGTACAACATTTTGTTTACAACTAAGTGTTTACAATAACAGAGCCCCGGAAAGCGTTTACAGCATTGTTCACAGCAGTGTTCACAGCAGTGCTCACAGTCACGGCACCATGTGCACAGCCCGCAGAGCGTGATGGCGAGCGCCGCTTGCTCTCGATCCTGTTCCACTGACCCCCAATTGGGTCGAGCTGACCCTGAGCGAGCTTTGTTACCCTCGACTTTATGTTCTATTGCAGGGTAATTTTCTGAACTAAACTAAATTTCGTTGAGTTTGAAGACATTATAAAAATGAAGATGATGTTTTGTGTGTTCCCATGGAGCCGACCTTAAAGGCCACGAGATATTCTTTTAAATGATATGTTTTTTTTTCTTTTGAATGAGTCGACGTCGCTGCTCACGCATGATGCCATGCAACTATTGACCGGTCAAGCATATCAAGATGAAGAAAATCAGTCGTCATCAAAAGAGTTCACTTATTGTTAAAAAAATTATAGCTTCAACGAAACTTTTATTCGAATGTTAGAATTAAGTGTTCAATGCAACCAGAGCGCAATCAAGTAGGCCCACGTGATCCTATTGAATATCGTCTGGTCCGTCCTTTCTCATTTTTTCCTTTCCTTTGTTCGGTTAAATGCCTGCATGAAAGCACGAGGTTCCTCATCAGATTATCTCAATGGGAGATTTTAAAGTCAGCCGCGGCCATAATATCGACCCCAATTAGCAGACGTTCGCTGTCTCTGCACATGCGCGCGCTAGCTCACTCCAATCCCTTGATAACCATAAACATCTGCCCGGTAAGATAAACTTTCCTTTCATGGTAAATTTACTAACTAATGAGATTGACCAAATGAGAATTTATGGCAGTCATTCTGTGATCTATAGCAGGTGGTGGAATAAAATGATGAGCGGGTTATGTGTAAGGCATACTGGGAGGTTAAAAGAGATTTTTTGCGTCTACTCTTGTATTTATTTGCTCACCAAGTCTGCACGCTTCGCTTGCACCTATTCCCAAAAATATCAAGTATTGGTGCGTGAATTTTCATACTCAAAGCATTCGTTTGCCATCAACCAAATTGACTGCAAATGGCAGAGGCGAGAAATATAGCAGCAAAAAATCATCTCTACTGCTATAACATTTGTTAAACGAGTGGAAAAGAAATTATGAGTCCGGAAACAGTCCTTATATCTATATAGTTTTCATGACGCACACTTCATCCTAGGAAATAATTTAGGTATTTTCAAATTGTGGATGTCATTTAGCTCCTAAAAAAGGGACCAATCTTCGCAGCACTGAAAGCAGATGTGCAATTCGTGTTTCGCTCCCATGCAGCGCCTGTTAATATTTGACGGTCGTAAACAGTAACGCTGCAGGGATCGAAATTTTAACTTCCGATCCCCTTAAAAATGCAAGTCTTAACAAATCACTGGAAATTTTCAAGCAATTTCCAGTTCAGATTGAAAGCGCATTAGATAAAACAAAAATACGTTTCTAAATAACTGGACTGATGCTAGTAAAATGCACGTCATAAATAGATCTTATGTAATTCCCCATACAATTCGTGAATCATTTAATAACATGGCTCGCGTGTACGAGGAATATACGAGACGTTAACCATTGCATCCAATTTAAATTAAAAGGTAGCTCAAAAATAACCCGCGTCATGGCACTTTAGCGAGTTGATATTGGCTTTAATGTCACCAACGCGCATTTAAGGTCTGCATCTACGCAAGAGACGTTTGAATATGCAGGAGGTTAAACTTTTCCCTTAGCATTTTTATGTTCTTGATTTTACGGCTTCTATTTCTAAATCCTTTTTGCTGATGAGCCCATACAGCTAGGGTTCAAGTTGTCAGGCATAAAAAAGGGCACAGGGGCTGAGTTTTAATGGAAGAGCAAATAGATTTTCTTTTAAGAGAGGGACGACTGCTCTAGAATGGTGTCCCCCAGAAAGGCAACTTCATTAAATACATTCCTGTAATTCAATCCTGCTCCATAAGCTCATTTTGTTGATTGAAGAACTCTACGTTTATTCCACACGACTAAAATATTTCTCAACCTGTACGACACCTTGTCAAATCCAACGGCTTGCGTATGCCAGGGCGTTGAACATAGATCAAGTAAACGTAGATCTGGTTGTCTTCGTAAGTACACATATTCCGTAACCAAATACCTACTTATCATTTTTAGTACATCATAGATTAGGTAAACAAAGATCTGGTGGTCTCCTTTAGTACACAGATAAAGCGAAAAAACTAGTCGTCTTTTCTAGTACACAGATCCATCAGTAAACAAAAATCTGCTAAGCTTCTTTAGTACTTAGATTGAGTAAGCAAAGATCTGGCGGTGCTCTCCATGTGAGCATCAGCTGACCGTTTGCCAGGTTTTGCCCATAAAAGAGCATGTTGTGATCCACAGCTGATGCGAGGACAACATTCCTGCAGCATGTTTACCTGCCGACTTCCACCTCCCGTTGCTGCTGCCTCAAGGATGAATCAACATCGCTCCTCCCTAAATCTAGCATTTTCTTCGCGGTTGCCCATGCAGTGCAAATTAAAATTGTGCAAATTACAATTACTGCTACAATTTCTTGCGTGGCAATCATAGAAACAGCATTTTTCATGGTATCTAGTCGTGATGGCATCGATACAAATGAGGTAACTTTGTTTTTCTCGTCAGGAAGAGATGATATCGTAGCTCCTCCTACTCTTCATAAGGCTAAAAAACGTTTATCGAGATTCATTGAAGTGATGAAGTTCGAGGGCTGCAATAGTGACGTCATGAAGCCCCGCCTCTTGGAGGGCCTTCAATACATGAAATATTGCACAAGATCAGCTGTCTCATAAACACCTCCGCTATGGCCGCACCAACCAATGTACACTCGTTGTTTTGCGGCTGACGCTACGGAGATCCTCCCTGCCGTCGCATACACAAGTTACTCAGAGAACTTAGTTCATGTATGACGTTTCTAACACACATCCATGACGTATTTAGCCAATAGCGTCGTGGGGTACGTTCGTGACGTACCTCTACTCCGCCCCCTTGCACATTTCTCGCTGGCGCTTGCCTCGCTCCACCCTCTTGATGAAAGTGACCGACCTGCTCACGTCCCACGCTTACTTCCATCTATGGTCAACAGGTTAAACTTTTACTTCTGCCGTGGTTTCACAAACTAAATCCGAACACAAAAACACCCTTACACTTTTCTTCATGGGTTCGATTTACGAATTGGCCGGTACGGGTCAGCAGTTTGCCTGTAGATAGCTTGGATTGCAAGTTTTTGCATGTTTAGTGCAAAACGAAGATACTGGTACATTTGCTGGCCGGAATATCACATCATTCGGTCTTTGAAAATTGACGCATTCAGTATACGTTTTCTTACACTTGGGTATACCGAAACGCAGCCACCAGAGCCGCGTAATTTTCAAATTGATGGAAAATCTTGCACTCTACTCCAGCACCACAAGATAAAGGCCATAAGGTAGCTTACTTTCACCACCGGTCATAGAATCGCTACAAAAATTCTGCATGCTTCTTTATCTCAGCGTAAAAATTCAGTTTTCATATAGAAGGGTGAAAAATGTAACACGGTAGCGACCTGTATGGTTATGTGTATAGTAACAATCGAAGTAATGTTTGAGTATTTTTCCGAATACGACGCGGAATAAAGGCCCTGGGCTTGAAGCCCAATGTTATGCCATGTTACGAATATATTGTTTGTGCCATTTTCAGCGCGCATTGTTCCTACCATTTTCTGCACGCATTGTTTCTCCCATTTTCCGCACGCATTTTTTCTACCATTTTCTGCGCGCATTGTTCCTACCAGTTTCTGCACGCATTGTTTCTACCAGTTTCTTCTGCATTGTTTCTCCCATTTTCTGCGCGCATTGTTCCTACCAGTTTCTGCACGCATTGTTTCTACCAGTTTCTTCATGCATTGTTTCTCCCATTTTCAGCGCGCATTGTTCCTACCATTTTCTGCACGCATTGTTTCTACCAGTTTCTTCATGCATTGTTTCTCCCATTTTCTGCGCGCATTGTTCCTACCATTTTCTGCATGCATATTGTTTCTCCCATTTTCTGCGCGCATTGTTCCTACCATTTTCTGCACGCATTGTTTTTACCATATTCTGCGCGCATTGTTTTTACCATATTCTAGTCTCTCACGCATCTCACAAGGGTTCTATCCTTCGCGCTGCACCTATACTATACCTTCTGGATGTACGTTAATTTACATCTACTTATCAGATTGCTTTTATATTTTAAGTTATGTAGCGCAGTAGTTTGCAGTATTACCTCTAACCTTTAAGTTGTTTAACCAGTATTTGATGTATTTTCTCTCAGCGTTGAGTTATAAAACCAGTACTTGACAGTATTACCTCTATGCGTTTAAGTTGTTTAACACTTATTGACAATGTTTTTCTGCGCTTTGTGGGGTTGAATATGCTACAGTCAAACTAATTTACAAGTGTAACTCCACGTGAACTTAATACGTTCACATTACTGTCGACAAATGCAGGCATGCACTTGGAACATATTTTTGTGCGTAGATGTAAGAGTACATATAAATATACAACAAGGAAGCGGAGTCGAGTTATCAGACGTGTATGGATATGATCGGTCGTATTCAGCCTTCTGCACACCTGTGGCCGGACGCAGATTCCTGTCCGCTTAAGGTGAACATTGCTGCCGTTCCTCTTTAAAAAAGGTCCAATTAACAATAAATAAAATTCTCCACTACGCTGTGCCCTGTTTGGAATATCGCCCTCACTCTTGGTTACTTACAGCATCGAATTAATATGCAGTACGTCCCACAAAAACCCGGACCGAGTATTGATTTTCCCGTATCAGTAATACCATCATAAAAATACCCGTATCAGTAATACCGTCATAAAAATACCCGTATCAGTAATACCATCATAATTTTGCTTGAAATTAAATGCTTACTGTATTCTTATGATGGTGTTACCGCGATACGGGTATAAATACTCGGTTCGAGTTTTTGTGAGACATACTGTAAGCGGAGAGAAGTGAAAGTTTTTACTAAATGTAACCCAGAGTGTTCTGTTTCTGTGCAAGCTTCAAAACAAAATGATGCTGACCAATGTTTGAGCTCATTGAAACATGGGTGGATGTCATTCAGATGAAGGCAACTTATATTTTTGTTGATGGATCGTTGTGTTGAAGCTCATATATGATACACGTGAATAATGATTCGTGAGAACCAATTAGTTGGAAAATGAATATCTCTACATTTTACGCTCGGAACATGTTGCCAGGTCAAGCGAGGTTGGAGCGGAACTTTTTCACTGCGAATGATACGGTCACTTTTATTCTTTATTTTTCTGCATCCACGAGAAAAACGGTCGCGGATCAATAATATTTTTTCTGTTTAGTATATCAAGTTCGAAAATTACTGACTGATGAAAATGATTATAACTTATACCTTCTACCTCGGCCAAATTAATCTTTAGAATTTCAAATCTCGGACATTTTATTATGAAAATCACAACTACTGATGATTTTAGAACAATTAAATGCGATGCTTTTTGCGTTGGACCGACCTGCTTTCGACCCTGCCTGCACGGCCTGCACCCATGCCTGCCTGCACGGCCTGCACACATGCCTGCCTGCACGGCCTGCACCCATGCCTGCCTGTACAGCCTAGCTACACACATGCCTGCCTGCACGGCCTGCACCCATGCCTGCCTGTACAGCCTAGCTACACCCATGCCTGCCTGCACAGCATACACCCATGCCTGCCTGCACAGCCTGCACCCATGCCTGCCTGCACAGCCTGCACACATGCCTGCCTGCACGGCCTGCACCCATGCCTGCCTGCACGGCCTGCACCCATGCCTGCCTGCACGGCCTGCACACATGCCTGCCTGCACGGCCTGCACCCATGCCTGCCTGTACAGCCTAGCTACACACATGCCTGCCTGCATAGCCTACACACATGCCTGCCTGCACAGCCTACACCCATGCCTGCCTTCACGGCCTGCACCCACACCTGCCTGCACGGCCTGCACCCATGCCTGCCTGCACGGCCTGCACCCATGCCTGCCTGCACGGCCTGCACCAACGCCTGCCTGCACGGCCTGCACTAAAACTTGTGAAGTCTAGAGACCGTTAGTAGAAGTGGAAGAAAAAGTGAAGAATTTCACACGAGAATAATATCGATTCACAGAAGTTTGAGATGGTGGAGATTAGAGTAATTCAAAATGGGCAATATTATTGAGCTAGGTATTTGAAACTGATAATACGAAATGCGTAGAAAATTAGAATGATGGAACGTCAATGGAGAAACTATCGGCAAAAGATGAGGCCACAGTACAAGATTTACAGGTTCCAGTCTACTAAAATGTTCATCTGTATAGAATTAATATATAAAAGCTTTTTTTCAACAATGTAAAGAAGTGTGGAACTACAGCTGTAGGGCTATCAGTTTTCAAAGTGTAGGAAGCGCCATAAATAAATGACTTCATTGTGTCCGTACATTTGATGCCCTGGAGTATATTAATATTAATGAGGGGGGAATCAATATAAATAACAATTAGAGAATGGAATGGAATGTGGTTTGAGAATGAAAGTGTTTTCGTGGTAGGTATTTTGATCAAAATAGTTTCCATTTTTTCAATTTGGTGAGAAATGCTGATGAGGTTGTTGTAAATAGGAATTTCTTTTTAAATTATCTGAAACCGATTGAGGACATATCTAGTGGTATAAGTCACTGGGTAGTGTTGGTTGATCTGGGTAGATATAGCGTTAGCGTCCACGCTGTGTCTGAGTTCTGCAGAGTGGCAGCAACAAACTGGACAAGTATATTAGTTGGACAGAACACATGTGGGGCCAGATTAACGTGGGATACAATATCATACAATCAAGCATGTTAGAGCTTGAAACAAAGTACTGCGTTTTTTCAGTACATTCACTTTTTTTCTGAATGCATTAATGTCATTGTAGTACTGTGCCTTGTACCAGTGGCTGCGCTCTGGATTTAATTGACCACCGTAACTTCAAGTTATTATTCTGCATCTTGATGTAGTTAGGAAATTTTTTCACTTTTTGGTTATAAGTAGTTTATTACTCTAGCTGAAAGAACTCCAAAGAATTCCTAACTTAATGGTCTCCAAAGGACTCCAAATAATTTTTAACTTAAATAAATCCAATTGCTAACTTAAAGAACTCCAAAGAAGTCTAAATAATCCCTAACTTAACGAACTCCAAAAAATTCCTGATTTAAAGAACTCCAAAGAATTCCTAACTTGAAGAACTCCAAATAATTCCTAACTTAAAGAACTCCAAAGAATTCCTAACTTAAAGAACTCCAAAGAATTCCTAACTTAAAGAACTCCAAAGAATTCCTAACTTGAAGAACTCCAAATAATTCCTAACTTAAAGAACTCCAAAGAATTCCTAACTTAAAGAACTCCAAAGAATTTCTAACTTAAAGAACTCCAAAGAATTCCTAACTCTAAGAACTCCAAAGAATTCCTAACTCTAAGAACTCCAAAGAATTCCTAACTCTAAGAACTCCAAAGAATTCCTAACTCTAAAAATTCCAAAGAATTCCTAACTCTAAGAACTCCAAAGAATTCCCAACTCTAAGAACTCCAAACAACTCCTTAATCTAAGAACTCCAAAGAATTCCTAACTTAAAGAACTCCAAAGAATTCCTAACTCTAAGAACTCCAAAGAATTCCTAACTTAAAGAACTCCAAAAAATTCCTAACTCTAAGAAATCCAAAGAATTCCTAACTCTAAGAACTCCAAAGAATTCCTAACTCTAAAAACTCCAAAGAATTCCTAACTCTAAGAACTCCAAAGAATTCCCAACTCTAAGAACTCCAAACAACTCCTTACTCTAAGAACTCCAAAGAATTCCTAACTTAAAGAACTCCAAAGAATTCCTAACTCTAAGAACTCCAAAGAATTCCTAACTCTAAGAACTCCAAAGAATTCCTAACTCTAAGAACTCCAAAGAATTCCTAACTCTAAGAACTCCAAAGAATTCCTAACTCTAAGAACTCCAAAGAATTCCTAACTCTAAGAACTCCAAAGAATTCCTAACTCTAAGAACTCCAAAGGATTCCTAACTCTAAGAACTCCAAACAGTTCCTTACTCTAAGAACTCCAAAGAATTCCTAGCTCTAAGAGCTCCAAAGAATTCCTAACTTAACTCCAAAGAATTCCTAACTTAAAGAACCCTAAAGAACTCCAAAACCCCCGCTGCCACCGCCTCTATGCTTAACATGTCACTCTGAGTTCCTAGAAAGAACCCTAATCTTTTTGCGATTAATTTTAATTGCATCATTTTAACGAAAACGTAAATTTTACAACATTCTCTAAATATTATGTGTCCATAGAAGCAACTTCCTTCTAGAAATTCATGGAGAAATTGAGGCCACTGACAGTTGTTGTGGCATGTGATGCTACATGTAGTGATTTGTGTAGTGGTTTATGTTCATGTGAACTATGTTTAAACCAGATCGAGTTAACCAAGTACGCACTGTATGACCCTCCGCATACAGATCTTTGCATACGCAGTCGATGTGAATTTCCAAGGCAACTCTTGCGTTCATCTCAGGCTCACGTTACACATAGTTTGCGCGCAATCTAATGAAAACTAGTCATCCCCCCTTTATTTGAAATAAGAAAGAAGGCGAAATAAAAGAAAGGCCGTAAAATAAAAAAATTAAATCTCTCGAGAGTTGATGAGGCGAGTGCACGATCACAGGGCCGAGTGCACGAGTTCTTTGGATCACAGAGACGCTCATCACACACTTTCGGGAGGCTTCGGACAGACGAACGGACGCGGCTCTTATTATAGTATAAATTTCGATATTCATGCAGACCAAATTTCCATCGTTCGTTGTTGAGGAAGTCGACGAGTCGCCGAGCTCTGAGCCGGGCACCGGTGATGCATGTGCGACCTGTTGTTGACATCGCGTTCTTCGAGGGTTCTCAAAATCAGCATCATGATCTGTGATGTTAACCACCCAGAAAATGACGTTTAAATGACTGGCGGTGCCTCGTTTCGAGCGAATGGATGAACTTTGAGTAACTATTGTATCGAATCCTGGAAACTGCGTAGCTATTGTAACGAATCCTGGAAAATGTGTAGCTATTGTAATGAATCCTGGAAACTGCGCAACTATTGTAATGAACCCTGAAAACTGCGCAACTATTGTAACAAATCCTGGAAAATGCGTATGTATTATAATGAATCATGGAAAATGCGTAACTATATTGTAACGAATCCTTCAAACTGCGTAACTATTGTAACGAATCCTGGAAAATGCGTAGCTATTGTATTGAATCCTGGAAACTGCGCAACTATAGTAACGAATCCTTCAAACTGCGTAACTATCGTAATAAATTCTGGAAAATGCGTAGGTATTATAACGAATCATGGAAAATGCGTAACTATTGTAACGAATCCTTCAAACTGCGTAACTATTGTAACAAATCCTGGAAAACGCGTGACTATTCTAATGAATCCTGGAAACTTAAGGCCAGGATTCATCATAATTTAACTCAGGTGCACGTATTGTTTAGATAGCAGACTGGATATATCTTATCCTCAAACTTCCTAGGTGCTGGATGTCCTCTCCCGTCTTACGAGGATATTAGACATCCTCTAACCATCAGTAGGCTGAATACCATTCATCTTCTAATCTTTAACTGACCAGATATTCTTACCTGAATGCGAATATTGTGATGCTCGTGCGGTAAATTCTTCTACATGCAGTGAGGTCAGCCCTAGATTTAACTCTTAAACGCCCGAGAGGACTCTACGGTCCTCTTTCGAAAATGACCTCAATATATTGTATTTCTCGTTAAATTAGTCCCTTTAATGTGTTCTTTCGAGTTCACTGCCGATTGGCAGGTCCTTCTTCATCCTGATATCGGTGACTGCCTGATGCCGGCGCCAGTTTAGTGATGGTGGTTGTGATAACGGTAATAGGATGCAAAAAATCCAAGTTTTAAGGGTTATGATTTGGATTCCCAACGTGAGCAAGTCCCTCGCTTTATTGCAGGATTGTGCTGCCTTGTCGCGTAGAGGTCGCTCCAGTTTCCGCCAAATTCCACCATTGCAGAGACGCTCGAAGCACCGTCGTCAGTAGACTAAGCTTGCACCTCCTTGGTCCTAATGAGAGTTTGGGCGGCGGCTCTGCCACTTCCGAACGAAATCATCGATACGATAGCCTTTGGTACGTACATTTATTATTTCCTACATCTCCTTCACTGTTAGTTTGCACCTATAAGGAATGTTTGCTGTCTCTGAGTGTATATAGAAAAACACGTGTAAATCAGGGGCATCTCGTTTAAAGTATCTCTAGCGAAACTGAAATTTTAGCTCTCTTCTCTCAGCAGTTTCTCGCAAGTGTCCAGGTTGTCAAGTCTGGCTCACGTGCCTCACGTGCAGGGATAGAGAACACAAGTAACTACAGCCTCTGATATCCTTATCCGGAGCCATATTTTTCTCCCAAATTGAAACAATAATGAAAGTTTGAAAATTTAGTGGTCTTCCGCGTCAATATTACCTGAGAGTGGATATTTAACACGAATTCGCAAGAGGCGTACAAACATACCAAAAAATCTTGATTTATACATACGTATTGTTCAACTCTTTGTAAATTTGAGCAGATAATACGGAAACAGAACTATTTAACCAAAAATTGGCTAAGTGTACCCGCAACAGTACTGATGCTCTACCTCCCACATCAGCCACTCCTGCTGTAGATGACGGGCTCAGAATTCAGACGCTCTGACCTGCTGTGTAGTACTGTACAGTACAGTGCAGGGCCCCTTAACACATTTCTTAACCCTTGTAGTGCAGTGCAGTGCAATATTGTGTATTTCAATGCAAAAATATTGTGTATTGCGATGTGAAGATATAGTGTATTGCGAAGGGAATTCTGAAGAGCGCATGTGCTGCTATCGTCAAAATTGTGTACTGTGTAATAGTGTGTATTGTGTAATATTCTGTATTGCGATGTAAAAATGTTGTGTATTGCGATGCAAAAATATTGCATATTGCAAAGGAAATTCTGAAGCGCGCATGTGCAGCTATCGACAAGATTTTACAGCTTAATGACAAGGGCTGCACAAAAAAAGCTGCAAAGCTGACATTATCGGCGAAGTTGTGTGTGAATCCACGCCGGTGTGATAAGAGGTCACCACCGATTCTTGGTGTTGGAAACGCGTTGTGTTTGTTCAAGTGTGCGACTTCTAAAGATTTTGTAAGGGATCTGTGCTGACCGAGAGATAGGATTAGATAGGCCTCAAACTGAGATAAAGGATTGGACTGCTTACCATGAATACGGTCATGTTTAAATGAACGTTGAATAAATGTTTTTCTTTTTCATCAGCTTCAAGTTTTCAGGTTGCTGATGCTATGACATACATATGTTGCATGATTTGGGACAGGTTCTTTCAGCGAAAATCATCCGTAGAATCAAAGCCAAAATTTTTATTTTCATTCACAAAAAATAGTTCCACCATACTCATATGGAAGTTTGAGAGTGACAGTACTCTTCTCTTTACAGTACTCTTTACATATAGTTTGTGTTACACAAACTCTATGTAAAGAGTTTGTGTAACACAAACTCTATGTAAAGAGTACTGTAAAGAGAAGAGTACTCTTTACATAGAGTTTGTGTTACACATTGGCAATGAAAAAGAGACGGAACTTGAAATTTTCTAATGTGTAGAAATTACATTTTTACACATTACAACGGAAAGAGAAAATGGTACCTCAGCCTCTCAGGGTGCCAATTAAACAATTTAAACAATTTATTTACCACAGGTGATACAGAGGTAGAATGTTTCTTAAGTCTAGTACAATGGTCAAATTTGAGTATAGCTACCTGTGGGCCCGAACAAGTTCAGAGACTTCTAGGGCATCCTACCATCACGTTATTCTAAGGTGTACAATAATGTTTAACCTAATTCACTTAACCTAGTTTCGCATTAGACTGATCATTGAGATAATTAACTGGATATTTTATGCTGCATTTTACAATATAGGTCAAATCGGCCATATTTAACAGTATGTTCGATAAAACGATTTAAGAGCAGACTGAAGATCGGTTATGTTACCCATGGCAAGTTACATTATTAGGACCAGACATGTAGGAGGCAAGATTTGATATGGTGATCTTACACGACTAGTATTCTGATAGGAAGTGAGACTCAAGATGTCTTTTGAATACTTTGTACGAATTACTTTCTCGGATCTCCCCACAGGTATTGAGTTCCAAGTTTTAGTTCCAGCGAAGAGGATACTGTGTTGCGACCGGGCCTTTGAATAATAAGGAAGCATGAATTTACTTCTATTTCGGGTTAAATGGTTGTGATGACCAGTTTGCGCAGTTAATAATTGTTTTAGGCTATTGTCGCCATCATTTCTTAATGTTTTGTAAATGAAATTACAAATGGAGATTTTGTAGAGATCCGAAAGTTTAAGTATTTGTAAATTTTTGAATGAATCATTTGAGTGAGCATTATATTCTAGGTTCTTTATCGCTCTGGTAGCTCTTTTCTGCAGAGTAAAAATTTTGTTGGTTTTATTTTTATCAGTTCCGTGCTATGCTTCTATTCCGTATTGCAAGTATGGAGAAATGAGCGTTCGGTAGAGCATTTCCAAAGCTGTTTCAGGCAGAAAATTTTTAACTTTATTTAGGATTCCGATGGATTTTGATAATTTAGAACTAATATGAGTGATGTGGTCTTTGAAGGTCAGATGTTTATCTATTATGATGCCCAGAAACTTACATGAGTTGGTTTCTTCGATTTCACCTTCGCCAATTTTAATGCGTGGGAGAGATACATTTTTCTAGTATGAGAATGTAATATAATTTGTTTTATCAATATTAAGGCTTATTTTATTAGTTTTGGCCATAATGAAACCTTATGAAGTTCATTACTAATACTCTCCGCAATCATAGCGGGATTTTGGTTCGGAAGGACTGCAGAAAGCGTACTGTCATCGGCAAAAAGTATGAATTTGAAGAATGATGTAGATTTTAAAATATCATTGATAAAAATCAGAAATAGGAGAGGCCCAAGAACAGATCCTTGTGGTACTCCATGGCTAATTGTCTATGGGTCTGATTTTGCGGTGTCAATGACAACGTATTGCTTCCGATTTGTTAGGTATGATCTGAACCAATCATGGGCAATCCCTCGAATGCCATAACAGTGTAGTTTCGAGAGTAGTATTTTATGGTCCACACAATCGAATGCTTTTCGAAAGTCAAGAAATACAGAGAAGACAGGCTTTCCTTTATCTATATTAGAATAGAGGAATTGTAAATGATTTAATATAGCCTGTGTTGTTGATTTTTTTGAGCAAAAGCCGTATTGTTTATCGTAAAGAAACGATTTTTGTTCAAAATAAGAGTACACTTTTTTATACACAATTTTTTCGAATACTTTACTAATAATTGGCAGTACGGAGATAGGTCGATAATTTTTTACACAGGTTTTTTCACCATTTATAAAGATAGGGGTTACTCTAGCAGCTTTGAGGGAGTTCGGGAAAGTGCCTAGGAAGAGAGACTGGTTAATATAAGATTGGATACCAGCAGGGCTACAATATCAGCAATAATTTTAAGTACTTTTGTCGGAAACGTTTGTAACCCACTCGATTTATTTTTCAGGTTGTTTATGCACGCAATTACATCGCAAGAGTTGGTAGGCGTAAAGAAAAAGGAGTTGTGTTCTCGAATATGATCCATGTATTCCAGGTGATCAGCAGGTTCACTTGGAATACCATCAGCTATAGTTTTTCCTACGTTTACGAAGAAATTGTTAAAGAGATTAGCAATTTCTTTCATCTCATGGTATTTCACATTATCTTGAACAATATGTTCAATTTTCTTTTTATCGGCGTTATTCGATTTACAGCAAGAGTTAAGGAGGCGCCAAGTCTTTTTAACGACAGCTTTAAGTTGAGTAAACTTGCGCGTGAAGTAGTTCTTTTTTGATGTCCTTATCTGATTTGTCACATAGTTTCTGAATCGGTTATATGTTTCTCTAGATATTCGCCCTTTGCAAAGGAGAGCTAGGTACGCTTGACGATTCTTTATGTTTATCACGATGTCACCAGTAATCCAGGGCTTTTGTTTATTTTTCGGGGTAACAGTACGAGTTACAATTAATGTTCTTTGGCCACTGCAGCCGGCATAAAGGAACTAGAAATGATTTACTTCAATGTGTTGCCATTTGCAAAGTCTAACTACAAATAAAATAGCAAGGATAGTCACTCTTAAAATTGACATTATTTATTAGAGAGTTTAATGTGTCAGAACTAAAAATATAAACGAAAAATGAACGTTTCGACCACAAGGGTCATCTTCAGCATCTGGGAAAACAAGAGATTTTCCATAGAGACAAAAAAATGCACACACATTTGATTAACATTTGTAATTGCTAACAGGAAATTTGCAAGGGGAAGGAAGATAAGATAAATAATTGAAGATAAGATAAATAATATTTTACGTGATTAAGTTCAAAAATTCTGGTTCAATTTCTGATGATGTGTACAAAACCTTATTTGTTTCCGGAGGCGCTCCTGGAGTTTTATATGGCTTGCCTAAAATCCACAAACACAATTTCGAGGTAAATTTTCCGTTCAGTCTTTTTTTGCAGCCTACCGTACTCCTAGCTTCAATCTGGCCAAATTTTTGGTACATATTCTGACTCCCTTTACTTCTAATGATTATACAGTGGAAAATTCAAAATCTTTTGTAAGCGATGTGGTTTCTATTGATAACGCTGATAATATTTTATGGCTCCCTTTGACGTCGAGAATTTATTTACTAATATTCCGCTACACGAGACCATAGAGATTTGTTTAGATTACTTATTTTCTCAGACTGATTCTGTGATTGGCTTAACCAAATCTCTGTTCAAAACTTTGTTGCAACTCTCTGTTCTGAATTCATTTTTTAATTTTGGCAATATTTTTTATCAGCAATTAGACAGGCAAGGAATGGGCCTCCCGTTAGGACCCACCTTTGCTAATATGTTCATGGCTTTTCACGAAAAAAGGTGGTTGGAAATGTGTCCGGTTGAATATAAGCCTGTATTCTATAAACGTTACATTGATGAACATTCCTTTTATTTAAAGATTGTTCTCACTGTAGCCTTTTTTTGTCGTACTTGAATTCTCAGCATCCGAATATTAAGTTCACCATGGAACTTGAAAAAGAAAACAGTCTCCCGTTTTTGGATTCTATAATTACTCGTCAAAATAACAAATTTCACAGTTCCGTCTATCGCAAGCAAACATTTACTGGGTTGGGTTCGAGTTTCTGTAGTTTTTGTAATTTTCGTTTCAAATTAAATAGTATTAGAACTCTGTTATGTAGAGCGTATAATGTATGTTCAAGTTTTCAGTCGTTTCATGGTGAAGTTGAGTTTTTGAATAACTTTTTCCGCAATAATGGTTTACCCGCTTGGCTGATACACTCCTCAATCAAGAAGTTTTTATATTCAAAATTTTGTGACCGCCCACCTGTGACAACTGTACGGAAAAAAATTTTATTTTGTTATACATATTTGGGTTACCAATCTGAAAAATTGAAAAAAGATTTGCTGACGCTTTTATCAAAACATTTAATGCATATTAATTTTCGGATAATTTTCGTGAACGCATACAAAATCAATTCTTTTTTCAATTACAAAAATAAGCTTTCGAAGGCTTTGCTCTCTTCAGTCGTCTACAAGTATCGTTGCGCACTGTGTGCGTCTGAGTACGTTGGGTCCACAAAAAGGGCCTTGCGTACTCGTGTAGCAGAGCATGCTGGACGAAGCTTTCGAACAAATAGGCCTCTTGCTTCTCCCTCTCAATCCTCTGTGCGTGCACATGCAGAAAAGTGCGACTTGCCTGTTCGTTTAGATGATCTCCAGATAATTGCAACTTTTTCTAGTGAAACTGATCTTCGAATTTTAGAGTCTCTTTTTATCATGAAAGACAAACCGGTTTTACATGATGCCCAATCTTCCTTCCCCATTCAAATTTCCTGTTAGCAATTACAAATGTTAATCATATGTGTGTATATTTTTTGTCTCTATGAAAAATCTTTTGTGTTTCCCAAGATGCTGAAGATGACCCTTGGGGTCGAAACGTTCATTTTTCGTATGTATTTTTAGTTCTGACCTATTAAACTCTCTAAGAAATAATGTCTATTTTAAGAGTGACTATCCTTGCTATTTTATTTGTAGGAACTAGAAATACCTTACTTGAATAGGAAGTGGCGACTGCTTAGTGTGCGTGGCGCAGCACACTTACAGCGTGCGTAGAGCCCACTCTGGAGCACACTTAATTACTGTGTACAGTGCAGGTGTGCAGGCAAACGGGTGTGCAGGCAAGAAGGCAAGTAAGCAAGCAGACAAGCAGGCAAGCAGGCGAGCAGGTAAGCAGGCAAGCAGACAAGCAGGCAAGCAGGCAACACAGGGACGCTGCGGCCTTCACCACACCGCACCACCAGTGCGTCAAGGATTATTCTAATTTGTGATCACAACACTGCGATGTTGGACGCTCCTGTGCTGTGTGAGCTGTGGTGCTCGTGTGGAGCACATGCTTGTATGATGTGCTTGTATGATGTGCTTGTATGATGTGCTTGTATAATGTGAAAGACGTGTTTATATGATGTGCTTGTATGATGTAAAGGACATGCTTATATGATGTGCTTGTATGATGTGAAGGACATACTTATATGATGTGCTTGTATGATGTGATGGACATGCTTATATGATGTGCTTGTATGATGTGATGGACATGCTTATATGATGTGCTTGTATGATGTGTTGGACATGCTTATATGATGTGCTTGTATAATGTGATGGACATGCTTATATGATGTGCTTGTATGATGTGATGGACATGCTTATATGATGTGCTTGTATGATGTGATGGACATGCTTATATGATGTGCTTGTATGATGTGATGGACATGCTTATATGATGTGCTTGTATGATGTGATGGACATGCTTATATGATGTGCTTGTATCATGTGATGGACATGCTTATATGATGTGCTTGTATCATGTGATGGACATGCTTATATGATGTGCTTGTATGATGTGATGGACATGCTTATATGATGTGCTTGTATGATGTGATGGACACGCTTATATGATGTGCTTGTATGATGTGATGGACATGCTTATATGATGTGTTTGTATGATGTGAAGGACATGGTTATATGATGTGCTTGTATGATGTGAAGGACATGCCTATATTATGTGCTTGTATGATGCGAAGGACATGCTTATATGATGTGCTTGTATGATGCGAAGGACTTGTTTATATGATGTGCTTGTATGATGTGATGGACATGCTTATATGATGTGCCTGTATGATGTGATGGACATGCTTATATGATGTGCTTATATGATGTGATGGACATGCTTATATGATGTGGAGATATTGCTTCTTGACGATCAGCGACAAATAAAGAAAATTGAAGGAAGAAAAAGTTACCCATGTTGTAAAATTTCCGCTTAAGTTGTTTGATGCTTGAACGTGAATTCTACAGAGTTTTTTTATTGACTTGACAGGTTTGTTTAGAAACGGCATTTTTCTAAATGAATTCATGTGCTGGTCATAACAAAGTGTAGAATGCAGAATAAATATTGACATTGTTATATAATAATCATCTATGCTCGGCGTAATAACTTGTCGTGGAAGGCACACTGATTATCATACTAGTTGGCTATCCTCAGAACTAAAGTTTTCCCGGCTGATAATCTTAAAAAATGGCATCCATATAAGCGAGGTGAAGGATACGGGCAACGAACCACAATTCTCACAGAAACACGACCAGCAGAGCGAAATGGCCAGCTTAAGTTCAATAAATTTTAAAGAACTTCTAGCGCCCATTTATGGGTGTCATTTAGAGGAATCTTGGGGGCACGTACCTCTCGTGGGCTTATGTTGAGCGCTGCACGTGTGGCATGGCCAGCCAAATACGAGACAAAACGCGAGACCTTCACGAGACTTCCAGCCAAACACGAGACAAAACGCGAGACCTTCACGAAACCTCCAGCCAAACCCGAGACAAAACGCGAGACCTTCACGAGACTTCCAGCCAAACACGAGACAAAACGCGAGACCTTCACGAGACCTCCAGCCAAACACGAGACAAAACGCGAGACCTTCACGAGACTTCCAGCCAAACAAGAGACAAAACGCGAGACCTTCACGAGACTTCCAGCCAAACACGAGACAAAACGCGAGGCCTTCACGAGACCTCCAGCCAAACACGAGACAAAACGCTAGACCTTCACGAGACCTCCAGCCAAACATGAGACAAAGCGCGAGACCTTCACGAGACCTCCAGCCAAACACCAGACAAAGCACGAGATTCTTGAGAATTTCTTGAGAGGCCCTCGAGACCTTCTCAAGACCTTCTCGAGACCTTCTCAAGACCTTCTCGAGACCTTCTCGAGACCTGAGTTGCCAAGTGTTGCACGGCCATCAAAACACGAGACAGAACGCGATACCTTCTCGAGACCTGAGTTGGCGAGGCAGGTGCTGCATCCTCGCTTTTATGGGCACCATTTTTGTTCAAAAGGTCCCAAATGAACTCAATTGAGCCCCTCGCGCTGATATGGCGAGGAATAACCTCCTGACTCCCACCAGCGTCCTACTTAAGCGTCTTTTGCACACCTCAGAGCGCGATGCAGTCTCCGGACAACGCTGGCTTGTCTCCTGCACCGATGCAGTGACAAAAAATTTCCAGCACCGATGCAGCGACAAAAAAATTCCTGGACCGATGCAGTGACACAAAATTTCCTGGACCGATGCAGTGACACAAAATTTCCTGGACCGATGCAGTGACACATAACTTCCTGCACCGATGCAGTGACACAAAACTCCGGGCACCGATGCTGTGACACAAAATTTACTGCACCGATGAAGCAACCCATCACAAGCGTCAAATACAGCCATTCTCAGCCTTCCCTCCATCACTGCCCAATCGGCTTTATGTATTCTCCATTTATCGCGTTACTCCCATACAAAACACACACACACTTTCCTCGCATTCTCTCTCATTTTACAAAATTAAACTTTTTTGGATGATTTTAAAATCATCAGGTACTTCAATTACATACTTTCACAACAGTCAAGTGTAAATATTTAAACTCCATATTAGTAAAATTAGTAAAACACAGTTGAAGTTGGAAGCCTACAACTGCAGTTGAAGTTGGAAGCCTACAACTGCAGTTGAAGTTGAAAGTCTACAACTGCAGTTGAAGTTGGAAGTCTACAACTGCAGTTGAAGTTGAAAGTCTACAACTGCAGTTGAAGTTGGAAGTCTACAACTGCAGTTGAAGTTGAAAGTCTACAACTGCAGTTGAAGTTGGAAGTCTACAACAGCAGTTGAAGTTGAAAGTCTACAACTGCAGTTGAAGTTGAAAGTCTACAACTGCAGTTGAAGTTGAAAGTCTACAACTGCAGTTGAAGTTGGAAGTCTACAACTGCAGTTGAAGTTGAAAGTCCACAACTGCAGTTGAAGTTGAAAGTCTACAACTGCAGTTGAAGTTGAAAGTCTACAACTGCAGTTGAAGTTGAAAGTCTACAACTGCAGTTGAAGTTGGAAGCCTACAACTGCAGTTGAAGATGGAATTCTACAACTGCAGTTGAAATTGAAAGTCTACAACTGCAGTTGAAGTTGAAAGTCTACAACTGCAGTTGAAGTTGGAAGTCTACAACTGCAGTTGAAGTTGAAAGTCTACAACTGCAGTTGAAGTTGAAAGTCTACAACTGCAGTTGAAGTTGGAAGTCTACAACTGCAGTTGAAGTTGGAAGTTTACAACTGCAGTTGAAGTTGAAAGTCTATAACTGCAGTTGAAGTTGAAAGTCTACAACTGCAGTTGAAGTTGAAAGTCTACAACTGCAGTTGAAGTTGAAAGTCTACAACTGCAGTTGAAGTTGAAAGTCTACAACTGCAGTTGAAGTTGGAAGTCTACAACTGCAGTTGAAGTTGAAAGTCTACAACTGCAGTTGAAGTTGGAAGTCTACAACAGCAGTTGAAGTTGAAAGTCTACGACTGCAGTTGAAGTTGAAAGTCTAAAACTGCAGTTGAAGTTGAAAGTCTACAACTGCAGTTGAAGTTGGAAGTCTACAACAGCAGTTGAAGTTGAAAGTCTACGACTGCAGTTGAAGTTGAAAGTCTACAACTGCAGTTGAAGTTGAAAGTCTACAACTGCAGTTGAAGTTGAAAGTCTACAACTGCAGTTGAAGTTGAAAGTCTACAACTGCAGTTGAAGTTGAATTGAAGTATTGCACTCAGAATCCCAACCTTTATTTGTGTTTTGGCTCCCATCAACATTCCTGAAATCCAATTGGACGTTGTGTCCTACACTCTGAAGAATTCAACGCCCTACCAGGACAAGAATATTATGAACAGTACATAATATATTATGTAATATCCGTAATCAAAAACATTAATTGAAGTAACAGTACATATGTATATTATGTACAATACATATGTTATATAATATCTATAATCAAAAGCATTAATAAAAGTAACAGTACATATGTATATTATGTACAATACATATGTTATGTAATATCTATAATCAAAAGCAGTAATAAAAGTAATAGTATATATGTATATTATGTACAATACATATATCATGTAATGCCTATATTCGAAAGCATTAATTAAAATAAATCACCATCGAGGTTATTTTTTGATGCAGCGATGGTAGTGATACCAAAAATTGAGCCCGTCTAGCATGACGAACATCACTTGCATCAACACACGAACATGTTTGACTTTTTTACGTTCGCCCTTTACTGGGCTCAAACTTCCTGCTTCGACACTTGTAAGGTGATTTGTGCTTACGTCATCTTGTTCTTTCGTTCCTTCTTTGCTCTAATGCTGTCCAACAGCTGTGATGAGTTAATGACTATACTGTGGTGTAGCATTGAGAAAAACTGATTCTCTTCCGTTTTTGGTGGTTTATTTCAATGTTCGTCCGGAATATTTTCTCAAGGTATCAAGAATTCGGGTAAAACCTGAGTAGCAACATGTCCTCCAGTATTTGCCCAATGAAATACCGAATTCATCAATTTTTTACGTATATGTCATACTTTGTCATACTTTGGACATAAGTTTATTTAGTCATACTGTTCTGCAGCAAGACTTTTCCATCTTAAGTCCTGCTAACTCAGTCAATGATTTACGTATTATCGAATCCCTCTCATTAGTCGCTAAAAACCCGATCTAAGCGATATGCAGTCGTCACACCCCTTAAAAATAGCTTCCGTTTAGCATTTTACCGTTTTTTTTGTGTGTAGTTTTTCTTCAATTTATGAATGTATATTTTTCCGTGTATTTTTTCAGACATCCGCTGATGATGACCTAAGGGTTGGAAAAGTTCGTTTTTAACAAAAATGTCTTTTAATCGATAGTCTTTGCTATTACCTTCATTTTAAAGTCATACTTTGATTTGGACACAGCAAGTTGCCTGGTCCACATCACAGAGTGCAGTGATGCTGCAATGCTGCGCACGCCCAATTCTAACTTTTTCGTCGCCTGCATGCATGTTTTTGGACGCCTAAGCGACTCAGGCGGCGAAAAACAAGCACGCAGGTGGCGAAAAAGTAAAACTGGCACTGTAGTGCGTGGAGACCTGTTCCATAAGTCATACTTTGCGTAGGCTACAGACGCTCTTTCTCCGCACAGCCACCGCCCTAGCGGCACACCACGCCTGCCTGCCCCACTGACATTTGAGGCTCGATTCTTCATTTTCCGCTTCTTCAAAATGAGGTTCAATAAGCGATTGTCATCATCAGGGTCGCGATGTTTGCTGGCGATGATTGATTTCCGTCACAACAACTCGTTTCAAACATGGACATCCATTTTTTTAGAGGGTTTGAAAACGTTGGGGTTTTTGTCCTGGCAGCTAGTGTTTCAAATCTGGCTAACCTTGGATAGTGAACTATCATTTTTCGGTAAGAAGAAAGAAATCACTTCTTTTTGTAAAGCTAATATGATTCTCAAATCGAAAAGGTTCATTGCTGTGTCATTCTTGAATATTTTTAGTTGCTCGACGCGCATAGGAAGAAGCAAATGATTTCAAGATATAGCACCATTTCAATATACTTTTTCAATGAAATTTTCAATGATTGATACGTTTGGGATTTGTTTAAACAACATCGTTTCCTCAGTCCTTCGGAATCTGACACAAAGAAAGTTTCTCGTCCTCTTACATATATGCGCCTATAAGAGAGATGATCTACGACTAAAATTTTGTAAATATGATTTGGGAATTGTCCATTACACAATTTTTTGCATGAGTTGCAGGATTGAATTAATTGTTTCTACCGTGTCTCTTACGCAAAGCCTTGATTATCTGGGAAATAGATTAGTATAAATTTGTGGCTGCAGCTCCATGACACCTGAAGAGTTTAATTTTTTATGCCAGTTGCACATAAGCCAAAAGAGAACAGGCAGAAATAATTTTGTCCTAAAAGCATGATAACAAACGAAATAATTTGAAATTATTACTGATATAATTTGAAACCGTAAATAATGAGAGATGTTTTCATCACAGAATGATATTAACGAACAAATGAGAATTCTCATGAAAGTATTCAGCTCTCACATGCACGGGTGCCGTCTTCTGTGTGTTTAGAAAGCTATAATTCACCGGAGGAGAGGATGGTCTTTTTGTTTGTTTTTGACAAAAAGATATCTGTCCATTTAAATTTTGTCTTTGTGTTTTAATCTGGATCCGTCAATATACAATGTTTTTTTATTGTTTTTGACAAAGAGATATTTGTCCATTTCAATTTTGTCTTTGTGTTTCAATCTGGATCTGTCAATATACATACATACATATACCGGGCTTATCCTCCCTATGGGAGGGTAGCCGACAGCAGGCCACAATCACCACACTTAGTCACTAGGAGGCGAGAGTCAATATACATTAAAGTATTTATCAAGTTTCACATCTACGGCTCGTTTTTTATTTGAGAAGATAATTAATCATGATCTGCAGATGCCAAGAAAATGAGAGTCTGTATCAATCAATCTTCAGGCCAAGATTCAGCCAATGCTTTCAGAATTTTTTTTCAGTGTCTTATGGAATTATAAAAGCGGTCAGTCTCGCAACACACATGCATGAACACTGTAATGTTCATATGGCCGCAAAAAAATGCACAATCTGTTCTGTATTAACGTAAGCTGCTCGACTCGAACACTTCCTTCCCATAGACTGTAACTAGACGTGACACCTATTTTGGAAAGCGAAAAGAACACTCAATGGTAATCAGGCTCATCATGGGTTTTCCCACTTAATAGTTGAAAAATATCACAGCTTATTATCCCATTGGCCCCAAGCAGCTAAAAAAATTATGTCAGATGTAACATACCATCTACGTAACACCTGTTTTAGTGTCCTAATACAATTTTTTGATGCAGAACTGGTAGTTGTTAAAAATTGATTTTTAAAGATGAGACTTTATTAAAACAAAATTTCTCCCACTGTTGTCTGCTCCGAGCTCATCTAATTACGAAGGAAAATATTCGTCAAGTGTGGTAGCGTGAATAAATAAACACTTTCCGATATCGAACACTGTGCTTAAATCCCATAGTGTCTGTCTATTATAAAAGGATAAGATTAATTTATTCCTAAAGGTAGAAAAAACCTGGACATGTCTAAAGTTATAGAATATATTAGCCTGAAAAGTACTATCGATAGCTCAAACTTTCAGATCACCTTCTGGTTTATCATTATTTACATTAATTTCCATCAAATATCTCATACATACATTCATACACACACACACACATACACAACACACTCACACATACACTCACAGACACACGCACACCCATACACAACACACACATACAAAACACACACGAATACACAACTCACACACATACACAACTCACACACAATAAAACAACGTACACATACACAACACACACCTATACACAACTCACACACATACACTACTCACACACACACACATACATAACACACACATACCTCTTCATTACAATACACACGCAAACACACACACAACACACACATACCTCTTCATTACAACACACACACACACATCTTCATTACAGCGCTGGTAACGAACAACCCCACACTGCACGTAGAGGTTACGAGGATGCAATATGGCAGCGCGCAGAAGCGGTTGCGGTTCAACGGAACTTTGCATATCCCGGAGCTCGCAAGCAGACGCAGCTCTGCCGTGAGGGTGACGCGTGTGGGCAGACAGGTCTTTGTTCTCCACACCGACGTCTCCTCTGGGAATAAATAATCCGATTATTTACCTCCAGCCTGAATACCGTCCATACAAAACGAGTTGAACAGTTTTGCTCGCGGATGTCTTGAAATTGTACGAGTTTTGCTGGATTTGTGGAGAAATGATAAGTTCAACTGTTGAGTTTGTGAGAAATGATGGATTCAACTGTTGAATTTGTCGAGAAATACTACACTCAATTGTTGAATTTATGGGGAAATGATACACTCAACTGTTGAATTTGTCGAGAAATACTACACTCAATTGTTGAATTTATGGGGAAATGATACACTCAACTGTTGAATTTGTACGGAAATAATGCATTCAACTGTTGATTTTGTGGATAAATAATACACACAACAATCGATTTTCTACCTCTCAAAAATAAATATATATACAGGAAAATAATGTTGGATCATTCCGCTATACAAAGACCTGTCTGATGCAGAAAAATTTTTCAGGTGAGGCAGTTTTGTGATGAAGTCTCGTCCTGATATTACAAAATGGAATCCCCGAGGCAACGAGGAGTGGTTGGTCAGTGGCTCAGTTGATCGAGGCCGACCAACTGAATGAAGAGTGGAAACTTAGCCTAGAGTTCGTTATTGAATAGTTCAGTACAGCAAACCGAGTCGAACTTTTTTGCCGGAGCATGCATGTTTTTCGCCGCCTCAGCGAGTTAATTAATTAGGCGTCGAAAAACATGCATGCAGGTGGCGAAAAATTTAAACTGGGAAGTTTATTTGTTCAGATTCCTGATAATGGGTTGATTAAGTAGAGGTGTGAGGCATATGACTTTTAACAGTCGTGTTCTTTTCGACAGCCATTGCGTTGGACCAAAGATGAGTTTTTTGTATCATCTATACTGGAAATAAATTGTTTTTCTTTTTTTCTTGAACCACGTTTAGTTAGAAATTTAACAAGGGCTAGAAATTGGCTAGAACTTTAAATTAATTAACTTGAGTATTGAATGTACTCGGAGTTCATTTAACTTGCACGAAAGGCAGTAGCGTTCGGGCATCAATGGACAACGTTGAGGAAACAACACAACTACCTCCGCTCATAATATAATAAAATTTTCATCAAATTCTTATAATTGATTTATTTGTAAAAAAAACAGGAAAGGGAGGGCAAATTTTTGGCAAAATTAACCTTCACTCCAAATTAGCTGAAAGGTGTAATGCATCGTTCAACAAAGAATCAGGAAAAAATTACAGAATATCACATTTTCTGACATCATTTCTGAATCACAAAATGACATTGGGAAAAATTTTTACAATCGATACGCAACTCATGCTGGGGCAATTCTATTTCTGGCAAAAGGAGTTCTCTAAAACCTATCAATATCGTGTATAAGTGCGTACAGATTAATATATTTATACAGACTCTATGTCTTCAACAGGGAAATTTTTCGAGGAGTTCAAAACTCAAGAGATAACAGTCATCGTTCGGACGCGCTTTAGCAAGTAGTGTAGATTTGAGCTTGACGCTCTGGGAACTCTTGAGTTAGATAACGGCACTTGAGCTGTCCATTCTCAAGCATTGTGTCGGCTACTCAAGCATGATATGATCATGTCAGCATTTCTATGATCACAATTGAATCGATATCCGCGAGTTGATGGAACGCAGCAACTGGATGTCGGTTTTTGCTGTGCCTTGAAATTCGCATCAGCTTCTGTTGTGATTGAGTTCACCGTTAGAGACATCTTTACACTCTCTTCCGTTAGAAATGGATGCAGGTTGGAGCAGTGTTTTATCAGCACTTTGAAAAGAGTTGCGTCCAGTCCCAACTCCGAAACTAAATTTGCTACCAAAAGCTGATGTTGCCAAAACTTTCCCAAGATGATCAAAATCTGCTGTCTACTTGTCCCTAAGCTACGCTTGGTTGCCGGATGCTAAAAATCTCGAGCTAAAATGCCTCTAATCTCAAAATAAGGCCTGATCATCACAAGGAAGCGTTTCGAGTCACTAAACGAATTGACGAATCAGCCACCGAACGAATTGAAGAATTGACGCGCGTTGCTGAGTGGAATCCAATCCTCTGCTGGCCACCTGGGCTGTCTGAGGAACTTTAGTCTCGTCAGAAATGTTCAACTTTTCACATCGGCTGAAATGACGTCACTTATCATTTGCTCGCTAAATCCTCTACAGAAGAACTTCCTTATTGTAATTACCACTGATATGATTTACTGTGGGTCGCTTTAACATTGATACAGTGGGGCTGAAAACTTAAAAGCTTTAATATGTATACAATAAGGCGCAAAATAGGGCAATACGTTGATTAAATTACCAGATTCTACATTTCTAAGCCACGTACAATCACAAAAATTGGACCGTATATAAATAATAGTATAAAAATGTTAATATTATATGTAACTTCTAAGGTAACGTAAATATTTCTTTTGATGACAAATTTTTGATAAGCCCACGACGTCAGAAGAATGTTTTTATAGTGTTTTTCTTGTATGGTGAACAAAACGTTAAGTATTTATTTTACTTCGAACTGTGAATTTCTTTATGTGATATTCGATTTTCAATAGTTTTTAGAGATCTATTTGTTGACAGAGTTTATGTAAAAATATAACCAGTGAATATTTTTTCTCCAAAGTCAGTAAAAGTAGGTTATTTTTACACCAAAATAATTTACATCATTAGTAAATTGTCTGTTAGTCTCATTGTTAAGAGTATTGGTTGTTAAGAGTATTTACAAGCAATTTTGTTATCATCGAAGCCCGATAAGTTTATCCGTTTACTGAAATAAACTTGCTTCATTATCTTTAACGCTTACTGTAAAATACAAACGCTAAATCAGCCAAAATATTACCCACTGTCACATTTGCTACCCTTAAAGCAGTGTGCACCACTTTTTGTTGCAAGTAGTTTTATTCTTTATTGAAACAATGAAACTACACGGTACGTACATCACCACCGTCGATAAAAAGTGGCTCCATGGATGATTATCCCATTATTGATGGGAGTTTCGTTCTGTATGACCTGGGATGGTGCACACATGAAACTTGTGAATATAACTCAGCAACCAGAGAAAGCAGGTCAAGTACGGCTGGCGTAGAAGGCGCTCGCCGCAGCCAGACTGCGCGGCTCCGCCTTGCACGATAAGCCTTTTTTGGACCACGGCGAATTGTGGTGTGCAGAAATCCCTTCTGTGACCTCTGAAATACATGCGTATGTTCCGAGGCCCTGTTCTATGTGCTCCTGCTACGAAAATGGCGATTCCATTTCAATTTTTGATAACGTCTGCTGCGCAAATTGCGATTCCGTTTCAATTGTTTAGTAACATCTGCGCAAATTGCGATTCCGTATCAAATTTTGATAATGTCTGCTGCGCAAATTGCGATTCCGTTTCAATTTTTGATAACGTCTGCTGCGCAAATTGCGATTCCGTTCCAATTTTTGATAACGTCTGCTGCGCAAATTGCGATTCCGTTCCAATTTTTGATAACGACTGCTGCGCAAATTGCGATTCCGTTTCAATTTTTTGATAACGTCTGCTGCGCGAATTGCGATTCCGTTCCAATTTTTGATAACGTCTGCTGCGCAAATTGCGATTCCGTTCCAATTTTTGATAACGTCTGCTGCGCAAATTGCGATTCCGTTCCAATTTTTGATAACGTCTGCTGCGCAAATTGCGATTCCGTTCCAATTTTTGATAACGTCTGCTGCGCAAATTGCGATTCCGTTCCAATTTTTGATAACGACTGCTGCGCATATTGCGATTCCGTTTCAATTTTTAATAACACTTCAAGTGTTTATCGAAGCTTGTTAATAACATTCAAGTGTTGATTTGCAGCATGTTGATAACATTTCAAGTGTTGATTTCTGTATGCTGATAACATTTGAAGAGTTGTGATACGAGAGGGAATGTTGGATGTGAGATGATGCCTAACCTAAAGTATGCATCATGCACGAATCAGGCGAGTGCGCGGATGTTGGCAAAAAAGTAACACACACACACACCGAGTTACTCACGGACAGAAAACCCGTGTTTCAACACCAAGTATGATACGGGTATAAGAGTATGCGTGGTGTATAGTATCAACACCTTCAACATTTTTCCACAGATAAATAGCATATCTGAAGCATACATTTGTATACACTCTGCGCTAAATGCACGCACAAAACTACTACACGATAATCTTTAACAAATTTAGAGGCAAACCTTGGTCTTTATATTGTAACTAGTCCACCCACCTTTATTTAAAATGAGAAAAAAGGCGAAATGAAAGAATGGCCGTAAGAAATGAAAAAATCAATCTCTCGAGAGTTGATGAGGCCGAGTGCACACGGCCCGTCAAAAATGTATAATAATGTTCGATAAATCACTTGACACACGTTCCTATTTCCTAAGAACTCACGTGTAGAAGACTTGCCTCTGTAACATTTGTGTTGGTACCGTAGTACTGTACAACGACAGTTGTACTCACGCCTGAAAATTTTAGTCCAGGCATATGAAAATAACATGTCAAGTAAACGGCCGAGGTTTTCCGATGATTCGGTAAGAAGCTTTGGCGTTTGAGAATTAAAATTGTACTAAATTAAATGTGTTGAGTTTTCAGTGATGTACAAGGTGCGCCAGAGAAACTTACTTATTCGAAAAAACTCCCGAGCGGTGACTTGGGTGGGTAGAGGGGTGATGAGCGGCGCTACTGGAGGGAACAGTCCCCAAATTTGTTTTTCCCTCTAGTCAGTTTCCATCATACTCTGGTCTAACGAACAGCGGGCTTTCGCCGTCGAGAGTTTCTTTTCTAACGGTCGCTCACTTCTTGCTACGCAACGTGCCTTCCGTGCTCGCATGGCCGGCTCGCTCTCCAGATTTGGCTCCATGTTATTTATTTTTATGGGGTCTTTTGAAATCGCTGGTTTATATCGATCGACCACGGACAATAGCTTACCTCAAGAACAACATTGGCGATGCCATTGCCAACATACCGACTGATATGCTGCAAAGAGTGGAGACGAACTTCAAAAATCGACTTAATCAGTGCATGCGCAATGGGGGTTGTCTTTTAGATGATGTCATTTTCAAGATAATAAAAAAAAAATTGGGATATTGTATTCCCAAATACAAATAGAGTTAAAACAATATATAAAGTACTTTTGCTTTTATTGACCTTTCAAATAAGTAAGTTTCTCAGGCGCACCCTGTAGAATATCGACCTTAATGTATCATGAACCTTCGTTTAGCTATGTAAAATTAATTGCATTTGTACTTTTCGCATCAAACTTAACTTGTTCAACATTTTCTCTGCAGAAACAACGTGTTACTAAACGGTAACCATCGTCTCGAATCGTCTTCAATTCCAAAAAACAGAAAACAGAAAATAATTTTCTACATCACGTGATATTCATTCCTACTCGAATCTGATGGATTAATGCACTGGAAATTGTGGAGTTGATGAAGCTTGTATCACAGATACGCTCATCACACACTGCAGGCTGGCTTCGTACAGACAGACTGGCACTCCTCTTATTATACAGGGTGCGCCAGAGAAACTTACTTATTTGAAAGGTCAATTAAAACAAAAGTACTTCAGTTATTGTTTTAAATTATTTTTTATATGAGAATACAATATCCGAATTTTTTTTCATGTTGTCTTGAAAATGACATCGGATAAATGGCGACCCCCATTGCGCATACACTGATGAAGTCGATTTTTGAAATTCGTATCCACTCTTTGCAGCATATCAATCGGTATGTTGGCAATGGCGTCGCGAATGTTGTTCTTGAGGTGTGCTATGGTCCGTGGTCGATCGACATAAACCAGGGATTTCAAATAACCCCATAAAAAGAAATCGCATGGAGTCAAATCTGGAGAGGAATTTCAAAGCGAGCGCGGAAGGCACGTTGCGTAGCAACAATTGAGCGACCGTTAGAAAAGAAGCTTTCGACTGCGAAGGCCCGCTGCTCTCTAGACCAGAGCATGATGGCAACTGACTGGCGGGAGAATCAGAAACAAACTTGGGAACTTCCATCTCCAGATGCGCCCCCTCTCGCCCCTCTACCCGCTCAACTAACCGCGCGGGAATTTTTTCAAATAAGTAAGTTTCTCTGGCGCACCCGTTACTATACTCGTAGATTACTGAGTGCCAATCTCACGTATGACCTCCATACTGTGGTGATGACATAATGACATTGCAGAGGGCATTAGAGCAAAATATCTAGCCGTGTAGAGGCAGACATTCAAGTCTCCCCCTAAGATATTAGTGTTTCCATAAGCTTAACACGTTAACTGCGTTTCCGCGGTTGTTAATGGTTGGTTTAGATGGGTTGTGTGAAACAGAATAAGAAAATCGACTTTACTATTCCAATGCGTTGTTGTACTTCCAAAGAAATATCGAAATACACTGGCACAATATTTCACTTAGTATGATAACAGCTATTTTTTTTAAAAGGTCGCGAGACATAAAATGTCATTCACGCATACCAGTACGTGAATGAACAATTAACTTACCTATAGCGGTACACATGTGGCCCAATACGCGGGGAACATAAGTCTTTGTGTCTTAAGCTGCCGTCTAATTCCCAGTCCAACTTTTTCGCCGCCTGCGTGCATGTTTTTTGCTGCCTGAGTAATTTAATCGCTTAAATCGCTTAGGCGGCGAAAAACATACATGCAGGCAACAAAAATGTTAGACTTGGAAGCACACCCCGGGTGCTGCATTACAAAGCTGTTACGATACGATCCAGAGAGACGAGGGCGAGAGAGCTAGGCGGCATCTCCCGATCAAGGAACTTGCTCCCGATGCTCAAACTCGTCGTTTTGTTTCGGAAGCGGCTGTGTAGGCCTAAATAAGGGATAACGCCAGTGTTCCATGCACGTAATGTGCCCATGAACCAATATACAGTAGATGAACTTAACTTGGAACCTCTGCAGCAGTTGTTCATTAATACCAGGGCTTCTCTTTCTATTGTCGTGTATCCTTTCAGCTTAATGGTGCTCTTCATGTACCCCCAGCACAGTTAAATGTTTAAGAAACTATAAAATACACTTTTTGATTAAGAATTATTTTTACTTATAGGGTTGTATGTAAATATATATTGTACATTTTATCATATGAACTATGTTAAATGTAGCCCTAGGGGGTATGTTTAGCCCTGATTTATACCGATTAAACGGCACACATTTTTACCAAGAAGCAATTTTTAGAAAATCAACTGGTAAATGAAGATGAGACGCTGCAAACTTCAAGATGATAAATTCCTAGGAAAGAGTTACTGAATGCATGTCAAATGGATGTGGTCCTTTTTCCTAATCAGAAAAAATATCTTCTATTTTATAACATTAATTAATTAGTTTATATCCCTGGCCTATGAACTAAATCTGTATTAGAAGTCATAAAATATGGTACTTTAACATTTAAAATTAAAAAAAATCATTGATTTTGCATAGTGCTCGGTTGAAAGAGAACACTTCTGTTCAAGTTCATTCAAAAATTTCGGAAGCGATCGAAGGCTCGTCTCTCGAGTGTGATATGGCGTCCGTAATGGGGGTCCACATCCTTAGCTGATGTGGGTCACATCCTTGGCTGATGTGGGTCACATCCTTGGCTGATGTGGGTCACATCCTTGGCTGATGAGGGCCACATCCTTGGCTGATGAGGACCATATCCTTAGCGAATGAGGACTACATCCTTGGCTGATGTGGACCACATCCTTGGCTGATGTGGGTCACATCCTTGGCTGATGAGGACCACATCCTTGGCTGATGTGGGTCATATCCTTGGCTGATGAGGACCACATCCTTGGCAAATATAGATCACATCCTTGACTGGTCTGGACCACATCCTTGGCTGATGTGGGTCACATCCTTGGCTTATGAGGACCACATCCTTGGCTGATGTGGGTCATATCCTTGGCTGATGTGGGGCATATCCTTGGCTGATGGAGGACCACATCCTTGGCACATGTGGACCGCATCCTCGGCTGATGTGGACCACATCCAAATCTGATGAGGACCACATCCTTGGCTAATATAGATCACATCCTTGACTGGTCTGGACCACATCCTTGGCTGATATGGGTCGCATCCTTGGCTGATGAAGACCATATCCTTGGCTGATGTGGGTCATATCCTTGGCTGATGTGGGTCACATGCTTGGCTGATGAGGACCACATCCTTGGCTGATGTGGGTCATATCCTTGGCTGATGTGGGTCACATCCTTGGCTGATGGAGGACCACATCCTTGGCTGATGTGGGTCATATTCTTGGCTGATGTGGGTCACATCCTTGGCTGATGGAGGACCACATCCTTGGCGGATGTGGGTCACATCCTTGGCTGATGGAGGACCACATGTTTGGCTGATGAGGACCACATCCTTGGCTGATGTGGGTCATATCCTTGGCTGATGTGGGTCACATCCTTGGCTGATGGAGGACCACATCCTTGGCTGATGTGGGTCATATCCTTGACTGATGGAGGACCACATCCTTGGCTGATGTGGGTCATATCCTTGGCTGATGTGGGTCACATCCTTGGCTGATGGAGGACCACATCCTTGGCTGATGTGGGTCATATCCTTGGCTGATATGGGTCACATCCTTGGCTGATGGAGGACCACATCCTTGGCTGATGTGGGTCACATCCTTGGCTGATGGAGGACCACATGCTTGGCTGATGAGGACCACATCCTTGGCTGATGTGGGTCATATCCTTGGCTGATGTGGGTCACATCCTTGGCTAATGGAGGACCACATCCTTGGCTGATGAGGACCACATCCTTGGCTAATGTGGGTCATATCCTTGGCTGATGTGGATCACATCCTTGGCTGATGGGGGACCACATCCTTGGCTGATAAGGACCCCATCCTTGGCTGATGGGGGTCATATCCTTGGCTGATATGGGTCATATCCTTGGCTGATATGGGTCATATCCTTGGCTGATGTGGGTCACATCCTTGGCTGATGTAGACCACATCCTTGGCTGATGTGGTTCATATCCTTGGCTGATGTGGGTCACATCCTTGGCTGATGGAGGACCACATCCTTGGCTGATGAGGACCACATCCTTGGCTAATGTGGGTCACATCCTTGGCTGATGTGGATCACATCCTTGGTTGATGTGGGTCATATCCATGGCTGATGTGGATCACATCCTTGGCGGATGTGGACCACAATTTTGGATGATGTGAATCACATCCTTGGCTAATCAGGACCACATCCTTGGCTGCCATCAAAGCCAGGAAGGAAGGAAGGAAGCAGCGCGTCCAGAGGCCCTCGAGTCCATTGTGCTCAGCTGGAGAGGCTGCAGGAGAGGCACGCGATATAGCCGCGTCGGCGCCATCGGACCTTCTTGTTACGCCCACGCTCGCGTGATGCTGAGCTTTTTGGTGGTGTGGTGTGGTGGTGGTGTGGTGGTTGGGGTTGTGGTGTGATTGTGTGTGGTGTGGTGGTGGTCTTTCAAGCACGTCTTCTGGTATTCTTGCAATTTCAGACTCAAAATTGTTCTGTACGTCTTCCAGGGTGCTGAAACGGTTGCACTACACTTCGACTTCAGGCCACTCCAAAGAAAAAAATCCCATGGGGCTAAGTCAGGCCAGTTATTCGAGAGATAGGCCTTCCAGGAAACGTTTTCCTCAAAAAAATTCACGATGATGCCCGATTAGCCTCATGCGATTTTTTTATGAAGTGCATGTTGCAACCGACGAACCTCAATCAAGCGTTCAAAGTGATCCAAAACACCAAAATGAGGAACAGACGACGAGCGATAACAGTTAAGCACAGCAACATTTCTCATAAGTATCATATTAATGACGGTACAGTTAAACTGGAAAAGACAAGTTAACTGACCTGCCTAGGAGATAATTAAAATTGCTATAACACTGCTGCTATAACATCAGTGTTCTGCAACGCGAACAGCTATAACACTACTGCTATAACAAATTAAGTTACATTTAAGAAAATTAAGTTACATTTCCAGGCTACAACCTCACAATTATTAGGCAACGATGACGAACCTACGGTAATTACTCTTCTATTTTCAAGTATAAAACATCAATACATATGTGATGCACATTTTCTAAAATTTATTGTCCTGAGGAAATTTGGCATTCAATACTTCTGGAAAAATTAAGATGAAGTTTCCCCTGTTAAATAAAAGAGAAGGATTTCTTTTTAGCTTATCCAAGATCGGCGATCGGTCTGATAAATTAAGAAGGCCGCTGTGTGCTCTTAATTGTAAAGAAAGACCGGAGCAGGGCGGAGTGAATGCAGAGTTCGATATCTTCAGCTTTTTGAATTTTGTTCCGACATCTCTTTTACCATGCAAAACACCATCCAAACATCGGTCTTGATCGTAGAATTCTCACCCATCACAGAGCAACGTCAACATACAGTGCTACATCAACAATCACAGTGCCACTTCAACAGTCACAGAGCTACATCAACAGTCACAGAGCTACATCACCAGTCACAGAGCTACATTAACAATCACAGTGCCACATCAACAGTCACAGTGCTACATCAACAATCCCAGAGCTACATCACCAATAACAGAGCTTCAGCACCTAACATCATTTTATCACCGATTATATAGAGCCATCATATAGTATATCTCATTCTAATATCACACTATCAAACAAACTTATTTTTAATTGGATTACGTTAGGCAATCATATACTCGTTCCCGTCCAACTCTTAACAAAAGTTCGAATGATCACCCACATTCTTGTGTATTCTTATTGGTGTGTTGAGTTTGGGTGACGAAAGCAGAGGTCAGCAGACAAGGCGAGACGTCAAAAAATTTCTTCGTCAGTTGCCAAGATTTCTCGACTTCAACTTTTGACCTTGAATTATGTTATAATTTTGACTTTGAATTATAAGTATCACCCCCTTTTTGTGCTGATATTCGTATGAACGTATGTATCTTCTCTTCAGTAGTTAATTAAGTTAGCAAATGAATATGAGACCTCAGAGAAATGACTTATTTACTCATCATGATCAGCACAGGCGAGAGCTTCACACGCATCGAACACCGCTGTATTTCTGGCGTCGTTGAAAATGTGCAGCGTGCAATGTTACCTGAATGTTGAACTCATAGCTTTTACGTTCATTCGACAAAGCCTCCTCGTATTCTGATCCACACCGTCAACTGAAATCCTTTTTTATTCTCAGAATATGAGTTGGAATATACGTTCATGTGAAAACACTCTGTATCTCACTCCATCACTATTGCACTGCACAGCAGAGCGAATAATACTGTAATTTGCGGACGGCTAAAAATTACTTCGCGTCTTTTTCACTTATCATTTTTCCTTCCTCTAGCTCCAGTCACTCTGGTAACCCTGAGTGCTTTGCTCTCAATTTTTTTCCTCATTCATAAAAGTCTCTCTTTCTCTCCGTGAACCCTCTCATTTCTCTCCAGTGCATCGCGGCCGCAGTTTAGAGAGGGACGCGATCGCTGGGCCTCTCTACAGCTCCTCACTCGCTGGGCATTTCATTCATGAAGCCGCTCTCTAAAAGAGACGTCGTTCTCCAACCTCTGAAAGAGAAACTAGGCCTTTTATAGTTCCTGAGAGGCATTGTTCGTTCTTTTCATCCCTCACTTACTCTTGTGTATTCTTGCTGGAATGTGAGGGAGCGTGAGGGAACGCAAGGAGCGATCTAGCTATTTCTCCACCGCGAAGAAGGTGATTAAAAATTGCATGAATTTTGTTTTCAGTCAATAGGCGAGCTTGTGTCTTGAAATTTATTTTAACTGGAAAACACGAATTAATTGTCGTAGCTGCAATAATTGACATAATTGTGTCATTCCTCACAAAACTCAAATGTTTGGCGTAATAAGTCTCGTTATTTTCACTTCGAGGTCACAAACAACGCAGTCAGATTTCTCCTCTATTTCATCGACGCATTTCTTGATTTTGCTCAGTAATTTTAGCCACGCTATTGACGGGAAACTTTTCGTTTACTCAACTTCAAGAGTGAAAACATGATTTATACCCATTGCAAGTTTAAAAACGCGCGTAACCATAAAGAAATTTAAAAGATTTGGACTGCATGCTTTTCACAGTAACGAATCATATCATTTTACCAGGTCATTAGAACCACACTTGGCTCAAAGACTTCATTCTCTTTGAAGCGAACTTTCTGTGAACACATGTAAAATTCAGAATATTTCACTTACTGTATAAAAACTTCCCGGTATTTCACTCCTCACACAAAAATTTAAAATATCACATTCCCCGCACAATAACACACTTTTGAGCGCAACACTGAGCACACGCGCTCAGAGGAGTAATGGACGAAAAAAATAAGTTATATAATAAGATATTTTATTTGCTCAAATAATGGAGTGCGGTTTATGTAATAATTAATTAGAGTTTTCGGAACACATGTGCCGTATTTGATGCCGGCGTGATGAGGTAAGACGGATGCTATGATGTCGGTGTCGCTAGGCTGTATTGAGCGCAAGTGTTCTAGTAGATTGGAACGTCAACACTCCTCATCTGCAGGGTTCTCTTCTCTTCGGTTTTCAGCACGAGCAACTGCCATCACAGATCTTTATAATGTACACTTAATATTCATGTTTGTGGTCAGAGCTGGGTCATACGATTTACTTGTCTACTAAAATGGCGCTCTCATGTTTTTACGATGAGTTCCAGGCAACATAATGAACATTTGTTGTTCAGTAATATCCAACGTTTGTTTTTACTTCAAGGTCGGCGATGCGTTCCACGTAATGACTGCAGTGTGTGGCTGCAGGTGTTGGCTGGTGCGTGAGGGAGGGCTTTAAAAGACTTCACTTTTTCTCCCAATAGTTCGAATGAATTTATTCATGAATATGTTCACTGTATTATGAGACAGATAAGCGTCACAGTGGCCTTGTTACTATGTAAACTAATAAATCATCCCTACTAGTAAATCTAATGATAAATAAGCAAGCTAATAAATCATCCATAATGGTTTTCTCATTCTTGCTTGTTAAAAAATAATAAAAAATGGTCATGCTCGTTTGAAAAATTTCCTAAATTGTAATTATATTATATTACTTTATTTTATATTAAAGCATACGTACATTAATTCAGCATCAGTAAGATGATTAATTGACCATAGAATATTTAACTGGAATGGGGCGCTGTGACGCTCGATCATGTTAACTAGAGACAGTATTTTACGATATACTTGTTCACCACATGAAGAAATTTATCGCCTAATTCCATGACACGGATTTTGAAATCTGAGAAAACAAAACTTGGCAGTGTGATCTCTAATAGTGATTAAAACTGTCAGTTTTCAAATTCACTGAAGAAAAATTAAACAACAAAAAAATAGGGAACCTAGTAGGCAACGTGAGAGAATTGCAGTTGCGCGTCACAAGACATCAAAATGAATATTTACGCCTTATGATTTTGTTCATTAGTGATAAGCATGAATTGTTGATGAGTTCATAGGTATATCAGCAGCACAACACTGCCGTAGCTGGTCTACGGGTCTGCGGCCCTCAGCTGAAGCTGCCTCACGAAAATGAACAGGTTTTGATTGTGGTTAGGCCTGACGCACCTGAGTATGAGTACGAGTATGACGCTCCCCAAACTCAGCCCAGAATGACACACCTGAGTATGAGTATGAGTATGACGCTACCCATACTCAGCCCAGGATGACACACCTGAGTATGAGTATAAGTACGGAAAGCGACACCAGCACATGGATTCGATCGTACATATTCTCACCATGTAACACTTCCCACACAGCGGCGCCCGTTCAGGATAAGGGTAACCCCTACACCTGGGGTGCATTGTTGGGGTGCATCACACGCTCACACACCTCACAAAACATCACACGCTAACACACCTCACAAAACATCACACGCTCACACACCTCACAAAACATCACACGCTCACACGCCGCACAAAAAATCACACGCTCACACACCTCACAAAACATCACACGCTCACACACCTCACAAAACATCACACGCTCACACACCTCACAAAACATCACACGCTTACACGCCTCACAAAAAATCACATGCGCTCACACGCTTCACAAAACATCACACGCTCACACACCTCACAAAACATCACACGCTCACACGTCTCACAAAAAAATCACACGCTCACACACCTCACAAAACATCACACGCTCACACACCTCACAAAACATCACACGCTCACACACCTCACAAAACATCACACGCTTACACGCCTCACAAAAAATCACATGCGCTCACACGCTTTACAAAACATCACACGCTCACACACCTCACAAAACATCACACGCTCACACGCCTCACAAAAAATCACATGCTCACACGCTTCACAAAACATCACACGCTCACACACCTCACAAAACATCACACGCTCACACGTCTCACAAAAAAATCACACGCTCACACGCCTCACAAAACATCACACGCTCACACACCTCACAAAACATCACACGCTCACACGTCTCACAAAAAATCACACGCTCACACGCCTCACAAAACATCAAACGCTCACACGTCCCACAAAAAATCACACGCTCACACGCCTCACAAAATATCACACGCTCACACACCTCACAAAACAACCAATAACCATACGTAGCAACACCGTTTGCGTAAGTACTTTTAAATAAATTTTTATTGCGCTCTTCAGTCGTTGGAAACTTAAAATCTAAATCTATTTTTGCAAGTGTCATGATATGTAATTGCATAGTTATTCTGGGAGCTAAATCGATAAATATGACCTGAGAAAAACGCAGAAATTTCGAGTCCCAACTCACCATTTCGAGTAAAATTGAGGGGCAGATTAACCGAAGATTCTTCGGTTGGCGTAGAGCCGCGGCGCGCTAAGCTGTCATTCCCGTTTGGCGATGTCAAGCATCGGGAATATTCCTGAAAAAGAGCACTCGGCGTGACGTCACTCCATTCCCGAGCCTGGTGCTGGGTAGCGAGCAATGTTGCCAAATCAACGGAATATTTCCAAAGTGCCATCGTTGTTGTCCAGCTCGTGTTTTCGGAGCTGACGCGTGTGCTGAATGCGATTTGAGCGTACGGAGCTCTAGGATGCTTTATTCCAATCAATCAAGCCTGATACATATCATCTTCTACATTAGTTTTCAAATGCCTTATAAATTACACCAGGACGGAATGACGGTTATCCCCGGTCAAGCCGGTACCCATTTCCGACACCTGGGTAGAGTGGGGAATTGTGCCTGAGTTCTCCCTTTTCCCACCGAGGAGAAATCACCGCGCGGCGCCGGGATTCGAACTACCGACACCTTCTCGGCAGGGCACGCTCTTAACCACTCGGCTACGGTGACCACAGCCACATAGGCACGGGAGAGCGTGCAATGTGTGAGCTCTGGCCAGTGAGCGGCCGTACAGTTATTAGTTGTGTATTTACGTCCATTAGCTGTGTCATGCAACTCCATTAACTGTGTCATATGCGTCCATTAACTGCGTCATGCGAGTGATGCGACTGCATTAACTGTGTATTATGCGACTCCTTTAATTGTGTTGTATGTGCCCATTAACTATTATTTTTTGCTTCCTTAAGTTGTTGTGTGTAACATTGAGAGGCCGAGCAGTCATTTCACACGAGTTTCCCTGCACCTGCACTCGTTAGGTCCGATTTAAGACACCTTCAAGTTTAATGCAAGAAGAGAGTGCAAAATCCGACAGAACGCACACAAAATTCAAGTTTTTTGACTATGTGTGTATAGGTGTCCAATGTATGTCAGTTAAAATTGAAAACAGCTCAGAAATTCTGATGCAAACCTAGAGAAGTGATGAATTTTTTGGGGCTGTTGATGCACACACGTACGCTATATGAGGCAGCGCTCTGAGATACGTGAGAGCTTTTCAAACTCACTAAAACTCCATCACAAACTCACTCAAACTCCACCACAAACTCACTCAAACTCCACCACAAACTCACTCAAACTCCACCACAAGCTCTCTGAAACTCCATCACGAACTCACTCAAACTCCACCACAAACTCACTCAAACTCCACCACAAACTCACTCAAACTCCACCACAAACTCACTCAAACTCCATCACAAACTCACTCAAACTCCATCACAAACTCACTCAAACTCCACCACAAGCTCTCTGAAACTCCATCACGAACTCACTCAAACTCCACCACAAACTCACTCAAACTCCACCACAAACTCACTCAAACTCCATCACAAACTCACTCAAACTCCACCACAAACTCACTGAAACTCCATCACGAACTCACTCAAACTCCACCACAAACTCACTCAAACTCCACCACAAACTCACTCAAACTCCATCACAAACTCACTCAAACTCCACCACAAGCTCTCTGAAACTCCATCACAAACTCACTCAAACTTCACCACAAACTCACTCAAACTCCACCACAAACTCACTCAAACTCCACCACAAACTCACTCAAACTCCACCACAAACTCACTCAAACTCCATCACAAACTCACTCAAACTCCACCACAAACTCACTGAAACTCCATCACGAACTCACTCAAACTCCACCAGAAACTCACTCAAACTCCATCACAAACTCACTCAAACTCCACCACAAACTCACTCAAACTCCACCACAAACTCACTCAAACTCCACCACAAACTCACTCAAACTCCACCACAAACTCACTCAAACTCCACCACAAACTCACTGAAACTCCATCACAAACTCACTCAAACTCCACCACAAACTCACTCAAACTCCATCACAAACTCACTCAAATTCCACCACAAACTCACTCAAACTCCACCACAAACTCACTCAAACTCCACCACAAACTCACTCAAACTCCACCACAAACTCACTCAAACTCCACCACAAACTCACTCAAACTCCACCACAAACTCACTCAAACTCCACCACAAACTCACTCAAACTCCACCACAAACTCACTCAAACTCCACCACAAACTCACTCAAACTCCACCACAAACTCACTCAAACTCCACCACAAACTCACTCAAACTCCACCACAAACTCACTTATACAGCGATTGTTCGTTCAGTTGTAACAATCGCTATAAACAATTTACACTAAAAGTCTGCCTTTGAATTCCGATGACAAGTACAAAATAGTAAAAAAGTAATAACCTAGATCAAAAACAATCATTTTGAGAAAGTATATCATTTACCATAAACTTGAAAATAATCGAGGACTGTATAATTCAGAAAACTTTTATAAAGCTGTCAATGTCCAAGGGCGTGCCTGGAGATTTGGTCGTAAGAACCATCTATTTGACAGGTAATAGTATTTAGCGAATTATCATTTATTAGGATTGTCATCGTGCAGTTCCCAAATCGCTAAAGTAATTTTTCAGTATGCAACCATATACAAATCGCTAAAACAATTCTTCAGTACGTAGCTTTCCACATTCGTTACCTAAGCTGTCATGGAGCTTTACTGATAAATAATAGTGGAGCACGTATTGCTCTCGATCGAAGTGAAATGAAGCTTCTTGTTGTTTTTCTCAATTTGAAGAGCTCGAAAAGAGAGCAGTGACAACTCATGACGTCACGCCGAGCTGCGCTGCCATAGGCTGACGCTGCTACGCTCAGGTCCATTCATAAATGTGCTCTAGTGGCCCGTCAGTGATGTGCTGGTGCATGTCAGTTGGCGACCAGGCCTCGTAGCGTGTGGTGGTTGTCGCAAGTGCTCCTCCGAGGCTCCTCACTTTGAGAGGCGCGAGCAAAAGACGTCAGCCAGTGCGTGAATCTCATCGATACACATCCGCGCCTGCATTTAATTGTTTTTACATATCGCTCTGAACAACATCATAAGCGGGGCGCTCAGTTTGACCGCTGGTGGTAGTTCGAGACGAGAAAACAAATCGCAATTTGAGAATTACTAATTTTCGTGAAAGCGCCTTTGCGAATTTAACTAGCTCGTCCGACACCCTATTGGGCGCCATCCTTCCCTCCAATATGATCATGGACGGTTTAGACCCGCTCGCGGCAGCGACCTTTGCCGAGAACTCTCTAACATTCAACATAGTCAGTTTTGAAACGTTGAAAAGTGGGGATTACCAATTGCCTTCCCCATTGGCAGTGTCGATCGACGCTCCCAATGGTGGGGAAGACTGCCTCAACACTCCCGTGTCGACGGCCATGCCTGCCTTCTTCGGCAGCCTCCACGACTCGGTGCTTCCCCTCACAGGTACGTGCCACTCTCGGGCCTTCTGTGTGCCACTCTCGCGGCCTCTGTATGCCACTCTCGGGCCTTCTGTGTGCCACTCTCGCGCCCTCTGTGTGCCACTCTCGCGCCATCTGTGTGCCACTCTCGCGCCCTCTGTATGCCCCTCTCGGGCCTTCTGTGTGCCACTCTCGCGCCCTCTGTGTGCCACTCTCGCGCCCTCTGTATGCCACTCTCGGGCCTTCTGTGTGCCACTCTCGCGCCCTCTGTGTGCCACTCTCGCGCCCTCTGTGCGCCACTCTCGCGCCCTCTGTGTGCCACTCTCGCGCCCTCTGTGTGCCACTCTCGCGCCCTCTGTGTGCCACTCTCGCGCCCTCTGTGTGCCACTCTCGCGCCCTCTGTGTGCCACTCTCGCGCCCTCTGTGCGCCACTCTCGCGCCCTCTGTGTGCCACTCTCGCGCCCTCTGTGTGCCACTCTCGCGCCCTCTGTGTGCCACTCTCGCGCCCTCTGTGTGCCACTCTCGCGCCCTCTGTGTGCCACTCTCGCGCCCTCTGTGTGCCACTCTCGCGCCCTCTGTGTGCCACTCTCGCGCCCTCTGTGTGCCACTCTCGCGCCCTCTGTGTGCCACTCTCGCGCCCTCTGTGTGCCACTCTCGCGCCCTCTGTGTGCCACTCTCGCGCCCTCTGTGTGCCACTCTCGCGCCCTCTGTGTGCCACTCTCGCGCCCTCTGTGTGCCACTCTCGCGCCCTCTGTGTGCCACTCTCGCGCCCTCTGTGTGCCACTCTCGCGCCCTCTGTGTGCCACTCTCGCGCCCTCTGTGTGCCACTCTCGCGCCCTCTGTGTGCCACTCTCGCGCCCTCTGTGTGCCACTCCCGCGCCCTCTGTGTGCAATGTATAATCTTCCTGCCTGAGCCCTGAACTCTGCAATGTTGACTGTTCCTGCACCCTGCAATGTTGACGCTTCTCCTACCTTCTCTGAGTCTATCACTTTTACACCACTCAGGATCCGTTCGCCTTGAAATTATTAGCCACATGAACGCTTTCGTGTCATACAGTATTCGAACGCCTGTTAATTATGTCGAAATTAGTAGACTTTTTTATATCTACGTATTGCTCCATAATATCTGTTCAATTAGCATAAAACAAACATTTAGCATAAAACATGATCCAGTCACACCCACAACTGGCAGCGTGGCATGAAAATTTGCGTAGTAGTAGTTGTATTAGTAGTAGTAGTAGTACTGTTGTAGTAGAAGTAGTATAGTAATAGTAGTAGTAGTAAAAGTAGTAGTAATAACAGTAGTAGCAGTAGTAGTAGCTCATGTAACCAATCCCTAATTAATTCAACCTGCTCAAATCAAGTTTTGAAATCTAGAGCTTTTTTGTCGGCTGATGATGTCCAGAATAGCTGAATGATATTAATTTATTCTCGAGTATCGAAATACTGCATGGAGGTGAGGTACTGTAAGATCGCCTGCTGTCTAGTTCGTGCTCCTGGAATACACAGTTGAACAAACATCGGAGAAGCCCTGCTGGCTTTTCTGTATTGCTGATGTTGTTGAAAAGCCCAGTTGAACAAGATGTTGTTGTTTATTGCTGATGTTGATGAAAAGCCCTGTTGAACAAACATCGGAAAAGCGTTGCTGGCCTTTCTGCATTGGTGATGTTGATGATGTTTGTACATATCGCGTACCTGTTGCCTTCTTCGCTACGTCTCGTCTCTTGATGTCAAACGACCCTTAGCCCTCCTAATGAAATTTTTACTCTTAATCATCAATTGAACTCCATGCTGAGTTATCACTTACGTTCAGCATCAATTTTCGAGCAGGGAATAACCGAGCAAGCGCACACCAGCAAACCAAACATTTCTGTAAAAGTCTACGGAGTGTGCCTCCACTTTCTGAGACCCTCCACTCTGAGATGTGTTACCCCCTTGCAAGCATCTCTAAGCCCCCCAACCCCAGCCCCGTACAGACCGGTGTGGTCACCGAGTTCGAAAAAAGTTTGCATTTTGTTTGCGGCACTGCGCTCTTCTCAAATTATCTTCATAATAATTCATCAATCTGAGAAGTAACTGAAATAGGGAAAAAATAAAAATAAAGATAAAATCCAGGAAAATGTTACAAATAATAAAAAATAAATGCCACAAAATGCAGCTATTACTAACATCGGGGAAACTAATACGATTATAGTAAAAGAAGCCGTCAGAATATTTGAAGTGTTGAGTTACATTTCATGATGAAATGTTCAAACGAGTCGCATAAGTAGCTGCAGCTCGTTTAGCAAATATTAAAATAGCAGAGGAGCATTTTTGAACAATATGCAGACTACCATGTAACTGAACCGAGTCTCAGCGTAAATGTCACGCAATGTTCAAATTGAATGCTCTTTTATTGAGGGGAGAGAAAGAGAGGGAATGATTAAAAGGAAATGACGTCCAAAAAAGAGAGCGCAGGGAGGCAGAATGGAAGTGAGGGAGAGAGAGCAGCCTTGCTTGCATATATCTTTCTCGCAATCGATGGTTCATACGTCATCAAACGTCTGTGCCTTTCCACTCATTTTTGCTCAGCGTGTTCTCAGCTCTTCCAGGTGACGTTCACGGTTGGCTCTCTTTGCAGCAGTAGACCGTCGCCTCAATGGTGTTTACTTCGGCTTTTTCCTGGTACATAAACTGCTGAATTTGCGGGCCTCACAGCTGAGCCTGAACTGCATCATCATAAATATGTAAATGTCGTTACAAAACACTTTGTTCTGACAGCTGTTTTCAAATCCTACAATATCAGTCGGATCCAATGCTTCCATATAACCAAGCGCGTTGCATCACAGTACAGCAAGCCATCGACTTCACCGAGTGAATTGCGCCCGCACAAATTTGAGCACCAAATGTCTGTTCACAAGGAAAGGAGTGCATGTCACACATTTTGGCACCCCACAAAGCCTGCCATGAGCGTCAGAATACTCACATTTCACTGAGCGTCGATGGCTTCCCATCAAGGCCAATTTAACAGGAACTTGCTCTGTATGTCCACGCGGTGTTCCAAAAATTGTTTCCTGTGTCCAGAAACAACTGGATTCCGCTAGAAAATTCATGGGAGACATCACACCGAGAGAGGGAGAACCCTCAGTGCCCTGATATCATTGCTTCGATATCGTTGCTCTTTCAGAGCAGCAATGATAATTTGTCCGTATGACAGGTTGTACCTGACATCGAACCGCTGTGCAAGTCTACATTTAATCCAAAGGGAAGAAAAACAAGAAACTTCCATGCAATGGTATGCGTATATTTAACTTGTCGGAGCCGCATGCGTAATCTTGCAACACAAAACATCTGTGGTTTGTCGCGTAGGAGCGTAGTCTTGAACTTGATGGCGAAAAAATCGCTGTGATAATATTTTAAACACAGCTGCTCTCCAAACCCAGATTTCTCTTTTTGTTGAAAAAACTGCGTTTATTTTCATCCTAAAATATTTTCCTGTTTGGTCAAGCTGAACTATTTTGCATACTGCACTCACTGCAGCTCGCGGTCGCACGTGTTTGTGTCACAATCAACATTTTAAGGAGGCAATAGTAGGTGCTAGAGCTCAAGGTCGGTTAATATTTTAACGATTTTCAAAATGATCATCCATCATTTCACAATTTCATTCTTAATTTATTTATCTTTATTACCTACTTTAACATTGAACTGATTTTTTATACATTTTAAGCAAGAACATCGTCAGTGGTGCTCTGTAAATGCCCTCTAACTGCATCAACACTGCATCACACTGCTCTATAACTACATTAACACTGCTACACACTGCTCTCAAACTATATACCTTCTATACACATCAACGCTACCACGCTATGCAGACGTTAAAGCTACATTCAGATTTTGACAGCATTATACGCGGTACAAAAGTTCGCTTTCAGTGTTCTTCAATATTATAGTATATGTCTAATTTTGGCTGTCTCATTTAATAACTAATTATGGTGAATAGAAATAAATTCCTTAATTTCCCCATTTGACCAATACAAATTACATATTAGACATACTAGTAGCGTCTTTACTCGTGTCTCAAACTGTTCCAGTCTCCACAAAAGTATCAGCAATTGATGCTGTCGAATTTCTGGAAAAATTTTGACCGAGATTTTATTTTTTCTTCGTGTTCGCGTTCGATAGGTGCGAGATGAAGCCCACCTGGCGGACGGTACTGACGGACCGTGTGTACTTATGTTTCACGCTAATACTCAGAAGTTACCTCATGTATTTGTGTCTTTTACCTCGCATGCCACGCGCAGTCTTTTGGTTCGTCTCGAGTCACATCACATGTAATGCGAGTTAAAGTTGGCACATTTTCAAACATGTCTAATCAATATACTCTAAATTTTACAATAATAAATGACCATAAGGCTTGTGCTAATTTCACAAATAACGCGAAAAAAAATATTTGTCATCAGTGGTACTTGGTACTACTCCACGCACCTTCCAGCACATTGTACAGCAAAACGTTTTCGTTGCTTGGTTTGGGACCAATTTTTTGCGTGAAATGAAATATTCTCAAACATGAAATGATTCTCAAAATTTGAGACTTAGAAAGTACCTCGTGTGTTACTACCCATTATTTAGAGCCTGAAATTATACACATATTACTGCAATACGATGAGCACATTTAGCCAACTGTCGGCGTCATTCTGCATCCAACGAACAGCACGCGTAGACACCCTGGCTCGAGTGCAATTGGGAAGGCGTTACGCGCTGTGGAATAATAATTTTTTAGTGTCTGTGTCACGTACCATTTAAAGTCGAGCATCTCTTGCAGGTCGGTATCTCAGCTCTGATACTAATTTAAGGGACTTGGCTCGATGCTCTTAACCCGGAAATCTGTGAGCTTTTGAAGAGCTGCCAGCAGTGTGTGTGCCAGCGACGGACCCGAGCGCAGCAATGCAGCGACCCAAGAGACGAGGTTTGCTGCGACGGTCGCACTGAGCTTACCTTCTTCGTTCGGTCCCCTCTACTCGTTACTTTTTGCCTTCCCTCGCTTAGTTTCGACGCGCCGCCGAGATGCCCAATTGAGCTTATCGCACCCTTTCTTCTGATGGTGATTTTTTTTCGTCTCTTTCGCTGAACTTTGGTTTGCTGCAGTTATGGAAATGTATGAGCTTTCTTTTCTCTTGAACGACTCACTTTCAATGATGTCGCTCAATGATTTTTGTTTTTGTTTTTTGTAAATGAATCCCAGATGCACATTAAATCGATTGTTTCAGACGCTTTTTTCATGTTTTTGCTCATCAGGTAGACTTGAACGCAACTGTTTTGTTGGAATTTTGCTCTCATTTTCCAAAGTTGTCGAAGTATTTTTTATTGGTATATCTATTTTTCTGTTGGTTGAGCTTAACAAAACTCAACTCAGGAAGGTCAATCGATTTTACTTGCCGACTCCAACTAATTTTGTTCGGCCCTACGAAATATTTCAAGTTCTTCACGTGTGAAAATAAAAAGAAAACTACTCACTATTATTCACTGCACTAATGTCAATGGTGAAATTTCATACTACAATGGAATTTCAACGATTGACATAGGTTCAGTAAAAAACTGTTGAGTGATTTTCTTTTTACTTTAACACGGGAAAAGCTGGGAATATTTCGTAGAAACGAAATTGTTATTTTCGTTTGAAACGAAATTATTTTTGTGTTCGGACATGAATTTGTTACAAAAAATCCCGTGTTTGCAAAAAAAGTGATTTAAATCCATTTGTTGGACGAGGGGACATTTTATGCATCACAGTACAGTGAGTAGCTAATTTTTTGATGGGTCACCTTTGTATGAAACAAAAAGAAGCTCTCGTTAAAATCTTTTTTTCAGTTATTTATTTAGTGCCTTAAAAATTCATTGTTGTGTTCCGTTATCTGCGACCGTTTTTTCGATGGTTTCACTCCTCACATCCCTCACACCCCTCATATCCATCACACCCCTCATATCCATCACACCTCACATCCCTCACACCTCACATCCCTCACACCTCATATCCCTCACACCTCACATCCCTCACACCCCTCATACCCATCACACCTCACTTCCCTAACACCTCACATCCATCACATCAGCAAATGACTTATATACTCACCACATCCAACATGAGTGAGTGTGTGTGTGTGTGTGTGTGTGTGTGTGGTTGTGTGTGTTGCAGCAACGCTCACTGACAGTCAGTGAGCACACCTCACTGAGCGCATAACGGCAGTGAGGCTGTGAAATGTCGTACACACACACACACACACAATGTGCACGCCAGACGTACAAGCGACGTGCCAAAATCTATAGAATTAACTACACCCATTATCGTTACTTCTTGTAGAATATACTCGCACTGTCAATTTTCTCATTTATATAATACATTCTGTTTATTTGAATTTTTATATATTCTAGTTTTGATTTAAACGTTTCTGGTTTTGTTTTTATTTGTGTTTTTTTTATCCAAAGCGCATGATATCAGTCGTTAAGTACAGTTAACTCATAGTTAAGTACTATAACCACAAACTCACTTAAGTAGTTAAGTACTATAACCACAAACTTACTTAGGTAGTTAAGTACTATAACCACAAACTCACTTAAGTAGTTAAGTACTATAACCACAAACTTACTTAGGTAGTTAAGTACTATAACCACAAACTCACTTAAGAAGTTAAGTACTATAACCACAAACTTACTTAGGTAGTTAAGTACTATAACCACAAACTTAATTAGGTAGTTAAGTACTATAACCACAAACTTACTTAGGTAGTTAAGTACTATAACCACAAACTTACTTAGGTAGTTAAGTACTATAACCACAAACTTACTTAAGTAGTTAAGTACTATAACCACAAACTTACTTAGGTAGTTAAGTACTATAACCACAAACTTACTTAGGTAGTTAAGTACTATAACCACAAACTCACTTAAGTAGTTAAGTACTATAACCACAAACTTACTTAGGTAGTTAAGTACTATAACCACAAACTTACTTAGGTAGTTAAGTACTATAACCACAAACTTACTTAAGTAGTTAAGTACTATAACCACAAACTTTCTTAAGTAGTTAAGTACTATAACCACAAACTTACTTAGGTAGTTAAGTACTATAACCACAAACTTACTTAGGTAGTTAAGTACTATAACCACAAACTTACTTAAGTAGTTAAGTACTATAACCACAAACTTACTTAGGTAGTTAAGTACTATAACCACAAACTTATTTAAGTAGTTAACTACTATAACCACAAACTTACTTAAGTAGTTAAGTACTATAACCACAAACTTACTTAGGTAGTTAAGTACTATAACCACAAACTTACTTAGGTAGTTAAGTACTATAACCACAAACTCACTTAAGTAGTTAAGTACTATAACCATAAACTTACTTAGGTAGTTAAGTACTATAACCACAAACTTACTTAGGAGGTTAAGTACTATAACCACAAACTTACTTAGGTAGTTAAGTACTATAACCACAAACTTACTTAGGTAGTTAAGTACTATAACCACAAACTTAATTAGGTAGTTAAGTACTATAACCACAAACTTACTTAAGTAGTTAAGTACTATAACCACAAACTTTCTTAAGTAGTTAAGTACTATAACCACAAACTTACTTAGGTAGTTAAGTACTATAACCACAAACTTACTTAGGTAGTTAAGTACTATAACCACAAACTTACTTAGGTAGTTAGATACTATAACCACAAACTCACTTAAGTAGTTAAGTACTATAACCACAAACTCACTTAAGTAGTTAAGTACTATAACCACAAACTTACTTAGGTAGTTAAGTACTATAACCACAAACTCACTTAAGTAGTTAAGTACTATAACCATGAACTTACTTAAGTAGTTAAGTACTATAACCACAAACTTACTTAGGTAGTTAAGTACTATAACCACAAACTTACTTAAGTAGTTAAGTACTATAACCACAAACTTACTTAGGTAGTTAAGTACTATAACCACAAACTTACTTAAGTAGTTAAGTACTATAACCACAAACTTACTTAAGTAGTTAAGTACTATAACCACAAACTTACTTAGGTAGTTAAGTACTATAACCACAAACTTACTTAGGTAGTTAAGTACTATAACCACAAACTTACTTAAGTAGTTAAGTACTATAACCACAAACTTACTTAGGTAGTTAAGTACTATAACCACAAACTTACTTAAGTAGTTAAGTACTATAACCACAAACTTACTTAGGTAGTTAAGTACTATAACCACAAACTTACTTAGGTAGTTAAGTACTATAACCACAAACTTAATTAGGTAGTTAAGTACTATAACCACAAACTTACTTAAGTAGTTAAGTACTATAACCACAAACTTAATTAGGTAGTTAAGTACTATAACCACAAACTTACTTAAGTAGTTAAGTACTATAACCACAAACTTACTTAAGTAGTTAAGTACTATAACCACAAACTTACTTAGGTAGTTAAGTACTATAACCACAAACTTACTTAAGTAGTTAAGTACTATAACCACAAACTTACTTAGGTAGTTAAGTACTATAACCACAAACTTACTTAGGTAGTTAAGTACTATAACCACAAACTTAATTAGGTAGTTAAGTACTATAACCACAAACTTAATTAGGTAGTTAAGTACTATAACCACAAACTTACCTAAGTAGTTAAGTACTATAACCACAAACTTACTTAAGTAGTTAAGTACTATAACCACAAACTTAATTAGGTAGTTAAGTACTATAACCACAAACTTACCTAAGTAGTTAAGTACTATAACCACAAACTTAATTAGGTAGTTAAGTACTATAACCACAAACTTAATTAGGTAGTTAAGTACTATAACCACAAACTGTGTAGACGCCGGAAAAATTTTGCACCAGGGTGTAAGTTCTAAAATCAGTTCGTTTGCGTAATTTGTTTCATTTTAAGATGATAATTTTTCAAAATTAGAGAGATTAACTGAGCTATAGTGATTGAAACTCTCTTCAAATCTCACTTCCAAGTACCAGGGTATAGAAAGCAACTTTAAATGTGTGGTAAGATGAGCGCGTTCTTTTAAAATGACCGCATTAAAGCTTGTTATTTTATTTTTTATTAATTTGTGCATCATTTACTCGCCGAATGTATGATTCCTTGATTCATACTTTACTGTTTTTACGTACGAGCTTGCGTCCGACCTTTCTCCCTCTCTCTCACTCTCTCTCTCTCTCTTGTTCTTTCTTTAGATTTATATGTGTGTGTGCAAGTCGTACGGTGGCCAAAATTAGAAGCTGTGCAATACAGAGCAGGACGGAATTAGACCGGCACCAGTCCTAAACTTCAAGCTTGACGCTTAACTGATCAAAATATATTGCTTTCCATTCGTTTCGAGAAGAAGAAGGTTGTCTGTAGGGGCGAAGACTTAATGATTGCGAAAGCTTTATTTGCTGCTGGCAGATTTTTTAGATTTTCCTAAAAGCGTAAAAACTTTCTTACTGACTTCTTTTATTTCTCACGTAACATTTCCTCATTAAAAAAGTAAGAGATTCAGACTCAGCTTCACACTGGAGGATGACAAAGCCTCTTCAGGGTACGCGCAAGAACTTGCACTTTTCTTCAAATGCTGACTTTTCGTTCGCTTAGGGTCATCAAAGTCGAATCGAGTACTTCGTATTCTCGGCTGAGTGAACGGTTCTGAAATATACTTTACCCTAGATTGCGAATCCTCGTGGTGGGTGAATTGCATCATTCGTAAATTAACTGGGGAGAAAATCACCCCAGGTTAACGTTCTAGGGTTAAATAAGGTGATCTCTTCTTTCCGACAGAACACGAGTAGTTACTAGCGGCTCTGGTCTTGGATGTTCCTTATAAACAGAATGTATTGAGTCACAGACATAGAAATTTTGTGGGTAGCCTTCCAATTAAAGTAAAATATCAACTATGAGATGAAAAAAAGAAGTTGGCGATGTTTCGCCTATTGAGATACTTGCATGAGTTTTAATTACTGGTGCCTAATATATGTGTTGTGTACACCAACTCACATCCACAAGGGAATAGGGAATTAATACATGTAAAATTCTTATCATATTTCTCTTAAATAGAATTCTTCGGCCCCTGTGGAAGCGAGCGCCGATAATCAACTTTGTTCACCTTTATTTTGCGAAAATAATTTCATTTATCTATTTTTTTTAAGAATTTCTTTGTTTTTATTCATACATTTTTATTTTTATTTTTCTCACAACGTTTGTGATTAGCTAAGAATTTTTTAAATGAAGCTCATCTCACGAGAATAAATAAACTTTTTGTACTTAATGCCTCATTTAAGTTTACTTTAAACGCATATTATTGTTAAGCACCTACTCGTAACAATGTTTTAGTTCATCACCATCACAATACCACCTCAAGTTTACCTCATCCATTTTGTCTTGTATGAAACAACAAATTTAAACTATAGCTCCATTTTATTTATTTCACATATTTTTTGGGGGGGAAGAGAGTAGTAACTTACTCTTTCTTTTATTCTCTGCGCATGAAATGTGGGACTGTGCCGTAAGTTTGAGCAGCGTGTGGACGCAGTTAATCACCTTAACGCATTTAAACGAGTCGAGTTTTTGCGAGCGTCGTTTCAACGCACTCGATGTCTGCGATATGATGAATTGTGAGCACATAATCAGCTGCTAAACTTCTTTCAGGTGCCTGCTGAATATTAATGACCGCTTCAATGGTCTTTACTTGGTGATGATCTCTGTGGTGTATCTTGTGCTCATCTCTGTGGTGTATCTTGTGCTCATCTCTGTTGTGTATCTTGTGCTCATCTCTGTGGTGTGGCCATATCATGTGCCCATCTCTGTGGTGTGGCCATATCTTGTGCTCATCTCTGTGGTGTAGCCATATCTTGTGCTCATCTCTGTGATGAGGCCATATCTTGTGCCCATCTCTATGGTGTAGCCATATCTTGTGCTCATCTCTGTTGTGTATCTTGTGCTCATCTCTGTGATGAGGCCATATCTTGTGCCCATCTCTGTGGTGTGGCCATATCTTGTGCTCATCTCTGTGGTGTAGCCATATCTTGTGCTCATCTCTGTGATGAGGCCATATCTTGTGCCCATCTCTGTGGTGTAGCCATATCTTGCGCTCACCCAGTCCTCAACTAGATCTCTGTGATGTGCCAATCTCTGTGATCTGAATCACGCGCATGACGTGGCCATACACGCATATGTTGGGGAAAATAAAATAAATAAATGTCTAGTCTCCAAGGTTTTTTAAAAAATTGTCTGAGGCTATGCACGATTGTTATTCAAAAGCGCGCTAGTATGTTAGTTTACTGCTTCTAATTGCACTAAGAAAGCGAAATTTAAAGAAGGTATAGCTACTTCACAGTTCACCCTATTTCGGTGTCAGTGCATGCGCAATTTTGTTAGGCAGGCGTTGTAATAAACAGTTCCTGATGTGCAGCAAACACGACAGCAATAAAAAATGCATCGACCTTTGACAACAGTTCATTAAAAAACCTCATTTTAAATGCCCATCTAAACTGAACGTGCGAGGTAGGTAGCACATGTGTGCTGCAACAGTATATGGCTGCAGCCTGCACAAACAGCGCTACAGTATATGGCTGCAGCCTAAACAAACAGCGCTATAGGACGCAGCAATATATGGCTCCAGCCGCAGCTGCAACTCGAGTGAGCACAACTGGCGCTAAGCGCTGCACCGACGCACCATATAGGGCACAATGACGTACACGCCGCTACGACACGACCGCAGCCAGCCCGTGCGCTCTACGTACTCCTGTGCTCTCGCTCCTGGACCTCTGCTCTTATACAAACCCGGACTCAGAACTAAGCCGCCTAAATTTGCGTTGATGATTTGAATTTGGATTTCGAATTTGCGTTGAAAATTTGGATTTGGATTTCGAATTTGCGTTGAAAATTTGGATTTGTATTTTGAATTTGCGTTGAAGATTTGGATTTGCGTTGAAGATTTGGATTTGTATTTTGAATTTGCGTTGACAATTTGGGTTTGGATTTTGAATTTGAGTTGATGATTTGAATTTGTAGTTTTAGAGCTGGGAGTTGTAGATATGGTATGAGCTTCTCTGCTGGAACATAAGTGCCCGCTGCTCGGAGAGAGCAGACCTGGATTCACTGCTTCGTTGCTCCGTTATAATCACGTCGACGGGAGCTGCGTTCAAGTGTGCCTCTCAAATTCGGTGTCCACTGGTTACTTGCGCCGTCATGAGGTAAAATAGGAATAGAATCCTTAGCTAAAATACTGCTAACTGCAAGCTGACTGATTAGTGATTAATTTTGAACCAATTGATAACGCATTTCAAAACGATTTCGATTTGGTAAGAAAGAATGAACTATAAATTGCAAAAATTTACGGGAATATATCAAATGTTCTTTTTGATGCAGAAAAAAATTACAGATGACTCTTTTTAAACGTCTCACCAAACATCACAATGGTGTACCTCGGAGAACATCAATGTTTACTTAAACATTTTGAATCCAAAGACAACACCATGCGCTAGCATTTGCACGAAGAGCTCAGAAATACTGAGGTTGTAAAAGTTGTAGACGAAATCACACAGACATGTCATAAGCAAGTGGCTGGCTGCAACTCCTTTCTTAGATTTTGTGCAGAGTTTAAGATTCTCTGAACATGAGGGAAGCCTTTAAAATCATTAACTAGCTTGCGATGTTCTGACACGTCATGACAGGAGAGCTCTGCTGGCTTTATGAGTGCCGTTCAGCAATGTTAATTTGGTGGCTGCATTGAGAGGCAAAGGTGGCTTACTAATTTTCCTTATTCTCTTTTTTATTCATTCAAACTTCAATGAAGGTGTATAATATTTGGGTACTATTTGGATATTCTTTAACTCGACATAGTTCGATTATTAATTCAGAGCGCGTAAATAGTTTTTGATCTCATGAGAGAATATGTACACGAAATCGAGGCTATCTCTCTCTTTCTATGAAGAGACTGTTTTGATCCGCGAGATGGAAATCACTTTTTTCCCGCGCCATTCTTTTCCTGCTTGCAGACGCCAGAAGCGAAGTGTTAAGCTGGAGTTTCTTCATATTGTCTTTTAAGGAGTAAATGTCACGTCTGAAATGGTCAGAATTTGTCATCTTTGAAGGGCTTAAATTTTGTTCGTGCATCTCAAAGGGAAGGTCATGAGTTGTTCGCGCCTACATTGAATGAGGCGCTCACCTGTTCATATTCTTATTAATTTACCTGCCCTTAACTTGTTTTATTATTTAACATTTCGAAAGTGACTCATAATTTTAGTGAGTTTCTTGTGTTTTATGACGAAATGCTGACGTGGTTGGACCTCTCACGCATGCATAGCCATGACTTGTAATTTGGGCTAATCAGATTGGAAACTAAAGAATCATTCGATGTAAGCCTATAGATGTGTGAAATTTTATACGCTGCTCAATTTACACTAGAAAATTTACTTTCAAAAGAATTGTTTTTGCTTGCGATATGGTGCAGTGAAAGTTCCGTTGAGAAAGACAACGTAAAGTTGAAGTTTTTTTAACCCCCAGAAATCGCCTGTGATCAAGTGCATACGCGTGGATCCCCATTAATACATAGGATCTTCTATTCAATACTAATGGCGAGGTAGTGTAGAGTATTGCCACACCACGGTCAGGTGCGGAGCTGGAATATGTGGTGAAGCAGCTTATCACGGTCACATGCAGAGCTAGAATATGTGATATAGCAGCTTATCATGGCAGAAGGAAAGACCAAGCACATCCGCGTTGCCTGAGAGAAGCTGGTGTATGCTGCGCTCTCAGATCGGTCCAAAGCTTGCCGTGCTCCTCTGCTAATATGGCTCTTGTGCCGAGACTCAATTGAAGAAGAAAGTTTGTCTTGTCCATCTTTGGCCGCATAAAGACTCTGCTGTAATGACCAGCAAATTAGCGCGTGATCCATCAATGGTTTTGATGACGGTCACAGCTATTTTAGAACTTGGATATTCAATTCATGCAAATTTCCCCACAGCGGTGGAATATGGAGGTGCAGGTGAAAGCAGAGCTCACAGGCTGTTGATTTAGTGAGGCTACGATTACCGAATCATGATTTTTTGTGCTCTGATCGCTAACAGTTTCTCTTCCCAAGCGATATTTTAGACACGTGAAAAACGCTGCAAGCGTCTCGGTGAGACGCTAAGAGATTCTTTCGTCGTGATTTCCCGTGACTACAGCATTGTGTCTCGGGAACAGTTGTCGCAGTGAATCAACACTCTTGGCGTAGATTTATATGCACGTCTAGAGCAAGAAGTGAACCAGGAAGAGTTTCGCACACTTCTTCCCTAAAGTGCCACGGCTCGAGGGGAAAACGAAAAGATTAAGCGTCAAGGTTGTGTCTGCGGATTTTGGCTTCCTTCCTAGCTGTGATCTCAGTGGCTGTTGTGTCAAATCAGACGCTGCGTATTTCTAGGCATTCTCACTCTCTATTTGAGCGCCAGTGTGTTACCTCACCTGTCTCAGAATAGATATATCCTCAATATAGCGTACTCTCGGCGACCTGCAGGACAGCCTCTGATCACAGGCAGAAGTATGCGACTCATTGGACTCCTGCCATCTCTTCTGGCAAGAGGCCGTCGACAACTCGGTGCCAAGTGTTGGCCGCTCACATTGTAAAGAAACATCACATTACTGAGTCTCCTGTCACCCCGCTAATGATAGCGCACCTTTGATCATGAGTCAAGAATGACACCAGGAAACATTCATCCCGTTAAATTTAGAAATCTTGTTTCTGACTCTCCTAAAAATAAGAACATAAGGCAATTGTCGCTTTTTGTCTCATGATCAGCACTTTGAAGGTATTTGAAACTTCTCTGAGGGGAAATAAAAAATGTTACTACGAACGTTATTTGTTGACAATTACACCTAGATAATCGGCCAATATCAGGTACGTGAGTGTAGCCTCGGTTTGATTTGCATTTGGATGGATGGTAGACTTGCAGTGATGTCAAAGGCCCCGGAGAGTGCGAGCTCGTTGTTGTATCTGCGAGGTGGCGGCGATGAAAGGCAAGGATCCATGCGAGGAGTTGTGGCTCAAGAGCTCAGCAAACAGACTTGCAGCTTTTTTCTTTCCCTGACATTGTCATAAAGAGCGAGTGTGAACCCGACTCGGTAAACTCTGCCGCTTCTGACCGCTGTGAATGCCAAATGGAGAGAAACTCGCAGCAGTGAACTACCCAGCCAACACAGGGAGCTCGAATCATGATTGATTCGACTCGCTGCGCCCCGCACACGCCAGGTGATCGAAGGAACTTTGTGGCTCTAGCAATTATCTGAATGTACATCGTGTTCTGTTGTGGTACTATAGTTAGCCTGGCCAGCGACGTCACGCTTGTTTGGGAAATGAGTTGTGTATCATTTTTGCGGACTTGACTTCACTGGAAGAAAGCTTGACCCAGTCAAAACGAAAGAAATTCCGTCGTTCATGTTTCCTGGAAAATACAAATTTTATTTTACAAGCGGCATTTATCGCGCTTTTTTCAAAGGCTTTGTAGAAGCTAAGATTCGTCAATACACAAAACATGGCTGGCTTTATGGAAAAACTATGAAGCAGTAATTGAGATTTTTCACGGATAGGGGTAGCAGTTTATTTAATGTTAGCCAAATTGCATCCCCATTATACTTTAAAAATTGCAAAAAAAGTTACAACTCTAAACACCTCTGGCGCATTTCCTACCATTTTCCAGCACGAGCTTATAACGGGACATTCGGAATAAAATCAGAACATATAAATCAAGGAGCCATAGTTAGACCCGCCGTATCATTAGAAAGAACATCACGGGCTTGTTTATGTAGAGTAGAGGGTGCTTGGGCAGCAGTGCGCTGAGTTGGACTAATATGTGTGTAGCGGCAGCGGCGACGGCGGCGAACTGCGCTGGCCGAGCGTCAGATGGGGCGGGTCTGACTCGCTCTGGCTACGCCTTCTCTGGAGCTGTACTTTTAAGACATCTACTTCGAACGCAGCTCACGCCTCTACTGATGTGAACACTGCACGGTATCTGCATGCCGCCAAACACTCATTTAAATGGATTTACTTCATTGTAAATCAACACTAATTCAATTTTTTAACTACATAGTTTCACTCGTATATTTAAATAGGTATGTTATTTCCGTATTAGAAGTTATTTGTTTTCAGTGAATGGCATGAAATGAAAAGTTCAGCTGAGAAATTTAACTCGATCTTTCGATTATCTCAAAGAGTTCGAACGAATTTCTTTGATATGGAACAGACGGGTACAAAGAAGAGATCACATCTGAGGGGTATTTCTTGCGTGGAAAACAATTCGCAAAGCTTGGCGTTGAAATTGCCTTCCGCACAAAAGAAGCGAGCATTTTCTGCCTCTAGCCTAACTTTTTCGCCGGGGCATGCATGTTTTTCGCCACCCAAACGATTTAATTACTTAGGCGGCGAAAAAGATGCATGCAGGCGGTGAAAAAGTTTGACTAAGTGAGGAGTGTTTCTAGCGTGAAAAATAATTCGTGAAGCTTGGCGTTTAAATCGCCTTCCTGGACGCCTACCTTCGACGCTGCACAGCGTGGAGCAACGCTGGAACTTTTTTGGGGCTGCTCATTTGGAAGTAAAGTATGTGCAATATGACGCACTCAGGTCAGTTAATAAACGGAGTGAGGCTTCTGAAATGACTATTATCCGAATTTTTGGGGAAATAATGGTTCACTTAAGAATTGCTAAACAAAAGATAACACTCATTTTTTAGCATTCCATAGAGTAAAACCGTATTTCCAAGTGTTAGCAGTCATTACCAGTTCACGTGACGAATTCCGCTTCTTAATCATAACTGAGATAGATATTTTTCAAATAATAATAGAAAATAATAAAATATCATTGTTTGCGTCGTAAATATACTATCACTATCTTTCAAAGTCTAAATTCAATACACGATTCTTAAACTATTCTAAACAACTCACACTGACAAACCCATCCTTATGCAAGAAGTCAAACCCATTACGGTAGAGAGCACGAAAGTTCTTAAAAAATGCTACCTCAAATGAAATTAGTGCTGTGCCCACTGCGGTGAGCACCACACACGGGAACGCAGTGCAGTGGCCACTTCGGTGAGCAGAAGGCCGCCCAGCTCCCGAGATACGGGATCGCTGGCGCTGGAAGCACACGCCCTGCGCTCTCAGCGGAGCTGGAAGCCAGCGATCTCCGACTGCAATTATTTTCTTCAGGGATTTTTGCCCTGAAAGAAGAGTTCATCCCCTGAATTTAACCATCTCTAACACTGTTTATCGATTTATCCGCGGGAGAATACATTTTCAGAGCTTCGATGCTTTCGAATAAGGAAGTGCTAGCTGTTCTTACGCTTTTCCAGAGATAATGCTGCTGATGCTCAGTTTGGGTTGTATTTCTGACCATGCAGGGTCGTGAATGCTGGCGTTCTCTGTCGTTTATTGGTAGGTCTGAGAGCTGCTCTCTTTCTGTTATTTGCGGGCAAACACGCCAAGTCAATCAGCGCGCCAGAATGAATGCGTTATCCCTATCGCTTGAGTAAGTAAACGAAGCCTGCCAGTTAACGATGTTTTTACTCACAAACTTAGCACATAAAAATCTTCCTGGTGCTGGTCATTTCGCCACCTTTAAGCTATGCACTCACATTGAGACAAAATGCCTTGCTAAAAGCGATGCTCAAAAACCGATGCGTGTCTTGAACTGCGAAATTCAAGAGCTTGGAAGTGAACGTTGATCCAATCCAAATGTTGTTGATCTTGTTAGCGGGTGCCGAATTAGGGAAAAGGATAATTCTCTCTCAATTACCAGAGGACTTTAAGAAAAATGCAGGAGAATAACCAAAAGCGTTCAGGTATATTTATAACAGAAACATAAACGGCGTAAATTACACGGGGGGAAGACAGAATGAAGACTAGTGGTAAAAAGAACGTAAGGAAAATCAGGAAACGCAACGATAATAGTTAGGAGAGCCCTAGAAATGGAGCGTGGGCGGGAAACACAGGGGTTTTTACACATCGGCTGAAAGCAAAAGATAAACCAGGTAAACTAAAAATAATGACAATCTGCTTCCTAAGGCCAAAATAACGCAAGAACACTAATTAACAGAAATAACAATTGACGGATAAGGCAAAGTATACAACGAAATAGAAAATGGAATAATTGAAATAATATTCAAATAGGAAGTAAAATAATTGAAGTAAATAATTTGGTTGAATTTCACATATTGACCGATACACACGGGTTTTGATAACCAAGTAACTAAGCATATTAATGTTTCCACCTCAGCGGGAATACACACAAATCGATTAATGAAAATAGGAAAAATATAGTTCAACAACTTAATAACTATGAATGAAGTTTATTCGCAGAATTTCACCGAAGTTAATTTACTAACTAACCAATCAAGCAAGTCACGTACAAACGAACAGAATCCTATATCTACTGTACAAACGGAACTTGGCTGAGCACACATATGTACATAATCCACTTACCTCAGCCACAGTTCCTACCTACCGAAATTTATTCGGGTAATTTAGTCCGGTTTAATTTTTTTAAGTTTATTTATTCGATTTAGATTATTCACTTTTAGTTGGTCACTTGGTGATTTTAGGAATAATCATTACTGGAAAGAACAAAAAAAAGGGTTAAATACACGTTCAAAAGCAGGTGTCCCAGCGTCACATCCTCACGAGTCAACAAGTAGCCACCAAATGACACGTCACGAGCAAGGTACTCCACAGATAGGTTGAGGTTTAACCTATATTAAAGTGCGCACGGTAACAATCTAATCGTAAAAGCAGGCAATAAAGGGGTTTGTGATCTAGAAAGCAAGAGCTGGCTTGGGCACGCTGGAGGCGGAGGTGGGGAATATGTGTCCAACATTTGGATTAGATTTACGTTCATTTCCATACTCTTGAATTTCGTACTTCAAGACACGCATTACAGCACGGTTATTGTGCAGCGTTTTTAGCCAGGCATTTTGTCTCGATATGAGAAGCCGATTCTAGTTAATCATTTTTATTCAGCTTATAACATGGTTCGGGTATGAACTTGATGCAAAAAAATCCCGCTAAGACTCTAATTAATCATTTTTGTTCAGCTTACGACACAGTTCAGACATAAACTTGATGCAAAAAAATCACATGTTTGTTTACAACATGGTTCGGACATGAATTTAATGCGTTTGCTTAAAAAAAGATCACAGGACTCCAGCTGATCGCTTTTGGCCACGCATTTTGCCTCAGTATGAGTCGTCAACTCAAAATAAATTATTTTTGTTGGACTTACAGCATGGTTCGGACATGAATTTGAAGCGTTTGCTGGAACAGAGATCACGGGACTCCAGCAGACCTGGCGGCGCTGGAAGCGGAGGTGTGAGCACAACTCCTTCCGTTATCAGCACCTCGAGAGCAGCGGTCGGGCGCTGCCAGTGCAGGGCGTGTCGGTTTAGTGGCAACCAGAGGGCATTAGCTCCACATTCTTGCTCTACCTGCCTGTGCCCCGGCCACTTTATTTCACTTCAGTTGGGTGCACATGAATACTCCTCAGCCTCATCTTCCTGGCGTTTCTTGAGCGCCAGCCACTTTATTTGTGCCCGATGTGCCATAGCCACTTTATTTGTGCCCGATGATCCATAGCCACTTTTTTGTGCCCCTTGTATCATAGCAACTTCATTTCACTTCAGTAGGGTACACATGAATACTCCTCAGTCTCATCTTCCTGAAGTTCCTTGTATGTGCATCGGTTGCGGACACGACGCGGTTGTGCGTCGTCTGAAATGCTTTATTTCATTTCAGAAAACGCACCTACAGCGCTTTCGAACTTATGAAAAATCAGTTAAGCTCATGTGAAAATGATGTTAAATGTTAGCCGAATTTCTTCCCCGACTGTCCATTTTATTTGGTAAGTTATTTCTGCAGAACTCAATCAAGCTGTTCATTGACATGGGCGATCCGATTAGTTATTTTGCTTCGAAGCGACTCCGAGCTAAACATTGCCGCGTGTAGCAACGTCTCAGCTGAATCAAGGAATAGCTTACAACATTCCAGGTAAACAAATTCTACAGCCAACCCAGTCTAACTTTTTCGCCGGAGCATTCATGTTTTTCGCCGCCCAAGTCATTTAATTACTTGTGCAGCGAAGAGCAAGCATGCAGGCGGCGGCGAAAAAGTTAGACTGGGTAGGGATATTTCCACCTACAGTGTCGAGTTTTACTTCGACTGTGTAGCCCCTCGATTGTCCGAGTTAATAACGGTTATTAGTTCGAATGCTTGTAAGGTTCTCGCCAAGACTGCCCCGGCTCTTGTTTGAACCCTTCTATAGGCGGTTGCTCACAACTGGCCTTTGCGCCAAATGTCTGTTTTGTCGCCCATGCAGGGACGATAAAACGATCATGGGCAGCTGTGCAGTCGTATATTTCACGCATGCGTGCTAGGCTCATTCCTAAACTAGTCAAGTTCGTAAGCAGCGTGTCCAGTCCACGCCTTATTGTCAGAGGGCGTCGCCTCTCTAATGACCGGCCATCTGCCCCTCATCACTGAGCCACCTCACTCACACGACTCTCAATATCAGCGCAGATTCTGTCCAGAAAAACGTCTCTGAATCTCAGCTTAGATTCCGCCCGAAAAAACGTCTCTGAATCTCAGCTCAGATTCCGTCATCAATGAAATACTTTGACATTTGCAAAAAAAAGTCTCAAGCACAGCTTAGATTCCGCCCGAAAAAACGTCCCTGAATCTCAGCTTAGATTCCGCCCGAAAAAACGTCTCTGAATCTCAGCTCAGATTCCGTCCAAAAAATGACCCTAAAAGGCAAGCGCTGTGCTCAGTATCACCCAGACGTCCACCTGTACATCACATGGCTGATATATATTTTTAGGTCACCACTCACTAATATATTTTTAGGTCACCACTACATCAGGTTTTCAACTGTTGCAGAAGTGTTGTCCTTGATGTTCATTATTTATTTGTTGAAGGTCTAATAAATTAAGTCCTTGCTGAACGTGAATCTAGGTATGCATTTGATTTTGAATCTTCTCAAGAAACAGCTATTCTCAGTTTAACTTTTTCGCCACTTGAATGCATGTTTTTCGCCGCCCAAGTAATTAAATTGCTTGCGTGGCGAAAAGCATGCATTCTACAGCGAAAAAGTTAGACTGGGTTTACGAGCGGTCTATGACTTATTTTGTAATTTCTTCAGTCGGTTAACTTCTTCTTTGGAAGAGGATGTAGATATACTGTTATAAAAAATTACGTTTTTTGTGTCGAAATTAAAGTCATTTGTGGTAAAAACCATACGATTTTCATCAGACCCAAACCTTAATTAATGAAAAATATTTTTTCGTAACAGGATCCCGTTGAAAAATTCAGTTTTCCCGGACTTGGACTGATGAGCTCGAGATGTTCTATAGTTCCTAACTCCCATTGCTAACAAATTCAAAGCGGCAAAGTAATAATCCTAGTTTGCTTTACGGACGACTAAATCATCGGTGTAGTTTGTGCGAGGAGCAAATGACAGGACAACAGCGTTGTGATTCGAGCTAAATATACAGAAAATTTACAGACAGGCGCCCGCCTTTTTGCGCGCCTTTGTGCAGCTAGGAACCAGCGCAGTCCGGACCCGCGATCGAATGTCTCGAGGCATCGCCTGGAAAGAAAGCTAAGGTCTTGGTATCAGCAAGGCTGCGCAGCATTGGTCAGGCCTAATAAGGCTTGCGATTGGTTGTTTAAAGGCGTACATGAGGCCTTGTTGCATGCCAGTCTTTCCTAAATTGCGGCGCTTGCAACTTTGCCGGGTGTCGAGATTGTCGCGATCGATTCGAGAATTTTATCAGCAGATGACTAATTTTAACGATAAATTTTACATGCTTTGTTAAAAAGTACTTTGTGTATCCTAATCTTTATCTTTATATTACGTGCTTGTTTCATTTCTGTATGGTCGGAAAAACTTAGTGATGAGAAAATATCATAACATTTTCCATCATGAATACTGTAATGCCAAAAACATCAACCAACTCCAGTGATGAAATGAACAAGCTCATCAACACAACCTCTGGTTTTCCCATTCACAAGCCTAATCACATAAAAAGATTTACAAATTATTCAGTGAAAAAGAGACTTCTCAGTTCTCTCGCATGCGGCTGAAGCCATGCACTCATACTACAGGCTCTACCCTGGACTATAGGAAAATGACTATCCGTCAGTAGCGTTTGAATAGGCGCCTATTTAATTATAAAAAAGCTAGTCAGCTACCCCAGTAACTATTATATATATATTTTCCTAATGAAGAGCAATCCTGGAAGTTATTCGTTAGAATATGGGCATTTTTTTGGCGATGACAGTTAGTTGTGATGAAGGTTGTTTTAGGCTTACCAGCTTTTAGGATATTTCATTTTGGGAAGCTCCATTGATGATATTTAAATTTTAACGCTGAGCGAATTTTGATCTAAAATTTGTGAAGGGTAATTTAATCCTAACGACCTGTACACGAGCGCTGTAACTGATAACTAAGTAAAACAAAGTCCGTTCTACCACGCGATGCTCACTTTCCATCCGTGGTGGGTGTACAAAAATAGTTTTTATTATTGTGTTTTTCCAGAAAGGAGGTCCATTACCTATAAAGCCCTGAAAATACATTAAATGACATAAGATGCTAAGTGTTCCTTTTGTATCGAAAATGCGTATTCCAAATTCAGAAAAAGTTAGACAAAACATCCGTAAAAGTTATCTTTTTTTCCCACACGTTATTCGTGTTCTAAACGGATCAAAATCTAGTTCGGCGGATTTCGATTTGAAAGTAATTGCACTCACCGTCGCTGATGTAGGAGCTCTGCTCAGCGGCCCCGTATTCCTGCTGCTAAATTAAGCGGCCGCCACAAAAAGCATTGAGTGTAAAAACAAGCACCATGCAGTGCGATATGGACGCGAGGGAACGGGTCTGCCTACGCGGTCTCGTCATGAGGGCGTAACGCGTGTACGCCGGCGTACGTCACACATGACGAGTGTACTCGCTCAGCTGTAGAGACCCAGTGCTCCTAACACGTCATGTATGACATCGTTGCTTTAAGCTTCCATCCACGACCAAAATACAGCGCCTCGGAACAGCTGGCACTCGGTGCGTGCGAGCTTTTGTCCTTATAAGAGAGCCGCTCCGAAAGCTTGTTTGGTCGGTGCAGCTCGAGTGCTGTTCGATAGAAGCTGTCGAGCTTGTTGCTATGAGTGACGTCACAAGACATAGTCACCACCTTCTCCTGACTCTTTGAGTAGGAATGTCACGACGGACGCCAGCTTGCGATCATCGAGTGATTTCATCGGTGACGATTGTTCTTGCGTCGTAGTCGATCGCACGGCTCGGGCCAAAACATTAGAATCTTGGGCCAAACGAATTCACTTGAAGCCGAGGTGCCAAAAAGGAAAATGGCCGGGGATGTTGGTTGTCCTGAAGGCGAAGAGTTGCTAAGAGATGTGCTACTTTAGGACTGAAAGGTCAAGGAGAGGCCCGGTGTTGCGGATGGAGTCAGAGTTGCCTGCCAAGCTCTGACTCGAGATTGAGGGAAGGAGAGTGTCTGAGTGGGGAGAGGGTACTCATGAGTTTGAGAGGGATAGTTTTGTGCGTCAGTTAAGAAATGAAGTAGCAGACAAGCTCTCCAAGGAAGTGAGGGTAATTTGATTTTTTACTCTCTTATCTATGTATGACAGTTTCCCTTCACTTTGATTTGTCTTTCATCTACTGCACTATTTCAGATTTGAAACTCAGAATTGGACAATAAATTTGTGACCTTTTTCTATTTGTCCACTCATTTCATGGCATGTTGAGGATTCTAGTTTACCTGGGATAACTACTTGGGATTCTAGTTTGCCTGCGGCAGCCATCTGAGCCATTTACAAACGCACAATTTAATAATCTGAAAGTCGTTTAGTATGCGAGTCTCTCGCTAACACTCCGCTGATCATGTGTTGCCGAGCAGCTCTGACGCGCAGCGTTGGATGCGTTGAAAAAAAGCTCATGAATAAAATTCAATGTCCAAAAATATCTCCAACAGAACAAAATTAACTTGAAAAGTATCTAAATAGACTCTGCTTATTCCAAAATTAGAATAACTCTAGACACCCTAGCCTTCTTGGCAACCGTTCCACCGCATTGCCTGTGGTTTCTTGCATGATTATATTTTTTATCGCTGTGTTGTCCCCACATGGCAGTTAATTACATGAAGAGATTCACAAACTATTTTAGATTTCAAGCACGTCACAGAATACGCAAGCCGTTGAAGCAGCAGCAGCGTTCGCTGCACTTGGCACATCACACATACCCGTTCGCGTCCGAGGCTCGAGGCAGTTTTCACAGCTGGCCGCTAGCCCAGACAGTTGCAGGTTATGACACACACGCTAAATTCGGTCCTCAAACAATGCCAAGGATTACTGAAGAGAGGACTTGCCCTATGACTTCATCAGTGCGAGCTTTTCGCCTTGCCAGAGCCTCTTTGGCGACCGCCAGCTCGGTAGGCCGAACTCTGTCTGCGTCGCACGTTCACGTTCTTAACTTAATGCTAACTATGAGTTCCTGTCCATGTACCGTTCAGTTATGGTTTATTTAAAATCTTTTTTCTTTCGAGCAGGAGTTGTGCATTGTTTTCTCACACACAGCCTTGAATTTGGTTGCGTAGCATGCAGTACCAGGCGACTGTCAAATAGTGCAAGCAAAAAATTAAAAATCCATCCTGTAAAGCTAACCATCAACATGGAAAACATTGGCATTCGTAAACAAGCGGTCGACGTAGGCGACAAATATAGAACGTCTCTACAGAGCACGAGAGATACACGTCTGCAAGTCTACAAAAAGCGTTTTTTCACATCTGACCGAGGGCTTAACGCGGCAATGGTCATCTGCGCCCTAAAGTTCGCTGCGCCCTAGTGCCCAATGACAGGTAAATGAAAACTACGATGTGATGTCTAGTCATGTTGATCAAGTCGGAAACCATTTGAAATTCCTTGACGAATTGGAATGAAGGGACACTCTGAAATATATGGTTCAATTGGCATAAACATTAAATTTAATAACATTAAACATTTCATTAACATTGAGTTTAACGTTAGGATGTTCTTCAATTGCCAGATGTTTGATTTTTATCCAATATTTCCCTACCCATGCCAGCTGTCTCAACACTAAGAATCAATGAAATCATATCATCGGCTAAGGCTTTTTCTACTTCGCTTGGGATTGTTTTTCATAGAATTAGTATAACCTCTATAATGACCTTGTAAGAGCAAATTAATGTGTTGGCTTAATTTTCACTGTATCTCCTCCAACACACCCGCACAATGTATTGTGCGGGTATTAATATCATTAATATTAGTAATTAATATTTCTTCACCTGTATTGAAGCATGTACGTGTGCAGGCACAGCGAGGGCTTGGAAATACTCCCTGCAGTTTCACACAAACAGAATAAATTTTGTGGCGTGAATTTCCCCAAAGGAGCAAACGATGACACCGCTACCACGAAGCGGCGTCAAAGCTTTTCTCACGGGCGTGTTAACGCGTGTCTTGCACACATCCCTCCTGCCAGATGTGTAATGCACTCAAAATACGCTGCTTGCGAGTCTCTTATCTTAAAAACATCCGCTCGATCGTGACGTGACATTTCTGTCTGCGTCCTCTCATCCCGTTCTCTAGTGCCTTTAGTTTTGCGAGGTGAAGTTTTTGTCTGCGTTCTCTCGTCCCGTTTTTTGCAGCATGTATGCAGTTCGTAGCGTTTCTATGGTGTCTTTAGTTTTGCTATACTTTCTTCAGCATTATTCAAGTAAAAATATTGCGTCTCCTGTACAAGCTAGATTGTTCGTTTCTAATTTAGTGTGCAGTCCACCTAGTAAAGTTTGGTGCCTTGGCAATTTTTTGTGAAAATTCCCCTATTCCTATACAACGGTTAGATTCAGCTGGTAACAATCTTGAAAAATTCATATTTCTTCACCTGTATTCCAACACTCCAGCATTAACGCTTGACTTTTTTCATGCATACATGCTCTATACCTGTTGACTGTAAGTTTTATGAAGTACAAGAGTATCTTTTAACCGTAAAGATGTTAAGTTCTGTTTTTTACTCTCCTCATTGATTACTCCTTTTTTGATCTGCCAAAAGAGTCTCCTTAGTAGCATGTCCCCATAATAGGACGAGGCAGGACTTACATGGTGATAATCAAGTCTATTTGAACCTAAGTATGCAATGCGATAGCTGGCCTCAAACCTGTTCTTTTGAGGAGTAAATAATTCGATCGCACCCTCGTACGCTATTTTCATGCACAATGCGCCAGTTTAGGTTTTGCATCAGCATATCATTCTCACAAGCATGGCCCGTAATTGGGCACGGCGTTCGGTGCCGTTCTCTCGATACGGACGCAGAAATGCGAGATTTGGTTCCCATGATCCTTAAGTGACTAATGAGGTTTGAGTGACTTTTATGACATTACCTTCAGCGCAAACAATGCACCGTCATCCGCTCCGTTGTAGACCTGAAGCCTGATATCATATGTGACGTAGGAATTCTAGCTACGTCACCGATGAGGTTATGCGGGTGCCCGCTACGCGCCGTGGGCGGGGCCGAGAGAGCATCAGATGCAAAGAGAGCGTCAGGAGGCGGGGCGTGCGTCGCTGGGAGTGTGAAAAGAGTTGTTGCCATGCTTTATGCTCCCTTGAAAGTTTGTTATTCTTCATTGCACCGGTAAAGGCTAAGGGACACTATTTTCGAGGAAAGTTTAGAAATGTAAGAGTTTCTATCGCTCACATAATATTCCAGTGTAACGATATCGAAGATTATGTTCCTAACTGGACATCAAACAAAATTCTACAGCGTCCAGTGCCAGCTAAAAATTACAAGTGCCCTCTGAAATTCATTGCCTTAACACACGGACGCTGCCCCAGTGAGCAAAGCAATAAGAGAAGAAGTAACACGCAGTCATGGGGAATCTAATACCATGTACGTATCAAGAAAACGTGAAATATTCGATTTGATATTCGTTTGATGACTAGCAAGACCCAATACCGCTGCTGAAGAGAATATTTTTATAATCGAATACTTTTTGTAGCTCGTCTTTTCTGCAGTCTTCTGTGACCGCAATTCTAAATACCGGCATGCCTATGTATATTAGTTCCATTACTGTTGAGACGGTAGAAGTTCTGTTACTGTTGTGACGGTGAATGTTCTGCTAACACAGAGAGATATTGTGCACATTGTCATTATCCACACATGTTTGAATTGAGCTTGAGAATATTGCTTTTGTACCACAACTGTTAGAACGCAGGAATTTCCATCCCACAATTCTTTTCTTGGGAAAATTTATTTTGACGCAAAAAAATTCTATTTGCCTGTGGATACTTTGAGCAACATGCTCTGGCGCTTGTTAAACGTCTGATGAAATTTTTCCTGTATGATGCTTAGCGAAAGATGTGTGGTGAAATTTTAATTGCAAAGCGTGTGACAGCGACGAAAAATTCTTCGTTTTTGAAGCTTAGAAGTTTTTGATTGTTTGTGTGCAGTTTTTTGTTTGCGTGCAGCTGCTGTCGTGTGGCAACACGAGCGCCGAGTGCGGGCAGTTCGTGCAAGTGTCCTCACCTTGAGAAATGTTACGAATTTTTTTCCTTCGCAGTAATGCTCAAACCACGTTTCCATGATCGAAGCTGTCGTGTTAAAATCTATGAGAGGGTTGAGAGATGGACTCTGGTTTCATTTACTTAGCGAATGTTTGCTTGTTTCATACGTTGATGATCTGTAGATGTTAATATATTGTACATATAGACAAATTTTTAGGTTCGATTCTACGCACTATTTGTTTATCACCACCACGACGTCGATGTAGCAACATAGATGAAGCTCGAAAGTACAGTTCAAATTTGGTAACTGAAGATAACGCGAGCAATATATAGATGAAGCTCAAAACGCGCAATTCAAGTCTGAGCAGAAGAAGGAAACAACTTGAAGGTATGAGAGGACGCAGAAGAACGACCAGTAGCGTGAACGTCGACGGCGCGGTTGCGAATACCGTGAAGACAGCGTCGGCTGGTACAGCAATCACACACTCCGCTACGGGGCTAATGCTTCTACCATCTCCTCCCTCTCTCGCCTCGCGCCACTCCTGCACATGTTTGTGCCGCGTTGCTGCTCAACTCCTGCACATGTTCCTGCTGCGTTCCCGCGCTCTCAATTACATTGACGTGGGTGATTTGCGTTATGTTTAAGTTGTCGATTTATATGAAATTGACCGAGTCGATTTAGATTAAATAAATCACATTACATGGACATGGTCGATTTATATCACATTAACAGAGCCGATTTAGATTATATTGATTACATTGCATTGACATAGTCAATATACGTTGCATTGACGTCGTCGATTTACGTTACACTGACGTTGTTGATTCACGTTACATTGACGTTATCAATTTACATTACATTGACATTGTCGACATTGACATTATCGACCAGACCACTGACACTACATACATCGAAAGGCGTGGAGATTTAGCCCGTCCTAGCTGCTGTTGTGGGAGCTGATCAGTTGCTAATACTCTCGCTGCTGGTATAGTTACTCAACTTGCGGGGCTACATATGGTGCAACGGATGCGTTATTTCTGAACATTATGCTGAAACAGCTGGCTCAGACGATGCTACAGATGCTCCCCTACAGCAGGGCTTCTCAACTTTTCTACTGTGGTGTACCCCCTTAGCTTAAGGGTATATCTTCATATACCCCCAACACAGCTAAAGGTTTAAGAAACTATAAAAATACCCTTAATGTTAAATAACCATTTATACGTATGAGGTTGTATGTAGATATATAATGCACAATTTAACATATGAAGTATGTTAAATGTAACCCTAGGGGTACATGTACCCCCGGTTGAGAAGCCCTGCTCTATTATATATAGGTAGTGCTGATTCCGGCATGCACTGCGGCTGTCGCTCAGCGCGTCTCGCTATCATTTGTTTTCGACAACTGGCATCGGTATTACAAGCTTGTGTGAATGTCAACTAAGGATCTTAATGTCAAGATATTTTAAAACCCAATGTTATACATTTCATGAATCAACTTTATTGGAAATGAACTGTTTTTCTTTCTTTTCTTTCTTTCTCTCTTTCTTTCTTTCTTTTTTTCTTTCTTTCTTTCTGTGGTCTTGAAGCAGCTAGCACTTGCCCTTATTGGAACTGCTGGTACAGAACAGCTTTGGAAGCCAGGAGGATTTTTCGATTCACGTCTTGATTCACGTCTTGATTCACGTCTTCACTTCCTGTTACGGAAACGTATTTATACTGTTATGTTACTGCACCTGTTACTGCCAATGGTGCATAATACTGTACTTATACATTAATGTCACTGGCAATGATGCATCGAGTTTGTAGATGAACGGGTGTTTTCACTTAGAGTACAAAAGAATACCGTTAATGGTTAGAGTCAATTGTTTCTTAATTACTAATGATATATTCCTCTGAATTTTTTTGACACCTTCTAAATTGAGTAAACTCACAATTCGCATTTTATCGTCACGCAAATGATCACAATAATGATTCTTACAATACAAATGTATGGGAAGCAGAGCGAAGCAAAACTTTCCTCGTAGCTGGAATTTGCGACATCCCCGCATCACAAACTAACATTTTTCTGTTTGTGTCGTGCGCAGGGTCCACCGACACAGCGGAGCTGCGCTTGTCAGCTTCGTCTCCACTGCCGTCAAAGCCGCTCATCAACTTCAACAACATCAGCTTCGACAGAATCTGCGACTCTCCAGCTAGTCTCGACTCTCATTCATCTTTTGGAGTCAACGACCGGCTCGACAAAAGCATCAGCAGCGACGCGACCTTCATCGACATCACAGACAGACAAGAGGACGTTAAATTAGAGCTCCTAGAAACCCCATCTTCCCCAATCCTGTCCCCCGGCAACGCTTCACAAGTGTCGTCGGTCCATGTTTCTTCCCCCCACCATTTTTCACCCGATCGTTTGTCTCCCGAACACCAGAGTCCGTACCTCAGTCCTGAACATCTTGCGTCCATCTCGCCAGGGCACGACACTTCCCTCGACGGCTCTGCCCAAGTCATGTACCCTAATCATCAGCAGCAACAGCAGCAGCAACAACAACAGCAACAGCAGCAACAACAGCAGCAGCAGCACCAGCAGCCACATCAGCTCCAGCATCAGCAACAGCAGCAGATTGCTCAGCAGCAGCATCCTCAGCATCAGCAACACCAACAGAGGCCGCAGTCGCAAGACCCAAATCAACTTCTTCTCACGCAAGTTCCTACTCAACAGCAAATTCAACAACACCATGTGTTGCAGATCCAACAGCAACAAGAACACCAGCAGCTGCAGCAGCATCAGCAAGTGCACCAGCACCCGATTCAAATCGTCCAGCAAATACCACAGTCATCTCAGGCCCAACAGCAAGTGCCGCAATCGGTGGCGGAGAAGCTGCAATACAGAGGGAGTTTCACGGCGACGTCTCCGAACGTTTCTGTTCCGCAAGTCACAACGCCTTCCCCCACGACTCTCAGCGCCTGGTTATTTCCTTCAACTTCCACAGACAAAAGTGGATCCTTCACCCCATTTCTCGGACTGCTTCAAACTCCTCCAATTACCCAGCCTAGCAGTTCACCTTTGTTACCAGATCATATTCCACCTTTTTCTTCAGGAGCGTTTGATGATCGGCTGCCTGCTATATCAATTAATCCCAATGATTTATTGGTGCCTTTCGAGACATCACAGCCCCCTCTACTGACCCTTAAGCAACCTCCTACTTATTCTTCTTCAACTCAAACTCCGGTAGCATCGTCTTCAGCATCAATGGCATCAGCATCACTCCTCCCTAACCTTCTCATTCCTCAGCCACAAGAACAGCAATTGCAGCCGCAGCAGCAGCAGCCACAACAACCACAACAACAAGCACAGCAGACCATCGCAGTGCACCCGTCGCAGTTACAACAGTCGCAGGGACAACATCATATTCCTCAGGCACAGTCTCAAGATCATGTTCTACCACAACAACAACAGCAGCAATTGAGCCAGATTGGTTTGATAGCTGAAGACTTTAATCGGATAGCGGGCACTCAGCAGGTGGCTGCTAAGTTTCAATATGAGGTTGGTGTCGGTCGGGGAGGCTTTTCTGCTCAGGTCACTTATGGTGTCACGGCCACCAGTGGTGGCATGGGTGAGCCCGTTCCAGGTCCGTCTGGAAATGCATCCGTGGTCCCGAAATTGGAACCTAATATGTACTCGGACTCAGCCGCCAACTTAGCAGAATACAATCAATCCACTAGTAAGGGACATGAAATTTTGTCCCAGGTTTATCAGCAAAGTCCGGTTCCTCTTAAATTATTACCAGTTAAGGCAAGGAAGTACCCGAATAGACCTAGTAAAACTCCTGTTCACGAAAGACCTTACGCGTGTCCAGTTGATACTTGTGACAGACGATTTTCCAGATCAGACGAACTCACCCGACACATTCGCATCCACACCGGCCAAAAACCTTTCCAATGTCGCATATGCATGAGATCATTTTCGAGATCAGATCATTTAACAACTCACATTCGTACCCACACAGGAGAAAAACCTTTCTCCTGTGACGTTTGTTCTCGAAAATTTGCCAGGTCGGACGAAAAGAAGCGCCACGCGAAAGTTCACTTAAAACAGAAGTTGAAAAGGGCTGGTAGCAGTTCCGGCAGCACCCCTGGACCCAGCTCCAGCGCACCAGACGCGACTCCGTCGACGTCGGGCAACACCAGCACGGAGGCCGCACAACCGAGCCAGCCTGAGGGTGATGCCGCTGAGGGTTCCGGGTAAACGTGTCTTCTTTCTTTTGAAGGCGCCGTACTTCATTTCCCGTGCCATGAGCAGATAGCTAGTAACTTAAGACAGTTGTAAATTAGTGTTTGAAATTTATATGAACCAGTTGCGTTTGTGGTTTGTTGCGCCGCTGAAGCATCGTGAGCAGCTTCCTCGTCCTGACTAACAGTTCAACTTAACTTCGTCTAATGCTTTAACATTGCTGATGTCGATGCTTCGTTGCTGCGGCTACCAACAACCTGTAAGCAATCTATTTTTTTAGAAATATGACCAAACCAGTGAAGCACTTCGTTTTAGCTTTGTATAGTGAAATCCATTTATATAAGTTACATACATACAGCCAAGGTGACCGACACCACAGAACAACCATTTGTTAATTAGGTGTGTTGTTTTGGTGTCGCGCACGTGAGCAACAGCGCTCCACAGCCTGCTACAAATGACTTGATCTCGCTCTTATTGTCACTTGCGGGCGTGACTGAGTATGTTAGTTACTGCGAGGTGCGTTACTGGTTTGGAGTCTTGTACTATAGAGTGTATAAATATTGTTTTTGTGTTGAGACTTAAGTGTGCTCTTGAATGTAATTTCTTCTGTGACGCGATTATCTCTTTGTTGTTTTACTTGAGTGTTCTATCGAACCCTTGTCTCGTACGTGTGATGTTGAGGGAATGACTCTTTATATGGCTGTGCTTTAATCTTTATGTGTAAGGCTTCAAATAAAACTGTGCGCTCTTATTTGTCTGGATTATTTTGGAGTGCGTGCAAGAATCTTATCACAGATTCTCACTTTCTCACCTTTACCGCTCTCTCCCATAGTTGATCTTGTGTACAAACTTCGCATTGTTCTGTGTAGTTTGGTTTGTCTACGTTTCTATGGGAGCTAGGATTACGGAGACGACTTTGTTTCTTCAGAAATTACCGGTTAGTGATGAAGGGTTTTAGGATATTCCTTCTTCGTTTCAAGGTACAAAACGGTGACGGCTCTTTCTTCGTGAGGTCACGAGCTGTAGTTAGTGAGGCAAATGCTGCACTGGTCTCTCCTGTTGGTCTGACAAGTGGGTCGCTGGTCTCTCCTGTTGGTCTGACAAGTGGGTCGCTGGTCTCTCCTGTTGGTCTGACAAGTGGGTCGCTGGTCTCTCCTGTTGGTCTGACAAGTGGGTCGCTGGTCTCTTCTGTTGGTCTGACAAGTGGGTCGCTGGTCTCTCCTGTTGGTCTGACAAATGGGTCGCTGGTCTCTCCTGTTGGTCTGACAAGTGGGTCACTAGTCTCTCCTGTTGGTCTGACAAGTGGGTCGCTGGTCTGCCCTTTTTGTTAGATAAAAGATTTTCTCGTTTTTCTAAAGCTCTTGAGAAATAGCCTCCCGATTTATCAGCCTACTTGTGAGACAAATGGGCGGCTAGCCTATCCTGTTGCTCTGTCTAATTAATCTTTAGATCACTCCCTCTGCCTCAGAAAGACCTTTGGGTCCACTCGCGCACATATTTTTTGATGAGTTGTAGTGTAGCTCAATATGCAGCTTTGTGTAACTTCTTCAACGAATTCGGAGAGGTTGCGTTTTAGGTAGTTTGGGCATCTGTCAATTTCCGCGCAAATATAAAGCTCAACTTCCAAGTGTGCGTCCTTTACACGTAAAATGGAGCAGACATTCTTAAATAACTCTACAAATAAATACGTTTGTTGTTCTCTATTATTTAATTACGTCCTATTAGTTACAAAATGAATTAGATTTCTCACCAAGTGTTATACATAAGCTTCAAGGTCTTTTTTTTAGAAATAAGCAGCTTTGCTGACAAAAACTGTTTCTATCATAGACTAATTATTATGATTTGTTAATGAAATCTAAGTTATGTTTCTATTTCCCATTACTATGTGTCTTAAGGTGAACCGTCATCAATTTTTTAACCCCAAGAAAAAATTTTTACATATGTATTCGTATTATTTGTACACTCGTTGATAATAATTAAAAAATAAAAATTTAAGAGATCTATAAATTTTTACTAGGGTTAGTAATTAGTGAACTATTTCTTTAATAATTAGTTTCTAATGAACCTATCAATTGCCTTCTATGTGTCTTGCTCGATACGATGTCGTGCGGCTGAACCGACGCGCGTGTATAAATCTGACCATAAAATTTTCATTCTTCTCATGTGTAGATGCTGGTCGTAGCTGCCATTCGTTTATTCACAACAAATGTAAGTAGGTGAAAGTAAACTTTCTGATGAATAACGGTGTAGGAAAGGAAAGAACAAAAGCTCTGATTACTTGACTGGTTGACAAGGTTTTAAAAGAGTACCTTTGTGTGTATGTTTATTTGGACGATATAATGTGCGTAACGTAGAATCCGATTTTGAAAATTTATAACTAAGATTTCAAGCCCTTTATTTAGACGATATCATATGCGTAACGTAGAACCCGATTTTGAAAATTTATAACTAAGATTTGAAGCCCTTTATTTAGACGATATCATGTGCGTAACGTAGAATCAGATTTTGAAAATTTATAACTAGGATTTGAAACTGCAAGAGACAAGCAAGGTCTAGCCTTCAGTGTTATACGTACGGGTTGCTGCACAACAACTCTGCTATTATTAAACAACTACTTCCTCTTATATACTAACTAATCTGATCTGTCTTGTTCAAGCTATCAACCATCTGTACTTTAGAATAAGAAATCACTATTTCTCGCACGTTCTTTCCGTACTTATTATTTAATTTTTTTCCAATAGGGTGTTTCGAAATGCAAACTTTTCAAAAGTTGTTGTTTAAAATTGTCAGCGTGTATGGTCAGGTGATGATTCAACTAAGTATTTCATGTCAATCGTATGTAAATGAGTAATTATGTTTTATTTAACTTCCATGCGTGCGAAAACGTTACGATGTATTGTTAGTAATTAGAAAGTGCTGTTATTCAAGCAAAATTTTGGGCTCCTACTTTCGTGACTTTCAGTTCTCCTTGAAATTGAAATTAATCATACTTTGTTTTTTGAGTAGGTGATTTTGTGACTGCATTAAGAAAAACAATTTTTTACTTTGGTGTAACTGAATTGAAGGTTCGCTCGAGTGTGTTGGCTTCTGAAATTCTGTGAATTGTACGAAGAGGTGCAACCTGCGTTAGGCTCTCCTTGAGGTTATTATTTAGTATGGAAACGAGCATTTGAATTTTAGCTACAATCATACATATATTAGCTGTCAGCCTGCGCACAGATCTTTTATGAGTGTTGTTAACTGTGACAAATTGTTGTTGTGCTAAAAGTTGTTATGCGTTTAACTATTAAATGGCGTCGGAGAAACAATGTTGTCTGCACATGTCTCTGACGAATACAATCAATTTTGACGTGTCATGGGAGAAGGGAAGCTTCTTGCTGCTCACGGCTGTTTACCCTCGGTTTGTGGTGGTTTTTCGAAATTTTTTTGCAAAGCATTCTAATGTATTTCAGGGCATCAACTTATTTCATTGCTTTAAATTTTACAAGATTTATGTTACGTATTTTCGCTCACAGAAAAAATCCTAATGTATTTCAGAGCATAAACTCATTTCATTAATTAATTTAAATTTTCCATGATTTATGTTTCTTATTTTCGCTCACAGAAAAAATATTTTTTGAACTGAAGATGACTTATCATGAGTCTTTTATACAGAGCTGAAAAAACTCCCTGAAATTAGCCTTTAGAAATCCAGAAGATTATTTTCAGTAAATTTAATTGGAAATCTCAATCCACAGTCCGTCGGATAATGTCTACACCAAATTACGAGACGCAATGCAAAATTATACTCTATACCAGTGATGAAATTCCGTACATTGCACACTGTGAATATAATCCTATGTTATTTTTTGTCAACTTTTTATTTCGAGCAGCCTTGGTTTCCACATTTGTAAGCCTGCCAGGAGTGAACCATATAATTTATTATGTATTCTTTTATTGGTAATTTTTGTTCTTGCCCACTTGTTAAATTCGTACCGGGACTGAGCAGTAATAAGATGATCTCTGTCTTTCTTTTGTGTCTTTGTGTTGTGTGGATTTTCCCAGCAACATTCGTGGAATATGACATTGTACTCAGATGGTGATGCCAAATGGTGTGTTGGTGATGCCAAAAGGTGTGTTGGTGTACAGTGATAGCTCCCTATGACGTCTCTCTATGTGCGTCTTCTCGACCTCGTGTTAAGATTCTCTCGCGTTAGGGTTTCTATTTCGTACAAAGGGAAGCAAGCCGTGATAAATATATTTTACGGTAGCAATCGATCCAAGTCAGGTGTAAGTGATTAACAAGCACTTGAACGCCTGTATTACTCTAGTACTTATTTCAGCGAGCTTTAATTCATCCTATCTTATGGTATACTTTAAGCTTTATTTCAAATTTTGAACATGGTGTGCTCTGGAATTTGCGTGCCTCATTATTTTCATTTGTCACATTTTATTTGACTGATGGTATTTTGTCTGAGACTCATAACACTATATGTATCTCTGCAACGTTGGATTGTATTTACGGTATTACAGTCAAAATTACAGTAAACGAGTTGCTTCAGTTTGTTTTGAAAACTGGGGAAAAGAGTCAGCACTGCTGAAATAGAGTCAGCATTACTGAAGCCTCCATTAGAGTTTTTCTAGTACCACTCACCACCTAAAAATGTCATTCGATGCCGCAATCACCAGCCAGTTACAGAGCGTCGAGGACTATGTAGTTGTGCGGACCATTTATTGTCAGAATATTTCCTAATCATTGTGATAATGTGGTGTTAATTAATATTATATTCAGATATTTCAGGGATTTCGCTTTAATATTCAGGGATTTCAGATTTCTGTTTCGCAAGTGGCAATATTCGATTATAACTTTCATTTTTCGATCGAACTATTGACATCACACTTCCATTTTATCACGAGTGCATTTATGAATTGAAAGTCTTCCTTTCAATGTATTGGACTATTACTCCCTATCAATACCTACATATATGGTTGATTAAATCGATCGCTGAGAAGTTAATAATTGTGTTAGTTGCACTAAGAAGTTTAGAGGAGTAACACAAGCAGAATTAGTGGAAAGAGATAAGTGTCATCGCGTGTTCTTTGAATTAGTTCAAAAGTTGGACTCAGTTGATTCAAAATGTGATACAAATCTTTATTTTAACGATGGCATAGGCTTTCATGGAGAGGATGTGCTGTAGGTAGACTCTGAATAGCGTGGCAACATACGATTGAAGAGCAATAACGTATATATCAATGAACTGTGATCGATAGATCGGTTGTGTGCAATGACAAGTTGGCTCCAATGCATGTCTGCGCTGTAATAAAGACGGCTGTAACTGGCATGAAACATTTGGAATTCATACGTATCTGCCTCGCTTAAACTCTCAAAGCTGATTACTTGAATTACGGTGAATTTGTTCCCAGAACGTTCTAATTCAAATTACTTTCTGAATTCGGATTGAAAGAACGCGTGAGTGGTCCAAAAAAATCTTTTCAAATGAGTTACAGCGTCAGTTGTGTAAGATTCGGAGGTGGAGAGAAGAGCGTTGTGGCTTATTGACCACATTTGGTGCCAAACGAAAGGACTTCATTATTTGCTATGGAAAATGCGAATGACACTTAGGCATTAAGAATTGTTCAATATTTTGCTCCAATTAAAAGTTTATTCTTTTTATCGTTTAATAAATTTTATTTATTTATTTCACAAGAAATATTCTGCGAAAAATCTTTGAATTTGCCGGCAATGCTTAACGGCATTAGCTGAACAAGAATGACTCGTCAGTGACTCGTGAGCTACGTGATTGGTGGGTGAGCTTTGTAACTTGTGAGCTATTTTCCGAGCTGAATTTGTTACCAGATGTGTATAATGAAAATAAATATATGTTACGAAACAAAAATAACACCGAATAAAGCAATTAATACTTTGCTCCAATTTCTCTTTATCCTTTTTCTCTTTGCGTAGTGTGCGTTCGCTGAAATTCAATAATTCGCAAGAGTTATGAACTGTCATCACTCGGCCTGGTGCGCAGTTTACATTTGGTGACTCCTTCTTGCGAGCATGCAAGTGTGAGCTCCCTCACGAGGGGAAGTTAGTTAGTGTGAGGTCCCTCACGAAGGGAATTTAGTAAGTCTGAGTCCCTCACGAGGGGAAGTTAGTTAGTGTGAGGGCCCGCACAAGGGGAATTTAGTAAGTCTGAGTCCCTCACGAGGGGAAGTTAGCTAGTGTGATGTCCCTCACGAGAGGAAGTTAGCTAGTGGGAGTCCCTTACGAGGGGAAATTAGCTGTTCCAAATTGAAAATACAATCTTCGATATCATCTTCGTCATTCTTTCGTAAGTTTACTGAAGAATTTATGAAGAATCTCAGCCTAGAAGATATTCACAGGGAACTACCATATCAAAAAATATAATTGGATACAGTCATTGAAATATGTCATATTTTTCGAGAAAAAAAATTCACGCATCACATGACGTGTACGGAAGGCATCATTTACTTTATACCTAGTGGCGAACTCCTTCGCCTAAACTTACAATTGCGCTAATCACGGATTATATTTTAGGCATTGGAGAAACATTAACGGCTTGAAATATATTTAGTTTTGATGAAGCAAACCAATTTACTTTTGATGAAGCAAACCAATTTACTTTTGATGAAGCAAACCAATTTACTTTTGATGAAGCAAACCAATTTACTTATGGTGAAGCAAATAAATTTACATTTGATGAAGCAAATCAATTTACTTATTGGGAAGCAAATAAATTTACATTTGATGAAGCAAATCAATTTACTTATGGTGAAGCAAATAAATTTACATTTGATGAAGCAAATCAATTTACTTATTGGGAAGCAAATAAATTTACATTTGATGAAGCAAACAAATTTACTTATGGTGAAGCAAATAAATTTACATTTGATGAAGCAAACCAATTTACTTATGGTGAAGCAAATAAATTTACATTTGATGAAGCAAACCAATTTACTTATGGTGAAGCAAATAAATTTACATTTGATGAAGCAAATCAATTTACTTATTGGGAAGCAAATAAATTTACATTTGATGAAGCAAATCAATTTACTTATGGTGAAGCAAATAAATTTACATTTGATGAAGCAAATCAATTTACTTATTGGGAAGCAAATAAATTTACATTTGATGAAGCAAACAAATTTACTTATGGTGAAGCAAATAAATTTACATTTGATGAAGCAAACCAATTTACTTATGGTGAAGCAAACCAATTTACTTTTGATGAAGCAAACCAATTTACTTATGGTGAAGCAAATAAATTTACATTTGATGAAGCAAATCAATTTACTTATTGGGAAGCAAATAAATTTACATTTGATGAAGCAAATCAATTTACTAATGGTGAAGCAAATAAATTTACATTTGATGAAGCAAACCAATTTACTTATGGTGAAGCAAATAAATTTACATTTGATGAAGCAAATCAATTTACTTATTGGGAAGCAAATAAATTTACATTTGATGAAGCAAACAAATTTACTTATGGTGAAGCAAATAAATTTACATTTGATGAAGCAAACCAATTTACTTATGGTGAAGCAAATAAATTTACATTTGATGAAGCAAATCAATTTACTTATGGTGAAGCAAATAAATTTACATTTGATGAAGCAAACAAATATACTTATGGTGAAGCAAATAAATTTACATTTGATGAAGCAAACCAATTTACTTATTGGGAAGCAAATAAATTTACATTTGATGAAGCAAACCAATTTACTTATGGTGAAGCAAATAAATTTACATTTGATGAAGCAAATCAATTTACTTATTGGGAAGCAAATAAATTTACATTTGATGAAGCAAATCAATTTACTAATGGTGAAGCAAATAAATTTACATTTGATGAAGCAAATCAATTTACTTATGGTGAAGCAAATAAATTTACATTTGATGAAGCAAACAAATATACTTATGGTGAAGCAAATAAATTTACATTTGATGAAGCAAATCAATTTACTTATTGGGAAGCAAATAAATTTACATTTGATGAAGCAAATCAATTTACTTATGGTGAAGCAAATAAATTTACATTTGATGAAGCAAATCAATTTACTTATTGGGAAGCAAATAAATTTACATTTGATGAAGCAAATCAATTTACTTATTGGGAAGCAAATAAATTTACATTTGATGAAGCATACGAATTTACATTTGATGAAGCATACAAATATTTCTTTAGGTGAAGCAAACAAAGTTACTTTTGATGAAACAAACAAATTTGCTCCTGATGAAACGTGAAGAACTTCGACCGCGTTAGTCTAACTCGCTGTGGATAAGTCACATGCCAATTCACTTCATTCTGAATATGTGTCACCTCAAGCTTTGCACAACCAGTAAATACTTAAATAAATACTTAAATACTTAAGCTTTAATAAATACTTTAAATTTGCATGGCCAATAAATACTTAAATAAATACTTAAATACTTAAACTTTTCACGGCCAATAAATACTTAAATCAGTCTCCATATGCTCCCAGCCGCAGCCAATGAAATTCTAAGACGTTTTGAAACAGGTTATCAGCGGTATGAATAAATATGAAGGGCTCTCTGAGACTATGAAGACGATTGGTAAATAATTATCCATCGAATTTTGCCCGGAAGAATGCATCCAAATTCAAGTGTCGTACTTTCCCGAGTTACGAGCCTTACTTTCATTTCTACATCATTTGAACATAGGAACTCGAAAAAACTGCACGGCGACAGCTGCGAATAAGTAGTATGAGAAAAATTAGTTGCAGAAATATTGGATATATTTTTCCCATTGGAGATGTTTTTTTCTTTGTTATTTGTAAAATCTTCATCTGTCGACGGTATAGCTTTTGCTGCCAGAAATCCAAAATGTCGGGTGCGGGTCAACCCTTTTGAGGACGCTACGCCTGTATTTTTTTACCGCATTAGCGATTTAAATGCTTAACACTTTGACTGCAACGTGCGCCACCGGTGGTACACGGGGGTAATTTTCATAATGCTGCTGACGGACCAGTAGTCGCAAATTCAATTTTCATAAATCAAAGCTAAATCAAAGCTAAAAGAAGACACGATCCAGTTCATGTTTGGTAATTTTAAAATAGTTTACTACAATTAACTTTAAATTTGAGTTTGGCATTGAACTTAATATTTAGTAGTTGCAGTCAAAGTGTTAAGTCACTTAGGCGGCGAAAAACATGCATGCAGGTGGCAAAATTGTTAGACTGGACGGTCATACAGCGGAACGGAAGTAGTCGTAACTATGCCTGCCATTTCTCTCGGCATGGGATCACTTAATATTCCTCTGCATCATAGCTCATTGTTTGGGCCTCTGTGCTAGTGAAAAAAAAGGTAAATTAGCATAGTATAAAATTTGTTTTGTAATTTTTATGCATAAGATGCCTTGTGACAGTAATGAGCGAATTATTGAGAAACAAATATCTTATAACAAATATTGAGAAACCAAATTTAATATAAGCAAATAAATATATAATAATTATTGAGAAACAGCAGCGCGATGGAAATATGTTTCTAGGAATTCTTTGCCGAAATTAGTTTGATTAAGAATAAATTATAAAAAATACACTTCATAATTTTTAATCAACGTAACAATGAAATAATATTTGGATAAAAATGTAACAATTGTAATTCGAAAACCCGTGATATGAAAATGTGACCCATTGTATTGGAGAGCTTTGCTATATCGCGTTTTATCCCAAGGAATGTTTTAAATTTTTGTGCAAAATCAGTTCAAAATCCAATAGCAATCACACATTTTCTGTGTTCATGTAAAACAAAAAGCTACTGCATTACTTCGGAAAATAATCCTTAAAAACAACCGAATCTATGTTCACATATTTTGTTGCTACATTCATATAATTAGAAGATTATTTATAAAATTAAGAGTTTTTCTTTCTGCAAAGCCTAACAATGAATAAAAGAGCAAAGAAAAACACTTCAATAGGAATCGCATTTCTTTAAAAACATTCCAACAATAAAAAAGATAGTTTCGACCAATTTGTTGGTCATTCTCAACTTTCTGAAAAAAATACAAAAATAAGGAGTTATAACGCAGTCACCTCGATATTTTACATTTCAAATTTGTCGTCGAAGTAGCGAGTTTCGAAAAATTAATTTTGTCGCGCAAATTAATTGCTTACATGACAATCAATATGTCTTAACAATGAAACACCGTACAATGAATTACACTAATTTAAAGCCATTGAACTCGAATTTATTATTTTAGCAATATTGGCTTTTACAGTAATTACTCTGAATGGTTGTTGTGAATATCACAAGCTAGAAGAGAGTGATAACTGTATCAAATAGAACATGAAGCTTTAGTGCTACTAAACCAGCCAACCAATTTGTTTATTTCTGCGTTCTAAAATAGAAAGACGTACATAAATCAGAGTTGAAACGAGGGCTATTTCTGGAAGGCGTTATCTATGTTCTAAAATAGAAAGACGTACATATGTAGATCGCAGTTGAAACGAGGGCTATTTTTGGAAGACGTTTTCTACGTCCTAAAACAGAAAGACGTACATAGGTCACATTTGAAACGAGGGCTATTTCTGGAAGGCGTACGCGACCGCACCGGAGTTGGAGCGCAGCCAAGTCATTCACAGGACCGGAGACTGGAAGTGTCCGCAGTTCCAGGACCAGCGTCGCCCACACTTTCCAGGAAGTGGCCCGAGGCTCACCAAGCGTTCATTGGTTCACGGCCAGGAACGAAAACGATCTCTCTTTTTAGGAGCGTCCACTGCAAATCCCCAAGAAATTATACACCTCTTGTTTTCTAGATCAAATTTGATTTGGGCTGGAAACTTAAAGTCTTCGACAAAATAGCTCTATGGCTGAATCTCGGAAAGATTTGAAAATTTCATATGAAGTGGCAATTGTGTTGAAAGTGACATGCTTATGCGAAGTCTATCAGTCTGAACCTACTGGAGAAAACATTGGTGAAAGTGAATGCATTTGAGCGACCTGATAATAATGGAGATGGAAGATCGAAACAAAGTTCAGGTGCGATATTCCGACCGCCCCTCACAGAGCTGCATGTGATGGTGTTGCTTTAGGTGCAGTAATGAACAAGTGCTACTTGTTTATGTTGGGGCACCTCATCTCCTTTTCTGGAGTTTTGCTCTTCCTCACGTTTGTAGGGAGAAAAGACAAACGATTTACTCCTACGTTACGTTGTATTTTATCCCAGGGGAAGAGTAAAACTTAAAAACTACTCTACTCAACGCATCAAGCACAACTGAATCAAATCTTGAAAACCAATCATTCATATAAATGTCTAGTATCGATCTTACGATAATATCGATCTATGCGCAGATTATATTATTAGAATTGGTTAAACGTATATTAATAATTAAAGTAGGAACAGGACTTTTCTTCAGAAAAACTCGCTCGTTTATAAAAAACGATATCCCGAGTAACTCCGAAATATATATAATTTCGTAATGGTTTCGAAAGTGTGATACTAACTAATCGTTAATACCGTAACAGACAACAGGTGCTGCATCCCTACCCCTACACTGCTCAGCATCACACTGCCCAGAGCTCGCACGGTCACTGCCTCATCGTTACAGAGCAGCTCACGGTGTTGAGAAGTTTTGCCGTTTATCAATAATATTTCGATATTTTAATATCAGTGAAATTAAAATAATAATGGTGAATGCGGTATGAAATGGATATTATACCAGATAATATAATATAAATAAATATAATATAATATAATATAATATAATATAATATAATATAATATAATATAATATAATATAATATAATATAATATAATATAATATAATATAATATAATATAATATAATATAATATAATATAATATAATATAATATAATATAATATAATATAATATAATATAATATAATATAATATAATATAATATAATATAATATAATATAATATAATATAATATAATATAATATAATATAATATAATATAATATAATATAATGTAATATAATATAATATAATATAATATAATACAATATAATGTAATAAAAAATAATACGATTAAAAACCCTGGAACCCTTTCCCTGAACCAAACCTGAGTCCGATTGGATGCAAAAAGCTTTCTTGGGCCACGGCATCACCAAGGTTCTTTGCTACTCGATCCAGGATTTGTTCATCATAGTTTTAAAAAACAAGAGGCGCTTTCCTGTTCGCCAACAATCCTCCCCGTACCATGTCAGAGGCAGATATTTGGGTGAAGTGAACATTTTTTAAATTTTTCGGGCACTGCTGGAACGCTTTGTGTAGGAACTCTGTCGTTTGGATGATTGAAAGCTAGCTTATAGGTTAACATTTCCTCATCTGAGAGCACAACACATTTGAGACAACAAACTACAAGCCGGTTGTAGCAAAGCACCACTCCTGGTGCGTTTTTTCTTATAACATATCTGTTTGGAAATGATATTTCTTAATTTCAGATGCGAGAGCCCAATATGGCTGCGATCAATTTGATTGCCTGCGTCATTGCACGTCTTCGATGAGTACTTATTTTATGATTTTAGCCTTATATTGCTGCACTGCACCGTACAAATATTGTGCCTCGGTTTTAGAATTTTATGAATTTTTTCGACCTCACGCGAGGACTTTCCGGCTTTGCGAAGCTCCACGATTTCGCTCCTTTAAATTTCCAATGTGGCATCACGGATATTATACCAGATTATTCATGTCTACTCGTTACAAAAGATAGCAGACCCCAACTAGAATAGATAATAATGAATAATTTTTCCCAGGAAATAAAAAATATGCAATAAATTTGACGTCACTCTACATATTACGAAATACTCATTTTTTATTAAATTTTTTGTTCCCGCATGCACTAGTGTTTATGGCATCATACTACGGAAAACTAACAATCGTCCTCATGCAAACTTCGTCATTTTGTGATATGAAATCCAGTCTGCGTTCCGTTCCATGACAATAAAATTATTGAGAAGCCAACCTAGAACTCAAAATTCCGTTCCACTAAAATTGATCATGAAGAATTAACCAAACTTTGCTGTGAGGCGAAGATCGGTGTCTCGTAAGTGGAGTTGCGCAAGTTATTTATGGAAACGGAAGTCCAACTTGGGAAATATAAATACATGTGGACCAAACTTTTCATAAATATTTAACGAACTCTCATTCAAAAGCGTGTTTTTCCTGCTCGATGCCTACGTCAATTGTCTGGCGAAGATAGTCCAAAGATAGTCCAAAATAATACTATAGAAATACACCGAGACACAACAAAACATCTTTTTTTAACGCAAAGTAGACTGAGTGAGCATTGTCTAGCTCGATTTTCCCTAAATATTTTTTCGTATATTTAGTAATATATTGTACATTTTTGCGTTATTTAATAATTCGCAGAAAGTTGGGCTTATTTTCAAAGTAGGAGTCGATGAAAAATTCTTTGCTGACGCAAACATATTCTAATGATTACGGATAGCAGTATTACCTGCACCAGTGCTACCATAGCTAAATCAGCAGTGCTACCATTGCTAACGCATCAGTACTATCATTGCTAACAGATCGAAACAGACATTAACAGAAATCCCCTACATCTAATTTTTAGATTATTTTTTTGCAAAAATACAACTTCATTCGACATCTTCACTCGCAATTTTTTTTTGGATTTCAAAAAATTATTCATTTGATCGAGGAATTCAGTGGCACAAACATGCTGTAATTTGTAATTTCCTAATTTTCTACGTACACTTAAGTAACAAAAGTGACTGGACTGGATTGGGTGCAAGCGCACCCAAGACTGGAACAAGTGCGCTTGCTATTGTTTTATTGCTCCAAACAGGTCTCCAGGATTGGGAAAAGTGCGCGTGAATGCGGCACGATGGCATGTGCTTGGTATGTTTTCATCGTGCATCGTCTCAAGCAAGTCCCCAGGACTGGAACAAGTGCGCGTAAATGCTGCACAATGGCGTACGCTTCCTATTGTTTCATCGTCTCAAGCAAGTCCCCAGGACTGGGACAAGTGCTAATGAATGGCGTGCACTTCCTGCACCACAAACTCCGTAGTGAATTCGAGCGCTTGCAGCTCAGCGCCTCCAGCTGTTACGGAGGCCAAAAATAGCCTCGAGAGGAGAGGGGCTATGGGGCGCAACGCTCAAAATAGAGCCAAAGTTCGATCGCTGCGGCCAGTCTTTGCTTCGTGCCAAAGACATTCACCAGAAGCTTCGTAAATTGCTTTGTGTTCCTCCAACTTTTTTGGAGGCTATTTTGTGGGTTGTGTAGAAGGAACGATAATTTGTTATCATGTCCATGAAGCTGCATTGCTATTGTTTTTAAATGACAAAATATGTCATTCATCTTCACATTAGGGTGGAATACGCAAGCCAGACGCTAGGGAGGGCGAGCCAAGAAGTAATAACGTGTTGAGCAGCACGACAATTGTACAAACAAAACTAATGAACAATTTAGGAGAGCAAACTAAAGCTGCAAATCAAAATTTGATCTTAAAGAATGCACTGTAATAAGATATTGAAAAACTTATTTGAGGACATCATCTCTGTGAGAACTTACAGCTCGCATAGCAGAGCTAAAATTTTTGGGTATTTTGGAACGCAGGCCGGAGTTACTGGGTCGGGGTGCAGGCTGGAGTTACTGGGTCGGGGTGCAGGCTGGAGTTACTGGGTCGGGGTGCAGGCCGAAGTTACTGGGTCGGGATGCAGTCTGGAAGTAACTGGGGTGCAGGCTGGAGTTACTGGGTCGGGGTGCAGGCTGGAGTTACTGGGTCGGGGTGCAGGCCGAAGTTACTGGGTCGGGATGCAGTCTGGAAGTAACTGGGTCGGGATGCAGGCTGGAAGTAACTGGGTCGGGGTACAGGCTGGAGTTACTGGGTCGGGGTGCAGGCTGGAAGTAACTGGATCGGGGTGCAGGCTGGAGTTACTGGGTCGGGGTGCAGGCTGGAGTTACTGGGTCGGGGTGCAGGCTGGAAGTAACTGGGTCGGGGTGCAGGCTGGAGTTACTGGGTCGGGGTACAGGCTGGAGTAACTGGGTCGGGGTGCAGGCTGGAAGTAACTGGGTCGGGGTGCAGGCCGGAGTTACTGGGTCGGGGTGCAGGCCGGAGTACAGGCTGGGGAGAAATCTTGAGCTCAAATCAGAAATTCTACAGTTGACATTCATGGGATCTATAAGCATCTCAATTATTTTTCCAAAGGCTCACCAATTCGAAATCCATTAAAGTTAGCCAATCACAAATAATAATAATAATAATAATAATAATAATAATAATAATAATAATAATAATAATAATAATAATAATAATAATAATAATAATAACCCCCGAGCGGCTGACATCCGCTCAGGGGGGCGTCCCCCCGCTGGCGGATGGGGGGGACGGCCTATGCAAATAGGTTATCTGCGAATACTGAATAAGCAGACGCCGACCAAACTGTCCCCGCTGGCTGAGGGTAATCACTAACCGCATGGAAACGCGCATAAAGAAACAACCCCCCAACGACGTGAACGGGACCCGACAGTCTCCAACTGCGGGTGTCGCGTCCGGCAGGGTAAGCTCCCCGGGAACTAGTAGTGAACCACACGCTACTAGTGGACCGGATGGTTCGGGCGAACCCGGTCGTCAACTCACTACGAACCCAACTGCAGTACACGAGCAGGCTCCAGTTGCTTGTGAAGCCGTGCGGGACACGGCTCACTCGACGGCGACTACTCCAAGCAACCCAGGGAGAGCGGCAGACCGGTCACTGGAGACAGTGACCCCTCCTACCTCGCCGCCTCCCACTAACAGACGTCAACCCCGGAAAAAGTGGACGAAGGAAGCCTGGAAAACCCTTTGGATGTGCTACCTACGAAGCGACCCCCAAACCCGAGGCTTTCGCAAACGTATGAGGCAAATCTGGGTCGACCTAGGCCTTCCCAACCACTCCGAGCAAATGCTGGCGAGCCAAATAAGAGAGATCAACCTCAAAAACCTCCTTACCAACGAGGAAAAAGAGCTCATAGCCAGTGAACTAAACACGGAAGAAGGGGTTGACGAAACTAATCACCAGGCCGAAGCAAGAGCGCCTCCGATACCACCTGAAACTGAGACACCAATCGTGACCACCGGAAATGACACCGACCAAAGACCAGAAGACGACTCTTGCTCGAGCAATTACACCACCGACGATGAAGCAGAAACGTCGGGAGCTGGAGCTGAGGTACCAAACCAGCTGAGGTACCACCAGATCAGCGACTCAGAACCTGACGATGCTTCAGACGTCGATTTAACAGCAGCACCTCCGCAACAAGCTGAAGTGCCAAACCGGTACCACCAAGCCGGCGACACCGAACCGGAAACGGACGAGGCGGAACCCAGCGTAGGGGAAGAACCTGTGGTGGACCGCCGAGACCTTCCGGGAGATGAAGAGACTCTGCTCAACGAGCTCCACAATACCTACTTAACGCTCCTTCACGAAACTCCAAAAGAACAACTACCGAACCTCAGACACGTCCCATCGGGGAAGATCCTAGCAGCTACTGCCAAGATTAATCATCTCATCGGCAGAATAAAGACTAGGAACATCACAGAAACTAACACCCTAATTCTGGCCGGAGCGTTCCTAGTCTCCAAAGAGCTTGCTCCTCCGCCGGCAACCAACCGGCCGAGAGGAAAGAAAGACCCCCCGTGGAAACACCGAATCCAAAAAAGCATAGATGAGCTCCGGAAACATCTAAGCTGGATCTTGGAATGGAGACGTGGCAGACTGACCGGCAGAAACAAAATGGTGGAACTCGAGGGTATCTACCACTGCAGGGAGGCAGGACTACAACTGGTAGAAGAAACCCTCAAACAAAGACTATCGGCAAAACGAAGCAAAATCCTTAGATATGAGAACAGAATCGCTGGCTTTCAACAGAACAAAATGTTCGCGACCAACCAGTCACGATTCTACAAACAACTGCGCCACAGAAATGTCGAAATGGACGTTCCGGAAGCCGAAGGTACGCGGCGCTTCTGGAGCGGCATTTGGAGCCAAGAGGTCCAGCATAACGCCGAGGCTGAATGGCTCCAAGGCATCGCCAAAGACGTCAATCCGGACGAAGACCTCCGGATAACGGCGGCGCGATTACAAAAGCAAATAAGAAAAACGCAGAGCTGGAAGGCCCCCGGTCCAAACAAAGTCCAAGGCTACTGGATCAAGACCTTCACATCCCTCCATCCCAGGCTTGTAGAAAACCTGGACAGATGCTTAACATCAGGCACTGTGCCAGATTGGATGACAACTGGAAGGACGGTGCTGATACAGAAGGATAAGGAAAAAGGATCAGCGGTGAGCAATTACAGACCCATCACATGCCTCCCGGTCATGTGGAAGATCCTCACCGGCATGATCTACGAGAGCATGTATCAGCACCTAGTGAGCCGCGACTACTTCCCTAACGAGCAGAAGGGATGTAGACGGGGAACGAGAGGGACGAAAGACCATCTTCTGCTCGATAAGCTGATCATGACCCACGCCAAAGCTAAACACAAGAACCTTAGCATGGCGTGGATTGATTACAAAAAGGCCTTCGACATGGTCCCGCACTCATGGATCCTCGAATGTCTTATAGACATACGGAGTCGCAGGAAACGTCCGGCGGCTGATCGCAACTACCATGCCTAACTGGAAGGTCCAGCTCACGTGTGCAAACGCTGAGCTGGGAGAGGGGAACATCCGTCGAGGAATCTTTCAAGGCGACTCCCTATCTCCACTCTTGTTCGTACTGGCACTGGTCCCAATGACTCAGGTCCTCAACAACACGGGCCTGGGATTCAAGTACGACCGCAATAACAGCCTCAACCACCTACTCTACATGGACGATCTCAAGCTGTTCGCAAGATCCGCTAGTGAGATCGAAAGACTTGTGAAAGTTGTGCACGAATTCTCCCACGACATCGGAATGGAATTCGGAATAAGCAAGTGCGGCCTCATCAACATCGAGAAAGGTAAAGTCTCAGCAACTGAAGGTATCCATTTAGAGAACGAAACAATCGAACAGATCGAAGAAGAAGGGTACAAATACCTAGGAGTGCTTGAACACGACAACGTTCTGCACACCGAGATGAAGGAAAAGATCAGGAAAGAATACTTCAGCAGAGTAAGGTTAATTTTGAAATCTAATCTCAACGGCGGCAACATCATCAAAGCCATTAACACATGGGCCGTACCGGTCATCAGGTACACCGCCGGAATAGTTAAATGGACGAAGCTCGAACAAAAGCAGCTAGATACGAAGACCAGAAAGCTGATGACCATCTTCAGGGCACTCCACCCCCGATCATGCACTGACAGGCTATACATCAAGAGAAAGGAAGGAGGAAGAGGTCTGCTTGAAGTGGAAGAGTGCATCCAAAGTGAGATCAGAGCACTCGGCCAGTACACGAGAGAGCACCAGGATCCTTGGATGAAACTGGTGTGGACATCGAAGACCCTGAAAGAGGAAGAGACCTCAGACAGTTTCAAGGAGAGGAGAAGGGGAGAGCGACTCCAAAAGTGGGAGGGAATGGCACTCGCCGGCCAATACCCCCGACAAACTCGAGAAGCAAAACCCGAACTCACTTGGAACTGGCTGAATCGAGGTGAACTCAAGAAAGAAACTGAGGGCATGATCCTTGCCGCGCAAGAACAAGCCCTCAACACCAAAAACAGAGCAGCTAGAATCACGCACACAAGCAACGACCCAAAATGCCGGATGTGCAAAACCAAAGACGAAACCGTCAACCACCTGATCAGCGAGTGCTCGGCGCTGGCGCAGAGGGAATACAAGAGGAGGCACGACAAGGTAGCAAAAACTCTACATTGGAACCTGTGCAAGACTCACAACTTCCCCTGCGCTGACCGCTGGTACCAGCACGAGCCCAAGACTGTGATGGAAAACGACGACATCAAACTTCTCTACGACGTCCTCCACCAAACTGACAGGGCCATCACAGCCAGACGACCGGACATCGTCGTCATTAACAAGACCCAGAAACAGATCAAGATCATCGACGTGGCAGTTCCGTACGACTCTAGAATCGTCGAAAAGGAGGCTGAGAAAATCCTCAAGTATCAAGACCTCCGGGTCGAGCTCGCCTCGACCCACGGCTGCCGCGCCGAGGTGGTTCCCATCGTGATTGGGACACTTGGGGCCTCAACCACCAATCTTGAAAGGCATCTGGGTAGCATCGGCTGTGATAAAATCCACCCTGGACTGCTGCAAAAGTCAGTTCTCCTGGGATCTGCCCACATTCTTCGCAAGGTGCTCGGATAACACCGGACACTGAGCTGAAGCCGAACCCACTCAGACGAACTGGATTCGAATATGGAGAAGAGAAAAAGGCGGTGATCCTCAGGGTGCGGGACGCACCCCGGAACGCGACGCCTAAAGGGACCGAAGGCTGCGAAGGAAGGAAGAAAGGAAGAGGAGCGTAAAACACTCGTTACACCACTTCTGACTGGAACAACCTGAAGACAACCCTACACCAGCCTTAACAACTTGGCTGTGGATCTGTTTCAATAATAATAATAATAATAATAATAATAATAATAATAATAATAGAAACGCTCTAATTCAGCATTTTCTTGCGCGTTCTCGAGATCATATTTTTTTACACCAAAAGGCACCAACCAAAGGATGCTTTGTTCCAATCAATCGAGCCTGAGACACATCATCTTTTGCAATGGTTTTTCGAATGCCTTTTAACTAACACCAGGACGCAATGACGGTTACCCCCAGACAAGCCAGTACCCATTTCTGGCACCTGGGTAGAGTGGGGAATTGTGGCTGAGTTCTCCCTTTTCCCAACGGAGAGAATCACCGCGTGGCGCCGGGATTCGAACTGCCGACACTTTCTCGTGAAGGGCGCGCTCTTAACCACTCGGCTACGGTGACCAAATCCCTCAGTAGAATAGGAGAATAAAAGTGTAAAAGTAAAAGAATTTGAAGATTCATTGCTTATATTCGTTCTCAACTACGGAAATATAAGAAAGTTTTCAGTAAAGTGAAGACGTTCACACCTGCAGAAGCTCTAACCATACGGTATATAAATTTAGACCAGTGATTCTTAACCTTTTTTAACAGTGACCCGAAATCTACCCAAAATAAAAATTTTCATTCATAATATGATTATTCTTTTCAAAACAGGTTACTGTAGGTTAACACAAGCAGGTATTGTAACACAAACTCTTTGCGACCCAATGACAGGGCTCAGTGACCCCAATTTTGGGTCGCGACCCATGGGTTAAGAACCGCTGATTTAGACCGTCTATTTCCTCACTATGGAGCAGAAGCCCTGCCCGGACTGACAAAAAATATCGAAAGTACATTTACGAGACAAAAAGAGCCGTTAGAATAATGATATAAACGAGAAATACAATGCCCGTGCAAATGATTCATTTAAATACTAAAACATGCGTAAGATCTGTGATTGCTATAAAGATTTTTGTCTTTGTGATTCAATGTTTAGACTTTGAATGATGAGATCTATAAAATTCTCGAACAATTAGTATCCTCTGAAACTGACCATCATGATCATTTCACTGCATTATTGCAATACTGTCATAACACAAAAATTTCAAGTATAGAGTTACAATGTTTATAAGAATGCTGAATTAATTCAACGTCTTTTGGCAGTAATGTCGTAAGTCTAAGTGCATTTTTGGCCGAGAGATGGCGTTTGTTGATTTTCATAAAATCATTAAAGTTATATGACATAGATACTTTGAAATGCTTCGCCTGAAACATCACAAAATTTGAGTTACGACGGTCGTGCAATGATGTAACGATTTAACTAGAAACTTCAGTACATTCGTACTCCCAGAAGATAACAAAATCCGATCTTGATACGGTTTCCGCTAGATTGGAGTTAAAGGCTTGTAACTCGATGCCGTCTAACATCCGTAAGAAAAACTATTTCATAGCGCTCATATATTCGCTTCAATTTTATCTTCCATTAAGGTATCAACGAAGCTGTAGAGCAATCACGGTTTTCTCTCCGTTAGATGTTCCAAAGCGATGGGTTAAGTCTTCTGCCATGAATCTTATCCGAAACCTATTATAGAATACGCAGTTCTCCCATGCATCTCTGTATAGTAATCGAAATTAACATCATTTTTCATTTCATCATTAGATTGAAATGGTAGGTAAATGCAGGGTATGCAAAAATTTGACAAAACTCGACTCTTTCGTGTGTAGGAGAGGGCAGAGGGAATTTTTTCAGCTTCGCATTCTTCCTTTTGGTGACCGAAGCACAACCTGCACGGCGGTCGCTGCTCAACCGGAGATCGAGAAGAATAAATGTCTATCGTGGTGTTATATTCAATTAAATTATATTCATTTATATTATATTCATTTATATATTTGCATCCCGTTGAAAGGAGTCAATTATGGAGCACCGCAAAAGAAGTGAATATTAATTATTAACCCTCAACTGCTCCACTTCCCATATATGGCACACTCACCAAAAATGCTAAACACAACTTATTTCTTTTCGAATTTGTGGCATAACCTAATTTTTGAAGCTTTCTGCCGGGCGGCAGTTCCGTCCCAATTCTGGTGTTGGTGATAACCTGCTGCCAGCGTCAGTCTAATAGCAGTGGTTATGATATTAGAAATATAAGTGAAAAAAATTTAGGCAGTTAAGAGTTAGTGCCTCAATGAAATCATCCAATACGTATCGTATCCCAAGCGAGCAACTCTCACAGAAAATAAGCTATCGTTCATCAGACCAAAGCTCATGTTCATCGGGCCTGATGAACATGAGGCCTGATGAACGTAATGATGCTCAACTCAAGTGGTCAGCAGCGCATCTCGTTTCATTTGAACGGAGAAATTAATCATAAGGTGTAAACATTCAACACCTATGACAATCCGATGAATTCTGTGAAGTTCTTTTTTCTTACGAAAAACCATAATTGGACGCATAGATGGCGTAGCATCAGCGAGACTCTTCACACCAGACCTTATCGAATGCTGTCGGTTATTTGGAGCTGATTAAAGTTTTATCTAGGCTATATGATGCCACTAGGCTATATGACGCCACTAGGCTATATGATGCCACTAGGCTATATGATGCCATTGGGCTATATGATGCCACTAGGCTATATGATGCCACTAGGCTATATGATGCCACTAGGCTATATGATGCCACACAGCTATATGATGCCACTAGGCTATATGATGCCACTAGGCTATATGATGCCACTAGGCTATATGATGCCACTAGGCTATATGATGCAACTAGGCTATATGATGCCACTAGGCTATATGATGCCACTAGGCTATATGATGCCACTAGGCTGTATTATTCCACTAGGCTATATGATGCCACTAGGCTATAGGATGTCACTAGGCTATATGATGCCACTAGGCTATATGATGCCACTAGGCTATATGATGCCACTAGGCTATATGATGCCACTAGGCTATATGATGCCACTAGGCTATATGATGCCACTATGCTATATGATACCACTAGGCTATATGATGCCACTAGGCTATATGATGCCACTAGGCTATATGATGCCACTATGCTATGTGATGCCACTAGGCTATATGATGCCAGTAGGCTATATGATGCCACTAGGCTATATGATGCCACTAGACTATATGATGCCATTGGGCTATATGATGCCATTGGGCTATATGATGGCACTAGGCTATATGATGCCATTGGGCTATATGATGCCACTAGGTTATATGATGCCACTAGGCTATATGATGCCATTGGGCTATATGATGCCATTGGGCTATATGATGCCACTAGGCTATATGATGCCACGAGGCTATATGATGCCACTAGGCTTTAGGATGCCAATAGGCTATATGATGCCACTAGGCTATATAATGCCACTATGCTATATGATGCACCTAGGCTATATGATGCCACTAGGCTATATGATGCCACTAGGCTATAAGATGCCATTGTGCTATATGATGCCACTAGGCTATATGATGCCACTAGGCTATATGATGCCACTAGGCTATATGATGCCATTGGGCTATTTGATGCCATTGGGCTATACGATGTCACTAGGCTATATGATGCCACGAGGCTATATGATGCCACTAGGCTATATGATGCCACTAGGCTATATGATGCCACTAGGCTATATGATGCCACTAGGCTATATGATGCCACTAGGCTATATGACGCCACTAATCTATATGATGCCACTAGGCTATATGATGCCACTAGGCTATATGATGCCACTAGGCTATCTGATGCCACTAGGCTATATGATGCCACTAGGCTATATGATGCCACTAGGCTATATGATGCCACTAGGCTATATGATGCCATTGGGCTATAAGATGTCATTGCGCTACATGATGCCACTAGGCTATATGATGCCACTAGGCTATATGATGCCACTAGGCTATATGATGCCACTAAGCTATATGATGCCACTAGGCTATATGATGCCACTATGCTATATGATGCCACTAGGCTATATGATGCCACTATGCTATATGATGCCACTAGGCTATATGATGCCATTAGGCTATACGATGCTACTAAGCTATATGATGCCACTAGGCTATATGATGCCACCATGCTATATAATGCCCCTAGGCTATATGATGCCACTAGGCTATATGATGCCACTATGCTATATGATGCCACTAGGCTATATGATGCCAATAGGCTATATGATGCCACTAGGCTATATGATGCCACTAGGCTACATGATGCCACTAGGCTATATGATGCCACTTGGCTATATGATGCCACTAGGCTATATGATGCCACTAGGCTATATGATGCCACTAGGCTATATGATGCCACTAGGCTATATGATGCCAATAGGCTATATGATGCCACTAGGCTATATGAAGCAATTGGGCTATATGATGCCATTGGGCTATATGATGCCACTAGGCTATATGATGCCATTGGGCTATATGATGCCATTGGGTTATATGATGCCACTAGGCTTTATGATGCCACTAGGCTATATGATGCCACTAGGCTATATGATGCCACTAGGCTTTATGATGCCACTAGGCTATATGATGCCACTAGGCTATATGATGCCAATAGGCTATATGATGCCTCTAGGCTATATGATGCCACTAGGCTATATGATGCCACTAGGCTTTATGATGCCACTAGGCTTTATGATGACACTAGGCTTTATGATGCCACTAGGCTATATGATGCCACACAGCTATATGATGCCACTAGGCTATATGATGCCACTAGGCTATATGATGCCACTAGGCTATATGATGCCACTAGGGTTTATGAGGCAACTAGGCTATATGATGCCACTAGGCTATATGATGCCACTAGGCTATATGATGCCACTAGGCTGTATGATTCCACTAGGCTATATGATGCCACTAGGCTATATGATGTCACTAGGCTATGTGATGCCACTAGGCTATATGATGCCACTAGGCTATATGATGCCACTAGGCTATATGATGCCACTAGGCTATATGATGCCACTAGGCTATATGATGCCACTATGCTATATGATACCACTAGGCTATATGATGCCACTAAGCTATATGATGCCACTAGGCTATATGATGCCACTATGCTATATGATGCCACTAGGCTATATGATGCCAGTAGGCTATATGATGCCACTAGGCTATATGATGCCACTAGACTATATGATGCCATAGGGCTATATGATGCCATTGGGCTATATGATGCCACTAGGCTATATGATGCCATTGGGTTATATGATGCCACTAGGCTATATGATGCCACTAGGCTATATGATGCCACTAGGCTATATGATGCCACACAGCTATATGATGCCACTAGGCTATATGATGCCACTAGGCTATATGATGCCACTAGGCTATATGATGCCACTAGGCTATATGATGCAACTAGGCTATATGATGCCACTAGGCTATATGATGCCACTAGGCTATATGATGCCACTAGGCTGTATGATTACACTAGGCTATATGATGCCACTAGGCTATATGATGCCACTAGGCTATATGATGCCACTAAGCTATATGATGCCGCTAGGCTATATGATGCCATTGGGCTATATGATGCCACTAGGCTATATGATGCCACTAGGCTATATGATGCCACTAGGCTAAATGATGCCATTGGGCTATATGATGCCATTGGGCTATACGATGCCACTAGGCTATATGATGCCACGAGGCTATATGATGCCACTAGTCTATATGATGCCACTAGGCTATATGATGCCACTAGGCTATATGATGCCACTAGGCTATATGATGCCACTAGGCTATATGACGCCACTAATCTATATGATGCCACTAGGCTATATGATGCCACTAGGCTATATGATGCCACTAGGCTATCTGATGCCACTAGGCTATATGATGCCACTAGGCTTGTGGTGATCCCAGCGACAAGCCGCGGACCTCCACAAGACCTGAGAAAAGCTGCCTCCAGACTACAACCGCATCCGTTCCAGAGCACCTCCGGAACCGAAGCGCCTAGTCAACCAAACACGGGACCTGAGAGAAGCCGCCTCGCGACTATGAGAAAAGGTGCCCGTAAGCTACAACGGCTTCCTGCCTCCAGCACCACAGGCCCACAAACTCGCGACCAATCAGGACTCACGCCCGGACTCAAGGCTTGCACTCGAGGCCTACATAAGGCGACCCCAACAAGGCTCGCGCTCACTCAAGCCCTCGTCCTCGTTCGAGTCACATCTCCAGCACCAGCCTCGTGTTCCTGCACCTAGCTTCCGAGATCGACTTTATCTCTCGCGTACCTGCACCAAGCTCCGGAGACCGTCCCTGCCTATCGACGCCCCAAGGTGTTGCACGGTCTTAAACCTAGTAGCGTCTTGACGCTTCAAGGTGTTTCGAAGCCTTAAAAAATTCACGTTGCAACGCCCCGCGCCGGCGTCGTCGGCCAAGCCGCTCTACGACATCTCTCGCCCGCTCCGGCCGGCTAGCCTCGCCGTAGCTACTTACCAGCTACAACGGTGAACCGCGTGGCGGCTGGGCCCGACCCAGCTGACTAGCCTCGTCTCGGCGCCCCGCTAGCACCAGCTGACCTGTTCGTAACAGTCGCACGACGTAGCACCAATCATCACGTCTCGCCGCTGCGTTCGTAAGTAGCGTCCTCGCGGACGTTACCCGCTATTGGTGCGTGTTTTATTCATTACGTAATTCTCGCATAGTATTGTATTTCAATCATCACGTATTAGTGCTATTCTCGCCTAGGATTGTGTTTCAATCATTACGTAATTTATGTCATTTTCGAATAGGATTGTATTTCAATCATCACGTATTAGTACTATTCTCGCATAGGATTGTGTTTCGATCATTACGTCATTCCCGAATAGGATTGTGCTTCAATCATCACGTATTTGTGCTATTCTCGCATAGGATTGTGTTTCAATCATTACGTCATTCCCGAATAGGATTCTATTTCAATCATCACGTATTAGTACTATTCTCGCATAGGATTGTGTTTCAATCATTACGTCATTCCCGAATAGGATTGTGCTTCAATCATCACGTAATTGTGCTATTCTCGCATAGGATTAAGTTTCAAGTTATATCATTCTCGAATAGGATTGTCCTTCAATCACCACATATTTGTTCTATTCTCACATAGGATTGTGTTTCAATCATTACGTACTTCTCGAATAGTATTGTATTGCAACCATCACGTATTAGTGCTGTGTTCCAATCATTACGTAATTTACGAGTAACGAACAGTGCTCATAGTAGTCACCGAGGGCCCAGTGTAATGGTCCGTGTTCCGTGTACCTAACAGTCACCAATATAATTACCGTGTTACCCCCGTGTTGTCCATATCCTGCCGAATACGGTTGTACCTCAGGCACTCGCTTCGGGCTATCCTATCACGAAAAAGATAGCTCAAAGCCTGCCCGAAGCGTGTTGCAGCCTGGGGGAGAACACTACACTGGTTGACCCCAGAGGTATTCGGCAGGCAATAGGAGGCATGGCTGGGAAAGATATCCGGTTGCCCGCATTCAGCGGAGATGTGAAAGGATGGTTACTGCATTGCGACGTGTTCCTCGCACAAGTACCAAACCTGGACGACGGCGCAAAGTTCGGAGCGTTACTAGGAGGACTCCCAACACACATCGTATCCGAGATCCAAGAAATACTCCTGAACCCACCGGCAAACGACAAATACGACGCATTAAAAGCCGCATTAACGCACCGTTTCGTGCGACACGACGAGGAAGCAAACTACGACACCATCGTCAAAACTACCATGGGAGACAATACGCCATCAGAATTGCTCCTCGAAATGAAACGACTGAACAGCTGCAGGCAAGCACCCCTACCACCGTCCGTCATCCGTTCCATGCACCTCGCAAAGCTACCAATCACAGCACAACCGCTGATCGAGGCACTAGGCAGGGGAAAAACGGACGAAGAATACAGAGTAATCGCAGATCAGATCATAGCAAGGCAAACCGCTTGCCAAACTGCCATGAGTGAACCCATCGCCGTAACTGCCATCAAACAACCACCATCTCTTACCGTCTCAAGAGCGGAATTTGACAAAGCCCTACAGGAAATAGCAGAACTCAAGAAAATGCTGGCAAACGCTTTACGCCCACAGGAAAACAAGAAGCAAGCAGAAGATTGGCGAAACCAAACCCCAGGACCTAGGTACGGAAACAGAAGCAATACAAGAATCAAGCAGGACCAAGCAATCTGCTATTACCACCAAACTTTCGGTAACCGAGCAAGAAACTGTACCCAACCTTGCAGTTTCGCGGGAAACGACGACCGCGGAGAATGGTAAACGCCCCAGTCTCCGCACAGACAAAAAAAGGCGAGCTAATGTACGTCACAGACACCGGCAACGTACGATACCTCATCGACACCGGTTCAGCCGTCAGCCTAGTACCAGCCAAAAAGAAACACACGCTCAAACCCCCGTCCTACGACTTACTCGCCGCCAACAACACCCGCATAGCTTCTTACGGGACGACTGAGCGCATCATCCTGCTCAACCCCCTATGGCCCGTAAGTTGGAACTTCATAGAAGCGGACGTGGGACAACCGATCATTGGCATGGATTTCCTCGCCGCACACCAGCTAAGCGTCGACACCGCAAACGCAAGCCTATACGCCCAAGCTTCCGGAACCAAAGTACCCTGCAAACGTGTCGTTTCAAGAAGCCAACGAGTGCACAGGATCGAACACCAACCCGCCCCGGAATTCAACACATTGTACGAGGAATACCCCGGAATACTACCGACCTCCCAACACATCCGGCACACACAAAAGAAAATCGACGTAGAACACCACATCGAAACAACCGGACCCCCAGTATATGCACGACCAAGGAGACTGTCTCCGGAAAAATTGGAAGCGGCGCGACAAGAATTCAAGGAAATGCTGGAACATGGCATCATCAGGCCGTCGAAGAGCGCCTGGGCATCACCCATGCACATGGTACCAAAGGCAGCCGAACCCGGGGCATGGAGAATCTGCGGAGACTACAGACGACTGAACGCAAGCACCAAACCTGACCGTTACCCAATACCACACTGTCAAGACTTCCATTACAAACTGCATAACAAAACAATCTTCTCCAAAATCGACCTCGTCAAAGCCTATCACCAAATACCCGTCAAAAACGAGGACATCCAGAAAACGGCCATCACCACATCATTTGGGCTGTACGAATACACCGTGATGTCATTCGGGCAGCCCAAACGTTCCAACGATACATCGACGCGGTAACAAGAGACATGGACTTCGTAACGGCATACATCGACGACATACTGATAGCGTCCGCAAACGCAGAGGAGCACCAAAAACACCTCCGACAACTCTTCCAACGGCTACAAGGAGAAGGACTGCGCGTGCACCCCGCCAAGTGCATTTTCGGAGTGCCCGAGCTAGACTTTCTCGGACACAGAGTGTCAGCCGGCGGAATCTCACCACTCCCTCAGAAAATAGAGGAAATATGCAGTTTTCCCCAACCAGCAACAGTAAAAAAGCTACGACAATTCCTAGGAATAGTCAACTATTACCACCGATTCCTCCCAGCCGCAGCAGAAAAGATGCAAGCTCTGACCGGATTGACAAAAGGATACTCCAAAAACTCAAAGAAAATTATCGACTGGACAACAGAACTAGACGCAGCGTTCACTAGCCTAAAACGCGAGATCTCGCAACTCACCTTGCTAGCGCACCCCGCTCCAGAAGGCAAAAGCACCTTAATCACAGACGCATCAGGAACCGCAGTCGGCGCCGTACTACAACAAAAAGTCGGGCAAGAACAGCGCCCCGTAGCATTTTTCTCCAAAAAACTAGACGACACCCAACGTAAATACAGCACCTACGACCGCGAACTAATGGCGATATTCCTCGCAGTGAAACACTTCGAGCATTTCTTGGAAGGCCGAAGCTTCGAAATCAGGACAGACCATAAACCGCTCTGTTTTGCCCTGCAAAAAGCCACGGAAGGCAACAGCCCCCGGGTAGCAAGACAGCTCTCCTACCTCTCACAGTTCGACTGCGAAATCAAGCACATCAGCGGCGACAACAACACGGTCGCAGACGCGCTATCACGTCTCGTGTCAACAATAATACCTAAAGGACCCGCGATCAACTACGACAAAATAATGACCGAACAAAACAGAGACGCAGAATTAGAAGAACTGCTGCACCCAGCATCAAAGAACGCGCTCAAACTACGCCCCATAATCAGACAGACCGGTAAACCACCCCTCTGGTGCAACGTGTCAACAGGCCTACGGAGGCCATACATCCCGGAATGCTGCAGAAAGAACGTATTTCAGCATTTCCACGGGGCGAGTCATCCCGGCATACAAGCAACAAGGGACCTCTTGAGGCAGCGAGTAATCTGGCCCGGACTCAACAAAGACGTCGGCAAGTGGACACGCGAGTGCATTCCATGCCAGACAAGCAAAATAATAAGGCACACCAAATGCCCGCCCGGGAAGATGCCGGTGCCCAAGGAACGGTTCCAGACGATACACATCGATATCGTCGGACCACTACCCGTGTCACAAAACAAACGGTACCTGCTGACGTGCATTGACCGCTTCACCAGATGGTGCACCGCTACCCCAATGGCCGATTGTACGGCAGAAACAACAGCACGGGCATTCCTAAAAGACTGGGTAGCATCATTCGGCGCTCCAACAACAATCATCACGGACCAAGGCGTCCAGTTCGAGTCTAACTCATGGAAAAACTTGCTGACGGCGCTGGGCGCTGAGAGACAGCGAACGACAGCGTACCACCCGCAGAGCAGCGGACTGGTGGAGAGGATGAACAGAAGATTGAAGGAGGCGTTAAAAGCTACGGTCACTGACGCAGACTGGGCAGACGCACTACCCCTCATACTGCTTAACATCCGCGCCACGCCACACACGGACGCAAACATCTCCCCCGCCGAAATGGTATACGGACAAACATTGCGCCTCGCAGGAGAGCTACCCGAGAAAGAAAAAGGAGACCGGCCCGCCAGAGAATTTCTACAATGCCTAAAAAAACGAGTGACAAACCTGCAGCCAATACTGCCACGACAACAGGGACCCCAAAAAGCCAATGTCCCGAGCGCTCTATACAAGGCGACCAACGTCTTCGTGAAACACGGGGGGCACAGAAGACCCTTACAGAAACCCTACGCAGGTCCCTTTCCCGTGCTCCAAAGGACACCAAACTACATCACCGTAGATATACAAGGAAAAAAAGCTAACATCGCGACGGAAAGGGTCAAAGCAGCGTACCTACCCACCATCGAGGATAAACCTCAACAACAAGCAAAGGCACCGAGAGCAACAAACTACGAAGTATACGAGGGAGTTCCGTTCCCTGGAACAGGCACAGCAATCCCTGAAACAGCAAAACAGGCAGTATTCACTAAATACGGCAGAGAAAGCAGACCACCAGTGAGGTACTATAAAAAAAAAAAAAAAAAAACAGGAGAGGGACACCTGTGGTGATCCCAGCGGCAAGCCGCGGACCTCCACATGACCTGAGAGAAGCTGCCTCCAGACTACAACCGCATCCGTTCCAGAGCACCTCCGGAACCGAAGCGCCTAGTCAACCAAACACGGGACCTGAGAGAAGCCGCCTCGCGACTATGAGAAAAGGTGCCCGTAAGCTACAACGGCTTCCTGCCTCCAGCACCACAGGCCCACAAACTCGCGACCAATCAGGACTCACGCCCGGACTCAAGGCTTGCACTCGAGGCCTACATAAGGCGACCCCAACAAGGCTCGCGCTCACTCAAGCCCTCGTCCTCGTTCGAGTCACATCTCCAGCACCAGCCTCGTGTTCCTGCACCTAGCTTCCGAGATCGACTTTATCTCTCGCGTACCTGCACCAAGCTCCGGAGACCGTCCCTGCCTATCGACGCCCCAAGGTGTTGCACGGTCTTAAACCTAGTAGCGTCTTGACGCTTCAAGGTGTTTCGAAGCCTTAAAAAATTCACGTTGCAACGCCCCGCGCCGGCGTCGTCGGCCAAGCCGCTCTACGACATCTCTCGCCCGCTCCGGCCGGCTAGCCTCGCCGTAGCTACTTACCAGCTACAACGGTGAACCGCGTGGCGGCTGGGCCCGACCCAGCTGACTAGCCTCGTCTCGACGCCCCGCTAGCACCAGCTGACCTGTTCGTAACAGTCGCACGACGTAGCACCAATCATCACGTCTCGCCGCTGCGTTCGTAAGTAGCGTCCTCGCGGACGTTACCCGCTATTGGTGCGTGTTTTATTCATTACGTAATTCTCGCATAGTATTGTATATCAATCATCACGTATTAGTGCTATTCTCGCCTAGGATTGTGTTTCAATCATTACGTAATTTATGTCATTTTCGAATAGGATTGTATTTCAATCATCACGTATTAGTACTATTCTCGCATAGGATTGTGTTTCGATCATTACGTCATTCCCGAATAGGATTGTGCTTCAATCATCACGTATTTGTGCTATTCTCGCTTAGGATTGTGTTTCAATCATTACGTCATTCCCGAATAGGATTGTATTTCAATCATCACGTATTAGTACTATTCTCGCATAGGATTGTGTTTCAATCATTACGTCATTCCCGAATAGGATTGTGCTTCAATCATCACGTATTTGTGCTATTCTCGCATAGGATTGTGTTTCAATCATTACGTCATTCCCGAATAGGATTGTATTTCAATCATCACGTATTAGTACTATTCTCGCATAGGATTGTGTTTCAATCATTACGTCATTCCCGAATAGGATTGTGCTTCAATCATCACGTATTTGTGCTGTTCTCGCATAGGATTGTGTTTCAATCATTACGTCATTCCCGAATAGGATTGTGCTTCAATCATCACGTAATTGTGCTATTCTCGCATAGGATTAAGTTTCAAGTTATATCATTCTCGAATAGGATTGTACTTCAATCACCACATATTTGTTCTATTCTCACATAGGATTGTGTTTCAATCATTACGTACTTCTCGAATAGTATTGTATTGCAACCATCACGTATTAGTGCTGTGTTCCAATCATTACGTAATTTACGAGTAACGAACAGTGCTCATAGTAGTCACCGAGGGCCCAGTGTAATGGTCCGTGTTCCGTGTACCTAACAGTCACCAATATAATTACCGTGTTACCCCCGTGTTGTCCATATCCTGCCGAATACGGTTGTACCTCAGGCACTCGCTTCGGGCTGTCCTATCACGAAAAAGATAGCTCAAAGCCTGCCCGAAGCGTGTTGCAGCCTGGGGGAGAACACTACAGGCTATATGATGCCACTAGGCTATATGATGCCACTAGGCTATATGATGCCATTGGGCTATAAGATGCCATTGCGCTATATGATGCCACTAGGCTATATGATGCCACTAGGCTATATGATGCCACTAGGCTATATGATGCCACTAAGCTATATGATGCCACTAGGCTATATGATGCCACTATGCTATATGATGCCACTAGGCTATATGATGCCACTATGCTATATGATGCCACTAGGCTATATGATGTTATTAGGCTATATGATGCTACTAAGCTATATGATGCCACTAGGCTATATGATGCCACTATGCTATATGATGCCCCTAGGCTATATGATGCCACTAGGCTATATGATGCCACGATGCTATATGATGCCACTAGGCTATATGATGTCAATAGGCTATATGATGCCACTAGGCTATATGATGCCACTAGGCTATACGATGCCACTAAGCTATATGATGCCACTAGGCTACATGATGCCACTATGCTATATGATGCCACTAGGCTATATGATGCCACTAGGCTATATGATGCCACTAGGCTATATGATGCCACTAGGCTATATGATGCCACTAGGCTATATGATGCCACTAGGCTATATGATGCCACTAGGCTATATGATGCCACTAGGCTATATGAAGCCATTGGGCTATATGATGCCATTGGGCTATATGATGCCACTAGGCTATATGATGCCATTGGGCTATATGATGCCTCTAGGCTATATGATGCCACTAGGCTAAATGATGCCACTAGGCTATATGATGCCATTGGGCTATATGATGCCATTGGGTTATATGATGCCACTAGGCTTTATGATGCCACTAGGCTATATGATGCCACTAGGCTATATGATGTCACTAGGCTTTATGATGCCACTAGGCTATATGATGCCACTAGGCTATATGATGCCAATAGGCTATATGATGCCACTAGGCTATATGATGCCACTAGGCTATATGATGCCACTAGGCTTTATGATGCCACTAGGCTTTAAGATGCCACTAGGCTTTATGATGCCACTAGGCTATATGATGCCACTAGGCTATATGATGCCACTAGGCTATATGATGCCACTAGGCTATATGATGCCACTAGGCTATATGATGCAACTAGGCTATATGAAGCCATTGGACTATATGATGCCACTAGGCTACATGATGCCACTAGGCTATATGATGCAACTAGGCTATATGAAGCCATTGGGCTATATGATGCCACTAGGCTATATGATGCCACTAGGCTATATGATGCCAATAGGCTATATGATGCCACTAGGCTATATGATGCCACTAGGCTATATGATGCCACTAGGCTTTATGATGCCACTAGGCTTTATGATGCAACTAGGCTTTATGATGCCACTAGGCTATATGATGCCACTAGGCTATATGATGCCACTAGACTATATGATGCCACTAGGCTATATGATGCCACTAGGCTATATGATGCCACTAGGCTATATGATGCAACTAGGCTATATGAAGCCATTGGGCTATATGATGCCTCAAGGCTATATGATGCCACTAGGCTATATGATGCCACTAGGCTATATGATGCCACTAGGCTATATGATGCCACTAGGCTATATGATGCCACTATGCTATATGATGCCACTTTGCTATATGATGCCGCTATGCTATATGATGCCACTAGGCTATATGATGCCACTAGGCTATATGATGCAACTAGGCTATATGAAGCCATTGGGCTATATGATGCCACTTGGCTATTTGATGCCATTGGGCTATATGATGCCACTAGGCTATATGATGCCACTAGGCTATATGATGCCACTAGGCTATATGATGCCATTGGGCTATATGATGCCACTGGGTTATATGATGCCACTAGGCTTTATGATGCCACTAGGCTATATGATGCCACTAGGCTATATGATGCCACTAGGCTTTATAATGCCACTAGGCTATATGATGCCACTAGGCTATATGATGCCACTAGGCTATATGATGTCACTCGGCTATATGATGCCACTAGGCTATATGATGCCACTAGGCTATATGATGCCATTGGGTTATATGATGCCACTAGGCTTTATGATGCCACTAGGCTATATGATGCCACTAGGCTATATGATGCCACTAGGCTATATGATGCCATTGGGCTATATGATGCCATTGGGTTATATGATGTCACTAGGCTATATGATGCCACTAGGCTATATGATGCCACTAGGCTATATGATGCCACTAGGCTATATGATGCCATTGGGCTATATGATGCCATTTGGTTATATGATGCCACTAGGCATTATGATGCCACTAGGCTATATGATGCCACTAGGCTTAATGATGCCACTAGGCTTTATGATGCCACTAGGCTATATGATGCCACTAGGCGATATGATGCCATTGGGCTATATGATGCCATTGGGTTATATGATGCCACTAGGCTATATGATGCCACTATGCTATATGATGCCCCTAGGCTATATGATGCCATTGGGCTATATGATGCCATTGGGTTATATGATGCCACTAGGCTTTATGATGCCACTAGGCTATATGATGCCACTAGGCTATATGATGCCACTAGGCTACATGATGCCACTAGGCTATATGATGCCATTGGGTTATATGATGCCACTAGGCTTTATGATGCCACTAGGCTATATGATGCCACTAGGCTATATGATGCCACTAGGCTTTATGATGCCACTAGGCTATATGATGCCACTAGGCTATATGATGCCACTAGGCTATATGATGTCACTAGGCTATATGATGCCACTAGGCTATATGATGCCACTAGGCCATATGATGCCACTAGGCTATATGATGCCACTAGGCTATATGATGCCACTAGGCTATATGATGCCACTAGGCTATATGATGCCACTAGGCTTTATGATGCCACTAGGCTTTATGATGTCACTATGCTATATGATGCCACTAGGCTATATGATGCCACTAGGCTTTATGATGCCACTAGGCTTTATGATGCCACTAGGCTTTATGATGCCACTAGGCTATATGATGCCACTAGGCTATATGATGCCACTAGGCTATATGATGCCACTAGGCTATATGATGCCACTAGGCTTTATGATGCCACTAGGCTTTATGATGTCACTATGCTATATGATGCCACTAGGCTATATGATGCCACTAGGCTTTATGATGCCACTAGGCTTTATGATGCCACTAGGCTTTATGATGCCACTAGGCTATATGATGCCACTAGGCTTTATGATGCCACTAGGCTATATGATGCCACTAGGCTATATGATGCCACTAGGCTATATGATGCCACTAGGCTTTATGATGCCACTAGGCTTTATGATGCCACTAGGCTATATGATGCCACTAGGCTATATGATGCCACTACGCTATATGATGCCACTAGGCTTTATGATGCCACTAGGCTTTATGATGCCACTAGGCTATATGTTGCCAATTGGCTATATGATGCAACTAGGCTATATGATGCCACTAGGCTTAATGATGCCACTTGGCTTTATGATGCCACTAGGCTTTATGATGCCACTAGGCTATATGATGCCACTAGGCTATATGATGCCACTAGGCTATATGATGCCACTAGGCTATATGATGCAACTAGGCTATATGATGCCACTAGGCTATATGATGCCACTAGGCTTTATGATGCCACTAGGCTATATGATGCCACTAGGCTATATGATGCCACTAGGCTATATGATGCCACTAGGCTTTATGATGCCACTAGGCTATATGATGCCACTAGGCTATATGATGCCACTAGGCTTTATGATGCCACTAGGCTTTATGATGCCACTAGGCTATATGATGCCACTAGGCTATATGATGCCACTAGGCTATTTGATGCCACTAAGCTATATGATGCCACTAGGCTATATGATGCCACTATGCTATATGATGCCACTAGGCTATATGATGCCACTAGGCTATATGATGCCACTAGGCTATATGATGCCACTAGGCTTTATGATGCCACTTGGCTATATGATGCCACTTGGCTATATGATGCCACTAGGCTATATGATGCCAATGTTTTGCCTGGAAGTAAAGAATTTTGATCCGGCAGTTGGGCATAACTCTCTGATGCGTGTCATTCAATATGACAACATTCGAAGTAGTGTGTCTTTCAAGACATTCGTAGTTTCCTTTGAGAATACTTTCCATCCTTTGTTCATTTTTGATTTTTATCGACACAATTTCAAGAAGCGGATTTTGCTTTTCATTGATGTTAAGTGTAACTTTTGTAACAAAGTCATACGGTGGAATTTTTTCCGTACAATAATACAAAGAAATTATTTTCACATTGCAAAGTGTGCTTTTTTCTCTGGCTATGCCTACGTGCTTTTTTTCTGCCGAATTTTCATGCCAGGTGAGTGTTAGATGTATTTACCTAATATCGCCCACAGTTGAACATTTTCTGTGAATATTAAATGGGGACTGACATGCAAACAAACTAGTATCCATGAAATGAAACAAGTGGCAGTCGAAAGCAAGTTATTTCTATCATAACGTGATTTTTAAAGTGTATTGCTATGCCTAATTTAACCAAAAAGCTGGAAATTTCTAACCTTACCTTACCTAACCTAACCTAACCTTACCTCACCTAACCTAACCTAACCTAACCTAACCTAGCCTAACCTATTCTAACCTAACCTAACCTAACCTAACCCAACCTAATCTAACCTAACCTAACTTAACCAAAAAGTAGAATGACAATCAATACCCAGGTAGCAAAAAATTATTAGGCCAATATTGGGTTGATAATTTTTTATTGACCTGATATTGGAATCTTGGATTACAATATTAGGCTAATAACAAGACAATATCGAAAATACATATATTTATTTATGATATCAAATTGTTATTGGACAATGTAGTAAATAATTTTGTTTCTAATAATAAACTAACAGTGTATATATATATATGTACGATATTCATATAAGTGGAAACTATCTCATAATAATTAAAAATCTCGCAATTTAATAAAATTTGTTAGAATATAAATTATTATTGCCCAAATATTGGGTTGATATTGTACGCCAATAATACGGAGTAATTGGTTTAAGGAAACACCTCAATATCAAGTCAATAGTGACACAGTAATTAGCTGATACTGGGTTAAAAATAAGTTATTATTGGGACAATATATTCTACCAATATCCACTTGATGTCAGAAAATAAGTATTGGGCCTATAGTACCCTACCTTAGTTAACCCCAAACTCAGTTCTAGTCCATTTGTGTTCAGTAATACTAATACGTGTAAATTTAAAATTAACATAAAAGATTGAGTTAAAAAAATAAAAGCGTATGCCTTATAATTAGTTCAGGAGAAGTTCGAGCTGACTATTAAGGTCTCTGCTTCATTCGTCGGAAGTGAAACTCGGGTGCTATAGCAGCAACAACTCCAGGCCTTATATGCCAATAATCTTTTAATGGAAACCTCAATTGGCAGTCCATAGTGACACAATAATTAGTGTTGGGATAGTGAAATCATTATCGGGGCCATATGTGTTACAAATATCAACCTATCAGGAATTGAGTATTAAGCCAATGTTATTGAAGGGAACTTCATTATCAAATCAATATTGACACAATATTTAGTTGATATTGGGTTGATGATAATATTGTTATTGGGCCATTATATTTTTCTAATATCAACCGAATTTTCCAAAATAAGGTATTGCCCCAATGTTCATTTTGAATATCCAGTCAATATTGAGACTGTATATCGGCTCAATATTAGGTCAATAAATTTTGCTACCTGGGTACTGGCACGTCACTCCTGGTCGAATTCTTTTGGCACGTCGAATTCTCAGCAACTTATTAGAAACTAACGGCACGTCGCATTTTCGCTCCTCCTGAGAGAACGGTGAAATGAAGCGAAGAGAAACAAACTGGAATGCGTACCAGAATTGTGTAATATACAATATAAATGTATAATGAAAAGCATGACAATTGTATAATGTAAAATGTATATATATAATGGAATGTATAACAGAATTCGTAATTTAGAGCACGGCATCGAACGAAACACTATTTTTATCGCAGCCCAACTCGCAGTAATTAGGGCCTCGTATTATAAATTGTTGGCACGCGAAAACAGCCAGTAAAAACAAAGTTCATGAAACGCAAAGAGCCTAGAAAAACAATACATAAATATCTAAACGTGCATGAAAAACAACACATAAATATCTAAAAGCGCATGAAAAAATACAAAAATATGTAACCGCGGATGAAAAACAATACATATGATGAAAAATGGAATTACAGTTAAATGAAGGAAAAACGTACGGGAAAAAAACACGACGGAAAAGAAAAGTGCGCTTCGGAGCAGGTGGAATGGAAGGCGGCGAAAACAAGCGAGTTCGGAGAGAGAGAGAAAGGAAGAGGGGAGAAAGGAGAGAGGGGGGAGAAGGGAGACGGTGGGAAGGGGGGTTAGGAGAGGGGAAGGGGGAGGGGGGAAGTGCAATCAATGCACGATGACGCAAGCGCTAGTTGCTCAGCACCGCCAGATGTCGGCCCTCAGCCCTCACAGCCCTCACAGCCCTCAGGACTCAGCCCTCAGCCCTCAGCCCTCAGCCCTCATAGACCTCAGCCCTCAAAGACCTCACAGCCATCAGCCCTCAGCCCTCAGCCCTCACAGCCCTAAGCCCTCAGCCCTCACAGCCCTCACAGCCCTCAGCCCTCAGCCCTCACAGCCCTCACAGCCCTCAGCCCTCACAGCCCTCAGCCCCCACAGCCCTCAGCCATCACAGCCCTCAGCCCTCACAGCCCTCAGCCATCACAGCACTTAGCCCTCGCAGCCCTCAGCCCTCACAGCCCTCACAGGTTTCACAGCCCTCACAGCCCTCACAACCATGACAGGTTTCACAGCCCTCACAGCCCTCACAGCCTTCACAGCCCTCACAGCCCTCAGCCCTCACAGCCCTCAGCCCTCACAGCCCTCAGCCCTCACAGCCCTCACAGCCCTCAGCCTTTACAGCCCTCAGCCCTCACAGCCCTCACAGCCCTCGCAGCCCTTAAAGCCTTCACAGGTTTCACAGCCCTCACAGCCCTACAGCCCCCAGCCCTCATCCCTCACAGCCCTCACAGCCCTCACAGCCCTCACAGCCCTCACAGCCCTCACAGCCCTCACAGCCCTCACAGCCCTCACAGCCCTCAGCCCTCAGCCCTCAGCCCTCACAGCCCTCACAGCCCTCACAGCCCTCACAGCCTTCAGCCCTCACAGCCCTCACAGCCCTCACAGCCCTCGCAGCCCTCACAGCCTTCACAGCCCTCACAGCCCTCACAGCCATCAGCCCTCACAGCCATCAGCCCTCACAGCCCTCATCCCTCACAGCCCTCGCAGCTCTCAGCCCTCACAGCCCTCAGCCCTCACAGCCCTCACAGCCCTCACAGCTCTCACAGCCCACTAGGCCCCATTGCCGTCAGCCTCCACAGCCCTCACAGCCCTCACAGCCCTCAGCCTTCACAGCCCTCAGCCCTCACAGCCCTCAGCCCTCACAGCCCTCAGCTCCCACAGCCGTCAGCCCTCATATCCCTCACAGCACTCACGGCCCTCAGCCCTCACAGCGCTCAGCCCTCACAGCCCTCACAGCCCTCACAGCCCTCACAGCCCTCAGCCCTCACAGCCCTCACAGCCCTCACAGCCCTCACAACCCTCACAGCCCTCAGCCCTAAGCCCTCACAGCCCTAAGCCCTCACAGCCCTCACCCTTCACAGCCCTCACAGCCATCACAGCCCTCACAGCCCTCAGCCCTAAGCCCTCACAGCCCTAAGCCCTCACAGCCCTCACCCTTCACAGCCCTCACAGCCATCACAGCCCTCACAGCCCTCAGCCCTAAGCCCTCACAGCCCTAAGCCCTCACAGCCCTCACAGCCATCACAGCCCTCACAGCCCTCAGCCCTCACAGCCCTCAGCCCCAAGCCCTAAGTTGCCGCCCCACAACCCACACTACTGACGTTAGCCAAGGATCAGATTACAGTAACATTTATAACCCTAACCTTGCGTTAACATTATATAACCCTAACCCTGCGTTAACATTATATAACCCCAACCTTGCGTTAACATTATATAACCCTAACCTTGCGTTAACATTATATAACCCTAACCTTGCGTTAACATTATATAACCCTAACCTTGCGTTAACATTATATAACCCTAACCTTGCGTTAACATTATATAACCCTAACCTTGCGTTAACATTTTATAACCCTAACCTTGCGTTAACATTATATAACCCTAACCTTGCGTTAACATTATATAACCCTAACCTTGCGTTAACATTATATAACCCCAACCTTGCGTTAACATTATATAACCCTAACCTTGCGTTAACATTATATAACCCTAACCTTGCGTTAACATCATATAACCCTAACCTTGCGTTAACATTATATAACCCTAACCTTGCGTTAACATTATATAACCCCAACCTTGCGTTAACATTATATAACCCTAACCTTGCGTTAACATTATATAACCCTAACCTTGCGTTAACATTATATAACCCTAACCTTGCGTTTACATTATATAACCCTAACCTTGCGTTAACATTATATAACCCCAACCTTGCGTTAACATTATATAACCCTAACCTTGCGTTAACATTATATAACCCTAACCTTGCGTTAACATTATATAACCCTAACCTTGCGTTAACATTATATAACCCTAACCTTGCGTTAACATTATATAACCCCAACCTTGCGTTAACATTATATAACCCCAACCTTGCGTTAACATTATATAACCCTAACCTTGCGGTAACATTATATAACCCTAACCTTGCGTTAACATTATATAACCCTAACCTTGCGTTAACATTATATAACCCTAACCTTGCGTTAACATTATATAACCCTAACCTTGCGTTAACATTATATAACCCTAACCTTGCGTTAACATTATATAACCCTAACCTTGCGTTAACATTATATAACCCCAACCTTGCGTTAACATTATATAACCCTAACCTTGCGTTAACATTATATAACCCTAACCTTGCGTTAACATTATATAACCCCAACCTTGCGTTAACATTATATAACCCTAACCTTGCGTTAACATTATATAACCCTAACCTTGCGCTAACATTATATAACCCCAACCTTGCGTTAACATTATGAGTGAATGATTGTTTCTAGAGTAAAAAGTTGTATTTTAATCACAAGGGTATATTTTGTGTATTTAAAAAATACATTGTTTTTAATTATAGTTTAAAACTTTAGTTCGATTATTATATATGTCAAATTACATAGCTTTTCAAAATCGATGGAGAATTTTATTTTCAATAGTTTAAATTTATGGTGCATTTGCAAAGAACTAAGTCACGTCGTGTGATCCGTGACTTTTGATGGTAAGTATCATCGCAGCGAATTTCAAAACATTTGCGGCCACAATTCGTTCTGTATATTATTCACACAATAAACAAATTCACGCAATAAATAAATAAATGAACACAATAATTCACATATATAAATTCACTTAACATTCACACAATAAGTTACCCAATTTCTTCGGGTCGCGTTGCTTCACATTTTGAGCGAGCGTACGAGCACAAACAACAACATGTGCGCACAAAATTTTATAAAATTAAATCTAACCAAATCTTCGCATCAAAAGAAAGACGTCTGAAGGAGAGCACATGAATGACACGCGGCACAGAATGACGCAATTGTTCAGTACAAAGTTCAATTGTTTGTTGGGTGAACTTGTGGCATGGAACTGGTCGTATTGTTGTCTTCTTGTATGGTTGTATTGGTTGTATGGTCTTCTTGTAGGGTTGTATTGTTTTCTTGTCTTCTTGTATGGTTGTATTGTTTTCTTGTCTTCTTGTATTGTTGTATTAGTTGCATTTTTTTGTATTGTTCTGGAGGCCACATTGTTGGCATGTGAGTGTGACAGGCGGGACATGTGAGTGGGACAGGCGGGACATGCGAGTGGGACAGGCAGGACATGTGAGTGGGACAGGCGGGACATGTGAGTGGGACAGGCGGGACATGTGAGTGGGACAGGCAGGACATGTGAGTGGGACAGGCGGGACATGTGAGTGGGACAGGCGGGACATGTGAGTGTGACAGGCAGGACATGTGAGTGGGACAGGCGGGACATGTGAGTGGGACAGGCGGGACATGTGAGTGGGACAGGCAGGACATGTGAGTGGGACAGGCGGGACATGTGAGTGGGACAGGCGGGACATGTGAGTGGGACAGGCAGGACATGTGAGTGGGACAGGCGGGACATGTGAGTGGGACAGGCGGGACATGTGAGTGTGACAGGCGGGACATGTGAGTGGGACAGGCGGGACATGCGAGTGGGACAGGCAGGACATGTGAGTGGGACAGGCGGGACATGTGAGTGGGACAGGCAGGACATGTGAGTGGGACAGGCGGGACATGTGAGTGGGACAGGCAGGACATGTGAGTGGGACAGGCAGGACATGTGAGTGTAACAGGCAGGACATGTGAGTGGGACAGGCGGGACATGTGAGTGGGACAGGCAGGACATGTGAGTGGGACAGGCGGGACATGTGAGTGGGACAGGCAGGACATGTGAGTGGGGCAGGCGGGACATGTGAGTGGGACAGGCGGGACATGTGAGTGGGACAGGCAGGACATGTGAGTGTGACAGGCAGGACATGTGAGTGTGACAGGCGGGACATGCGAGTGGGACAGGCAGGACATGTGAGTGGGACAGGCGGGACATGTGAGTGGGACAGGCAGGACATGTGAGTGGGACAGGCGGGACATGTGAGTGGGACAGGCAGGACACGTGAGTGGGACAGGCAGGACATGCGAGTGGGACAGGCAGGACATGTGAGTGGGACAGGCGGGACATGCGAGTGGGACTGGCAGGACATGTGAGTGGGACAGGCGGGACATGCGAGTGGGACAGGCAGGACATGTGAGTGGGACAGGCGGGACATGTGAGTGGGACAGGCAGGACATGTGAGTGGGACAGGCAGGACATGTGAGTGGGACTGGCAGGACATGTGAGTGGGACAGGCGGGACATGTGAGTGGGACAGGCAGGACATGTGAGTGGGACAGGCGGGACATGCGTGTGGGACAGACAGGACATGTGAGTGGGACAGGCGGGACATGCGAGTGGGACAGGCAGGACATGTGAGTGGGACAGGCGGGACATGCGAGTGGGACTGGCAGGACATGTGAGTGGGACAGGCGGGACATGCGAGTGGGACAGGCAGGACATGTGAGTGGGACAGGCGGGACATGTGAGTGGGACAGGCAGGACATGTGAGTGGGACAGGCAGGACATGTGAGTGGGACTGGCAGGACATGTGAGTGGGACAGGCGGGACATGTGAGTGGGACAGGCAGGACATGTGAGTGGGACAGGTGGGACATGGGAGTGGGACAGGCAGGACATGTGAGTGGGACAGGCAGGACATGTGAGTGGGACAGGCAAGACATGTGATTGGGACAGGCGGGACGTGTGAGTGGGACAAGCGGGACATGTGAGTGGGACAGGCGGGACATTTGAGTGGGACAGGCAGGACATGTGAGTGGGACAGGCGGGACATTTGAGTGGGACAGGCAGGACATGTGAGTGGAACAGGTGGGACATGTGAGTGGGACAGGCAGGACATGTGAGTGAGACAGGCGGGACATGTGGGTGGGACAGGCGGGACATGTGAGTGGGACAGGCGTGACATGTGAGTGGGACAGGCAGGACATGTGATTGGAACAGGCGGGACATGTGAGTGGGACAGGCGGGACATTTGAGTGGGACAGGCAGGACATGTGATTGGAACAGGCGGGACATGTGTGTGGGATAAGCGGGACATGTGAGTGGGATAGGCGGGACATGTGAGGGGATAATCGGGACATGTGAGTGAGACAGGCGGGACATGTGAGTGGGACAGGCAGGACATGTGAGTGGGACAGGCAGGACATGTGAGTGGGACAGGCTGGACATGTGAGTGGGACAGGCAGGACATGTGAGTGGGACAGGCAGGACATGTGAGTGGGACAGGCAGGACATGTGAGTGGGACAGGCAGGACATGTGAGTGGGACAGGCAGGACATGTGAGTGGGACAGGCAGGACATGTGAGTGGGACAGGCAGGACATTTGAGTGGGACAGGCAGGACATATGAGTGGGACAGGCAGGACATGTGAGGTACAAAAGATGCATTTACTCCTCACACAAATTGCACAAGATCTTACAACAAATTGTTTTCTTTCAGTTACTTATTTTTCTTCTCGAAATGAGTATTAAAAAAACAGAATTACAAGAATTTTCCAATTTACACTTACTCCAAAATCTCCTACTCCAAAATTACCTTCTTCAAAATCTTAGGTTTTGTCGTTCCTATCGAAAATATAATAGTCACAGCAATTATGTCGCTTGATGCTAAGAATTCGTAAGGATCGAAATGTGATCAGAAAATGGGAATATATACCCGATTTGTTCATTTTTCATATTGTACAGTGATGCAAGCAGTTGCGCAGAAGTGTTGAAGTAATTACAGCAGTCGCCGATGTTTCTTTAACTAAAGAGACAGACATTTTAATACATCGCTGTGTATGAAAGTAGTTGCAGTAGTAACTCGTTACCACAGTTTCAGTGAGTTTACGTATGAAGTTCCTGCGTGTACAAGAATATAATTAGAGGTTTATTAAAGAATTAGTGCCTGTTTCTGAGCAGTTAAATACCCGCATAGACAGGAACTTCTTCGAGGAGCGCAGTGTTTCTTCCTTTGGGAGTGAGAATACAAAAAGATGACGTAGTGACAATGAAAGGCATGAAAGGCAGGTAGTGACACTGCAAGGCAGGTAATGACACTATTTTGATCATGTACATGATATTGGGCTCTATTTTTGAGTGCTTATGTTATAAATTTTTGCTCTCTTGTATTACGTTACATTTTGCTACGGCTAACTGAAATGCTCAGAATATAAACCGTTGCTGCATGCAACATATTGATGGACAAAATGTGGAGTATGAAAGAACTATATTTACATGAAATAGCTAGATGAATTTCATTACTGAGTTGTACACCTGCCAAGTGCTAAAAATGGCTTAGGCTTTTTGATACGCCATAGAACGCCTATCCGACGAGTTTGAGTGCTATATATAAAAATAGGAGTATCACATTCCTTGTCAATTCTCTTACGTTATAAACGTCGTCATTTTGCACATATTTCGTAAGTAAAAATAGATAAAATAACTTATATGAAACACCTGCTTACATGAGCTTCTCAAATTCTAAAAACGTCTCTCCATCATGGACGGTTAAGTCAATGTATTGGATTCTGTCGTACATGTTCCATAAAGAGGGGCAATTAGGAAGCGTTTTTTTAATTTGTCTTGTGTGGAATCCCTCAAGCAAATTCTGACTTGCGTGTTATAGTTCGATTAAATCCAAATTTTTAGTTCGATGAGGAATCAATGAAACAAAAATTTTACAATGAATGTTTTAAAACAAATAGCGTTAAAAAAGTGATGTAGTAGATTTAAGACGAATTTTCTGGATTGAGCGGCCAAAATAAGCTGCGCAATATATTTGAAGGTTCCAGAATTTTCGTCTCTCAATCATGAAAATTCTTGGTCTGTGATACAAAAAAAAATTCGGTCGGTGTTACAAAAAATAAACAAATAGAGTGACTGAAACTCAGTAGACGAGCTGTCATGGAAGGATGTGCCCAATTACGGGAGTCTTTTGAGCTTCGCCTCAATTTCGGTGATCAAACGAAGATTTGACAGTTGTCCTTTAACAGCAGAGTGCTTCCTGAATGTTCTATCGCACGTATTCTTGAGTTGTGCTTTTATACTACTTCTTTTGCAGATGTAGTAAAAAACTCCAAAATGCATTTTTAGATTATAAGGTAAAATATTCTACCGGATATTCTTAATCTATAAATAGGAATCATAAATAAGTTCTCATATCCTGAAATTATGATTGTAATTCTAAGGAGGTTAATTTTCAACCTAAAATCACCAGTTAATAATAGCTTTATATTTTTCCGCATTTCTTTTCATTGCTTCCGCTGCATATTTCCAAAAAGATTAGTTTACCTTTCAAAAGTTTTTTAAGAGATTGCAAGTAGTCTACGGACATCTTACGTAATATTTAAGTTACTCTGGATGACTAGGTTGTGACACACCGTAAGGAGTTTGAGTAGCTAGCCTCTTATGTCGCTGCATCATTGCAAGACTGTCATAACTAAAAATTTCAAGTATAGAGTTACAATATATAGAGTTATAATGCATAGAGCTACAACGTATAGAGTTACAATGTATAGAGTTATATATTATAAAGTTACACTGTATAGGGTTACAATGTATAGAGTTACAATGTATAGAGTTACAATGTATAGAGTTACAATGTATAGAGTTACACTGTATAGAGTTACAATGTGTGAAGTTACAATAAAATAGCAACAAATTTCCTTTTTAATTATTTAACAGTCAAGTGGAACCCTATTTACCTCCTTTTTGCTCGTTTAATTAATAATAAAGTGAAACCCTATTTACCTAATCACGATGGTATATTTTGTTGATTTACTTGAAATTGTTAAAGTTATATGACTTCGATACTTAAAAATACTTCAACATATTCATGAGTTCAGCACTGGAACTGCCTAAGTTACATAACCTCGCTGCAATGAGGTCTGTAGTGAAGTGCCGGCCCAGTCTCCTGTAGTGTTGTTATCCAGTTCTCATTCCTGCGAACGCCAGCTCTCCCCTGTATTTTATTTCTGTACAAAGTTATTACAGCAGTTATATTTCTATTTGTTACATTCCAGCAGTTACATTCCTATTTATTACATTCCAGCAGTTACATTCCTATTTATTGCATTCCAGCAGTTACATTCCTATTTATTACATTCCAGTAGTTACATTCCTATTTATTACTAAACAGCAGTTACACTCCTCTTTATTACATTTCAAAAAATACATTATTGTTCATTACTTACCGGCAGTTACATTCCTCTTTATTACTTACCAGCAGTCACATTCCTCTTTACTACATTCCAGCAGTTACACTCTTGTTCACTCTAATTTGGTTCATTCAGAGTAAAATAAAGGTCCGTCATGGATTAAATTCACAGTACTGAGATTTCGCTAAGAATTTGAAGCCTGTGAAGGTTTTTCGCTCCTTTGATTTCTGTGAACTTTAGGCCTGACAGCGAGGTATTCTGCTGTGTCGAACTCTAGCGCAAAGTTTTAACGAAGAACACGCTTTAAAATCATTATTTTGGCATCATTTTATTGGTATTGCATCGCAAAGTTAAAAGGAAGAAATAACTCAAACAAATAACTCAGTCACTTACGGGAAAAATGGAATTACGGTGTTATAGATAATACTATTCTGCATTGGGTGAGAGCACTTACATATTTATATGCATGTATACATGTTTTTTAATGCTATACATATATCTATGGTTATGTATATGAAGTTTCAACGTTTCGCTGCTCCCTAAACGATGAAAAGATATATAATCCATGTATAAATATGTATAATTATATTTATGCACATATACATGGATTATGTTTTCATCGTTTAGGGAGCAGCGAAACGTCGAAACTTCAAAGAAGACAAGAACATCTACTGACGTAACTGGGCTCCTTTAAAGGGGAGAGACTTGCTAGCGGTCGGGCAAGTTCAAGGTAGAAAGAGAGAGCAAAGGAGGGCACGGGACGTGAATCTACCAATGCCAAGGTCGCTCTGAGGTAGACAGCCTGTCTAGGCCTAGCGAGAGTAGAACGAGGGAGGAGAGGGGTCGTATGAACATGGTAACTCCTCAGTAAAGTAGATGGAATCTACCATTTCAAGATCAAGGTAGACCGGCGTAGACGCTCGGGCCTCACCTCTCTCTCTCTCATATCGATTTGGGGCAGAGAAGTAGAGAGCATTTCCTTTTGCACACTTCTGCGGTATTGTATTCGTGTCTGAAACATTTTCCCTTTCTATGCTGTTGAGGCTGATTTGCTTCCTGTAATTTGTGTCAAGATCATTTTTACACAAATAAATCAGGCACATTTTGGCTGATTTATTTATGTATGTGCAACATCCCGCCGTCTTCGTTCTGTTTAAATGTACACCCTCTTCTCTGGGTAACTTACGCCTCCCTCTCAATTGTGTCGGTATTTAAACACGCCTTCTCTGGATTTTATATGAATTTTAAATGTACACTTGAACTGACGCGTCGTGATGCAATATTAGATGGTATCTGCTTGAGAGATTCTTTTTTACGAGTTGCTGGGAGTATTTGTAGCTATTGAGGTTATGTATAGTGATCTTAGGTTAGGTTAATTTGGTGATACGTACTCATAGTGTCTTCCCTTCTTGGATATTCATTTTGTACTTTTCGACTAGATCTTTATGGTCCGAAGGTAGTGACTACAAATTGTTCTAACCCAAGTTTGATAATCAATGAAACAAACATGCAAAGTCCTTGGGAGACACAGAACCGTCAAATCACTTCAAACTTCGATGCTTTCCACGGGGAGAAGAAAATACTCCCTGCACTTTTGGCGAATAATTTTACCAAATGGCAAAACGGTAAAATTATTTTTTATCCTGCAAGAAAACTAATGAATATTACATTATCGAATTAGAACTTTTACCCTTTTTAACCTCGACTATTCTTTATAATGTTCCGAATCACAAGCCTGTATCTCCGTTGAAGTGCATTTCAGCGCACGAAGCACACCTTCAGAAATTTTCTCCGCGCCTTTTTACGGGAGTCCTCCAGAGCTTCAGATGTTGTGTGGGAGGATGCGCGCGACGCTGGATGAATCAAACAGATTAATTTCCAGCATTAAGGTAAGGCGGCGAGTTTTACTTTTAAACACTTAACCTTCACTAGCTGTAAAACCTCGTAAAATGTTCCTGTTGAAGTTCATATGTCAAGTTCGGCGTGTGAGAAACTGCACTGTTCTCGAAGGGAAGACAGCGGATTGCTTGAGAGATTTTTTCCAGCTTTAGTAAGCAAACGAACACAGATTTATGCAATGCTAGAAGAACGTATGATGTTCACTTTCACATTTTTTTCGAACAGAAGAGAGATTTTCATACTCTGGATATAGTAGTCGATACCAAAGTGAAAAGGTTTTCGACCAGTAAAAACTGTTCATCAGGAGTCTGAATTCTTTGCGAGAGACTTTCTCAGCATTCCATTAATCTAGCTATCGAACTCTGGTGCAACAGCGACAAAATTTTCTAATCTGAAAACGCGACATTGTTTGTGCACGTACTTCCTTGCTCTTGTAGAGAACAATTAAGGCGTGTTCCAACCAATCGCTTTCCTTGAGGAGTTTAAATAGTTGCTTACGCTGTTGCATCTGGCTAACTTCCGCCACGACCTCTCTTAACTTGATCTTGCCCTTGCTTCGACGGCTCTGATATTTTCTGGAAAAGAGAAATTCAAGGCAACCTCCGCAAGACTGATTTTCTATACGCAAATGAAATTCAACGCAGTATTTCCAACGGTTTTCTACAGTTCAGCGCAGTAAGGCGTTATGATGTTGGAATGGAGCAGTAAAATTCGTCAACAGTTTTCGTTGCAGTGAAAATCGATTGAAGACGATAAATATTCAGTGTCGTACAAACAATACGCGATACGGCAGCGCGTGCTGCCAGGAAACGTGATCGGCCAATAGTGAGCACGAACCGCCCGCTGTGGTTCGTTTCCGATCAGTGGGGTTAACCGACGGAATTACTGCAGTAGCACATGCAGTCACAGTGCGGGAAAAAAGTTCTAAACGCGTCGTGATATCTGTATCGCTGCATTATTTACTGGTAACTGTGCTATCACTTGAACAGTCAACATAATTTTTGTTGCTAATTAAATTAAAAATGGGTGATTTAGCTCAGGAAAGAATGACCGGGAACATAAAATGAACTCATGGGACAAAATGTCAAGAATGATTTGCAGCACCTTAGCTGTAATGGGTAGAAACTGAAAGTGCATCGATGTTGTCAATGAGAATTCAGCTTTTAAAAGTAAGGAAACACGAGGACTAATATCGAACAAAAACAGCAACACATGGAGAGGAATTATCTTCTGAGTTTCATGACGCTTTGTGAAGTTTTGGCTGCAAGTCTCATGAAGGTTAAGCGTAAAATAAAAACTGAAAACGGCTTTACATAAACTTATAAATACTTTGAAATTTAGTGAGATTTCAAAATTTTTGCAAACAAATGGAATACCGGTATTCAAAGTGCATCAAAATAGGCAACATCATGCGCCGTGTTATCGCTCCATAGCGTTAAGCTTTGCAGCAACGCTAGAATAGACAGCACGCTTCGCAAAAGAAATAATCCAACGACTTCTACATGTATTGTGCCCGCAATTGTTACTCAACTCAGAGAACGCATGTGTAGCAAAAGAAAGAAATAAAAAAACAGCTCATTTTCAAAAAAGGTGATACAAAAAGTTCATAAATGGTTTTTAAAATATCCTAAAGTAAGGATCTTTAGTTGATGCGACTACAGCAGAGTTTGCAAGGAAGATTTCGTTTTTAAGACAGCAAGTGTTACACGACAGATCGCAGGTTGAGCAGAAGTCAAAGAGCTACAGCTCCTGCTGCGACCAGCCCTTCTTTAAAGAGGCAGCGGGGGTGGCAGTGAAGAGGTAGTGCCGTTCGATGGCTGTAGTGACGTCACACGCAGCGTCACACCACCGTCCGCAGCATCAGAGAGGGGGGGGCCCTTACCCCCTCTATACCTCCCCCTTCTTCTCTGCCTTGCCCCCTCTCGCTTCCTTCCGGTTGTGCTGCAGGGTTCCGAATTCCTCTTTTATCGTTTGAGATCCGTAAGCTGCTTTGTGTCTACACCACTATTCGATACTGACAACTCAATATTTCATTTTCAAATCGTGATTGTAGGATAAAGTAAATTTAGTAAATTTTATATTATTTGAGAATGTAAGATTTTCAATTACATATAAGATAGACGACCATTTCCCTCACGATGCATTTGAGATGGGAGCAACAAAAAGCAAGGAGGTTCAAAGACGGTGGCAGCCTGCAGAGCACGTCAGAGCTTCCACTTGACATGCTCCCTCATTCGTCACTCACACGTAACTGGAAGTCTGGAACGTCTCTGAAGCTCGCGTCAGACGTCACAGCTGTCACCGTCGCCGATTGATCTCAATGTCATTTAACATCCTAGGAGATATTTTAAGATTCACTACCGACTTCTTCTTTCAAAATAGCTCCGAAGATTTGTAACCTTTCGCTTCACTGACTTCATCGGCCTTTCTGAACTTGACTGAGGTCAAAATTGAAGACGATATCCGCGTAAATACCTCAGATGACGAACATGGCTTTGAGAGAACTGAAACTTTGTTGTTGGACCGGAGTTCAGCGACGAGATGAGCTTTGTACGAATACCTGCACTCTCAAAACACGCCAAAAGCAACGAAAAATATGAGCAACATCAAATGGTGACTCGAAATATTACTAATAAGGTATCCTGATGACCACAGGCGTATGAGGCATAGAGAAGTCAAACAATTGAACACTTCAAACTGTTTATTTCTACCTGCAGCGTATCAGTACAGTCATTTTTATAAGCGTTTACAGCTAACTGACTGGTTGAGATATAACTACTTGTAGGCTCTACTAAGGTTCAATGACTTCTAAGGCCTCCTATGGAAAATATGTTCTACATTTACTATGTCATTTGTTCGAGAACACTCATCTCTTACAAACTCTAAACTAATTGAATACATTTGTTATTGTGAGAGCGTGAATATTGATACTTATGAGCAATAATGCATGTAAGAACTACTTATTCTAAAAATTTTAAAATTAGTTTATTTCGAGATTAGCCTATTTATGCCGGTATGAGAAAAAGCTTGCAAGCTTTTTTAAAGGCTCTGTATCCGTGGCCGAGTGGTTGAGAACGCGCCCTTCACGAGAAGGTGTCGGCGGTTCGAATCCCGGCGCCGCGCGGTGATTTCACCCGTTTGGAAAAGGGAGAACTCAGCCACAGTTCCCCACTCCACCCAGGTGTAGGAAATGGATACCGGCTTGACCGGGGGTAACCATCATTGCGACCTGGTGTAAATTATAAAGCATTTGAAAAACCAATGTACAAGATGAAATGTTTCAGGCTTGATTGAGTGGAATAAAGCATCCTTTTTTTATTAACTTTTCTCACTCATGTTCGAAGGCATCGAGTTCCATGCCTTAATTTCAACGACGTGGACACTGTCTTGAGATTAGCTTTTGTTATCATAAGGGAGTACGAATTTACCTCGGTTTCTAGTTAAATGACCGTGATGGTCAGTTTGAGAGCATACTAATTGTTTAGTATTTATTTCGCCCTTATCGTTCAAAGTTTCATACTATAAAGTACGCACGGAAAACTAGCCAAAATTTGTAAGTAATAATATATGTATGTAGGTATGTGAATTAATTATTTGCATGGACTTTGGGTTTCCAGTTTTTAAATGCTTTAATAGCTCTTTTTTTATAAAATGAAAATTACATTCGTAGTATCTATCGCATGACATGCTTCTATTCCATATTCCAAAACTCGATGAACTAAAGATTTATTCAGTATTTCATAGGTTTCCCGAGATAATAATTTTTTACCTAAATGAAAATTTAAATTATTCAAGTATCAATATACGAGAAATGAGCTACATTCGTTTAATTATTATCAGTGGTAATTCCCAAGAATTTTGATGAGTTAGCGTCTCCAGGCTCTCCATTTCTGATTATGAGGATCGACCGACTTGGCTAATATAAAGAGGTTTCGAGTCTGTGGAACCAAGACTTGGAACTCAAATCCTGCTGAGATCCGTGAAAGAAAATTTTTCGAAGCTTTCGAAAGGAATCTTGAGTCCCTATTTCTATAGGAATGTTAATCTCATAAAATAACCAAATCAAAACTTTCCTGCTAAATTATTCATACTGTCAGGGTAATTCACCATGGTTAATGACGTAGATCTTACGTCTGATCTCACGTATTTTCTAGAATATACTGTTCTCATAATAATAATTTTCATTGTAAAATTATTATCGAATTTTAAGATATCTAATTCACTGGTTAGTTTAGTATGCACCGAGCTTAAGTGAATTCAGTTAGAGATAATCGTACATCTCAAAATAGCGTTGAAGATGGGATGTCCTAGAAGTCGCTGAACTTACTCGGACCCTCAAGTAGCTATACTCAAATGGGTCAATGGTAATTACCTTTAGATACAATTTTCAGATGTATCGCTTGGGGTAAATAAAATTGTTACCTCTGTTAACATTGTTCTTTTGCCACTTTTGGAAATGTGTAGCTAGGGCAATAAATCAAACTTTAAGTAGCTACGAATATATTTAAAACTTAATAATCTTTCTCTTACAACGTTTTTAAAACAAATTATAAAATATTCGTCCGCAGCATTAGAAATAAACAATTTTCTTTTACATGATTTTTCACCACGTACTACTCAATCAAACTTTTAAAAACTATTCCATTTTTTAAAGGTTTCTATTTATTCATATACTCCGATAAATTAGCTCAAATTAAATAGTAATGGCAAGACAATTAAGTAGTATATTATAAACGCAGTTTTAATAAAAGAAAATAATACCTCAAATTGCATGCCCTTCAGCATGATCTCAACTTTTGCCCTCATATATTAAGAATTTGCCCTCTTCTTTGAACGTAAAGCTTTACTATAGATTGTATATAAATATTCTTTGATGTGAATACTTTTCTATTATCCTGGTACCTACTACTTTTTCCAATTTTTACTATGAAGTGAAACTGAACTTAACGCTCGAATGAGGTGAAAATTGATTGGATATCACAGATCTATGAACTTCTCCCTAATGGGGAACTAATTGAATTTGACTTTTAAAGGTTGAATATCGAGGAATTTATCGATTTCACAAGGAGATGTTCTTTTACAAAGGCGGGTCACCAGTGCTCCTGGTAGAGCACACTTAATAGCTAAATGAATGGATTACGGCCTCTGACTCAGAAGGAGTTAGGCGGTATTCGGACGCAATATTTCAAGCGTCTACAATCAACAACAAAATTACCACGAGCCAACACCGGGGAAAATGAGAGAATAGTTTCACTCGCCGGTATGGGATTTATTGAGGGGGAAGGTTGCACTCCGAAGTGCGAGGCCTGATTCTTGTTCGAGAGACGATCTTGGTGAGAGTCCGAGGAGGTTGCGGGACTTCAGACGATTCGTTCAGCTCAGGCTTGTGAAGCGCGTGCTGGAGTGTGAAGTCGATGATGTGTAAGTGTGGAGGTTCCGACACTAAGAGAGTAGTGAATTGGGTGCTGAGTAGGGAATTTGTTACCGGTTGGGAAAACTCGGTAAGAAATGGGGACTCTCGCCCAAATGGTCTCAACTGGAGATTTTAGCGGCTTAGCTGCAGGGATGCAGGCCTTCCAGTATAGTGAAATTTGAACAGGGGGAACAACTGGGAGAAGAACTCGGAGGAGGTAAGCTCCTTACATTAAGGGTCAGGGTTTGGTTCCATACGTGTTTGTGAGTGCATGAATGTGTGGTCCAGCAGAACAATTGCCCCTCTGGGGCCCAAGCACTAACACAGGAGAATCGAACACGAGAATGACGCCTCTGCCTGAAAATGGCTATCGGAACTTGCGAAATGGTTCTACGTAATGTTTCCAACGGAAGTGACGGGCGGAAACGTGGTCGGAAAATATTTTCGAAAGACATTTTTTGTAACATTTTGGGTTTTAACGAATAAATTCGGTCTTGTAAATTTATAAAAATAATTACATTTGTATAATTTAATTTTAGGAAGTTAGTTTTTTAATATTTTATGAAATTAGGCTGAAGTGCGGCTGAGGGTTCACTACAGCTACCCCCCAACGCATGTAGAACCGAAAGGTCTGGTAACAGTGAAGCTGTTACTTGTAAGGTGCTCGAGGGAGTTAAAAAAGGGAAGTTCCCACAAGAAAGCTTGACAGAGGAAAATAGATGAAAATAGTGGAAGGTTAACTCTGGAACTATGAAAGTTTCAGCTCGGATCCCCAACTGGGACCATAAAAGAATCTGTGAGGCTAGCATCACTGAGCACAATCGTGCTAGAAGTGTCCGCCGAAATGGAGGCACCCGAATCACCAGACTCCGACTGCGTTCTTTGAACGGTATACCGGGGAATCTAGAATTGGTCGCCTTCCACGTCTTTAGGAACCTCAATCAACTAAGACAGGTACGAATTCGTTGGCTCGACAGGTGTTGACCTGAGGCGAAATCGCAGTCTGGGTTTGTGACATTATGCCCTCAAAAAAATATAAAAGATCAGTTCCTTACTTTCCCAAAACACATATGCCGGTTAAATACAGCAAATGTGCGACGTAAGTCGTTTGTACAGCCTCCCTAGGCAACGTGCGTGCTCCTCAGGCGTCCCCAAGGCTACAAGCACACCGACCAGACGGCGATACAAAAATTGGGAGATCGGGTAAGAGCTTGGTATTTGGGATACGGAGGAACTTACAAAAGACCAACGGTGCACACCCGGCAGTCCCTTGCAACGATCGCAGCGTTGAAATTTATGGTTGGGGAACATATTTGAAGAAAAAATAAGTCAATTGCTCAGAATGACAAGTTGGTGTTTCGTACACCTTATTTAATTTGGTGCTTCAGTAGCAATGGTGCTGCAGTAGCAATGGAAATTGCGAAGGTTATTAATAAGGAGCTTCAGTAGCAATGGAAAAACAATCCTAGAAGGTCTCCTATGGTTTGCTTCAGTAGCAATGGAAATGCATGAAGAGTTTTGTAAAAGGTGGCTTCAGTAGCAATGGAAAAACATGAAGAATTTGTTAGAATAGGCTGCAGTAGCAATAACTTATTATTAGGGAAGAGTTTAGAGAGGGAATACTATGTTTGACTACTGAGAGTAGAGAAAAAGATGGAAAGGAACACTACCTCCTCCAAGGTTCAACATGCAACAGCTGCAAACAGCCTCGACATGCGCTCAAAAACCCCCAGATGATGGCTGCGGCAATTCAATTGTTTGATTATTTATCTAGCTCTGGTATGAATTCTGGTCACCAGTATGAACTTCTCCCTAATGGGGAACTAATTGAATTTGACTTTTAAAGGTTGAATATCGAGGAATTTATCGATTTCACAAGGAGATGTTCTTTTACAAAGGCGGGTCACCAGTGCTCCTGGTAGAGCACACTTAATAGCTAAATGAATGGATTACGGCCTCTGACTCAGAAGGAGTTAGGCGGTATTCGGACGCAATATTTCAAGCGTCTACAATCAACAACAAAATTACCACGAGCCAACACCGGGGAAAATGAGAGAATAGTTTCACTCGCCGGTATGGGATTTATTGAGGGGGAAGGTTGCACTCCGAAGTGCGAGGCCTGATTCTTGTTCGAGAGACGATCTTGGTGAGAGTCCGAGGAGGTTGCGGGACTTCAGACGATTCGTTCAGCTCAGGCTTGTGAAGCGCGTGCTGGAGTGTGAAGTCGATGATGTGTAAGTGTGGAGGTTCCGACACTAAGAGAGTAGTGAATTGGGTGCTGAGTAGGGAACTTGTTACCGGTTGGGAAAACTCGGTAAGAAATGGGGACTCTCGCCCAAATGGTCTCAACTGGAGATTTTAGCGGCTTAGCTGCAGGGATGCAGGCCTTCCAGTATAGTGAAATTTGAACAGGGGGAACAACTGGGAGAAGAACTCGGAGGAGGTAAGCTCCTTACATTAAGGGTTAGGGTTTGGTTCCATACGTGTTTGTGAGTGCATGAATGTGTGGTCCAGCAGAACAATTGCCCCTCTGGGGCCCAAGCACTAACACAGGAGAATCGAACACGAGAATGACGCCTCTGCCTGAAAATGGCTATCGGAACTTGCGAAATGGTTCTACGTAATGTTTCCAACGGAAGTGACGGGCGGAAACGTGGTCGGAAAATATTTTCGAAAGACATTTTTGTAACATTTTGGGTTTTGACGAATAAATTCGGTCTTGTAAATTTATAAAAATAATTACATTTGTATAATTTAATTTTAGGAAGTTAGTTTTTTAATATTTTATGAAATTAGGCTGAAGTGCGGCTGAGGGTTCACTACAGATCTATGAACTTCTCCCAAAGTGGGGAAATCAAATGAATTTGATTTTTAAGGTTGAATATCGAGGAATTTATCAAGTGACAAGGAAGGTGTTCTTTTACAAAGGCGGGTCACCAGTGCTCCTGGTAGAGCACACTTAATAGCTAAATGAATGGATTACGGCCTCTGACTCAGAAGGAGTTAGGCGGTATTCGGACGCAATATTTCAAGCGTCTACAATCAACAACAAAATTACCACAAGCCAACACCGGAGGAAAATGAGAGAATAGTTTCACTCGCCGGTATGGGAATTTATTGAGGAGAAGGTTGCACTCCGAAGAGCGAGGCTTGACTCTTGTTCGAGAGACGATCTTGGGGAGAGTCCGGGGAGGTTGAATAACTTCAGACGATTCGTTCAGCTCAGGCTTGTGGAAGCGTGTGCTGGAGTGTGAAGTCGATGATGGTGTAAGTGTGGGAGGTTCCGACACTAAGTGAGTGGTGAATTTAGTGATGAGTATGGGGATAGCTACCGGTTGGGAAAACTCGGTAGGGAGGGACTCTCGACCCAAAGGTAGTCACAACTAAAGGTTCAAGCGGCTTAGCTGCAGGGATGCAGGCCTTCCAGTTTCACAAGTTAAATAAGAGGGGAAACTCGGAGAATCAACTCAGAGGCAAAACCCGGAGGATGAACCCGGAGGAGACTTGAAGGCGAAAACTTGGAGGAGGTAAGCTCCTTAAATTAAGAAGTTAGGGTTTGGTTTCATACGTGTTTGTGAGTGCGTGGATGTGTGGTCCAGTCGATCCTGTCAGGGGACATCGTGCTGGATTATTTGAACAAAAAAAACGAGTCTATTCATAACACATGTGCAAGACTGCGCAAACTGCAACATTAACAGGATAAACAATGGCAGGAGTCCGGTGATAAGAATCAGTCCGCAACTCTAGCGCCCGAGTCGCAGCCTGAATCATCTTAACACCAGAATCAGTGTTCCAGACCAACTGGTCACAAGCTCTATCCTGACATTACAAGCAGCAGCACAACTGAGTTTAAATGAACTACAGCCAAAAATAATAGCTAATGCACTGAGGTAATTAGATAATTAATGTACTAAGATATAAGTATGAGAAAAGGTGAAGTCTCTGTTTATATCTGGCCGTGGGGTATAGCCAGTCCTAACAAACCTCGACAAGCATCTGGGAGAAAAACGTGAGAAGGATAATAAGGCACTTTGGACTCAGCTTTTTTGGGTATATATTGGAAGGAAGCCGGAGAGGACCGCCGAGTCTTGAACCACCGATGAACTTGGCTAGAAGAGGGTTTGCAGTCCGGGCAGTCGGAAGGCTCCTGGAGAAGTGCTGGAGTCGACAGTGTGTGTGTGGGTAGCAAAGGATTTACGAGCCCAGTATATAGACTTTGAGGAACCGTGACGTTGTGAGTGATCGATTTTGATTGAGTTGAGGCCAGGCAGGGCGGCTCAAGTTGAGACAATTCTTAGGTGAGTTAAGTAGCATTAAAAACCCATGCCAGCGAGACAAAATGAGGCCCAAGGCCAGGTAAATTCTGATTAAGTCACGTCCAGTTAAGGTCGGGCCAGTTCCGGCCAGTTTAAGTTTAAGTTTTAGGCGAAGCAAAGCCCAAGGGGAGGCTGTTGCGAGTGGTGTGTGGCGATGACGTTGAAGTCACGAACGCGGTATGCACGAACTAGTAAGGCACGACAGAATGTGTTTCGAAAGGACGCCACGCAACAGTGCTGCCAGATTCAGAGGCTTGAAACACGAACATGTCAATCGTGACTTTAATTTTTATGCTTTTTGCACAAAAACTTTAAGGATTACGAGTTAGAAGTAGAAAATAATTAATAATAAATTATAGTAAGATTTTTAATGCTAATAATTAATTTATTTAAGTGCGAATGGGAAAATTTATAATTCTTACGCTTTGTAGCGATATGCTACATTACCCCCCAAGGCGCAGACCGAAAGGTCCACCCACTGCAATCATTTGTAGCGGGAAGGAGGTCTAACTACGCGCCCGTGCCGGGTTTGGCGGTCAGAAAATCTTACTACGCGGGGAAGTTTCACCAATCGTGTCTGCAAATGTAGATCGGCAAGAGTTCTAGGGACACGAGTTACTGCAGCGGGCTCGTCTGGTCTATCCAGACTTGTCGCTGTTTCAGTAAGAGGGCTAGAATTAGAATCTACGATAGGCTTAGGGATAGGGTTTGAATGTACAGGCACATAGAAAGGATTACACTCAAGTTGACTAGGCAACAAGGCAGCCAACTGAGGAAGCTGAGATGGTAGATATGATCGAGTCTCAGTGGAAAGAGAATTCTGTGGAGAGAATGATGAGTTAGAAGTTACACTATGATCGGAAGTGTACGCGACTTTTAATCGATCAATGCTCACAGGGTCGCGTGAGCCAGATCTTTCAAGGATGAAATATTTGGGTGTGCGTTTGAGTATTTTGAATGGGCCATCATAAGGACGCGTGAGTGTAGGTTTGATGGCGTCGTTTCGGACGTACACATGTGTGCAGTCTTGCAAAGCAGGATCCAGTTTGTCCTCAGTCTGAGGCATTCGCGGAGCCACATACTTGATCTGGCGCATGCAATCTTTTAGACAGGTTACATATGCGGAACGGTCAGCGGATGAAAATTCAGGCAAAGGTTTTGGGTCAACAATGTCGCCAGGGAGACGAAGTGTCTGACCATATAGCATTTCGGCCGCTGTGCATTGCTGATCCTGTCTATGTAAATTTCGGATGCTAAGTAGTACTACTGGAAGTCTGTCAGTCCAATCATTGCTGCAGTTTAGGCAACGTAATGCCGACTTTAAATCTCTGTGGACTCTCTCAATAAGTCCATTTGACTGTGGATGATAAGCAGTAGTGTTTACGTTTCCACACCCTAAAGCAGTGCTAAGCTCACTCCAGAATTTGGAGGTGAATTGTGATCCCCGGTCATGTGTGACACTTAAGGGAACACCAAATCTAGAGATCCAGTTGGACATGAAAGCGCGCGCTACAGTCTCGGTTTGGGTATCAGGAAGAGGGACAGCCTCAACCCAACGTGTGAACCTATCAATGATGGTCAACAAATAAGAATGACCGCGCGATAAAGGCAAAGGACCCACCAAATCTAGGTGTACAGAGTCGAACTTGTGACCTGTGAATGCACAACTCTGCAGCGCTGCACGATTATGTTTCACCACTTTACTACTCTGACATGCATGGCAATTTTGCACAATTTGCTTGACCTCCTTACGCATCGCTGGCCAGACGTAACGATCAGAAATCAAACGCAATGTACGGTTAATACCAGGATGAGAGAAGGAATGATAGTGGAGAACAGCTACTCTGCGGAGAGTCGCAGGAAGATACAAACGAGAAAGTCGCTTGGCATCACGGTACGCGCCGTCAACCAAGGTCAATTTTAGAGAGGAAGTGTTAGAAGGTTTGAGAAGGTCCTGAAGTTCAGGATCCTCCTTCTGCGCGTTTTTAATGTTGCCGAAAGTGATTTCACCACTGGTTTGGACAGTATTAATGCGCGATAGACAATCAGCGACAGTATTGTCCAACCCTTTTATGAAACGGATGTCAGTGGTAAATTGGCTAATATATGACAGGTTTCGAGCTTCTCTTGGCGAATGCCGCTCAGAAGGCATCTTGATCGCTGAGGTCAGAGGTTTGTGATCTGTGTAGATCACAAACTCCCTTGCCTCTAGAGCATAGCGAAAGTGTCTCACAGACAGATAGATAGCAAGAAGTTCCCTACCGAACGCGCTATAAGCACGCTCAGTGGGCGACAGCTTTTTGGAAAAGAAGGCAAGAGGAGAGATATGAGTGCCTACTTGTTGTTGCAACACAGCACCTACGGCGGTACTGGATGCATCAATAACGAGGCTAAAATCAGCATTAGCAATAGGGTAGGATAATTCAGTCGCGGAAGCTAACTTGTGCTTGATTTTCTCAAAAGCTTTGCGCGCTTCTTCTGTCCATTTTACCTCAATAAACAATTTTTTAAACAATTTAAACAATTTATTTACCACAGGAGATACAGAGGTAGAATGTTTCTTAAGTCTAGTACAATGGACAAGTTTGAATATAGCTACCTGTGGGCCCGAATAAGTTCAGCGACTTCTAGGGCATCCTACCATCACGCTATTCTAGGGTGTACAAAAGTTTAACCTAGTTCACTTAACCTAGTTTCGCATTAACTTAACCTAGTTTCGCATTAATAGATGCGAAAATAGATGCAATAGATTTGCCTTTTCGTTTCGGTTCGAGGAGATCAGACAAGGGCGCTAAAGTTTGAGCACAGTTGCGTATGAAACGATGATAGAAGTTAACAGAACCTAGGAACCTTCTTAGTTCCTTCTGGGTCTGTGGAAGAGGAAAGTTTTTGATCACTTCTACTTTGGAAGGCAAAGGTTTTAGACCTAGGCTAGAGATTTCATGACCTAAGTAGATCAGTGATGGCTTTCCGAGCTCACATTTTGCAGGATTTACGAGGAGTCCATTGTCGGACAATCTTTGAAAAACGACCCTAAGATGGTCTTTGTGCAACTCCGGGGTTGTGGATGCCACTAGGATGTCGTCTAGATAGACATAGGCGAAAGTGAGGTCAGAGAAAATTTCAGCCATGTGCCTTTGGAACGTCTGAGGAGCGTTCCTCAAGCCGTATGGCATTTTGAGGAACTCAAAGAGACCAAACGGAGTGATTACCGCGGTCTTAGGTATAGCACTCTCATCAAGTGGAATTTGATGAAAGGCGTGCTGAAGGTCTATCTTTGAGAAAATTTGAGCTCCCTCTAAATTTGCACTGAAATCATGCAAGTAAGGAATAGGGTAGCGATCAGGTAGAGTAACGGCATTCAACCTGCGGAAATCCCCGCACGGTCTGAATTCACCGTTAGCCTTGGGTACTAGCAAAAGAGGGCTAGCCCAAGGACTTTTGGAACTGCGGATAATGCCATTTTCTTGCATGCGCGCAAATTCTTTCTTGGCTAACGCCAATCGATCAGGCGGCAATCGCCTTGCACGGGAGTAGACCGGCGGACCTTGCGTCTCTATGAAGTGCTTTGTGCTGGTCTGCATTTTTGTTGAAACTAAGTTAGAATTTGTCAATGCAGGAAAATCTTTTAGTAATTGCTCAAACATGCACTCTTCCTTTAAGGCGATAGAGAAAGAATGCAAGACATTAGCTCTAGTTATGCCACAAGCGGGAATTGAGATCTGTGTCTCCTCGTCCCTAATTCTACGGTTTTTAACATCTACAAGTATGCCAAACTTGGCTAAGAAATCCGCGCCAATGATAGGCTCTTGGACTTCCGCGATGAGGAAGGTGAAACGAAAGTTTCGCCTCAATCCCAGACTGCACTCTAATACTCTTTCACCGTAACAAGGAATTGGCGTGCCGTTTGCGGCGCGTAATGTCGCCAACAACGGGTTGTTTTTGTCTTTCACCGTGGCTGGGATAATTGACACACTGGAGCCAGTGTCTATTAAAAATCGATACTTGGTAGTGGGATCGATAATGTTCAAAAGGCGAGTGGTCTGGGAATGAGGCAACGCAGTACTCGCTACTATGCGTCGCTGTTGGCGTTTCCCGAGGTCATTTCGGTATAACGAGGGCGAAAGCGGGACCCGCACTTTCGTGCTTGGTCACCATACTTTGTGTGGTACCAGCATAAATTGCTACTAGCATCACGAGAGCGCGACCTGAAGCGGCGGTCTTGATTTGACCTATCATAGGATCTACCTCTATCAAAGCGTTGAGGAGGAGGAAAAGGATGATAGTTTGAGGGATAGTCATAAGGATAGTCGTAGGCATTTTGGTGGCTTTGGAATCTCCCTGGGCCTTGCTGAATGTGAGCTACGCTCTGACCTAAATTGCAATTCTGTAACGCTTGCTTTATCTCAGCGATGTCTTGCTGCATCTTATCTATTGTGGCTGAGGATTGATTCTGAGTATTTGGGGGGCTAAAATTTGCAGCAGCTGCATTCAGGGAAGCAACTTGCGGTGCTTGTGACAAATTAATGTTGCGCATCACCGTCTCGGTGGACTCCGCAAGCTTTTCCAACGTTTGATCAGGGCCTGCTAGCGATAGAAATGGACGCACATTGTGAGGAAGCTTAGTCATGAAAACTTCCTTCAGAAATCCCTCAGCTACGGCAACACCCGTAGCGAGTTTTCGCAGCTCTTTAACTAGCGAAGTGGGAGAGAAAGAACTAGAGACAGATGGAATTGCTGAGGCGTCTACAAGATTCCTAAATTTGTCCGCATCGGACATCTGCAACTTCTGCAGAATCTTTCTTTTCAAGGTGCCGTACGGATCAAAAGCGGGAGGGTTTTCGAGCAATTGATTTGAATCGTTTAACAATTTTGTCGGGGCTGCGGAAACAAGGGCGTAGAATTGATCGGTGTTATCAGTTACTTTATGATACCTAAACATTGCTTCAACCTGTTGGAACCAGGTATGAGCGTCCTCCGGAATGAAGGGGGGGAGCCTAATGGGTTTTGTGGGGGCTCGATCTTCATTATCTGATTCAGTCATGCTAGCAATCTCTTTAGGGAAGCACAATTAAGATATCAATGCTTATGACTTGGAATTAAGTGGCAAAGGTTTGCGTTATTTCTTTACCTACACAATCATTCAAACTAAGTTGAAACAGAAGGAAGGGAAATATGAAATTGGAAACGAGAAAAAATAAAATTTATGCGGTATGCGGCAATTAGCGTAGGCACAAAAATAAAGCAGGTGAGAAAAAATTATTTTTCTACCTACTCAAACGATCAATAACGTTGAAGAAACGGAGGGAAAGAGAGAATGGAAACGCGAATTTTTACGGTAGTCAGAATAAACGTAATAAACGTAAGCACAGTAATAGGAAAAAAATATATTTTTCCTACCTACTGAGGCACATAAAACAAAAAAGGACAGGATAACGCTGGAAAAAAATTTTGTTAGAGCTGCTCAGAGAATCACCATTAACACGGTAAATCTAAGAAATTCTCAAAGACTACGACATGGGAAATTTATCACTACAATGATATACCAAAATTAACCCCTCTCACAATTTCTCAAACACTTATCGAGTTGAATAGTTTTCGAGTTTTAAAGAAAGTTTTGGGGTTATTTTAACTGGGGTCACCAGTGTTTATATCTGGCCGTGGGGTATAGCCAGTCCTAACAAACCTCGACAAGCATCTGGGAGAAAAACGTGAGAAGGATAATAAGGCACTTTGGACTCAGCTTTTTTGGGTATATATTGGAAGGAAGCCGGAGAGGACCGCCGAGTCTTGAACCACCGATGAACTTGGCTAGAAGAGGGTTTGCAGTCCGGGCAGTCGGAAGGCTCCTGGAGAAGTGCTGGAGTCGACAGTGTGTGTGTGGGTAGCAAAGGATTTACGAGCCCAGTATATAGACTTTGAGGAACCGTGACGTTGTGAGTGATCGATTTTGATTGAGTTGAGGCCAGGCAGGGCGGCTCAAGTTGAGACAATTCTTAGGTGAGTTAAGTAGCATTAAAAACCCATGCCAGCGAGACAAAATGAGGCCCAAGGCCAGGTAAATTCTGATTAAGTCACGTCCAGTTAAGGTCGGGCCAGTTCCGGCCAGTTTAAGTTTAAGTTTTAGGCGAAGCAAGGCCCAAGGGGAGGCTGTTGCGAGTGGTGTGTGGCGATGACGTTGAAGTCCTGCAAAGAGTCCAATAGCTGGATGAACAGTCCAAAAAGACATCAAGGAAATTTCCACCACTGGCAGTCCCACATCATTGTAATTAATAAAACTCCCACACAGCAGAATTCGAGAAATCCTACAGATTTGACTCTAGTTAATTCCATTGGTTCTCTTTCTCGTCAAGTTCAAAAGTAGAGAGATAGGACAGAATCAATTAAGAAACTCTTATACAGCTGCTCTTGCTTTAAATACAAGGCATAAAATTTAAGAATTTTTAGTAATACTTTTAGTGATTATCTAAAAGCATAATCGGGGATCAAATCTCTGGAACCATGGAAAAACACATGACTTAACGAGACATGGTTCGTGAAAACGAAGAAAAGAATTACAGCAATTAAGAATTTCATAGAAAGAAAATTAATGCTTCTTTATGTACTCTAGAACATCTCTATAACTTGTACAAGAAATAACAGAGAAAAATTCTAAGGTTTCATGGATATAAATCCTACTGAAAATCACTGATAAATATCATTTGCAATACTAAAAAAATTAAGGAATAATCTCCAATATAAAAAGGAAACACTAAACGTTTGCTTGCACAGAAGGGAAATCTGCACAACACGAAAACATGAAAATCAGTGCAGCGATTAACCCGGCGATCTCGAGCGTCGCCATTTGCAATAACTTGCGCGTTCACGAAGCATTTTTGTGCGAGAAGTACTCGTTTCGATGGCAGAGGTTAATATGTGTTTCTGCCGCAAAAATGAGAGAAATTCGATTTTAATTTGGTGATGGTGATTTATATTGAAATAAATGCGATTAACGCATGATTTAAGGAGTTATAAAAATGAAGAAAACTAAAAACTTTAGCAGGCATATAAATGAATAGTCTTCGTAATTTTATAAACGTACGAAATTATTACAAGACATTTCCCAATTAATAATTCCACGCTAAACACAATTAAGAAAATTACTGTACTTTATGTTGTAAAAAAGAAATTAAATCCCGCGTACAAAAGGTACGAATTTTAAATGACATGAGTCGGCAGCATTGCATTCGCCATTTTTGGAAAACAAAAGGCAACCGCGAACAACGACGCCAGCAGCTCTGTCGTGCTCTAACGGCCGTGTTCGTAAACTGGTCTTGAAATAATATGGCAGCGTAAAATGTCGAACTTTGTTAGTGAGGCAAAATGTCAACGTAGTTGAATATAATAGTAATAATAAAAATTCGACAAGAAATGAAACATTGTCACGCAAATGTTTACGCTATTTCACGTTGAGGTAGCATTCGAAATACACATGCCCGTCTAAGAGCTTTAACACTATTATTAAGTTCATTATTAATTAACGACGATGAACAGATCCTTAAGTTAATCAAACATGCACACAGGGAATTTACACTTGTATACATTACCAGGTTACTTCTTCTTATTTAAACACTAATTATCTTCACTTACACGAACGCGGTATGCACGAACTAGTAAGGCACGACAGAATGTGTTTCGAAAGGACGCCACGCAACAGTGCTGCCAGATTCAGAGGCTTGAAACACGAACATGTCAATCGTGACTTTAATTTTTATGCTTTTTGCACAAAAACTTTAAGGATTACGAGTTAGAAGTAGAAAATAATTAATAATAAATTATAGTAAGATTTTTAATGCTAATAATTAATTTATTTAAGTGCGAATGGGAAAATTTATAATTCTTACGCTTTGTAGCGATATGCTACATGTCTATACTCTATTATTCAGATGAGCAAGAAAGAATGATTATTTATGTGACTTGACTTGAGTGAGTGACTACAGAAGATACAATCTCTATTGGTTTAAATAACCTATCATAGCTTCATTTCTCATGATATGAATTTAAACATTGACTAAAAATTGCAGAGGAATTCCAAAATTATTTATACCTGACTTAATCAAAATACAAAAGTTGAGAACACAATTAATTAGAAGCTGGAACACACAAAAGATGAGCAAACCAAAGATGATCTCTGTGGACAGCAAAGTGTCTTAACACTATGCTCAGCACTAAAAATATCTAAGGAGCCAATGCCAACATCGGTTAACACTGACAGCACAATACGGCATCATCGGAGAATAGTGAACACGATAACAATGACAAAGATGGGGCAGTGAGCTTGAGGCTGGTGCCTAACTAACACTGGCACAGAGACAACATAGTGAATATTTCTACGACACAATAACGAGCGCTCCCTAACACGGAACAAGTTAAGACACAACACAGGAAAGTTAAGACATAATACACACTTATCATTAACACTTGATACTTACAATTGCCCGCTCTGGGGCCCAAGCGCTAGTCAGGAGGATCTATACGAGAATGACGACTCTGCCTGGGAAGCCGGCCTTATATGCGCTTTGAGCGGACGAACGTTTCCGGAATTTTCCGGAAACGGATGAACTTGCGATATGGTTCTAGGTAAAAACGCCGTTCTTTCTTGTCGAAGTATTTCTTTGGTCAAATTTTAATAGATTTAAGGGTAATGTTGAATGAAAATAGTGATCTAAAATTTTAAGAATGATTACGTTAACTTTATTTAATTTTTAGAAAATGGTTTTAATAATTTATGCAATTTAGACTGAAGTGCGGCTGAGGGCGATCACTACAGATCACTGACTGATTCGATGTTGTACACCACATTTCCTGTAAAATTAAACTATTTTCGCAATTCTTTTTGAAGATTTTGAGGTATGCTACCCCATATTCGACTGAAAAGGTCCAAACGCTATAATACTAAAGATTAAATCTCCAATAAATCACAAAAAAAGTCAATTATAACGTGGAATAAGTCAGGAAATGCTTAGACGGGCTTCTTCTGAAATAGGACATATAATTAAATAAATACATAAATATGACTGCTTCAATTCATATTTAAAAATCTCTCTCTTGAACTGTAATAATTTTTCAAACCTTAATTGATTTACTGCAGATATCGTTCATTAGAAAAGGTGAACTTGAACTTGAACTTGAGGGCCGACAGTGTCGGGGCCTTTGTAACGGCCTACAATTCCCTCCACAATTTTCACACAAAGAGTTCAGCGCCTGGTACCAGACTTGTCCACTAAACTACTCAGGATCTACGATCCTTGTCACAAGCCTCCATTGGAAGGCATCACCGGGACAGCCAGTGTGTCAAAACACCATCCCCCGGCACATTGGGTCATTACAGCCCATTCTACCAGACTGGCTCATTCCAGTCACTGTCTCTTACTCCAGGCACGCACAAGAAACACTTTCATAGCCTCAGTGATACTCGCATTACACTCCTGATCCAATCCAGCAAGACAGCTCATACCGCAATCATCTTCAGCACATCTGGCATTCCACTCATTTTCTCCATACTGCTCAGACACCACATTCATAAAACTCTCTCTCTCTTGCTCATACTTACTACATTCCAGCACAAAATGCTCAATTGTTTCCTCTACTCCACTATTACACTGCTGACATAATCTGTTATTATTCTCATTCCATCTCCATGTACGTCTGTTCACACTCAATGACTTACATCTCACAGCAAACAAGAGTTGACTTCCAAAACTACCATCATAGAACAGCTCAAACTTAGGTGCTTTCTTTTTCATATACCAGTTAAGTGTAGGCTTCCGCATCATGCTAAGCTTCCACTTATTCAATCCATACTCTTTTGTTTGTCTCTCAATCTCTTTCTTCCACCTCTTGCAGTCCCACTCAGGCCCTACACCTCCTACATTTATTAAACTCCAGTCATCCACAGGTCTCCCAATTCTAACATGAATAATCTTTTGCATACTGAGTTTCCTTGCATGCCCCCAACATACTTTCTCCCAATAGCTTACACTCAGATTCCATTCAAAGATTCGCCTTACCCACCTGCTATTCTGCATTCTTTCAATTCTCACCTTATAATTCAGCACAGCTTTCATCATTCTTTCTGAAAATAGGCTCCACCCTAGGTCACCTCTAATGGCTTCTATAGCTGTCCATTTCGGAGCACCCAATGCTACACGTCCTACCTTATTTTGTATCACATCCAGCTTTTCAAGATCACTTCCATTCCAAGCAAGAGCACTCATACCATACATGACACTAGGTACAGCAACATACTTCCACATTCCTCTCACACATTCGTACTTGTTTGCTCTGTATCTGGCCACACTACCTAACCGTCCACTCCACTGCATTGCTTTAGCCACTTTCTCACCTTTAGTTCTAGTACATCCATCTTCACTCATCATACAACCTAGATATTTGTATTCTTTTGTTCTACCTATTCTGATTTCTCCAATATTCCACAGTCTGTCTCTATCAGTCTCATCACTATTTATAACTATGACCTTACTTTTATCGGCACCAAAGTTCATCTTGAAATCTGTACTATATCCATTCACAATGTCAAGCATCCTTTGTAGTTCATGACCACATTCACTAACCACAACCACATCATCAGCATACAACAAACAGCTCAGTCTCTCATTACCAACTTTCAGTCCTAAACCACTCCCTCTCAGTCGAACTGCTAATTCTTCTGTGTACAATCCTAACAACAGGGGGGACAGAGTACAGCCCTGTCTCACTCCTCTAACACTCCTCACTTGCCCTGTTTCCAAATTTCCTAAACTGTAGATAGCACTTGTGTTCTCATACAGACTCTGTACAATGTTCACTATTTTTCTGCTAAAACCAACTTTTCTCAAAATTTCAAACAGCCTAACCCGATCCACTCTGTCATACGCCTTTTCAATATCCAGGAATGCTAAATATACCTTCTTGTTATCCTTCTTCATTCGCTCAATTATTTCACTCACTACAAACAGATTATCCTCCCCCCGTCTATCTTGCCTAAAACCATTCTGTTCTTCTCCCAGGACTCCTAATTCCTCAACTAAATTTTTCATTCTCTCATTCAAAATACCACAAAAGATCTTACATACGGTGTCACCCAGTGCAATTGGTCTGTAATTTTTAAGTTCTTTCATACTCTTATGTCCACCCTTATGCAACAGAACTACATTACACTTGTTCCAGTCATCCGGTACTCTTTCACTCTTCCATATCTCATCAAATAAACATTTCAACATACTGACTACACTCTGTCCTCCACATTTATAGAACTCATATGGTATCTTATCAGGGCCACATGCCTTTCCATTTTTCACTTTCTTCAAAAAACTTACAATCTCTTCACAAGTGATTTCGTCTTCCATTTGCAGTTCATGTTCATCTATCAGAAAATTTATTGGTTCATCATCTGTAACCTGCTCATTCATTCCACCAATGTCCTCCCAGTATTCTTCAACTGCTTTCACCATTTGCATCCTATCTTGCACACTGCAACCATTGACTACTAATTCATCAACTTGAACTTCACTACCTCTATCATTACCTTGTATAAACCTATACCAATCTTTTATTCCATCTGGACCTTTCTTTCTTAGATTTTCAACTTGGTGTCTCTCTTCTTTAACCCTAGCCTCATTGATCATTCTCTTTACTTTCTTCTGCTGGTCCTTGTACTCATTCCATACACTCTGCCATTCATCCTCAGTAATTCTGCGTCTTTCATACATTTTCCTCATACTGCGTTGTTTTTTATTTAAAGTCTTCCTTCTCGTTCGTTCTTCCTTTATCTCACTCGTAAACCACCTAGCATTCCCTGTACTTTTCCTGCATTTCATTCTACCGATCTTTTGCTCTGCCACATCATACAAGGTTCTTGCAATCTCCTTATTTAGGTCATTTACATTTCCACACCTGTTCCAGTTACATCTACTCAATTCATTTCTAAATTCTTCCCAGTTTGCCATTTTAATACGCCAATTTTCTCTTACTCTGCTGGCCTTCTGCATTGGCTCCTTTCCACCCCAATTATATTCTAGTACAAGCATTTTATGGTCACTATCAATATCAAAATCATCTTCATCTACAAACATTTCTTTAACACACTCTCTTGCTCTACTATTCACTATCATATAGTCAATTGCAGTTTTACATTCCCTGCTTTGCCATGTATGCAAGCCATTTCCTATTGTTACATTTAGGTTCTCAAGTTCATTCTCATCACAGAAATCAATCAATTTTTGTCCATTTGCATTCACAGGCTCACCAAGTATACCAACATGGCCATTCATATCACCCATCAAAATCAGAGGGCATCTGCAATGCTCTTGCACAATTCTTGTTAATATTTCATACTTTTTTACATTCTCTTGATGAGCTAAAATACCATCAGTTGTCATATAGCATACAACCACAATAACACATTCTCTGGCATGCATTCTTTCACACTTTATTACTAACAGATCTTCACTCTCAGGTTCATTTCCAACAGGAATTTCTTCTAATTTCCAATTTAGAGCATTTTTTACAATGAGACCAACTCCACCACCTCTTTTTTGCCAACTTACACGCCCTTTTCCAATCATGTAGTACTTACTCTCCTTACATTTTAAACTGACTCTATCACGCATTTGGGTCTCTACTACACCAACACAATCCAAATCTCCATTCTCAAATTCTGCTACAAGGTCATTTAACTTTCCTGCATTCCATCCACGCACATTTATACATCCAAACCTTACAACACTATTGGACAATTCACGACATTTTTCATTTTTGCTCTGACAGCTTTCCATTCATCCAGTTCCACCTTCCATTACAATATGAGTACACCCAATCCACTGGATGTATCTCCTGGAGAGTTTCATCTCACCTTCTTGAGTAAGGTGGACTCCATCTCCACGAAAACACCCACTCTGGATCAGGTTATCCATATCAAGGAAGCTGGAACCCATTTCACGCTTTCTCATACTCTCAGCTTTCATACTCATAATCCTTTTATGCACTTCCCTATTCACCTCCTTTCGCACCCTTTCATACTCCTCACCACATGCAGGCCTTCTCAGCAGACTGGTCACAGCCACTCTTACATTCTTCTTTCACGCCCTTTCAACAACATTCATAATTGCATTCACCGTACGCTCTCTCCCACATTCAAGCAATCCATTGCCACCTCCTTGCAGTACAACCATCCCTTCATCCATTCCATCTATCACTTCCTCAGCATGCCTACAAATCTCATTTACTCCCTTTCCTCTCATGCTCGTACATCCACTACGGTCAGTCATACTCACAAACCTATCAACATTCTTCACCATGCTGTCACCACATATTCTAATCGTAGGTCTCACTCTCCCTTTCATACTACTCTTTCGTTCAACTCTTCCACTCACATCACTCTGTCCATCCATCTTCCTTTCATTCACTTCCACTACAGGCGCCTGCACCTCATGTGGCATATCAACAGGTTGCTCCTTCACTCTCTTCCCATTTGTACTTCTTTCATCATGCTCATTCATCCTTCTACTCTCAGCACGCACATTTGCACCACCATTCACTTCATTTATTGCATTCACACTCCTTGCACCATCATCCACTTCATTTGCACTCCTTGCACCATCATCCACTTCATTTGCACTCCTTTCACCACCACCATTTACCTCTTCATTCACTGCATTTGCACCATTCTCATTCTTTCCTTCATTCAACTTCCTTTCATCCTTCAAATCAGCCTCTAAAGCAACCATCAGAATTGTCAATCTCTCAACCTCCTCTTCCAACTTCTTTCTCTCGTCATTCAAACATTTCCAGCACGTAAACACAAGATCATTCAACTTCCTCCGACTCATCTCTCTCAAACCTTTGCATGCATCTATATCTACCCACTCTTTACAAGTCATGCACTCAATCTCCTCATCCATTCCACTTGCACCTCCCTTCCTACGACCAGTCCTATTTCTTGCCATCCTCAAACACAGACTTCTATCTCAGTACAAATTTCACAGGCAGAAGAAGTCTTCACTCACCAAATCTACTGAAAATCAAGTTATCAAAAAAAAAAGAAACAAAAACGTTTCCTACTACTCACAGTCACTCTCTACAATGTCACACACTATACTCTTTATATGCAAAGAAAGCTTAACTACCAGTCAAAACACCTCAGTCAAAAATTGCAAGTCACCACACCAAAGTCCAATGCTCAGTCTCAACTCTCACGCAACAAAAAAACTACTCTCACGAGCACTCCATACAGAGTCACACACTGTACTCACGTGAATATACAAACTATACCATTTTTTAGCAACTTCACTTTAATTCACCACAATATTCGTCGGAGGACCAGAAACACGTGCACACCGCTCGGAACGAAACTCTAGCTTCAGGTGTTCTAAATTATCATCATTGCCGTCACTTGTAACTTTTTGTAGGACAGACAACATTTGTTACCATTTGTCCGTTTTCACGTTGTGTTCCGCTCAATCCGCTGATGTGTGGTTGCTCGGTAGGTCTGCACCAAGGAATTTAGTCGGCACATGTTTTAATTTACGTTTTTTAAGTGGATCTATTTATCTAAAATTGAATTCATTTTACTCCTACAGGCTTTAAACAAAATATTACACTGCTTTTTATTTTTCTTCAATGCATGCCAAGTACATGCGAAAGAGTAATATCTGTAATTTTTCTGACCACAGGAGCCGGTCATAATATTTAGCGATGCTGTAAATTGATGGAAAAAAGGAAAATATATCTTCCTGTAGATATAAAATTCACAAATGCTGGGGGTGTTTAGCTTACAATATCTACCCCCACGTCTATTTATTGAGCAATGCAGCGTATACGGAGCATATATGGGTGATACGTCAGACTTCAGAGTTATTGAAAATAAGTTGTCACATAAATATTGTTATGAACAATAACCCTTGTACCGAGTTGATATGCTCCATAGACCATACATAGTAAATGATTTTAAATCTGGAGAGGCATATAAATCTTCTCACTTTAGCATCTTTTTCAATTGACTTTTGCACCAGTTTATACTTTTACAATCATAATCCCATATGCATTTCATCAGATTGCATACTGGTTTTCTTTCTGTTGACATACTATTTCATTTTTATTTGTTAGCTGCTTTTTTGAGAATTTCTAAACTTAACTTGTTAGCAGTTTTATATCTTAGATTCTATCTTTTAAAGTATTCAGATATGCGCACCTCTTATTTTCTCTAGATCTGACTTCTGCTTGTTCTTGGAATTTCTTACTTTGTTTCTCTCATGAGTGATGCCATCTGCTGTTGTGGGCTTGTTTTTTTTGTGAGAGGGATTTCTTCCTTCATGTTTTGGGAACCCATTATTTGCATATAAAATAAAAAATTAAATAATATTTCTAATGTTTTTCTATAAAAGATTAGAATAATTTTTTAAAGATTGTTTAATCATTATTTTTCTAATAAAATGGCCATTTTTGCTAGGCTTTGAGTATGTCTCAACCATCTTCTTGGTAGATACTTAAAGGTAACCTAATTGCTGCCAAACCCACCTAAAGATATAATTTTACTGTTGTTGCCAATAATGAATTACTTAAATTTCTTGTCTCTGCTGCCAGTTACAGAGTGCTTTAACTTTTTGTTGCCATAAATGAAATCCTCTAGGCTAAATCTGCTTGAAATTGGGAAAAAAAATTTAAGCCTAACATTAAGTCACTCTGCACTATTCCAGTGACTGGTTTGTTACATTTTGTATGAGGCTTATGACTTTTGTGATTTCTTAACAAAGGATTTTCATGTGGTATCCAAATATTTTATAGTATGCTTAGGGGTTTGAAGGGTGATATCTTCATGCTTTTAGAAAATTACTCTGCTTAAACCTGTGAATTTCTTTTAGCTTTCTGCCTATTTTACTGAAGTAGTTCAATTTTCAAAAAAATATTAAAGTTGGTGTTTAACCATCAATTTAGAGTATGGTATTGTGTCTGACGGAGATGTGGCTACACCTAAATCTCTTATTTTAGCAATATATGCATAGTAGAATAAAGTACTTCAAATTAACCCTTCACTGCATGAATTATTTTTGGAAGTAGAAAAAAATTGCTACATGCTCACAAACTCTTTAATAGACATCTTTTTAGCATATCAAATCATAAGGCAATTATTTTTTTCATTCTGTTATATATTTTTCATTGTGTGTCATAAACAACACAACGCGAATATCAAGTCTTGAAGCATGATGTATAAGTCGTTTATGAAACAAATACAACAAACTCCATTTATCAGTTACTTGACTGGTTTAAAATTTATAATCGCTTATAAATCTATTAGAGTACACAATTGGGTCAAAATTTAGAAGAAAACAATTCAATAATTCTCCATGTGACATGTCAGCAAGTCTTTTTAGGTCTAATACAAGTTTTTCATGTTACAGAAATTTTTCGGGACATAATTTTCTTAATTTGACAAAGATATACAAGACACTTGGAACTCTGATGTATGACTGGAACTTGGAATCGGGCATTTTATAGCGGTGGCATTCATTTTTTGGCTAAGGCTATTGAGGAAATCCTTCTGGGTGAATTTTTTTCACAGGGACATGAACAAAGGGTCCTCGTTTTCTTTTCGCCTCTATTAATTGCTCGGTGCAATTATCATCTCTTGGAATAGTTTTAGAGTTATCAGCAAAGTATAAAAAGCTTCTGAACTGTTTGAAGCTGTTGAGAGACATTATTTCTTGGATAAGTTGCCCATGATGCTGCTCAAATAATCCCAGGCGCACGGAACATGTACGTAGGATATGATGACGCAGATCCCGATACATTCTTGAACATCAAACTTACCAATATCCAGCACATGAATGAGATCCTTCAGACCAGTGAAAAAATGTGTTTCTTTAAGTATTATTGAAATCAAATATTCACTGAATAAAATCTTGCGGCAATCATTAGGAGTCCCTAATTTTTTCATTTTTATGGTTAGCTCATTACGTCCCTTCAATTTTATGTGCTCTTCCGGTATCTTGAGATTTTTACTTCCAAATAACATTTCCAGGAGAGCTCTTTCTTTTAGAATCACTGCTTACAATTTTCACAGCAGTTGGATTTACTTCATAGATGGTAATGCGAGTTTCATTTGAGATCAGAGTGGAATCGTTGTGTTGCGTTGCTGTTATTGATTTTTCAATCTGTTCCTGTGATCGCTCAACTCCCAAACGATCTTCAACTTCTTCCTCATAGATTCCAATTTCAAATGTTCATCCAAATCTAGTCCGTCAGTTCCTTCCCCCACCGCCAAGATGAGGGCCCCGATCGTTTCTCGTGAAAATTCACTTCAAACTCGAATATTCTGAAAATAAAACTGAATAAATATTTCTTTTTATTAAGCTTCTATATAATATTACTGTGTGATACATTTTATGCAACCACGAGACAGTTAATGACAAAATTTTTAGGATAGACGAATGCGCTAATGTTGTGCATCTATCGTGCATTCTTTACTATTAAAAATAATATATTTTTCAGAATATAGTTTCAATGTATTTTGAATATGTATTTTAATATTTAACACTATAGAAATAATATAATTAAGCTAAAATTATTTGTGGTAATGAAAGAATACATGGGTTTGTTTCATTTACGACACAAATTTGGCCCGAGTTGGAATATACAACAAAATCTTGTTTTACCATATATGAAACAAACTAAAAACGTAGCATTAAATGTAATTATTTTATATATTCTCAATGTTTCTCATCATAGAATCAAAGTAATATAACTTATACACATACCCAAATTTCTACTCGCCAATAAATTGCATGATATGGCTCTATTATGAACATAATGGTACTGCTGCAGCGACATCCACACTCGGCTGTGTTGGCGTCCAAACTGAGCATTACTGCTAGAGGCCGGTTGCATCTAGCACGCATCATACGCGTTCATTTCGTGGACAGTGTGTCTCGTTTGCGATACAAGCCGTAGAAACGCTCATTTCTCTGCTAATTATTTCTATACACAAAAAAAATCAGGTATGTGTCATATTCGACACACCATGCAGTGAAGGGTTAAATCTTTCTTCTAAGATTCATGAACTGGTGACTTAATTAAAATTTATCTAAAATTCCCACAGGTGGCCATTCTCAGATAAAATTACAGAAATGAGTTGGTTATTTGGAGGAGGGAGCAGCTCCGGCTCTGACTCGAGCAGCTCATCCAGCAGCTTTGACAGCGACTCAAGCCATCAGTCTGCTTTTTCAGACACAAGCTTTGCAGACAACTCAGGTGAAGCTTTGTTTTCTAATTTAGGCCTTGCGGACAATTCTGGTCAAGGTCTATTTTTCATTCTCAAGTGATTCTGATAAAATTCTGCTTTCCAGACTTGAGTTTAATTGGTAACTGAATATGCTTTTTAGGGTTTAGTTTTTCCAATGGAGTTTGAATTTGATTTATTGTTTATGTAATTGAGACTGCTACTAAATATGACAAAAAATCATGGGCTTGAACTTTGCAAGCTTGATACAGTATTGAGATTTTCTAATGCATGTGTTAACACTGTTCTGTGAAGGGGGTGTAATCGATGTTGGGAATTAATTATACATGTAGATTGTGATGAAGAATAAGTATTATACTGAGTTATAAGTTTCCTATAATTATATTTTAGCCTTATTTCTAGGCAGATGTAAACTTACTTATGATGAATTTTTAAATTTTTACATATGTTTTCATTATAGTTTAACACATTTTAATATAAATCATTTCAGGTTCATTGGAGGCTGATGCGATGAAAGAAATGCTTCAGGTGGAAGAGAGCAGAGCTACATTTAATAGCACTGTAAGATATGACCTATGAAGTTATTGTTCCTTTTTTAAACTATAGCTAGTCTATTTTTTACATTGTACCTATTATTATACCTGTATATTATAATGATGAATAAGTTTTATAGTGAGTTATAGACATCTTTAAATTAAATTTTAGCCATTTTCTAGTTACGTGTTGTGTGATATACTTGGCTAGAAACTTTAATGTATGTGTATTCAAGCTTTTTCTCTATTGTTCATAGACAGGGAGGTTTATAATCTGCCCTGAGATACATTGTACGCCGTTATTCCATGTATGAATGTCTACTTTTATTTCCTATCAGAGTAGAAAATTTCAATTGTGACACTTCTGCTGTATGACATTATAGCTAAGTTAAATTTTAATTGGTTCCCAGGTGCACAAAATCAACAACCAGTGCTGGGAGATCTGCATGAAGTCCGAGAGGCTATCGGATTCCTTATCGAGCAGGAATCGCCAGTGCATCTCGGATTGCTGCAACCGATATGTGGACACGTCTCTTTACGTCACGAACCGCTTTGCTCAGTTGATACAGAACTCTTCCATGCGCTGAGTAGATTTTGAAGCTTACCTGTGTTATAACGTAGAATTCCTTTAGGGCACTGTTGTGACATTTTCTCGGACCGATATGTTTGGATGCTATGATACTTACGTCAGGAATTGCTTTGCTCAGTTGATGCAAAACTCTTCTACGCGCTGAGTAGATTTTGAAGCTTATCTTTGTTAGACGTAGACTTCCCTTAGGGTTAGGGCACTGTTGTGACATGTATGGTTGCTATGATGCCTCAATTTGGATCCATGCATAGCTCTATAAGATGATGTAGTCCATGGCATCTCATGATTGTGGAATTTTTAATGGAACATTTTGTTTCATTTCACTGTTCAGTACTTGTCATTCGCAGTGTTGCTGTTATCAGCTTTGTAAATTGTAGTTTTTCATTTGACCAAACGAAATGTACTTGTATTTTTACTGCCCCTAAATACATAATTCAAGATCATTACAACTCTAACAAACATTAACGCTTCTTGTAATGACAGCAACATACAGCGTTTCTACACATTGAACATGGAACACAAACAAATAACCCAACAAAAGAATTAATTTACAATTTAAAAGTGTGTAGAAAATTTGGATCACAGAGTACTGCCTATTGATGTTAGTAGTTGTCATGCGGTTGAGTTATGAAATATTTTTTACTGATCACTGTTATATTACAATGGAGTTGTATATATACGTGTTTTTCAACTTCCCAATCTACTGAGGAGTGCTAGCGTGAAAAGTAAGCGCATTGAGTAGAAGGGTTCCCACCTGACCTTATTTACCCATCTTCGTTTTTTATTCATGCCACAGAGCTGCGGTTAGTGGCAGAGTGGTTAAGACCTTGCATCCTTCTCGGCAACGGTCGGTAGTTCGAATCCCGCCAGTGCCACCTAGGGTTTCTCCCCTTTGGGAAGAGGAAGAACTCAGCCACAATTCCCCACTCTACCCAGGTGTTGGAAATGGATACCGGCTTGTCCGGGGGTAACCGTCATGGCATCCTGGTGTTAGTTATTAACATTTGAAAATCTGATGTTGAAGATAATGTGTATCAGGCTTGATTAGAATAAAACGAAACCTTTAGATGTAAACACTGCGGAAGCCACACTGCACTGAGATCGAAGCATGGTCTATTTCTTCCCATGTCGGCAGCCTAAACTTTACACTGCGTAAACAAAACATGTTTAAAACCCTACAAATGTATTTAAAAAATTGTTAAATATTAATCACTTCATATTCACTCCATCCAGTTTTTATTCCGAATTTTTTGCATGCTTGGTTTTAAAAGCTTTGATCCTTGAAGTCCCCAGTGTGTGCAAATTATATTGTTACATTTTTTCCAAATGTCCTAAAGTGAAGATGGTAACTACTCGTTAACTAGCATCTTCTTACCTATCAATACACTTGGTGTGCTAATTTATGTATATGATTGGTGTCCACTTCCGCCTGTTCGTCACGCTCATAAGTATACTTAATGACCGTATCTGGGATACGAATTTCACCTGTTCACATGTGTTAGAGTATTTTTATCGCAGGTTATATGTTGAGATGGATACTTTAGTTTGCCATCTACATCTGGAAAATTGGTTCAGGAAAATATTGAATCACGTCATTTTTGTCGGACTTCGTACACCAGGAGCTATCATATAACCATGTTAGGAAAAATTTGAAAAGAAAAAATGAAATGCCTCCTTCATATTATGTCTTGCTAGGTTTGAGCAATCCTTGCTTACTGATGAAGAAAGTTTTGGAGAACATTTTCCCTGCATCACACATGAGTCAAGTCTATTGGTGTTAGAGGTGATCGTGTTGAAAATGTAATTCATGGAAGTTAGTGACTATTTATTTAGAGTAGACAAAACGACATGCAAGAAATTTAAAACTAGTTTTTTCATGCATACATGTTGCCAAGTATGCACTTCTTGAAGTGCATACTTCGCAACTAGCTTGGAGGAGTTGTAAACAATAAATTTTTCAGCCAATATATAGTTGGCTTAAAAAGATTTTCCCTGAGTCAGAACTGGGGAAATGGCTAGTCCATTTATTACGCAAGGCTAGCAAAAAATATCTTATAAAGAGAGCAGTTCCTTTTCCAAAAAAATTGGTATGAAAAACTACCTTGAACTTGAAGTTGATTGTCGACAGCGTCGGGGCCTTTGTAACAGCCACGGCGTTTAGCATATTAGATTATGAAAACCTCTCATTAAAAAAGCATTACATCTAATCGAGAAAATCGAAAAATAGTGGATGGAAAGGTGCTTGAACAAATTTTGTCAATTATGAATTGTTTCAACTATATTGGTATCTTGCGGGCAACGGCCTAAATTAGCTAAAATATATTAAAAATTTAACCCTAGGTAATGACTCGAATGAAATGATTTAGTGTTGCGAATGATTATTACTTTATTAGTTAGGTCAGACATTGTCGATTCTAACGTCCGTAAATTCTGAAGAGCGGATGATTAGATATTGTTTTGCAGATGAAAACATAAGATGATTTCAAGATGAACTTTGGTGAAATAAAAAATATCTTACTGACAACGCCACCAATTTCGATCTTGATTCTTGACGCAGGAATTGACGCGGTCCTCCGACGAATATTGTGGTGAATTAAAGTGAAGTTCCTAAAAACTGGTATAGTTTGTATATTCACGTGAGTAAAGTGTGTGACTTTGTATGGAGTGCTCGTGAGAGTAGTTTTTTTGTTGCGTGAGAGTTGAGACTGAGCATTGGACTTTGGTGTGGTGACTTGCAATTTTTGACTGAGGTGTTTTAAGTGGTAGTTAAGCTTTCTTTGCATATAAAGAGTATAGTGTTTGACATTGTAGAGAGTGACTGTGAGTAGTAGGAAACGTTTTTGTTTCTTTTTTTTGATAACCTGATTTTCAGTAGATTTGGTGAGTGAAGACTCCTTCTGCCTGTGAAATTTGTACTGAGATAGACGTCTGTGTTTGAGGATGGCAAGAAATAGGACTGGTCGTAGGAAGGGAGGTGCAAGTGGAATGGATGAGGAAATTGAGTGCATGACTTGTAAAGAGTGGGTAGATATAGATGCATGCAAAGGTTTGAGAGAGATGAGTCGGAGGAAGTTGAATGATCTTGTGTTTACGTGCTGGAAATGTTTGAATGACGAGAGAAAAAAGTTGGAGGAGGAGGTTGAGAGATTGACAATTCTGATGGTTGCTTTAGAGGCTGATTTGAAGGATGAAAGGAAGTTGAATGAAGGAAAGAATGAGAATGGTGCAAATGCAGTGAATGAAGAGGTAAATGGTGGTGGTGCAAGGAGTACAAATGAAGTGGATGATGGTGCAAGGAGTGCAAATGAAGTGGATGATGGTGCAAGGAGTGCAAATGAAGTGGATGATGGTGCAAGGAGTGTGAATGCAATAAATGAAGTGAATGGTAGTGCAAATGTGCCAGATGAGAGTAGAAGGATGAATGAGCATGATGAAAGAAGTACGAATGGGAAGAGAGTGAAAGAGCAACCTGTTGATATGCCACATGAGGTGCAGGCGCCTGTAGTGGAAGTGAATGAAAGGAAGATGGATGGAAAGAGTGATGTGAGTGGAAGAGTTGAACGAAAGAGTAGTATGAAAGGGAGAGTGAGACCTACGATTAGAATATGTGGGGACAGCATGGTGAAGAATGTGGATAGGTTTGTGAGTATGACTGACCGTAGTGGATGTACGAGCATGAGAGGAAAGGGAGTGAATGAGATTTGTAGGCATGCTGAGGAAGTGATAGATAGAATGGATGAAGGGATGGTTGTACTGCAAGGAGGTGGCAATGGATTGCTTGAATGTGGGAGAGAGCGTACGGTGAATGCAATTATGAATGTTGTTGAAAGGGCCCGAAAGAAGAATGTAAGAGTGGCTGTGACCAGTCTGCTGAGAAGGCCTGCATGTGGTGAGGAGTATGAAAGGGTGCGAAAGGAGGTGAATAGGGAAGTGCATAAAAGGATTATGAGTATGAAAGCTGAGAGTATGAGAAAGCGTGAAATGGGTTCCAGCTTCCTTGATATGGATAACCTGATCCAGAGTGGGTGTTTTTGTGGAGATGGAGTCCACCTTACTCAAGAAGGTGAGATGAAACTCTCCAGGAGATACATCCGGTGGATTGGGTGTACTCATATTGTAATGGAAGCTGGAACTGGATGAATGGAAAGCTGTCAGAGCAAAAATGAAAAATGTTGTGAATTGTCCAATAGTGTTGTAAGGTTTGGATGTATAAATGTGCGTGGATGGAATGCAGGAAAGTTAAATGACCTTGTAGCAGAATTTGAGAATGGAGATTTGGATTGTGTTGGTGTAGTAGAGACCCAAATGCGTGATAGAGTCAGTTTAAAATGTAAGGAGAGTAAGTACTACATGATTGGAAAAGGGCGTGTAAGTTGGCAAAAAAGAGGTGGTGGAGTTGGTCTCATTGTAAAAAATGCTCTAAATTGGAAATTAGAAGAAATTCCTGTTGGAAATGAACCTGAGAGTGAAGATCTGTTAGTAATAAAGTGTGAAAGAATGCATGCCAGAGAATGTGTTATTGTGGTTGTATGCTATATGACAACTGATGGTATTTTAGCTCATCAAGAGAATGTAAAAAAGTATGAAATATTAACAAGAATTGTGCAAGAGCATTGCAGATGCCCTCTGATTTTGATGGGTGATATGAATGGCCATGTTGGTATACTTGGTGAGCCTGTGAATGCAAATGGACAAAAATTGATTGATTTCTGTGATGAGAATGAACTTGAGAACCTAAATGTAACAATAGGAAATGGCTTGCATACATGGCAAAGCAGGGAATGTAAAACTGCAATTGACTATATGATAGTGAATAGTAGAGCAAGAGAGTGTGTCAAAGAAATGTTTGTAGATGAAGATGATTTTGATATTGATAGTGACCATAAAATGCTTGTACTAGAATATAATTGGGGTGGAAAGGAGCCGATGCAGAAGGCCAGCAGAGTAAGAGAAAATTGGTGTATTAAAATGGCAAACTGGGAAGAATTTAGAAATGAATTGAGTAGATGTAACTGGAACAGGTGTGGAAATGTAAATGACCTAAATAAGGAGATTGCAAGAACCTTGTATGATGTGGCAGAGCAAAAGATCGGTAGAATGAAATGCAGGAAAAGTACAGGGAATGCTAGGTGGTTTACGAGTGAGATAAAGGAAGAACGAACGAGAAGGAAGACTTTAAATAAAAAACAACGCAGTATGAGGAAAATGTATGAAAGACGCAGAATTACTGAGGATGAATGGCAGAGTGTATGGAATGAGTACAAGGACCAGCAGAAGAAAGTAAAGAGAATGATCAATGAGGCTAGGGTTAAAGAAGAGAGACACCAAGTTGAAAATCTTAGAAAGAAAGGTCTAGATGGAATAAAAGATTGGTATAGGTTTATACAAGGTAATGATAGAGGTAGTGAAGTTCAAGTTGATGAATTAGTAGTCAATGGTTGCAGTGTGCAAGATAGGATGCAAATGGTGAAAGCAGTTGAAGAATACTGGGAGGACATTGGTGGAATGAATGAGCAGGTTACAGATGATGAACCAATAAATTTTCTGATAGATGAACATGAACTGCAAATGGAAGACGAAATTACTTGTGAAGAGATTGTAAGTTTTTTGAAGAAAGTGAAAAATGGAAAGGCATGTGGCCCTGATAAGATACCATATGAGTTCTATAAATGTGGAGGAGAGAGTGTAGTCAGTATGTTGAAATGTTTATTTGATGAGATATGGAAGAGTGAAAGAGTACCGGATGACTGGAACAAGTGTAATGTAGTTCTGTTGCATAAGGGTGGACATAAGAGTATGAAAGAACTTAAAAATTACAGACCAATTGCACTGGGTGACACCGTATGTAAGATCTTTTGTGGTATTTTGAATGAGAGAATGAAAAATTTAGTTGAGGAATTAGGAGTCCTGGGAGAAGAACAGAATGGTTTTAGGCAAGATAGACGGGGGGAGGATAATCTGTTTGTAGTGAGTGAAATAATTGAGCGAATGAAGAAGGATAACAAGAAGGTATATTTAGCATTCCTGGATATTGAAAAGGCGTATGACAGAGTGGATCGGGTTAGGCTGTTTGAAATTTTGAGAAAAGTTGGTTTTAGCAGAAAAATAGTGAACATTGTACAGAGTCTGTATGAGAACACAAGTGCTATCTACAGGTTAGGAAATTTGGAAACAGGGCAAGTGAGGAGTGTTAGAGGAGTGAGACAGGGCTGTAATCTGTCCCCCCTGTTGTTTGGATTGTACACAGAAGAATTAGCAGTTCGACTGAGAGGGAGTGGTTTAGGACTGAAAGTTGGTAATGAGAGACTGAGCTGTTTGTTGTATGCTGATGATGTGGTTGTGGTTAGTGAATGTGGTCATGAACTACAAAGGATGCTTGACATTGTGAATGGATATAGTACAGATTTCAAGATGAACTTTGGTGCCGATAAAAGTAAGGTCATGGTTATAAATAGTGATGAGACTGATAGAGACAGACTGTGGAATATTGGAGAAATCAGAATAGGTAGAACAAAAGAATACAAATATCTAGGTTGTATGATGAGTGAAGATGGATGTACTAGAACTAAAGGTGAGAAAGTGGCTAAAGCAATGCAGTGGAGTGGACGGTTAGGTAGTGTGGCCAGATACAGAGCAAACAAGTACGAATGTGTGAGAGGAATGTGGAAGTATGTTGCTGTACCTAGTGTCATGTATGGTATGAGTGCTCTTGCCTGGAATGGAAGTGATCTTGAAAAGCTGGATGTGATACAAAATAAGGTAGGACGTGTAGCATTGGGTGCTCCGAAATGGACAGCTATAGAAGCCATTAGAGGTGACCTAGGGTGGAGCCTATTTTCAGAAAGAATGATGAAAGCTGTGCTGAATTATAAGGTGAGAATTGAAAGAATGCAGAATAGCAGGTGGGTTAGGCGAATCTTTGAATGGAATCTGAGTGTAAGCTATTGGGAGAAAGTATGTTGGGGGCATGCAAGGAAACTCAGTATCCAAAAGATTATTCATGTTAGAATTGGGAGACCTGTGGATGACTGGAGTTTAATAAATGTAGGAGGTGTAGGGCCTGAGTGGGACTGCAAGAGGTGGAAGAAAGAGATTGAGAGACAAACAAAAGAGTATGGATTGAATAAGTGGAAGCTTAGCATGATGCGGAAGCCTACACTTAACTGGTATATGAAAAAGAAAGCACCTAAGTTTGAGCTGTTCTATGATGGTAGTTTTGGAAGTCAACTCTTGTTTGCTGTGAGATGCAAGTCATTGAGTGTGAACAGACGTACATGGAGATGGAATGAGAATAATAACAGATTATGTCAGCAGTGTAATAGTGGAGTAGAGGAAACAATTGAGCATTTTGTGCTGGAATGTAGTAAGTATGAGCAAGAGAGAGAGAGTTTTATGAATGTGGTGTCTGAGCAGTATGGAGAGAATGAGTGGAATGCCAGATGTGCTGAAGATGATTGCGGTATGAGCTGTCTTGCTGGATTGGATCAGGAGTGTAATGCGAGTATCACTGAGGCTATGAAAGTGTTTCTTGTGCGTGCCTGGAGTAAGAGACAGTGACTGGAATGAGCCAGTCTGGTAGAATGGGCTGTAATGACCCAATGTGCTGGGGGATGGTGTTTTGACACACTGGCTGTCCCGGTGATGCCTTCCAATGGAGGCTTGTGACAAGGATCGTAGATCCTGAGTAGTTTAGTGGACAAGTCTGGTACCAGGCGCTGAACTCTTTGTGTGAAAATTGTGGAGGGAATTGTAGGCCGTTACAAAGGCCCCGACACTGTCGGCCCTCAAGTTCAAGTTCAAGTTCAAGGTGCCGATAAAAGTAAGGTCATGGTCATAAATAGTGATGAGACTGATAGAGACAGACTGTGGAATATTGGAGAAATCAGAATAGGTAGAACAAAAGAATACAAATATCTAGGTTGTATGATGAGTGAAGATGGATGTACTAGAACTAAAGGTGAGAAAGTGGCTAAAGCAATGCAGTGGAGTGGACGGTTAGGTAGTGTGGCCAGATACAGAGCAAACAAGTACGAATGTGTGAGAGGAATGTGGAAGTATGTTGCTGTACCTAGTGTCATGTATGGTATGAGTGCTCTTGCTTGGAATGGAAGTGATCTTGAAAAGCTGGATGTGATACAAAATAAGGTAGGACGTGTAGCATTGGGTGCTCCGAAATGGACAGCTATAGAAGCCATTAGAGGTGACCTAGGGTGGAGCCTATTTTCAGAAAGAATGATGAAAGCTGTGCTGAATTATAAGGTGAGAATTGAAAGAATGCAGAATAGCAGGTGGGTAAGGCGAATCTTTGAATGGAATCTGAGTGTAAGCTATTGGGAGAAAGTATGTTGGGGGCATGCAAGGAAACTCAGTATGCAAAAGATTATTCATGTTAGAATTGGGAGACCTGTGGATGACTGGAGTTTAATAAATGTAGGAGGTGTAGGGCCTGAGTGGGACTGCAAGAGGTGGAAGAAAGAGATTGAGAGACAAACAAAAGAGTATGGATTGAATAAGTGGAAGCTTAGCATGATGCGGAAGCCTACACTTAACTGGTATATGAAAAAGAAAGCACCTAAGTTTGAGCTGTTCTATGATGGTAGTTTTGGAAGTCAACTCTTGTTTGCTGTGAGGTGTAAGTCATTAAGTGTGAACAGACGTACTTGGAGATGGAATGAGAATAATAACAGATTATGTCAGCAGTGTAATAGTGGAGTAGAGGAAACAATTGAGCATTTTGTGCTGGAATGTAGTAAGTATGAGCAAGAGAGAGAGAGTTTTATGAATGTGGTGTCTGAGCAGTATGGAGAGAATGAGTGGAATGCCAGATGTGCTGAAGATGATTGCGGTATGAGCTGTCTTGCTGGATTGGATCAGGAGTGTAATGCGAGTATCACTGAGGCTATGAAATTGTTTCTTGTGCGTGCCTGGAGTAAGAGACAGTGACTGGAATGAGCCAGTCAGGTAGAATAGGCTGTAATGACCCAATGTGCCTGGGGATGGTGTTTTGACACACTGGCTATCCCAGTGACGCCATCCAAAGGCAGCTTGTGACAAGGATTGGTAGATCCTGAGTAGTTTAGTGGACAAGTCTGGTACCAGGCGCTGAACTCTTTGTGTGATAACTGTGGAGGGAATTGTAGGCCGTTACAAAGGCCCCGACGCTGTCGGCCCTCAATTTCAAGTTCAAGTTCATAAGAAAAAAATGAGCTTGCGCAATTGCTGTTATTTCAGCTGGCTTTGAGGAAGTACATAATTGTGAAGATTGTTGGTTTGAGTACACCACGATAAATATCACACTAGAGAAATTAATTATTGAACACATGTGGTGAGAATTTGCGTGTTTTATTGTATGCTAATACATGAAGGGGAGCTGGAAGATAAGTTCGTTATTGATTTGAAATTAATATCTCGGTGGCGGATGAATTTTGATGCGTTATCGTTTTCATTTATCATTCACTAAGACGGAATCTTGTTCATGATCTACAGTCTTATCACTGTCTCTACTCTCGACTTCTCAGCAACTTATCAAAGCAAAGATTACATCAAATAATTGAGAAATATATAGGCAATAAACATGGTCCTAAGTAATTGTGGTCTGTATATCTTTTTGAAATTGTACGTAAAACTGAAAGTTTAGAAGTACTGCTATTTCATGAATATCATTTATTTACTTTATCCCACGTCTCCTACGTATGAGGTATACATATGTTTAAAGCCTGCAGTTTGTTGCCTGTTTTAGTGAATTAAACAGCATACATAAATAGGGTAATTCATCAAATATCGAACAGAAATCACGTGTGTCTAGAAACAACCTTCATAAATCGGTAACTTTTGCTCTGAATAACTCTTGCGGGCCTCAAGGTTATTCTTGAACAGTTGCTTTCTTGTTCTGTGATGTCGCTTGAAAGACAACGTAGATTATTGAAATGTATTTATTGTTCTAAAAATCGAATTCTTTAGTAACATAATTTCATCAATATCGAACAGGAATCGAACAAGAATTTTGATTCAAACAGGATGGTTTGTCAATTAGTTCTCTTCGTATGGAACTTTTGTTAGACTATTAGCACGCCACGTATGGTTTGTCTATTAGTACGCCTCGTATATTTTGTCCATTAATATGCCTCGTATGGGTCTATCTATTTGTACACCTCATGTGGCCACTTGGCCATTCTTTTTTTGGCCATTCTTTTTTTCTTTGGTGCACTGGATTTTCTTGGAAGTGCTCGCGGTGGCACATCGGTTAAGGGATCGGACTTGTATGTTGGAGTCGCGGGTTCGTATCCCGGCGCTGGCGCTGCGATTTTCCCCGTTGGGTATAAGGGAAAGCTCAAGCACAATACCCCACTCGACCCAGGTGTCGGAAATGGGTACCGGCTTTACGGGGGAACCGTCATGGTGTCCTATATATAGTGTTAGTTATAAGACATTTGAAAAACCAATGCTTAAGATCATTTGTATCAGGCTTGATTGGAAATAAAGCATCCCAAAGATGCCGATGTTTGTTTTGTTTGTTTGTTTGAAATAACTGTCTCATTACTTATTTTCGAGATGCATTTGAATGGAGAGTTATCAAAATTTGAATATGATGTCGATGTTTCATTTGCAGTGTTTGTTGAACCATCATTGTGATCATCAACCTGTGTGACCTTTTTTGGAGTAGAGTGTAAAGCACTCGTCAATGAATTATTATCCCTTTAACGTCCGAATTTTTGTACTCATATTACCGTTAACACAACCACCGTCACTAAACTGGCGCTGGCATCAGGCAGTCACCAATACCAGGATGGGATAGGAACTGCCACCCCGGCAGAGAACTTCAAAGAACACATTAGGGAACTAATTGAACAAGAAATACAATATATTGAGGGAATTTTTGAAAGAGGACACTGGTGTCCTCTGGGGCGTTAAAGGGTTATTGATGCTTGCATCAATTTTATTGGCAAGAGATTGATCATCAGTAAAGGTAGCCAGACAAATCATTGATGATCTTGAGGGCTTTGGAACACCAGCAGATGATTGATAGCCCCTCACCAGAATTCCCATCTTCAACTATTCAATGTTATTATCAAGCGTTAATACAATATTTTAATGAAATAAAACAGGCGTTCAATAGATCGATTCAGTTATTTAAAAGAATTAAGAATCGAAAAGCTTTGTTCGAGGCATAAATTCATGATTTTTAAGGAATTTTGATTCGAACACCTTTGTTCAGTATTTAATACTGATATGAAAAAGGAACTGAATGTCGAACATGGAATAATTATCAAGTTTTTGGCGGAAAAGAAAAAAATACAGTAACAGAACATCATATGACAACACTACTCTCTAGTTATGACGGGAGGTTGACGGTGACCCAACAACAATTAAACCGTCGCAATTTTCCCGAGGTGCGTAAGATTTTTCGAGTGAAAAAAATTCGACCAATTTGTAAGGGTCGTACTGAAAATGCGTTCGCAACAGCTGGTAGCAGTTTGCAGCTCACAGAAATGAGTTTTTATCACTAAAAAAGGAGTTTTAGATGTAAGATCACTGGCACTGAGCAAGTTTGGATGCTTACTTAATTTATTACGCGCATATTTCCAAAGTTGTTCGATAATCAGTTCAGTTCGATATATGATGAATTACCCTATATCACATAGTTTGTTGATTATTTGGTTGGCGTCATCTCTCTTCCAGATACAAGTCTTGATCCCTACTAGAAGTATCAAGTAGACATGAATAAATAATAATAACCATATGAGATTTATTTCTAGATATATACTGCACATGCTGCTAAATAGACATTAGAATATGAAATACGTATATTGATGTTATTGAAATGTAATTTGTTCTTGGTTAAAGAGACCGTCTGGGTAAAAAAAAAAAGTCCGTTATTTATGGATGGATTTCTCTGAAATTGTCACAGTAGGTGTGAAATGATGCATAGATCATTTGTTATTTCGACAAAATTTTTGTAGCTGCACTTTTTTTTTTTTTTTGAAAAATATGATAAAATAAGGAGGTTATGTAAAATCTATCTCCTTTTACAATTTTGAAGTTACAGAACCAGTATTTCGTTTTTAGATTGCTTATATGTCTATATAACCATAAGCAATAGGGAATTTTGATAACTTCTTTTTGTGGATTTTGGGAATTGAAAAAAAAAAATTATATATTTTTCATTTTTTTTTATGTGATGTAATTTTCAAAACAATAAATGTATCAAAAAATGATAACTTATTGCTTATGGATACACCTTGCTAAGCCCTATCGAATGGTATATAAACCGTTCTTGTAGCTCTAAAATTGTGGAAGGAGATAGATTTGAGAAACTAATATCAAGTTTCCAGAAAAACGTGTTTTTTCACAAAAAAAAATTTTTCTTTTTATCTTTTGAACTACAGAGTTTTCTACAATAAACTCTTGAGCGTTTATAGCTCTTTTCAAGCCCTTTTGATTGATATAATTTACATTGCTGTAGCTCTGTAACTCTGGGAAAAAATAAACAACAAAAGGGAATGGGTGTAATTCTTGACAAAAAAAAAATTTTTAATTTATAATATTTTTCCACCAAAATACGTTTTTTTGTCTATTCAACTCCTTTGTTTTATAGCTCTTTTCAAGCCCTTTGGATTGGTGTGCTCGCCACTGCTGTAGCTATGATACTGCAGCTGTCATTGAGCTATGAAGGAAAGCTGCGGTATCATAGATACGGCAGAACAGCTAAATTCTGAAATTGTCAAAAATTATAAAAAAATATCTACTCATCATTAGAATGTTTCATTTGAATAATGGAAGCACTTTGAGTAGCCCATTAACGAACTATAATGCCATTCCCGCAGAGAAACACGCTCAATTGACCCCCAATAATGAGGGGGGGAGGGTTCAAGGTTACTCCACCCCCATTGCTTTCCCCCCCTCTGGTGGGCGCACTATTCGGAGTAGACGTAAACGGAAAGTACCAATGGAAGCGCAAGAAAATCCTCTATAAGATGCATATAAAAACAGAAAATCAACACATATCCCGATTTCTATCAAGACGGTCTCCAGCTTCATTATCATAGATACTGCAGAACAGCTAAATTCTGAAATTGTCAAAAATTATAAAAAAATATCTACTCATCATTAGAATGTTTCATTTGAATAATGGAAGCACTTTGAGTAGCCCATTGACGAACTATAATGCCATTCCCGCAGAGAAACACGCTCAATTGACCCCCAATAATGAGGGGGGGAGGGTTCAAGGTCACTCCACCCCCATCGCTTTCCCCCCCCCCTCTGGTGGGCGCACTATTCGGAGTAGACGTAAACGGAAAGTACCAATGGAAGCGCAAGAAAATCCTCTATAAGATGCATATAAAAACAGAAAATCAACACATATCCTGATTTCTACCCAGACGGTCTCCTTAAATATTGGTATGATGGCATCAGAAAGATTGATGTTGAAACAAATGGAAAGGTATCCTGTATCATGGCAGGATACTTGTAAGACACGTTGGTCATCTTGCACCTTCAGTTGCTCATAGATGAGAAATGATTATTGGCCTTTTGTAAATTTCCTTACTCAATTGAATGGTTCAACTGATGTATGTTAAATTGAATAGATATCAATGCTTTAGCTGTCATATGCTTTTTTTGCTTGAGTATGCCAATCTATGTATGACAATATGTAAGATATGTAGGTTGTTATCATGGGCTAGTATATACAGCCAGTCAAAAATGACAGAATTTGATATTTTCCTTATATAAATCCTCCAGATGTGAATGACAAACAAGTATATCCATTCTAATAAGACCAACTATTAAATAATTGGTCAATATTTACTTCAATATTGTCAACAATTTTTATAATTTCGTTGCTATAGATAGGTAATATAGTTGATTTTAAGACGTTTTAGAAGAATGACAATATGCTCACAAATGCTTAGTTTTTGAGTTATTTAAGTTTGAAGTTATACAAATGATGCTCCTGAATGGCCTTTTTACGCAAAAGCAGTCATTGTTTTTGCAATAGAAATGGAAGCTAACCCCCTGTTACAAACGTAAAGAGGTTGGGTCGTGAGGGGTAGCCACAGTTCTTCTAGTGAAAATTATAAATAAAGGTTTCTAGTGACGTCCGTGTACATCGACTCCAAGATGGCTGCCGCCATCTTGGATATCGGGTGGCGCCTTGACGGCAGCCACCTTGGAGTCGATGTAAATGGACGTCAGTAGCATTTATTTATAATTTTCACTAGAAGAACTATGGCTACCCCTCAGGACCCAACCTCTTTACGTTTGTAATAGGGGGTTAGCTTCCGTTATTAATAAAATTATGCTAAGCGGGCGCGCTTCTCTGGCGCGCACAAGCCAACTTCAAAGTTGAATAATTCGAAAATAACGCATCAGCGAGCAGAATGTCATTCATGTAAAACATTCTTGAATGTGTTCCTTTATTGATTCTTTGCAACAAAATTATGAAAATCATTGACAACATTAAAGTAAATATTGACCAAATAATCTTGTACTTCTGCATGGGTGGAAATTGTATCACAGATTTGGTTATTAAGCATCCTTCAAATCAAATGAGCAGTTTCTTGAGGAGACCATACACCTTGTACAATTTTTCTTTTATTTATAAACTAATGCCTATGAACTTATGTGACTGGTAAAATGCAGGAAAAAATACGGGTCATCTTGGGAGAAATTTTTGGTTCATTCTCATAGAAAATGAGTTATAGCAAAGAAAATGGGATTTAAAGGGGTATATGGCAAACCCTACTTCTACTACAAATTTTGGCCTATAGAAATGAAACAAGTATCATTTGAAAAATAAACATTTGGGATACAATGTTGAGATAGGAATTTTTGAAATTTGGTTTGGTTTTGAAGGTACTTTCAATAAAAAAAACATTTTGAAAAATTGCTACAAAAGAATCAGTTTATTTTAGTTTGACTGCCTGTTGTTTTTACCTAATTTGACCATCTCAAATTGCTACCTCAGTGGTGTTTCCCTGTTATTTTTCTTTAAAAAAAAATAATTTTGGCTCTCTAAACCTAAAATTGTTGGAGTAGGATTTGGTAAATTTTAGATTTCTACAGAAGCATAAAAAATAACTCATTTTCATAAACCAACGTTGTGTGGGTTAGTAAATTATTATTTTTTTACTTATCTTTTGCTTCTACAGTTAAAGTAGGAGAGTTTAGTATGTAGTGATAAAGAGATAAATGAAAATTTATATCTGAATGGGTGTCAATGATTTTGTCTCTGTTTATTTTAATATCCCATTTTTTTTCTCATATATGTTCCTGTTTTTTTTAATTGTTGGACCTTCTCATGTCAAGATAGTACTCTTCAGAATTATGTGAAGGAAATAATTTTATTCTTTAAAGGGTATGTATAAGATTCAAAATTCTAAAATTTCCTATGCATTTTGAAGTTTAGATTCTTTAAAGAATGTATTTGAATGCTAAGTTTAGTATAAAGAGCATCACTAGAATTTAAGCTCATTATCATGTTGTCATTTCTGTTCCAGATGATATTCTTTGTAATAAGCATTTCTGAGAAATAATGTTGGTAGAGATACACGAAGTAGCTCAAAGAATATATTCTAGTCCAAAATTTACAGTAATAACAGTTATTCATACCAATTCAATAGACATAGTATATATTTAAATTTCATGTTTGTAGGCTATAGTGAATCATGGCTTCTAGTAATTCTTATAGCAAAACTAGTACTATAACTATTAATGATGGAAGAAATGTGTGTCGAGAAAATCTGAACCCATCTCCCAAGCGCTGCATCTGTCATCAGAGTGACTGCAGAATTTGTCAACATAGCCATTCATCATCAGGAAAAGCTGAACATTATTCTGCATCTTCCTCAAAGCCCCAACACTGTTATGTCTATCAGAATCCTGTACATGAATCTCCTGAGCAGAGTCTTTGCTCTGATTCTGCGCCATCTATAAATAAATCTGCAAGTAGTTTTTCACATTCTATGAACTCTGATTCTACTTCTGAAACTTTTCCTAGACATTCCTCCGCAGCTTCTCAGAACTCTAAAGGTTCGTTAGCTGGACGGCCTAAGCTTTCAATGCCAGTTAGACATCAGTATCAGAAGCTTGAATCAACGTCCATTACAGATGTTACCTCACAAACATACAGTAGTGCTGCCCCAAAACATGAGTGGAAATTACTGCACTCAAGCCAGTCTACATTTGAATCCATGTCAGCAGGCCAAACTTTCATGGATCAGTCATTCTCTCAGCTGTCATCTACAATGTCAGGCACACTTACTCCTACACCTTTACAAGCTCTTCCTCACAGCTCCACTGATTTGTCATCATCGTCCACACAACTTGCTTCTTCGCTCTCACCAACACTTCCTATCATTTTCTCCCCACCGCTATCTCCCATCACTCCACTGACCAATTCTATTACTCCGGATAACAAAGCCCTGAAGAAAGCCAAGAGTAAGAAGTCAGTGGAAAAAGCTGCCGGACCATCCCAGTACATTTTTATGGCTGCACATCAAATCAGCGAGGCTCAGGAGCACGAAAAAAGAAACGAGCTCGCAGAGGCAGTCCTCAAATACCGAGAAGGTGTTGGCACTCTTTTACAAGGTGTCCAAGGTAATATCTGCATTGAACTACAATACTTCTGGCTTGCTACGTTCCTTTTTACTAAGTCTGACTTTTTCTTTTAACCATGCACTTTACTTTTAAAATATAACCTCTCATCTTGAATTGGTTATTTGATCCATTTCTAGTATTTCTTCAGGAGAATCAATTAATTTTTAAAAGCTATTCAGGTTGTATATGCAATGATGTTTCTATCTACTGCATTATAGCTCCTTTAAGATTTGTAAACTAAAGATGCTTTTTAAAAGAACTGTCTTCTAATTTCCTTTGAGCATAGTTCTGTGAACTATATGGAGTTTACAGTTGAAGAAGTTCTGTTGTAATTCTCATTTCTTGGTCTATTTCTTTTAGCACTATAAGCTTTCTATTGAGGTCATGTGTATCCTGTTGTGTAGTGGAAACACCAAAGTTTTGGATAATGCTGATTCTCAGATTTGACTAAAGAATTAGGTTGATGATGACTGAAACTGTTGATGGTTTTTTAGTTTGTGTCATTGCTGATTCTGCTGAAATGGCTGATACCTGAATTGGTACACTTGTGTGCTATAGCAGCTATAGCAATAACACCTGTAACAAAGAACTGATACTAATGTCTGGGTGGTGCTGGTTTATTCCATAATAAATTCCTGTTGGGATCCAAGCTTTACAACATTAATTTTTAAGAAGAACCTGCTTGAACCAGATACTAGCACTCTTGACTGAGACAATGCTATTTGACCTCCCAAATCAGGTTTGACAATGTAAACCCAATGGAGAAAATACTTCTGCTCTTTTGCCTAAGCTAGCGTCGACCTGACCCCTTGCTTAAGGTCTGACCCCTATCTAAATAACTATGTGTTGTGCCTGCTTTCTGGAAGGAGCACACTCACTGCATGGACATTTGACAGAATCCTGTATTATGAAAGACTGGAAACTTCCGCGCCAGAACAGATGTGACAAAGAAGTATAATTTAATATTTCAGGCAGAATTTTAAACAATAGTACAAATTGCATTTTTTTCAGACAAGTTACTTGCAGCTATGGGAGTGTATCAATAAAATACTGGGGGTTAAAATATGACCTCTCCCTGGCACTAACATTAGACTTAATTAAGCCTTGAATGTTCAGCTGCATTGTGAGCAGATAATGCCAGAATAAGTGCATTCTCTCATGCTTTGTGTCATGCCCGCATCATTTTAGTGGTGCTAATTACTGATATGTTGAAGTTACTAACTGGTTGATAAAAGTGCAGTTTTGCATATTCATTTCCACTACAAAACAAAAATTTTGAACTTGTATCTTCTCAAAACTAAGTATAAAATTCCTGTTATGGGCTTAAAGATCTCCAGTTTACATGCTCAGCTACATTTACTTCTCAATCTAATGCTTTTTAATTTCCTTATTCTGAATCTGCACTCTTTACTAACATTTCCCAACTTGTTTCAAGCCCCTGGAACTCTGACTTGCAACTCATCGCACGGATCTACACCTAGCTCAACTTGCTCACAAAAAGGTATCAGGAGATCATTGTTTCTGTAAATATTCTTTTCTTGCAATGAGGTTACAGTGATACTTCTGCATGCTGTGTTAGGACCTTGGTTGTAAATTTAACTTAGCTAGTGTTCTGGAGACAGGGAGGTTTTTAGGTGATATTTATATTACTTCATTGCTGAAACCTCACCTTGAACTTGAATATTGTTAAGTGTGTGGTTGTATTTGAATATTAAACATATTGAATACTTATCAGGAAATGTTCCTTATTATTAAATTTTATCTTATTCTCTGCATCAAAATGCTGTGGGGTGTAAAATAAATGGGTTTCCACTTCTTCATTACAATAATCTATGAAGTGCTTCATTATTATTCAACCTAATTATAGCTTATATTGTTTCTTGCTCATTAGCCTACTGGTCCTTGAAAGAATCATCAGAATTTTCCTTCAAGCATTTAAATAAGGCCGTGCTATTAAATTTAATTCCGAATTTATGTGATGCTAGAACCTTTTGATTAAATAATAAAATGAGTTTTTCATTGTTCTGCTGTACTTTAGAATTCATGCTGTTAAGATCTACAGCCAGTGAATCTAACGATAGAACAGAAATTATCAAAACAGCAAGTTTGGGAAGCATTTTTTGTAAATGTTTAGGAACAATATATGAGAATTCGTAGAATAAAATAAAATGGATAAAATTCACTTTTCTCTTTGCCTGAAAGATTGAAAGTAAGGGATGCACAGGGAATTCTCAACACCCATGTAAAGCAATTGATAACCCTTTAACGTCCACATTTTGTACTCATGTTACCGTTATCACAACCACCATCATTAAACTGGCACTGGCATCAGATATTCATTGATTTCAGGATGAGGAAGGAACTGCTACTCGTCAGTGTAGTCCAAAAAACACTTTAGGGAACTAATTTTACAAGAAATACAATGTATTGAGGCTATTTTGAAGGAGGACTGTACAGTACACTTGGGCGTTAAAGGGTTAAAATAGAAATATCTCTCTGAGTTATGAAAGATTTTTGTATGGAATAGTGCTGTACAATGGACTCCCATATATTAAATCCTCATTGAAAGGATTTTAATCACTTAGACTTCTCTTAAAAATTGTGGAAATGTTTGTAATTAAGTATGGTTGCAGAATTTTCAGTTTGATGTTCTATCCAATTTTGTGAATGGTAGAGGAAAACAAAGAGCAAATTCCATAGAAATAAATTTGGCTTTATATGTAGTGAAGAGCTTTCAATATATCATTCCCCTCAGGGGATACAACTATTGTAACTATGGGAATTGGTGCTCCCAGGGCCTGAGCTGAGAGTTAGGTAAGCCTTCTTTTTGTTGAAATGAAATGTTTTTGTTACGTTAAGAACCAGCTTTTTTTGGTTCACTGCTGTCCTGTTATTCAGCTCCTACTACTTTCTTCTTCTACTGTGATCTTGGTTCATAATCTTCTTTCTCAACTCAACTTACTGTTTCTATGCCCTTTCTGCATAGATTCTACATTCCCTTAACTCCATACTAAATGGTGCCTTCCTCCTTCCTCTCTTTGGATTGCCTTTGTGGTGGACAGGGAGGCTCAACATTTTTAATAATCTAATCTTTGCATCACTGCATAAATAATGACACTTATCAATTTCTGCGCCTGTTGTTTGACAAAGTCAAAGTAAGGTGTGAATCTACCTCAAGGTTTTCTGCTAGAATTGCAACAAAGAATTTGAGGGTGGGAGAGATTTTAGCTCAACATGAGGCAATGGAAAACCAGTGGAATTCTAAAACAGTTTCATGGAATTCTATCATAGCTCCATTATCAAAGCCTTTTATTGAGGACCAACCCTTTGGTTAAAGATGTGTGAATGAATGTTTGTGGTGCCTGTGGAAGCAAAACTTATGTGTGACTGCCCTTTCTCTTTGGAGGAAGAAAATTTTGGTGTATAAATATTTGCTAACTTTGGTACTTATTAAGAATTAGTCTCTTGCTAGTACTCTTTTTACTTTACTACTGCTTCTTGGTCTATTGCTTCTTTTATTTGCCCCATCCCCTCAACATTTGTGCTATTTTTAATCTCATTGTTTGTTTGCTCATTGAGACTCCAGTGAGTACTGCTGAAATTGTATGATAAATCAAATAACTAAATACACATCTGTAATGGGCTTTGCTGCCAAGTTTATAAAATTTCATTTTAGTTGAGATTCCCTTCTTTTGTATATTAAGCACCTCTCACCACATGCTGGTAAATGTTTAGTTTGAGAGTAATGTACAATTTTTAATTTTCATGGTTACTGATGCTCTGTAGGAGAAGACGAAGCAAATGTAGCGCGTCGGGAGGGAGTGCGGCGCAAGACAGCTCAGTACCTGCAGCGTGCCGAGCAACTGCTCTCCAGACTCACAAAACAAGCTGGCAACTTCACTGGAGTGCTTTCCAGTCAGCCTCTCATGCCTGATAAGGTGCATCACTTTTATTTGCTGTGAAGTCAGCGCAATTTGTGGGGTTGGCCATATTAACACTTTGACTGCAATTGGTAAAACTGAAATTCAATGTTTCAACTCAAATTTAAAGTCAAGTGTAGTAAGCAATTTTGAAAATAGTGAATATTAACTGGATCATTCCTTCATTTAGTATTAATTAAGAATTTATGAGAATTGACTTTGTTACTATTGGTTGATCAGCAGCATTGTGAAAATCCCCTCTGAGCTAATGGTGGTGCACGTTGCTATCTAAGTGATAATCATGGGTCATCAATGATCAAGTGCTTGCCTCAATCCTGAACACCTCTATATTACTATTTCATTGCTTAGCTGTTCCAAAGTGATCTACACAAGGTTAATTTATTAGACCACATATTACAATTTAAGATGAATTACATTAATATTTCTTTCAAGAGCCCCCAAAATTTGATCATTATAGGGTTGAGCAGCTGCCTCAACATGAGTCATGTCCACCCAGCATTGTGTCACCACTGCCTCATGAGCAGGAGTGCGTGAGTGGAGTTGGCATCTGCGGACTGCAGTGTGGGGTGGAGGTGCTGCGTCAGTACCGGGTGCTGGGCATGGCTGGGGCGCCCTCCTGCTGCTCCTCCTCGTCCCTCCCACACAGGGGCATCATCGTGGCACAGCTGCCTCACTCGAAACACACCGTTGCCATCAAGGTGCTGTTTTGTGTCTGTTTTCTTTTGCGTTTTCAATACCAGTGTCATTGATGTACTGCACACCGTCATCATCAAGGTGCTGTTATGTAGCTTTGTCATTGATGTACTGTTGAAGTTCTTTTAGGCACCTTCATGCTTTCCTCTGCATGATCAAGAAGAATTTATTCTCTGGTAGATTTTCAATTGTTGGTGTTAGGTTTCCATATTGTGGATTTGCTTAGCCCTAGAACACCAGCTTGATCAGAACTTCAATTTTAACCCAAGTTAACATTTTCCATTTTTTTTAAGCATTTCAAATCCACCCCTTCAGAGTTTGTGTCATTGTTTGAATAACTTTGGATGGAAGAAATGAGAGTCAGGTAGTGTTTTTTCTATGAAGTATTGTTCTATTAATGTAGCTGCCTGCAGGCATTTTTTTCTTTATGTGCTTAAAATGGAGTACTATTTCTTTAGAGTTTGTGACAGTGTAACACTGGACTAGTTAGTAACAAAAGTGTGATAATTATCATCAAACTCCTAAATTTTAAATTACTCTGAAAACCCTCATGTACTAATCAGCATTTTGTCTGAAGTGTTTCAAGCTTGCATCTTGTACCAACTTTTTTCTGGGTGCCTTTGATTTTTTTTTACCATTGATGTCTCAAAATGTTCTGGTCCACATGTTCCTCCACGCATTTAATGTCCTTTGCCATACATTCCCTGTGGGGTTCCATTTACTGAACATATAATCAAGTCGTGGTGCTTACTTGTATACCTCCTAAATTTTGCTGTCCTACCAGCTCTACTTCTGGAACTGTAAGTTAAAATTACTTAAAACATGTAATTGTGCTTTTTCTTGCTTTTTCCTAAAGGGTGGAACTGAAAGATGAAATTTCTTAACCAATTTAACTATGCATTTTTAATATTTCTGTATTTTGCATTTTAAAATTGTTATTTTAAACATGTAATGGATTATCCTTTTTTATCCTTTTTCCATTATGAAATTTAAAATTGTTGTTGTAAACATGTAATAGGCAATCCTCTTCTACTCTTTCTCCAGTGTGGAGTAGGAAATTTTTATTTTAACATGTAGTGGACAATTCTTTTCCAACCTTCTTCCATAATGAAATTTGAAATTTTTATTTTAAACTATTCAATGCACCCCCTCATTGGTGAGATCGTCTTGATGCTGGTGCAGCTTGTGCGTGAGCACAAACATGTGAAATTGTGTTGGGTGCCCGGACATGTGGGGGTGTCAGGCAATGAGAGAGCAGACCAGGAGGCGAAGCGTGTTGCGAATAGTAACGAGGAAACTCTAAATCAAATGGTACCCTTTCGGGACTACTATCCCGTGATCAAGGCTGCTGTAAGACGTCTGTGGCAACAGGAATGGGACAACAGAATGGACAACAAAGAATGGACTATTAAAGAAACGGTTCTGGAATGGCCCTCGTCGAGGTGTCGCGTCCGCCGGGTGGAAGTGCTGCTCTGCCGTCTTCGCATCGGACATACTCGACTGACCCACCGTTATCTAATGGAGCGACAACCGCAGCCGCGATGCGAGCGGTGTCACGTTCCTCTGACCGTCAAACACATACTTGCGGAGTGCCCGAGATATGCAGCTGACCGAAATGTATGCTTTCCAAACCTCCGTCTTTTTGCCGTGGATGAGGTGTTAACCAAGATGCTTGCGGAGATCGAACGCGTAACTTTCAATGTGGATGCTCTGGTGTTGTTTCTTGAGAGATGCAAATTGCTGTTGGAATTCTGATCGAAGATCATACCTAATCATCCGTATCGTTTTTGTATTTGTTGTCCATACTTTCACGTGCTTGGAAATGTATGTACTCCTTGTTGTACTACTTCAAGAGAGTTAACGGGAAGCCACGATGTAAGGCGTTATAGCCAGACGTGATTTCGTCTTGGAAGTTTTGAGGATGAAGAAACTGTAATATGGCCGGGCGCGCTGCGTTGATACCTCGGGGGTTTCAGCGTGGGTTAGGCGTCCGGCCATAAATGGGTGGGCAGCTGAAACCCCCTACGGGGTTTGGCTGCTCAGTGCGTTCGAATGTACTGTGTTGTGTACAAATTTTAATGGGGAGACACTTGTAATTTTGAGTTGTAATTATGACCATGATGCTCATATAATTTTGATATTTCTAATAATATTGATGTTTATCTTGTGTAATTATTTAGAAGAGTCTGATACGAATTAAATTATGTGACCTTCGGTGCGATATAGTTTGAGTAACTGAAGCGCTAGCAAACCCATGTTACTACTACTACTACTACTTATTTTAAACGAGTTGTGTTGTTGAGAATCATATTGGGCCGAGTTTATCTGTGAAGCGTAAAAAGATTTAGAGTGCATCCAGAATTCTTCTGAATTTTTCTATGTATGGTAATATTGTCAGCAAATAGTGTGTTGCAACTATCATTTTCAACTCGGTAACATTTGCTTTAGTTGTAATAATTACTAAAACAATTAAATGGCACCAATGTGTCATGGATTTGAACATCGTCATACCTCACACTTTAATAAACAATGTAAGTATGTTAAATCGAGCTGAAACCACAAATTCCTTCCATTTTGAGTGTTTTGTTCAACAAATGACTGTGTTGTCCATTTATGAATTCAGCGTGAACTAACAAGTTTGATTGTATAGATGCATATTTTTGCTTACATAATCCAGCCAATTGTTTAAACCTAAATTGGTTCCCATGATGTCCTAGGAATGTAATTTATCCCTGGGGTCAGAGGCTAGATTTCAATCCCTTCATTCAAAAGTTCATTAATTTCTTTCTTGCCTATTGATAAAGCATTTCTTTCAAACTTAGAATGAACTAATGCTTTGACTTGACTGAACTAGACTGAACACACCTAATGCATAGATTGGCCTTTTTCAACCGACCATACTAATTGTTCATTCTCATCGCTCTTTTGAGATTACATATGTTGTGGATAGAAAATCTTGTACTAACTTGTACATACTATAATAACAATAATAATTCGAACATAAACTAAGAAATAATCTTCCTGTTAAGCGGTCCATCCTCTACTTGCTGCATGTGTCATCATTTCTCTCAACCTTGAATTGAGAAATGATTTGTTGCTCACAAGTTATCAATTTGCTGCCTAAGCATTTATTTCAAACTTGAATTGAGAAATGAGTCGTTCCACACAAATTAGCATTCATTTTTTTTACCTAAGCATTTATCTCAAACTTAAATTGAAAAATGATTCTTTCCTAACAAGTTATCAATTAATTTTTCAGGCTAAGCATTTATCTCAAACCTAACCTAAGGATAATTGTATCATAACACCACAGGTGATCGTGAAAAGCAGCAACGGGCGCCAGGGCAAGAGCGTGATACCGAGGGGCATCCCCCACATGGTGCCTGTTGTGTGCTACCATGAGACGGACTCTGCTGTCTACCTCGTCATGAAGTACATCGCGTGAGTGTACCTCTACTGCTACTTGGTGTGTCGTGTGTACTGCCTATTTCTTCCCTAAACACGGTCCCCACGTATTGGGCCACACGTGTAGCATTCAGTAAATTAAAAAGTAACTGTTATCATACAGGGTGAAATGTTATTGAGCATTTGCATTTTCATATTTCTTAGGAAGGGGAAACAATGTATGTGGGCAGTGGTTAATTTTCCTATTCTGCTAAGCTCGGAAGAGTGGTGAACGTGTTTAGCTACTTAACTCTTTTACTGTGGCAGGTAATACTGAAGTTTCACATTCAACTCAAATTTTATTTCAATTGTAGTAAGCAATGTTGAAAATAGCATATGTTAACTGAATCGTGCCATCATTTAGCTTTAAGTATTTATTAAAATTGAGTTCGTGACTGCTGGCTGGTCAGCAGCATTACAAAAAGTCTAGCAGTCTACCACTGGTGACTCACGTTACAGTCAAAGAGTTAAATTAAGCTTGAATAATGCAGTGAATGATGTATAAATAATTTTTTTCAGAGGTGGCCGGCTGTGGGACCACATCAGTAAGTACGTTTCCCAAGACTGCCATAGCTCGTCGTCATCATTGAAGCCTATGCATAGTGATGATGGCCGGTGCCCTGACTCACCAAATGTTGATTCAAAAGAAAAAATAAATGTTTACTCAGGCCGTCGCTTGCTCGTAGACAACAACTCCCTCTTATCAAAACCTTCTAACCTCGTAGATGATGTCAAAAATAAACCCAAACGTGCTCCTTCAAAAAAGACAGAAAAAGGTAGACTCTCAACTGTTGATCAAGATCTAACTCAGGGTTTGCAGTTGAATGTGGAGGGAAAAGTTTCTAACTTGGGTGGAGTAGAGGCAAAAACTCCACTCACAAATGATGCTAAAACTCAGCCAGAAAATGCTGGTATTTCTGGGAAATCCATTGCGGATGTGAAGCAAAAAACGAAGTTATCATTTGACGAGAACTTTATGCATCAGAAATTGTCTCCCTCTACTCCCATGCCCAGAAAGATGATGTCTCTGGACGTGGAACAAAAGCATTCCATCAAGGAAAACCAAGAATCCCCATCTACTGGGGACCTGAGAGCAAGCTTTGATGGGGTGTCACAGCTGGAGGACTCCCGCTTAGACATGACCATGGAGGAGAGCGTGACCAGCATGTTGATGTCGTCGCGGTTCACCACAGAGAGCGACGTTATTGTGGCCAGGTCAGGCATGGCTCACTACCAGCATCTTGACACGAGCTCGTGTGCATCCAACACCTCCACTATCGCCCCGGACTGGGGGGACAGCGACGCTTGTGGAGTTTCCTGCGTGTCTTCAACTCGCAAGGAAGGCGTGACTCGCATCGTGTCGGGTCCCAAGAGCGAAAATCCAGACGCTGCCCCTCGAATACTTGATGTCCTAAGTGAGCGTTGCCCCAAAACATCGCCTATTTCTTGTCGTGGTCAGTCTGAGGTGAACTTGTGTGAAAACCTGGAATTTTTTCCAGGTCATTTTGTTTCTAAGTCTGTGAGCGCTGAAGACTTGAGCTTTCAGAGCATTTCAACCCTTGAGAACGTCAACATTCAACACAGCACCATCTCGACTGTGAATGTAGCTCCGCTCGTGCCTAAGATTTACTGTAAGGCTGAGAGCAAGAACAGCAATGTTGCTCACGAAGATGCGCTGGGTAAGGAAGACGATGACAATGTCAGCGTTGGTAGTGACACTTTGTCAGGGGTTAGTGATGACTTCAGCTGTTCTATATCTATCAATCACCTCTCAGAAGACCGGAAAAAGAGCGCTGCTGCTGCTGCGTCGGTGGGTCTATCGGACACCACAAATTTATTGAGCGAGTGTGCCATAAGTGAAGGCCGGAAGCGTCCGTGCAACACGCCCGACTCTGCGTATGCTTTCATGCAGAGGTCTGAGCGTGCTCTCATGAGCCTTTGCCAGAGCACCTCAGCTGATGTCACGTCAATGGATGTCACTCTAGAGCCATCGGCAGCCACCCTCAACAACAGCATCTTTAGTGCCACTCTGAACGCCAGCGAGGAAGTTGCTGCTGCTGCCGCCACTGCTACTGATGTTTCCGCTTCCACTGTCACTCCTGATCTAGGGCTCAAGATACTCCGTGTTGAGAAATTGGTCTCTGTCGCTGATGAGATGGAAGTGAAAAGCTTGATCAAAAGCGCATCTCCAATTAGTAGCTGTAGTCTGAAGGAAAATGTAGTCACTGAAACGTCGTCCCTCTCCATGAAGCTTGGCAAAAAGTTGCTCAAATCTAACAGTGATGATTTTAGTCTCGAGAAAGATGACAAGAAAGTAGACGATGAGAGGTGTCCGAGTGAACCAGCTTCCATCTCCAGCGTGACATTACCCTCGTTTTCGACGAGCCAAGTTGGCGATCCGTCTGGATCTGAGGTAGCTTCTTTTGACATTGAGGAGCTGATTCGCAACTCTCGGCGGTTGCTCCAAAACGTTGATGTGACGCTAGAGCAAAGCAAGGGTAAAGGTGTTAAGCCGGTGCCTTCTGAAGATTCCAGTACTTCCATTGACCAGTCTGAGCTGCCTCTGGACAGTGTGAGCGTTGGGTTTGACACACCAGACATGCCTAGCAACAGCACGCGTTGCAGCAACGTGTCTTCAGACCACCAGCACCAGAGCAAGCAAATGGCAGACAACACCTACTCTTCCATTCCCTCCATCGCGTTAGATACATCAAGGCATGCAATCCCGGCCGAGGTTCTCAACGCAGGAGTGGATCTGAGTGCGAGCAGCATGGACAAAGCTGTTCGTAGTCCCTGTCACATTGCTAATGTAAAAGCGCTCAATGAACTTAGTGATGTGAGTGTCGCTGAAGGGTATCAGTCTTGCAAAGATAGTGACGCGTCCAAAGAGTCGGATGTTGTAGATAAAAGGGCGTTTCTCACCCTGCCTAAAGAATCTGTGACTTCCAAAGAAGATTCTACGAACCCATCTGACATTCACACTCAAATCCATCTCAGTGCAACGGGAGAAAATTGTCATAAAGAAGAGGAAGCTAAAATCAAAGGTGCCATTCTCGAAAGGCAAGCAAACTTTGAGAAGAGTGATACTTCCCACAGTTCAGTCCCGCGTGTGGTGAAAAGAAATGCTCTTGAAGAAATACTCAAAGCGTATGGAGGTGATCGAGTTACAGGAGTTTCATCTTCAGTATCCAATGACTCAACATCCATATCAGGGCTAACTCTGAACAACAGCGAATCGCAGGGAAGGAAATCAAGGGACGAGTCGCCTTCAAATCCTAATATCAGTGATAATGAACTCACCTCGCCTTCCTTTGGGTCTAAAAGTTCAGGAGAAGTCGTAAGCAGCGAGTCTACCTCAGGGCTCAAGTACTGCCCCAACCCTGTACTTGATCAGGTATCTGATGCTGACCTGGAGCAGCCACCTGATAACCTAAATCAGCAACTTGAGCAACCTCTACTTTATGAGGCACCTGAAGCTAACCCAGATAAAGCACCTGACACTTGCAATGATACAGCAACTGTAACTCACTCAGATCAGGTGCCTGATGCTCAACTTGATCAAGCTCCTAAAATTTGCCCAGATCAGACACCTGAGGTTTGTCAAGATCAGAAGGTACCAGCAGTAAATGAGACTCAGTCTGCTTTTTCGAGTACAGTTTCAACTGCACGAGGAAAGAGCAAATCAGAGCAAGCCCTGAGTGAGCCCCTGTACTTGTTACCTCAAAGGGAGCGTACCGAGATAATGGCTCAAAAAGACCTGGCAGGTCACGATAAAAATTGCGCGCCTAAAATGGTGAGCAGTGTGGGCCGGCGCAAGGGAGCTGTCGCAGCTCCCATGGATGTGAACTTATACAGCCTTCCCAATGTTGTCGCTGATTTGCTTGAAGGCGATCCAAAACCGCCAGAGAAAGCCAACGTGAGTCCTGTAGTAGTGTCGCCTGCCGATGATTTCATGTTACCCACGTCGATGACGGAATCTTTTTCCTTACACACGTGCAAGTCTAAGCTCTCTGTTGCGGAAACTGCCCAGTCGCTGTGTGATTCTGACACCACAATGAGCAACAACGTCACTGGGGGTACCAACAGGACCACTAACACTACTTGCAAGGACTCCAGCACCTTTGGGGACAACACTGATTTGGGCAGCTCCTCTATTTACAGTGCCAGCACATCTTTTGTTCACCACCCTGTTGAAGAAATCCAATCTCCAAGAGGTCATGCGCTTGCAGTGGCAGAAAGCGAGTCAGTTGCCCACGCACAAGACGAGCGCAAAAAGCACGCATCTTCCATGCAGTTGGCTCATCAACAGTCCTCGCTCACAATGGTGTCGGAGTTCAATGAACGAGAAAGCCCAAAGAAGTTCTCGATCATCCACCAGACTCCGCTCTCTGGGCTTCTTGAGAAGTACTGGCTGAGCGCAAGGGAGAAGCAAGATGGTGTCTCGAGCAACGGGCATGACAAACGACATCTTCCAGAAGGCCTGGTCAAGGTTTGGGGGGCGCAGTTAGTGACTGCTATTTCTGCTCTCCATGATATTGGCATTGTTTGGGGGTGAGTTCTTATTTATGAGTGATAGGGATTAATTGGGGTGAGTTCTTATTTATGATTGATAGGGATTGATTGGGGGTGAGTTCTTATTTATGATTGATAGTGGTTGATTGGGGGTGAGTTCTTATTTATGATTGATAGTGGTTGATTGGGGGTGAGTTCTTATTTATGATTGATAGCGATTGATTGGGGGTGAGTTCGTATTTATGATTGATAGTGATTGATTGGGAGTGAGTTCTTAGTTATATTTGATAGGGATTGTTTGGGGGTGAGTCACGTTGTTAGATTTCTATGATTGGTAGGGATAGGGAGCTGAATTAAGGGGACCATCTGATGAATAAATAATCCCCCTTAACCCTTTAACGCCCCAGTGGACTGTACGGTCCTCTTTCAAAAATAACAATAATATATTGTATTTCTTATTCAATTTGTTCACTAATGTGTCCTTTGACCTTCACTGCCGAGTGGCAGTTCCTTCCCTATCTTGATAACAGTGACTACCTAATGCAAGTGTCGGTTTAGTGATAGTGGTTGTAATAACGGTAATATGAGTATAAAAATGTGGGCGTTAAAGGGTTAAGGGAACCCTTGAAAGAAGTCCCCTTAAAGGTGGTAAGTGAGTGGAAAACTGCCTATGAGTAGAATATCAGGGATAAATAGATGTTGTGAATGTGGAGGTGAGTACAAAGTACAAACTCTGAGTTGAAGATGAATGATAAATAGATGTAATGAGATAACATGCTGGTGAAAGACGCACCATGTGTTGAAGGTAAGTGATACATAGATGTTGTTTGCAGGAATGTGAGCAAAATACGAATTACAAGTTCGATATATGAGTTGTAAATAGATGTTGTTTGCTGAAATGTGAGCAAAATACGAATTACTAGTTCGATATATGAGTTGTAAATAGATGTTGTTTGCAGGAATGTGAGCAAAATACGAATTACAAGTTCGATTTATGAGTTGTAAAATGAGAACCCTCACTGAACTTGGCAATAGAATGCAACCAAGGTAAGACTAGTCGGTCAGTCTTTGCTGCTATACTGCCAAAAATGTGTGGCTTGTTGACAATGCAAGACTCCTTAACACTTTGACTGCAACTACTGAATGTATGGCTTGTTGACAGTGCAAGACTCCTTAACACTTTGACTGCAACTACTGAATGTATGGCTTGTTGGCAGTGCAAGACTCCTTAACACTTTGACTGCAACTACTGAATATTAAGTTCAACGCCAAACTCAAATTTAAAGTCAATTGTAGTAAACTTTTTTGAAAATACCAAACATGAAATAGATCGTGCCTTCATTTAGCTTTGATTAAGTATTTATGAAAATTGAATTTGCGAGTACTGGTCGGTCAGCAGCATTTTGAAAATTCCCTCCGTGTACCACCGGTGGCGCATGCCTCAGTCAAAGTGTTAAAACTGGTCAGCATTTGAGCCGCGATGGAATTGTGAGAACTGATTTTCTGGTCTGGAGAACTCTTACAGTTGTAGATGTACGGACAAAAGCAAGGAAAATAACTATTTGTTTTGCTGCATTTGATCTTTGTTTCACCATGCACTGTACTCTTCAGGTGTGTGTCAATGTGAGAAGGAAAAGAGTGGTCGAATCTGTTGCAACTGTTACGAATTTAAATCTATACCCAATTCGTTACTGCATTTTGATGTTGGCCTTTGTGCAGTGTATGTTCATTTTTGCTTTAGTTTTGCTGGAGATTGGTGGTTGGCAGATCTTGGCCACTAGTTAACTTTGGGGTTTTTGAAGGTTAATGACAATTCCAAGAGTTTCATTTCGTTTTGTTTTTTCATTCCAAAAGTATAGGGGTTATTTACTTCATAAGCAACTCTATACTAAGATTTTAAGTTTGTGCAACTTTGTTCTAATTTTATTGCGTTCCTTCTTATTGAAAGGTACGAGAAGGGCACGTGTTTAGTGCACTGGCTTTAACCTTTTCAGTCTGAATTTATTTAAAATGAAGGTAAAAGCAAAGACTATCGATTTAAAGACATTTTTGTTAAGAACGAACGTTTTGAACACTAAGGTCATCATCAGCGGATGTCTGAAAAAATACACGGGAAATATAAATTCATAAATTGAAGAAAAACTACACAAAAAATAATAATGGTAAAAACTTTAAGCAGAAGCTATTTTTAAGGGGAGGGACGATTGCATATCGTTTGGATCGGGTTTTAAGCGGCTAATGTAGAGGGAATTGTTCCGGGCATATGAAATTAGTTCCACTTATTTATCACTGCATAATGAGCTTGCATTTCTCAAACAATTTTTTTTTGAACAATGGCTATCCACTTCATTTACTCAATAGATGTATTCGGCAACTGATAGAAACCAAATGTAATTCTGCAACAATGCCGCCAACAGTAGAGAAGAAGAAACTGTAGGTGTCGATGCCGTTCTTTGGTTTTCAGTCCGAGAAGCTGCAGAAGGAATTACGCTCTCTCACAATATAATATTTTACTTGTGTTGACCTCCAGATTATACTAGTTGACAATTTCAGAATCGGTACTCTGTTTTCATTCAAGGATAAACTACCTATGTCTATGCTCTCCTCTATCGTGTATAAATATTGTTGCCCACTGTGTGGGTCTGTGTATGTTGGTTCTACCACATAAGTACTAAGATGTAGAGTATTTGAGCATATTGGTAGGAGTTTCAGAACCGGTAAACCACTAAGCAAGCCACCTCACTCAGCTATACGAATTCATTCAGATCAGTGTAAATCTCCCATTCTACAGCAAGACTTTTCCATCTCAAGTTCTGCTAACTCAGTCACTGATTTACGTTTTATTGAATCCCTTTTCATTGGCCGCTTAAAACCCGATCCAAACGATATGCAATCGTCCCTCCCCTTAAAAATAGCTTCTGCTTAAAGTTTTTACCGTTATTATTTTTTGTGTAGTTTTTCTTCAATTTATGAATTTATATTTCCCGTGTATTTTTTCAGACATCCGCTGATGATGACCTTAGTGTTCAAAACGTTCGTTCTTAACAAAAATGTCTTCAAATCGATAGTCTTTGCTTTTACCTTCATTTTATACAGGGTGTCTACTAGGTAGTAAAGAAGTAAAAAGTAGTAAAAAGTAGTAAAATTTGGAAAGTAGTAAAAAAAGTAGTAAAAAGTAGTAAAATTTGACTCAAGGTAGTAAAAAAATTGTTGAGTGGAATAATTCTCCGAAAATTTAAAGTAATGTTACATATTTATATAGAGTATGAAGATTTTTAAAATTTATTTTTCCCATAATCAAAAATTTGCCGCGATTTATGGGAAATGTTCCTGTAGAGTGGGGTGTAATTTTAGGATTGGAGCACACAAAATAGAAAAAAGATTCGAAACTTTTGCAAACAATGGTAAAAACAGTTCACTTTTTCTTCTCATTCCGTTTGATCTGAAAGTTATCTAGTTGTTTTATGATGGAAGGTTCATTTGAGCCATTTTATTCTTAACAAATTATTGAGAGAAAACAATAAAATGGCTTTCGCTTTGATGCGATATTCGAGGCTTCATAAATCTTATAAATGTAAATTTAAAAAATTTAATACCAGTGGCAATGCATTGTTGTAAACACTTCTATTAGTGCGCTCTTACACTGAGTCACAAGCTTAGGAGCTTGTGATATCAGGAATTAGTATTGAAAATAATATAAGGATTTAAAAATGGTGCATTTATGATTATGAGGTCAACATTTAACATCTTTTATTCTTACGTATCAAATATGCATTATACGATCTCAAGGAAAAATGAAATAGCATAGCTACGTATTTTCTTGTGGAAGTATATCAAGTGGCTTTGATAGAAATAGGTTTGTCAAGTAAAATAATTTATATTTTATTAAGAATTACAATTCTCTTAGATGTAAAACATCTTGTGAACTTTGTCTTTTAAATTTTATGAATAAACATTAACAACTAGCCAAAATTTTTAAATTGGTAGTTGTACTTATCACTAAATAACTATTACATTTTATTGGATTTCATCTTTAGTGGATGCAGTTACCAGTTAGATTTAGAGCATAGTTGGCATAATTGTTCTTTTTGTGCACTTGGTACTCAAAAATTAAAGTATTTTATTCACAAACGCAAGCCCAGAAATAAAATTATTCTTTATTAGCTTTTAGAGTCCTGCTTCAATTTCAGATGAGCAAGTCGTGAATCAAACTTATTACATTTCAATTCCTCCTAATGAATAGTGTTTAATTCATAGTCATATATTTGGCTGGTAAGGTCTTGATTATCAAAAACTTGATGTAGCTTCCCAATTCTTATTCAAAAACAAATATTCTCACACTCCAAGTTGTTGCGGCAGGATAGAAACATTACAATGACGTCAAAGGAACTTCCCCGCAGTTCATTTATATCCAGTAAGTGTTTTTTTGGACCTGAGCTTGATTGTGAGCAGTATTATCTTCCTTTGAAAAGATGAGTTTATTCTGTCCACTTCGATTTGGGGAAACAACGATTTACTGAAACTATAAATGTTTTTTTTTTAAATCACCTCTTTTTTAAAGCTGAAAGTTTTCTTCCAGTGACGTTAATTTATGTCCAAATAAAGAAAGAATTGTACTATAAAATTATCTTTTAATACAGTGTGTCATCATTTGAACGAGAGTTTAGTTCCTTTGAAGTTCCTTTTGGCAGTCATGGCGATTCAGTTTCCTCCAGGATGTTGTCATAGCATGGAGATGCTCCATGTAATCAAAGTTCATTCTTCTACTAAAAGTACATAGGAAAGCTACATGAAATTTGCATTTTCGTGATTGGTTCCGTAATATAATATGTCCATAACCTATTTGTCATTATTGATCGCAATTAGGATCCCGATTTAGCTTTTGAGGTACGATAGAAATAGTTTACAAACTCATATTTCCGAAGTGCCATAGTGTTTGGTCATAATGAAATTCCTTGATATTCTACCCTGCTGTAAAGGGATCTCACAATCCCCTGGTGTCTACTAGTTTCCAGTCAGTATATTTTTTCCATATGATGAACTGTTTTCATCATAGTTGAAAGATGTTAAGACAAGGTCTTTGCCAAACTTTTGTTGGAGTCCATTTAGGATGGGGTACCTTAGAAATTTAGGTAAATTTTTTGCTGTAAAGCTTTGGTTGCTCCATGTAGTATTAAGTATTTCAAGTATTAAGGGTACCGTCCGGGATTTTGACCTTTTTTCGTCCGATTCGCTTGAAAATTGGCCATTATATGTATTTTTTGAAAGTAAACCTTTTTTAGTCATGTCATTTTTTCGATTTAGGCCTTTTTTTATGAAAAATTAGCTTTTTGATGTATTTTTATGTAAATTTCAAGACGTAACAACTCATTGAATTTTGATGCTAGAACAAAACCAAAGACAGTTTTAGAATCCTTGAAGCATTTCTAACAAAGTTATAATTTAAAATTTTAACATTTCGAAAAAAATTTCTGTGATAAGCGTTACTTCATAATATCACAAACAATTATTTTGGGGTTTGGAGCCATATAACTTTTTTGTTTTCTAAAATTTTGGAGAGTCCAAATTATAACTTTGTTAGAAATGTTCCAAGGATTCCAAAACTGTCTTTGGTTTTGTTCTAGCATCAAAACTCAATGAGTTGATACAGTTTGAATGTTGAAAGGTATATGTTTTGGGTATAAACCAAAACAAAATTTTTGTTGAAGTGTAATATAATGGACAATTTATGTAACTCAATGCAGTTTTTATTTTTTACGATAATTTCCATGCATAACTTCATATTCACAGTGTGAATTGTGATTTTCCCAAAAAATATAAATAAATAAAAAAATTTATACATAAATAAAAATTATGAAATTCTTCATTTTCAGTCTGATTCTTATGAAATTTCACTATAATATGTAACTTTTTAAAAGAAACACAATTTCATCTATTCATTTTTTTGATTCAGGCCTTAGTTTTAAGAAAAATTTGAGCTACTGGTTTTTGAGTTCATTTTCATGGATATTTCAAATGTATCAACTCATTGAGTTTTGCTGCTAGAACAAAACCAGACACAGTTTTAGAATCTATGAAACATTTCCAACAAAAGTATATTGGGAAACTATCCATTTCCATTTATATTTTCTATTTATATGGGGTCGAAATCAGGTCGAAAATACAAAATTTTTGTGCCTTTACCCCCCCCCCCCCCCCCCCCCCAAGCCCCCCCCCACCCCTGGGGGGGATTTATTGTCCGTAGCGCCTTAAAATTTTAGGACCGAATAGTCCACCACCGAAGGGTTCTTTTCCAACAATAACATGAAAAAAGCTGGCAGGGGCTTCGGACAGGGGCCTGGCAGGGGCTTCGAACGGTACCCTTAAGAAACTTGGAGCCTTTTTTGAACTTTTGGTATTGCGTATATTATTGACTCAAATTACTCATAGGCCAATTACTTACCTTTGGACATTTGGACAACATTCATTGTGTAAAAAAAGGTAGTAATTTTTTGCCGTTGAAGGTAGTAAAAAGTAGTAAAAAGTAGTAAAATTTGGAAATGAAATATCAGTAGTCACCATGTTATAGCTATGCCAGGTCGTACAACTGAATTTATTTACTCTCATTAATGTGATCACAACCTACATTATCAGACTGCCCGTGACATCAGCTGAACATTGGTGCCAGAATAAAGGAGGAACTCGGTAGCTAACTCTAAAATACACTATAGGGTACAAATTCAACAAAAAAAAACAGTTCACACCGTCAAAGAACAACGCCAGTGTCTCTTTGGTTGTTAAAGGCCAATTCAAGTGAACATCTTGTACTGCCACAGAGGTTATAATAGGGGTAACTTTTATTCTTGAAGGCCAACTAAGCTGATAGTTTTATATTTATATTATATTTTTATATAGTTTATATTTACTTGATAGTTTTATATTTTTAACCCTTTAACGCCCAAGTGGACTGTACGGTCCTCTTTGAAAAATAATAATATATTGTATTTCTTATCAATTTGTTCACTAATGTGTCCTTTGAACTTCACTGCCGAGTGGCAGTTCCTTCCTTATCTTGATAACAGTGACTACCTAATGCCAGTGTCGGTTTAGTGACAGTGGTTGTGATAACGGTAATATGAGTATAAAAATGTGGGCGTTAAAGGGTTAATGGCGTAACTTTTGTTGTTGAATGCCATCTCAACTTACTGGCTCATATGACCTCAGAGATTGTTAAAGGTGTAACTTAGGTTATTAAATCTGTAACATTAGATGTTGAATGCCGTTTAACTGTCTTGTATGGCCACAGAAATTGTTGAAGGTCCCATCAAGGGGATACAACTATTGTATCAATGGGAATTAGTGCTCCCAGGGGACTATGTGAGGGCCTGAGTTAAGGGTTAGGTGGGCCTTCTTTTTGTTTAAATAGAATAGGTTTTTGTTTTGTTAAGGACCATCTTTTTTCGGTTCACTGCTATCCTGTTTTTCAGCACCTACTACTTTCTTCTTCAACTTTTTCTTTTTTCATGAACTTCTTTCTTAGCTTACCGTTTCTTTGCACCTTGTGCATAGATTCCACGTTCCCTCAACTCCATACTAAATAGTGCCTTCATCCCTCTTCTCTTAGAACCTCTTTGTCGCGGTAAAGGGAGGCTAAAACTTTCTTATATAATAATAATAATAATAATAATAATAATTGTTGAAGGTGTAGCTTAGGTTATTAAATCTGTAACATTAGATGTTGAATGCCACCTGAACTGTCTCGTATGGCCACAGAGACTTCGGACCCCGGAACGTGCTGCTAGAGGAAGGCGGCTCAGTGCTGGTGACACTGGAGACCCGGTGGGCGAGTGTGGAGGTGGGCACGCCGGCAGCGGGCCACTGCAGCATGAAGTGCAGGCAAGGGCAGCCGCTCTGGAGCCTGAATTGTCGCGTGTGTGACAAAAGAACTTCTCGTGATGATCCCGTCAAGACCGCTCAAGTTTCTTGTGATAAACATGAGCGAAACGGATACAAAAAAGTACAGGAGTCGGTGTCAGAATCGCTCAAACTTCCTTCTCCCTCTGCTAAAATGAGCCGTCTTCTTGGGAACGAACAGCTTGGAGGCTTGAGTAAGGGGAAGCAGGAATCAAAGTTGGATTCTGAACCTCATGTTTCTTCTCCAGCGGATGGCGCAAATAGTGAACTTGAGTGTTGGCCACGAAGCAAAAACTATTCTAGCAATAACAAAATTGATGCAGAGATTGACCTTTCAAAAACAGAAGACGTGAACCGATCTGTGATGGACTCCAAAAATTCCAAATCTACAGAACTTCTGGATAACAAGCAAGATCTTCACGGAAACAATGACCAGAGTTTTTGTAGCGATGAAATTCACTTGAATATGGGAGACCAAGCAAGATGTGCTGATACCCAAATCAACAACACCATAACAAACACCAACAATACTACTACTACTACTACAACTACAACCTCCCCAAACTCGAGTTCTACGTGTTGTCACGTGTTGTGTCACGTGTGTTTGGGCTACGTTGCTCCAGAGCTCCAATCACCGCTTGCTTCGCCAACGCCGGCCAGTGATTGGTGGAGCGTTGGGGCGCTCATCTATCATCTCCTTACTGGCTATGTGAGTGGTTGAACCTCACGGACTCGTTAATTCGTTGTGTAGCCTTGGGTAGAGGAAACAAGGTCGGGTCTTTTCCAAGGGGAAAAAAATTTATCTCTTGTTCAGCTAGCCAATTGAACGGCTTCATTTCAAACAAACTTTATGACGTCACCATTGCGACATGTAGCGGTGCCAGATTTTGACTAGCAGTGTTGCCAGATGCAATATGAGCACTGCTATGGGTCTGTTGCCATGATGTCAACATTGCCACACGGTCGGCAAAAACGACTGGTTTGACCCTACCTTGATTGTTTTACCATGGTATAGCCTTGTGTAGACCTCCGGGACTTGTATCGTATATGTACTTATTTCAATGCTCATACTTTCTGCGGATTTTCTTATTTGTCTTTTCTTCCTCCTCATTCCTAGCTTGCTGTTTCTTTTTTGTCTTTTCTTCCTCTTCATTCCTAGCTTGCTGTTTTTATATTATTGTCTTTTCTCCCTTTCATTCCTAGCTTGCTGTTTCTTTTTTGTCTTTTCTTCCTCTTCATTCCTAGCTTGCTGTTTTTATATTATTGTCTTTTCTCCCTTTCATTCCTAGCTTGCTGTTTCTTTTTTGTCTTTTCTTCCTCTTCATTCCTAGCTTGCTGTTTTTATATTATTGTCTTTTCTCCCTTTCATTCCTAGCTTGCTGTTTCTTTTTTGTCTTTTCTTCCTCTTCATTCCTAGCTTGCTGTTTTTATATTATTGTCTTTTCTCCCTTTCATTCCTAGCTTGCTGTTTCTTTTTCGTCTTTTCTTCCTCTTCATTTGTAGTCTGCTATTTTTCTGCGCTGGGTATCCTGTTTGGGAGCACACCTTGTGCATTGATTGCACGCTTTATACAGTTTGTACTAATGGTTTCTTTGTCAATTTTGACCGTATATTGGTACTAGCTGATGATAAAATAATAATCCTCATTTTTTGTACAAGATAATCAGCCTGTGTTTACTATTTTTGTATTGAAATAAATCAAAGCCTAATCAGCCTGTATTCATAATTCGGAAAGTATTATAAACCCAAACCTAACTGGCCTTTATTATTTTTAAATTAAAGTAAACTCGAACTTAACCAGCCTGTTTTCATTATTTTTTTTAATAGGAATACACGCAAACCACCCTCACCTAACCTAAATCCATCCATGCCAAACTCCTAACTAGCCTGTATCCATTATTTTTTTTAGTAAAATTGCACCAATAACCTCCATTCCTAACCTAAACCCTCATTCCTAACTGCACACATTCAGCCTGTATTCAGTATTTTTTCATGAAAATACACCAATAACCTCCATTTCTAATGTAAACCCCCATTCCAAAGTGGCCACACACACACTTACACCCTTGCGCTGAGCAGAGCGTGTCGAGCCAGCACCCGAGCGGCGTGACCAGCCACACGGAGCTGCAGCTGCCCGCCCACCTCAGTCCTGAGGCCGCTCTGCTCCTCTCCCAGGTGCGTGCTGCCACGCACTGTTTATCTGTACTGCCAGGTACATGCTGTCTGTACTATCAAGTACATACTGTCTTTACTACCAAGTACATACTATCTATACTACCAAGTACATACTATCTATACTACCAAGTACGTACTATCTATACTACCAAGTACGTACTATCTATACTACCAAGTACGTACTATCTATACTACCAAGTACGTACTATCTATACTACCAAGTACGTACTATCTATGCTACCAAAAGTATACACTATCTACACTACTATCAGGGACCAGGGCCTGGCTGGGAGAAGGTGTGGGATGTTGAAGAACCAAGAGCGATTCTTGGAAATTGGAGATGAACATGTCTTGTTTGGTCTCCGATATTCAAGAGTGGTTGTGCGGTTGTCAGGCTATTGTCAAAAATGCCGACTTGTGCTTATATAATTTAACCGGAGGGAAAATAATTCTCCTCGCATAACTAAGCTCTCGTATCACAGATACTTGAGTAGCCTACTTCCATCACGATCCTCAAAATTTGAAAAAGAAAAAGAAAAACTTCAATCGAAAAACTTTAATCGTCTTCAAAGCTTGATTAGCTCGCAGCTCGAATTTCATTTCGGCTCTAACTTTCGACGGCTGCATTACCAGCGTGAAAAGCTCCTTAGCCAGAATTCTTCGGCTCTAAAACTTCAAAGCTTGATTAGCTCGCAGCCAGAAATTCTTCGGCTCTAAAACTTCAAAGCTTGATTTTTATATCGGCTTAAATTTAAACTGCTGGAAAATAATTCGCCTCCTGAAAACCTGTGGGCAAGCCCCAACTAATAAATTAAGTCGCCAAAACCTGACTTTCCATTTTCCCTGAAGATATCAGGAAGATCCTTCCGGGATAAGAAGACTCTGAAATTTCGGCTCCCAAGAAGGACCAGCAAAAATTGCAACTATCTACAATTTGGCACCCAAAGAGGATATTGCCAAAACCAAATATCTAACAATTTGGCGCCCAATGTGGATACGCCACAACCTACTATTTAACAAAGTGGCGCCCGAACTCAGCGACCCGAACTCTGGAAAGCTGCATCTAAAGAAGGACTTCGAATCCTGAAAACCAAGAAAAAAAATAAAAAGGAACTTCGACTTCCTGAAGCAAAATAAATAAAAAGGAACTTCGACTTCCTGAAGCAAAATATAAATAAAAATTATTACCGCCGAACGGGAAGCCAGTACCGACGAACGGGAAACTGTTACCGCCGATCGGGAAACTATTACCAACGAACGGGAAATTATTACCGCCGAACGGGAAGCCAGTACCGACGAACGGGAAACTGTTACCGCCGATCAAGAAACTATTACCAACGAACGGGAAATTATTACCGCCGAACGGGAAGCTAGTACCGACGAACGGGAAACTATTACCGCCGATCGGGAAACTACTACTGCCGAACGGGAAACAATTACCAAAAACTCAATGGCTTGTCAGCCCAAAAACTCAATGGCTTGTTAGCCCAAAAACTCAATGGCTTCTCAGCCCAAAAACTTAATGGCTTGTCAGCCCAAAAACTCAATGGCTTGTCAGCCCAAAAACTCAATGGCTTGTTAGCCCAAAAACTCAATGGCTTCTCAGCCCAAAAACTCGATGGCTTCTCAGCCCAAAAACGCAATGGCGACCAGATCAACGATCAAGCAAGGCCCAGATCAGCGATCCACAATGGCGACCAGACCAGCGAGCGATCACAATGGCGACCAGATCAACGATCAAACATGGCGTCCTGATCAGCGAGCGATCAAGCATTGGTCAACTAGATCAACGATCAACATTGGTGACCAGATCAGCGATCAACAATGGCGACCATCGACTATATCTGCAACAAGCTGATTAACTAAACCCACGACTTAAACGATGGGCCTTATACTTCAGCCTCTTCCAATTTAAATCGAAACATATTCCGGGAGCGGAGAACCATCTCGCCGACTTCTTGTCCCGCACTCCCAACCAACAGAACTGGATTCAGCCTCTTCAGAAGAGAAAGGACCAGACTGTTCCTGTGCTGCATTTAAAAAAAAAATGTTTCCAATTCTAAAAAGAAATAGTCTTAAGTATTCTTAAATTAGTTAGACGATTATATGTGCCATTGCATAAATTTATATTCTAAAAAGCACAGTCGACATCTGGCTTAATAGCATGTTCGCGACATTACTTGCAGTAATGTTTTCTCAGTAAGGGCGTGTCAGGCTATTGTCAAAAATGCCGACTTGTGCTTATATAATTAAACCGGAGGGAAAATAATTCTCCTCGCATAACTAAGCTCTCGTATCACAGATACTTGAGTAGCCTACTTCCATCACGATCCTCAAAATTTGAAAAAGAAAAAGAAAAACTTCAATCGAAAAACTTTAATCGTCTTCAAAGCTTGATTAGCTCGCAGCTCGAATTTCATTTCGGCTCTAACTTTCGACGGCTGCATTACCAGCGTGAAAAGCTCCTTAGCCAGAATTCTTCGGCTCTAAAACTTCAAAGCTTGATTAGCTCGCAGCCAGAAATTCTTCGGCTCTAAAACTTCAAAGCTTGATTTTTATATCGGCTTAAATTTCAACTGCTGGAAAATAATTCGCCTCCTGAAAACCTGTGGGCAAGCCCCAACTAATAAATTAAGTCGCCAAAACCTGACTTTCCATTTTCCCTGAAGATATCAGGAAGATCCTTCCGGGATAAGAAGACTCTGAAATTTCGGCTCCCAAGAAGGACCAATCTAGTTTTCAATCGGGCTGAAACAGGACTAGCCCACCTAAATAATCGATTCGCTGGCTCCCAAGAAGGACCAGCAAAAATTGCAACTATCTACAATTTGGCACCCAAAGAGGATATTGCCAAAACCAAATATCTAACAATTTGGCGCCCAATGTGGATACGCCACAACCTACTATTTAACAGCGGTGGAGCAAGTTTGGGGAAATGTGTGGGGCTAGTAAAGAAGGAACAGTGGGGTGCAAGAGATGTAGATAGGTTAGTTGGGGAAGAAGGAGGGGAAAAGTGGGGAGCACGTTGAGTCTGACTCGTTTAGTTTCATTGTATTCTCTAGAGTCTCTGGCAGAACATCACAGCTCTTAGGTTATGTAGATTGAGTTTGAAGGACTTCAGGTCAATCTGATTTGCTGTTGGGAAATCAACTAAATTATTTTTCGTGGGAATAAATTCCACGAATCTGATACAGTGGTTTGTTATGTATTTATTTGGCTTCAAAATATGCCGTGTTGAAGTACAGGTATAGACTTTAGGCTCACACGGCACTGTGCCTCGTAGCACAGATACAGATACACTTGAGGCCACTAACAGCATTTAAAGATATGTGTCTTTGATCAGCTGCTGACTGCACACCCCGCGGAGAGGTTGGGAGGAGGAGTTACAGGAGCACAAGAGATACGCCATCATCCCTTCTTCTTGGAGGCGCCCTGGCCCAACTAGATGCTTCTTCTCAAGGCTGCTGGGCCTTATTTTGCGTCCTGGCTCTGCTCATGATCTGGTTCCTGTTGATAATCTGGGCCTTATTCTTGGTCTGGTTCCTATTTAAAGTCTGGGCCTAGTTCTTGGTCTGGTCTCTATCCATAGCCTGGGCCTAGTTCATGATCTGGTCCCTATTCATTGCCTGGCTCTGCTCAGGATGTGGTCCTTATTCATAGCCTGGGTCTGCTGGTAATTCAGGTTCATCTGAGATTTCATGGCCACTAACCAACCAAAGTGCTCTGGTCTCACTACAACGCTAAAGAATCGTTGTGCAATAATGCAAGCTGTCCAACTCGGTCGTTACTCATCTCTTGTGATAAGCGCTGTCCCAGTGATGCGTCTCGAGGTAAATTTAAGCTCTGAGTATGTCGAGTTGCTCAAGCAGTGAAGAAACCTAACTCAAATGCAGGTTTTACCGCGCTTCACTAACAAGGTTTCTCATTCCCTGTAACATAGAAACGTTCAAACGTGAGTAGCTCTGTAATGACTGCAACTTCCTTCAACTTCCAGTGAATAATTTAAAGAAGATTCTTTTTGCTCTCATTTGAACGCTTATCGAATAGGGGCAGCAAACAGTATGTTCGTGCATCTAGAGCCACTTAATGCCAGTGCTTGATGTTTTTCCAAGTGACTGTCGTAAGCTTCACCCATTTCCTAGTAGTTCTCCTCGAGTAAACCTTTTTCTTGGCGTCAAGTGCGATATTTCAGTCTTCTTTTATTCACTTTTCTCTTCTCCTCGAGTGAAATTTCTCTGTCTTTCCACCTGAAATCTAATTCCTGCAGTAAGAATATAGATTTAACCTTACGATTCAAGGAACTGGTTGTGCAGGCTTAATATTTCGATGGTTACCTTCAAGCTCGTACGTGGAAACCTTGTTGGTAAAAGCAGGTCTTTAATTGCTCATCTAGCATTTTATGTTTCCATTTGCAAGTTTTTGGTGATGCATTTGGAAAGATCTGCAGTGTTCGTGTCTTGGCAAACCTGTAATTTTTGTTTTGTGAGCCGGCGTAGAATTTTTACGTGGCTCGTTCAAATGTACGTAGCCGTGAGAAGAGAAATCCCCACTAATTGTGCTCTTGTCACTAGCATCTTTATCACAAAATTTATCTGGCACATGAAACGAAACAAATAGATATAAAAACTAGTATTCTAATTTAAAAATGAGCGAAGCTTATGGCATTTGGAAGCGGACAATCAATTAGAAAAGGCTCTCATAACAATGAATAACCATTAAAGTAGAAATGGCTCTCATAACAATGAATAACCATTTAAATAGAAATGACTCTCATAACAATGAATAACTATAGATTGATTTCCCAGAAATCAATCTATTTCATTTAATGAATAACCATTACCAAGCCATAAACTGATAGGCAAATTAAGATGTGGTTGAATTTTTGTCACGTTCAAAATGGAAATTAGGATTGTGATTTATTTTTTGTCATATTTCGAAGAGAAATTAGGATCGTGGGGGAATTTTTTTACACATATAAAAGAGAAATTAGGATCGTAATTGAATTTTCTGCTTATTTATAAGGGAAACTAGGATCGAGGTGGAATTTTTGGCACATTTAAAAGGGAAACCTGGATCGTGGTTTACTAGTGTGTGTGTGGGCAACTGGTGTAGGATGGCGTGTATGATGCGCAGCTAGATGGATGCCTGCCTTCAGGAAGCTACATAAGATAGTTTAGGTTAATTTGGTTTGTCTGTCCCATGCCCCAGGAGGGGATACCATTAACACGTTCAATACGATAGGTTAAACTGAAGTTTGATATTCAACTTTAATTTAATGACAAAGTCGTTGAGAAATTTTATAAATACCAAACATTAACTTGGTCCATTAAAAGCTATTAATTTTAAACGATTGTTAGAATTTTTCAAACGACCCATCGATGGGTCGTATCGCAAACTATGTGTTAGGTTACCTCAGCTCAAGGTAGGCCTTCTGGATTTCTGTCTTTCGTTTCCACTTGTTTCTTTACGTTCTAATTTTTTGTTTGGTTTCTATTCTTTGTCTGGTTTTCCTATACCATCTTGCACTCCCTGTTTCTATATGCGGAATATCTTGTGTGGGAAACACATCTTGTGCAAAGATTCCCCGTGTTCTACAGTCTATACTAAATGGTCCCTTTTCTTCCCTCTCTTGAGGTCGCCTTGGTTGTGGCTTGTGAGTCTTGAAACTAACTAGAAACTCAATAATCACCGTTTTCTTCAGCTCTTTGATTATGAACATTATTTATGGCTGAAAGTTCAGCTTCAGTTGTTGCTCAGTTTGTAGAAATATTGCTTTTTTTAGAGAGAATCAGTTAAATTGTTGAAAAAAATTCTAGAAGTGATAAGGCAACGATAACGTGTCTTGAGCTGACATTGTTGACGCAAATATCTGTCGGTTCTGATATTAACTAAAATCTATTAATAGAGATGCTGAGGAATTTTTTGTGACAGTTCAAATCAAATGCAAAGCGTATCTGGCCCAAGAGGAAGAATAACCAGACGTGTAATGAAAACAAAATTTTGTAACTCAATGATACGCATAGGGCTTGAATTCAGACTGGAGAATTTATATCATTCCATGTTTCAGGAAAGTTATTGCGTGTTTCATAGTTCCCTATAACTCTTGACACCGGATCAAGCTTCTGTAAAAACGTAGCTGCTCCAGGCAGCAATTGATGTTTTAAATAACTTATTTAATTTTATTATTGGCGTATTATTGCATATATGACATTATTTCCAATTGGGCGCATTCATTCACTTCATATAGAATTTAGCGGTTAAGTGTTGTAACTCGATCTCGATCCCTAGAAAGGACCTGTTTAAGCTTCCAATCTCATGCTTTTTTCTTGGTTTTCTTTTTCTTCTCAATTATTTTCTCAAGCTTAAAACATCACTATCAAGTTCGCCATTTTATTTTATTTTTTCTAAATTATTTTCTCAAGCTTGGAACATCACCATCAAGTTCACGAAACATTCTGCTAAATTATTTCACCCATCACTAGACATCTTAATTTGCTGTGTGCCGTTCCCATCGTTGAGAGAGTATTTTTGAATGGAGTTTCTCTGTGTTTGTTGTTGTGCGCTGTGTGAGTACGGTGATATTTATTCTTAAATAAGTAATTATATTTATTCTTTGGGGTCCTAGTATTTATTTATTTTCACGGACCTTGGGAGACGTTCTGGATGTTCGTTTGTGCCCTCGTGTTATAGCTGTTGACCGATAGAAATTTTATTGTACATTATGCCACGTAGCGTCAGGTCTGCTGCGCTGAACTTGCCATCATGCCCAAATATCTTGTACATAGTTAAGGATCGTGCATATGTTCGCTGAAGAGGAACTCCGTTTGAAAAATATTTTAAGGTAAAGAATTTTGTTCTGTGCCGCGCCACTCGGAGAAAATAAATCTCATATTCCGTGTGTAATTTTTGGAATAAAGACTTTTTTGTTAAGGGATTTTGGGTATTGCTATTTTAGTTCAATTTGATGATGTCTATCGTCGTCATTACATTTAAGGGACTGTAGGCGAGTGTCCCAACGCATCGCCGTAAAAATTCCATTTTTGTCGTAATCTGTTGTGGGTTCAGTTCTGCTACTCACGCTTCTTATTTGTGGGAAATGCACCAAACTGTAGTTTAACCCCCGCTGCTCAAGGATTTCGAAAGACGTTTCATATTTTTTGCAAATACATGGACTTGGCAGGTTATGTTGAACCGGCAGGCTTAACTTTTTTCCTTAACTTTTCCTACAGGCTTAACTTTTTCCTTAAATTATTCTAATTAAACTTGTGTATTGCAGGCCTTCAGGGTGCACATTTTCGCGGGATTCACATTCCGCGTCGGTATGCGGAGACTTGGCGCTCACTGATATTCCATATTCCTCCCAGAAGGAAGATGTGAGGTCCGAATGCTGAAGGTTAGGTAGGCCTTCTTTCTATCGAAATAGTTACAAACTTGTAACCTAATTTTGGGTGATCTGTGTCTATCCTCGTCACTCTGTCTCGAAGAGTTTTTCTGAGCCATTATAAGCCGTTGGCAAATTCACCTCAATCGCTGCTGGAGGTTATGAAGGGTTAAGATCATGAGGTTGTAAGGGCCCATGGTTAGGGTCGTTTGGAAGGTGCTTTTGGGGAGAAGGTCTTTTTCCCCGCCGGAGGCGAGCCTAAAGTTTATTTTTAGGGCTAGCGCTCTGCAAATGATGTGAAGAATCCTCGACCGACGGTGCGAAAAGTGATGTCAGTACACTTGGGAGCGTTGGTGCTTTGCTGCTTGAGAAGCAGCACCCGTCGCTATAAGCTGTTGATGGATTAGGTTTCCTCTTATTCTTTTTTGTGCGTATCTCTTGTAGAGATGCCTGGGTTTTGTGCTGCCAACTTGAAGCTATAGAGTGTCGAGTATGTCTTAAATTTATTGCCTTTTTCAAGTATTACTAAATTTTTTGTATTCATCATGTATTAGTTAATTTGTTGGGTTCTTCAAGTATTGGTAAATTTATTGTGTTCTTCAAGTGTTATTCTTATTATGGTAAGAACGTCTCAGTTGCGGCTAGGGAGAATTTTAAACTAACATCTAATCTCATCTCTTTATGGTGCTCCATGTTCGTGTTAATTTTTTTCGGGCTGAGGTCATGCGTAACTGTGCGTGTAGACTTCAAAGTCCTGTGCTATAGGCAGCTTTTATGTGTTGTTCAATTTGTACCCAAATGTGTTCTTTGAAGCTCCCTGCCGAGTGGCGGTTACTTCCTCGTTGTGATGACGGTGACCACCTGATGCCAGTGACGGTCGCAACGAATGTTGCAATGAGCAGAAAGTTCACGGTGTTAGGGGTTGAGTTTTATGCTCATTAAGCGAGTAAGATTAGATAGATCGACTTTGAAAATGGCATAAAACTCAAAGTTTGCATGTACTTACACTTCTGTTTGTAACTTAGAAAAATCCAAAGATTTCCTATTTATTTGTGCTCCCTTTAACATTCGAAAGCTTGCCAGAATAATAAATTCAGTTAACGACAACTTCGGTCAGAGACTATTTAGTTGTCGCTTTGGTAAGTACACCAAAGTTATTTTCGTAATCTATACATTAATGGCTTCGCACTTTTAATCACAGCAGCAACTTTGAAACTCGCTAGCTCCTCAGCAGCTCACACTGTTTCGCGTTCCAGGATTCAAATTTCAAGTGTCGACCGTCTACATCACCAGAACGAACAACGAAGGTCATAGGAGGGTGATTTCTAATACCTCCACCACAACAAATCGGGCAACAGCAGTCACTAAATTTTTCTTTTATTTACTATTCTATAACCCTTCTTGGAAACCTGAACCCTGCACCTCCAAACAATTATTGTATTGAGGTTTATTCCCCGGTGCCTAACCCGGTGCCCGGAACGGGACTTGCAATACTTGTGCGGAGAGATGTTGGCTACAGTAAAATAGCAATCAATACTAGATTGCAGGCCCTGGCCCTTCGTATGTGTGTTGGGCAGCGTATGATCACGGTCTGCAACATCTATACTTCACCAGGAGATCCCTTAACCTCACAGGACCTTACCCTCCTTAGCAATCAACTAACAAGACCTGCTTTCATCCTTGGGGACGCAAACGCCAAACATGTTCGCTGGGGCAATCTGATAAACGATCGACATGGAAGAGCGGTGGAAGAGTTTTTGGATGCTACCGAGTTGTGCCTGTTGAACACCGGAGCTCCCACTCATTTCCATGTACAAAGCGGTACCTCCTCTGCAATCGACGTCAGCCTGTGTACGCCCGACATCTTTCCTGATACTCAGTGGTCCGTGCTTGACGATACGTATGGTAGTGACCACTTTCCCATCCTTTTGTGTGTCGCACGGTGCCAACCTGTGCCCACGGATCCACGCTTTAATTTCAAGAAGGCCAACTGGAGAGACTTTGAAACCGGCTCGCGAATGGAAGAACCCGATGAGAGATGCAGTGTTGATGAGCTAGTCGAACGTTTTGTCATAACGGTGTGTGCAGCTGCCAACGCTGCCATCCCAAAGTCTCAGGGAGGCTGCCAGAAACATCGTGTTCCATGGTGGAACAACGAGTGTGCAGTAGCCAATAGTGAGCGGAAACGAGCCTTACGGCGCTATCAACGAACCAAGGAGCTGGCACATAAGATCGCCTATAACCGAGCCAGAGCCCGAGCGCAACTAGTCAAGGATGTGGCGCGTAAGACATCGTGGCAGAAGTATGTCTCCGGCCTGAACACTGATACCCCCATGGCTAAGGTATGGCAAAGAGTTAATAAAATGAAGGGAATTTATGGACACAGGCGACCGTGTTTGGAAGTTGATGGATCTCTCACCGCAGACCCGGAGCGTGTAGCAGAAGTGTTGGCCCGGAGTTTCTGTCGTGTTAGCAGCGGACATGCCACCTCGGCTCTCAGACGTCAGCAGGAACGGCAATTGCTAGATTTTTCGACTGACTCCACCTATTCGTACAACGATCCCCTCACAATGATGGAATTTTATTGTGCCTTGAAAAAGTGCAAAAACACAGCCCCCGGACCTGATGGCATTCACTACCAAATGATGAAGAAAATGGACCATACGGCGATATCATACCTTCTCTATATTTACAACAAAATCTGGACCACGCACATATATCCGCAGCAATGGCGAACATCAATAATCATGGCCTTTGCAAAGCCCAATAAGCCTACCACCAACCCTGATAACTATCGACCCATTGCCTTGACTAGTTGTCTTGGAAAACTGATGGAAAAGATTGTAAATGTCCGGCTTACGCGATGGCTGGAGACTGAAGAACTGGTGAATCCTGTACAGTTCGGCTTTCGTCAACACCGCGGCACCGTAGACGCTCTGCTGCGCCTTCAGAACTACCTAATAGCTAACCTCGCAGAACGTCGCCAGACTATATGTGTTTTCTTTGACTTGCACAAGGCCTACGATACCGCGTGGAGATATGGGATCCTCAAATCGCTGCATGGATATGGACTCCGTGGTAATATGGCTTTGTATATCCAGGAGTTCCTTGGTGAGAGAACGTTCCGTGTTAGAGTGGGTGGTACGCTCTCCTCACTGCAGTTACAGCTTTAAGGCTTGCCTCACGGCAGCGTCATGAGTTGCACGTTATTTAATGTTGCCCTGAATGAAATTACTACAGTCCTTCCCCCTGGCATTTTGGCCTCGCTGTATGTGGATGATTTTATGCTCTACTCTACGTCTGCATTTCTGCCTGCGGCGACCCGTAGAATGCAGAGAGCCATCAACAGTGTGAGCAACTGGGCTCTTGAGCATGGCTTTACTTTTTCTACTGAGAAGACTGTAGGCCTTCTTTTCCAAGGTCGCGGCCGCTGTGATCCTCCACGACTGGTGCTGAGGGAGGGACAGATAGCTTTTGCGCACAGTGTAAAGTTCTTGGGGATGACTGTGGATGATAAGCTCACCTGGAAACCCCATCTGGCTGCTCTCAAGGTTGAGTGTGCTCGTAGAATGAATCTCCTAAAGTGTATATCTGGAGTAACGTGGGGAGCAGATCGAGTGACGTTGTTGCGACTGTACAGAACCCTCATCAGGAGCAAGATAGACTATGGCTGTATAGTATATCAATATGCCAAAGAATCCTCACTCGCTAAGTTGAATCCAGTGCACAATGCAGCTATCAGGCTAAGCACTGGTGCTTTTCGATCCTCACCCTCTTACAGCCTGTGCGTGGAGAGCGGAGAGCCACCCCTGTGGCTCCGACGTGTGCAACTAACCTTACAGTACCTAGCCAGGCTGGAGCAAGTCCCTTTGTCTCCTGCATGGGCCAGTGTGCACGTGCCCCTTGGTCGACACCTGCCTTTTCCACATTTCATACCCGCATCTGTGGATTACCCAGCGATTACGGCCGCAATGCAATTGAGACCCATGCGAATACTCCCAGTACTCTTGGACAACTCTGCGACATGGCGCGTCCCTATAGAAAGTTTTTGCCCAGGATGCCGGATGCCCAAGAAGGAATCCATGCCCGACCACATCCTGAAGGGAATTTTCATGGACCATGTACTTGAAAAGCACGCAAACTCCGTGAAGTTGTACACTGACGGATCCAAAACGGGAGACGCCGTGGGATGTGCCGCCGTGTCTGGGGAAAGGGTCAGTGCAATGAAACTACTCCCAGAGTCATCAATTTTCACAGCAGAATTGTACGGTGTGATGGAGGCACTGAAATTGATTGAGGACTACCCATGTGGCTCTTTTACAATTTTTGTTGACTCGAAAAGCGTAATCGAGGCCACGCAAATGTATAATAGTACACACCCACTCATTGCTGAGATTCTCGTAATGTTAATAAACCTTGCGAGTAGACATAAGAGTGTCACGTTATGCTGGGTGCCCGGACATGTGGGAGTATCGGGCAATGAGCGAGCTTACCGGGAGGCTAAGCGAGCTGCGGAGACAAATGGGGAAACGTTGAACTTGATGGTCCCATTCCGAGACTACTACCCTCGGATAAAGGCTGCAGTGAGAAGTTTGTGGCAACAGGAGTGGGAAAGAACAATTAATAATAAATTAAGAAGTATTAAACCCACCGTGCGTGAGTGGATATCTTCTAGTTGTCGCCCTCGTCGGATGGAGGTGATACTCTGCCGCCTTCGTATTGGCCATACCCGTTTGACGCACGGGCACTTGATGGAGCGACAGCCACAGCCACGATGTGAGCGGTGCCACGTTCCTCTGACTGTCAAACACTTTCTTGTTGAGTGCCCTCGACATGCAGCTGCCAGGAATGTGTGTTTCCCGAGACTGCGAGGTCCTGATGAGGATGTAATGATCGGAATGCTCGGGGAAATTTTACGCTCAACTTTCGATGTATCAGCGCTTAAAATGTTCCTGGAGAAGTGTAATCTGATGTCAGAAATTTAACCAGAGAAAGAACAGCGTAAGCAAGGAACTTCTTCACAACTGAGATGTGGAAGACTAAACTGTAATATGGCCGGGCGCGCTGCGTAGATGCCTCTGGGGGTTTCAGCGTGGGTAAGGCGCCCGGCCATAAATGGGTGGGCAGCTGAAATCCCCTATGGGGCCTTTGGCTGCCCGTGCTAACAAAGTGTGCGTGGATATGTAGATGATCTCTTCGAAGATCAACTGGGGCTTTTATAAGATGACAAATGTGGTTTGAAATTAGAGCGGTTTTTGCGATGGATGTTGCTATGTCTCCATAATGGTAATTGTGATAAACTTTGAATAGAGATTTAAATAATGTGCTTTTGCTGAAATGATGTGAATGTTGTATTTTTTATTTTTATTTTTGAACTGTGAGACCTACGGCGCGATATAGTACGAATTACTGAAGCGCTAGCAAATCGATGCTAATAATACTACTACTACTACTACTACTTACTATTCACACCGAGTGAACGTCTGATTGCCATGATTATAAGTATGTAACTTTCGCGTGAGAATCCGGCGTACTCATTTTGCAGTTCAATGCTTCGGAATAATTGGTTTCCCTTACTTGAAACATCAGTGACCACGATCGGTGATGTCTGAGTTCCAAGGCCCGAGCTGAGAGTGAGGTAGCCCTTCTTCTTGTTGGAATAAAATGTTTTTCTATAACGTTAAGGACCACCTTTTTTCGGTTCACTACCGTCCTTTTTTTCAGCACCTCTGACTTTCTTCATCAGCTTTTATCTTACTTCATGAACTTCTTTCTCAACTTACTGTTCCTATGCCCTTTCTATCCTGCCCCCCCCCTCCCCCCCGAAATTTTCGGCTGGCTGCGCCACTGATCTTCACTGTGATTATCATTTCAGGACTGTCTGGAAGACTCCAACCAAACCTAACAGCGTGCGTGTAAGAATCTGCGTTATTTTTAAGCTAAACTTAAGAACCCTCAAATAAACGAGCTCAGCATTTAGATTGCTCGTATTTTGTAGTTCACATTTCCTGACAATACTCCGGCTTTATGTGTTTTCTTATCGTTTACATTTATTTTATCTCGAATCTGCTTTATGTGGTCAAGACAATAAATATACATTCTTTATATTACAGTAGTGATACATATTGCAGGAGGTCGAGGCATTTCAACAAATGCTACTACTCTGTGTTCATGTCCTCTCATGGGAGTACTCCTGTTGTCTCTATGGGAATTGGCACTCACAGGGAAAGCATGTGAGGTCATTAGCTGAAAGGCGTTTTTTTGTTCAAATAATTTTTTTCAATTTTGTTACGGACTCGCTTTTTCCGTTTCATTGCTGTCGTTTTTTCAGCACCTAGTACTTTCTACTTGAACTTATATCTTGTTTCATTAACTTCTTTTTCGACTTTATTAATGTTTCTATGCGCAACTGGGCCTTGTGGGGGATCATGCCTTGTGCATAAATTGCCCGTTCTCTAAGCTCCATGCTAATTGGTACCTTTCTTTTTCCACTCATTAGACTACTTGGTTGGGGTTAAGGTGGTTTAAATTTACTTATCTAATCTGTGTTTTCCACAGATTTGGGAGGATTTTTCATGGATTTCAAATAACATAATCTATTGTTAATAGTAAAATTTCAGTAAATTCACAAGTTATTACATTTTATACAAACCTTTAATAATATATACATGAATTTATAGTTATAAATTCTGTCAAACATCGGGCTCGATCAACAAGCGGGACAAATTTTTATCTGTATAAATCTAGGCTCTTTAAAAATAATGAAGATCTACAGTATTGGGTTGATTTCTCACGAAGAATCTCCGTTGTATCGAGTCTGTCCTCGTTGGCTTGTAATATAGAGAGCAAATTCGCGGTATCACTACTCCTCCCCTAATTTTCCCTCACGTGACCTATCTCCTAAGTCTGTTGTGGGTTCTGCACCATAGAAAAACGCCTCTCTTTTTCCTGTTTAATTTTATGCTCTCTTGGAATAAGTATTCAAGTATCCATTAGCAATATATTACTGCTGTATGGGTGTTGTTTTGACTGTTATGGTTAACGAGTTTTCTGCCGCGCTCTTCTCAAAAACTCGTTAGACTCGTACTCGTATGTGCCTATTCACGCACCGCACACGCATTCATTCAGTTTTTTGTGTTTTTTCAACAGAAGATGAAAAAAAGAATATCAAATACACCGATGAAACGCCTCTGTAGCGTCTTCGGTGGGAAAGCGTATACGATAATTTTTCAACAGAACGTTTAATCAACCAAGTTGTGCTTCTACTCAAGCCAAATATTTATTATATTTTAGAGTTTCAAAAATGGTCAAAAGGTGAAAACCTGCTTGCAAATACTTGCGCTGTTAAATAAAGCGTTTCAGACGCCTCATTGCCATTCAAATTTGCGAGAAGTTGTGAAAAATCATCTTGGTTTTGCAGCCTAGATTTTCTGCGTTATAGCATTGCTACTGAAGCGCTAGTTGACCTTCCCTCCCAATTTTACTATTTCTATTATTTTCAGAAAAGACTCCGTTTTGATCTTAAGCTGGTGACTTGACAGACGCCGATGTCATTTGATTTTGTAGTGAAATATTCTCACGCTCTAACTACTCCATTTCTATGTGATTCAACTATTGTTTGTTTACAATTTTGTTTTCAGCTTCAAAAATAGTTTTTATTTTGTCATATAAGTATTTTGTACGTTCAGACTTGCGATGTGCCAGCGTCTCTTGTGTAGAGTAACGTAGCATACATGCGTATGTTAAAAAATCGGCTGAATTTGATCAAAATTTTCATTGTCTGTTGCCGCATGTAAAATGTGGGGGCCCGGGATGAGATTTAGGTAGGTCTTCTTTTTGTTATGTTAAGGACCGTCTTTTTTCGGTTCACTGCTGTCCTATTTTCCAGTACCTACTACTTTTTTCTTCCAATTTGATCTTGTATCATAATTTTCTTTCTCAATTCACTGTTTCTGTGCCCTTTCTGCATAAATTTCGCGTTCCCTTAACTCCATACTAAATGGTGCCTTCTTCCTTCCTCTCTTTGGATCTCATTTGTTGAGGATAGGGAGGCTTAAACTAACTAATAATCTTATCTAATCTCCCTCAACTTGATGTTTCTATTCACCTTGTGCATAGATTCCCCGTTCCTTCATCTCCATTCTAAATGGTGCCTTTCTCCTTCCTCTCTTTGAATCACCTTAGTTGTGGATAGAGAGGCTTGAACTAACATATAATCTTTGACGTCGTATTCTGTTTTCGTACCCCTCAGGGGGATACAACTATTGTATCTATGGGAATCAGCTCTCCCAGGGGAACCATGTGTGGCCCCGAGCTAAAGGTTAGGTAGGCTTCCTTTTTGTTGTAATAAAATAGGTTTTTGTTTTGTTACGGACTATCTTTTTTCGGTTCACAGCTGTCCTGTTTTTCAGCACCTACTACTTTCTTCTTCAACTTTTTTCTTGTTTCATGAACTTCTTTCCTAGCTTACTGTTTCTGTGCATCTTGTGCATAGATTCCACGTTCCCTCAACCCCTCACTAAATGGTGCCTTCCTCTTTCCTCTCTTGGAACATCTTTGTCGTGGTTAAGGGAGGCTAAAACTTTTTTATATAATAATAATAATAATAATTCTGTTTTCGTATTACAAGAATTATTTGTGTTGAGTTATTGCTGTTGAGATTGAAGTCGTTGAAGTCGAGTGAAAACGGAAGTGTCAGCGGGTAAGTCTCGGTGTAAAGAAAGTTATTTCCATGAATGATGACGTGAATATCTAAATTAATTTACTAGTGCAGCCACCTATGGTTTTCACGTTTTTATTTCAAGTTTTATCCAGCAGTTTATTTTATTGTTATCTATAGTTGTTATATTGTTCATTATATGGGTTTCTGTAGGAAACGTTCTTGTGGCCTGTACTGTGTTTCGACCGTATTTGAAGTATTTTTGGTGTCCTCTGTTGGAACAAAGTCTTACAAAGATTCCAAAATTAAAGAGTGGAACTGTTGAAGCCATGAATCTTGGAACCTATCTTAGTTAAAACTATTCGTTGATCCAGGGACCTACTGCTTGACCATTGTCAATCCACAAATATATTGTACGGCCATTAGAAGTTCCCAAATCTAGAAAATTATCATAAAACCATTTACTGATTGACCGAATTTGGAATATAACGTACTCGTTAGGTTATTTGATACGTTATAACCTCATTCTTACAGTAGGATTATTGGTTTGTTAACCTTTACCAGTTGTACGTAACGCATATAATCGTAAGAAATATTTACCATATCTGTGGTATTTTCTGATAATACTCATCCCTACTTGAGAATTTCCTTTGAAACCCCTCGGGGGATACAGGTATTGTATCTATGGGAATTGGCGCCCCCTCAGGGGGATACAATTATTGTATCTATGGGAACTAGCGCTCCCAGGGGGACAATGTGAGGGCCCGAGCTAAAGGTTAGGTAGGCTTTCTTTTTGTTAAAATAGAATAGGTTTTGTTGTGTTACGGACCATCTTTTTTCGGTTCACTGCTGTCCTGTTTTTCACCGCCTACTACTTTCTTCTTCAACTTTTTCTTGTTTCATGAACTTCTTTCTTAGCTTTCTGTTTCTGTGCCCTTTCTGCATAGATTCCACGTTCCCTTAACTCCATACTAAATGGTGCCTTCTTCCTTCCTCTCTTTACATCTCAGTGTTGAGGATAGGGAGGCTTAAACTAACTAATAAACTAAACTGGGAATTGGCGCTCCCAGGGGGACTATGTGAGGGCCCGAGCTAAAGGTCAGGTAGGCTTCCTTTTGTTGAAATAAAATAGGTTTTTGTTTTATTACGGACCATCTTTTTCCGGTTCACAGCTGTCCTGTTTTTCAGCACCTACTACTTTCTTCTTCAACTTTTTCTTGTTTCATGAACTTCTTTCTTAGCTTCCTGTTTCTGTGCACCTTGTGCGTAGATTCCGCGTTCCCTTAACTCCATACTAAATGGTGCCTTCCTCCTTCCTCTGTTAGAACATCTTTGTCGTGCAATTAAACGAGGCTAAAACTTTCTTATATAATAATAATAATAATTTCCCTTGAACAGTTATGGCAGTAATGGCCTAATACTCGATATTGATTAATTAGTCCTGTAGCTCATGCTTTCATGCACCTGCTATCAGCCAATGTGTTTTAACACGAATGAACTTAATTTCAAGTCTTTGTACTCCATAGTCATAAAGTTCAAGTGTTATTATGGCGACATTGCATACGAGATAGCAATGCAGGACAATCACGGTGATGAATATCCTTACTACGCTATTAAAACTTAGCATTCCACGAAGAAATTTGAACGAATTACCGAGGATGATGTTGTGTTGGGTTACTTGTCGTAAATGAGTAAAGTTGAGCAGCTTATTTTTGAGTTGCGCTCGTGAAGTTTTTCATAAGTGTGGGATCTTACTTGAAAGTCTAGATTTAACGCCTTTAGATAACGCTGCAGATAGCATCTGCTTTTCGTTGACAAGACTTCATGCCCTTCAATTCCAGTGCCAACTAGGCTACCTGCATGCAGTAAAAGACTTCCATGTGAATGAATTAATGTATTAATATGTAAATTAAATTGAAATCTTTCTGAATGTGAGCTGACAACGAATAGCGAATATGGGTAAAATCTCACCTCAAAGCTTCATTTCACCAGGCATTTTTGCGTTATTTTATTCGAATTTGATGTCCATTTTACAGAATTTGTCGTGCTGTCATTGAAAGTGGCATAAAGTTATATAATTCATCCACATTTCAAGTAAAAATCGATTTGGATACAACAAACGGAATAATCCACGTTGGTTCGTAGTGTTGATGTGTATCTATTAATCTATTTTATTACTTAATTTGGCGTGATGGGAGCTTTCCTTGAAACTCAAAGGATACTTATGGTTTTAAAATGTGTTTGAGTCTAAACCTTTCTATCTTCGGTTGAGATGAACTTCTTCGATAACATTGAAAATTAAACTTGTTTCCAAGGTGCTGTTGTTTCATATTAAGGCATATATACATCAGAAGCGACGATCTAAATAAAGTTATTTTGTGTGTAATTAAATCTTGCAAGTTCATGCACAGTATTAAAATGGTTAAAAAATATATTATGACATTTGAGTGAACCGAGCTTTATGGCGCGCCGTGCCGTTGTGCACAAACGAAATCGTCCCTTTAATGCTACCTCACTAATGCCGATCTATTTACTTTACAATTTTATTTACTATCTTAATTCTTCTCAGTCCGCTCAAATTATTCATTAATTCTACAATAGTGGATTTGCCATCCTTTAATACCTCCTGATCTTCACTATGAGTAAGAATATTGTAGGCTAAGATAACAGATCTTTAAGGTCATTTCAACCTTGCGTACGAGCACCGATAGTCTCCATACCTCATGATTTTGCCTAGGGCAAAGGAAAATCTCACTAGAACTCCGCATACATGTTAACTCCCCTCATGTAAAATAGTGTTTGTTCCGTGCGACTAGAGGCATGCAGTGCGTTAGATGTTCTACATACCAGTATTAATATTGAATGTAAATGATTGCACGTTATCGAACTAAAATACAAAAAAGAAACTCAGAGCAATCCTATTCTAAATAAATTTACCAATATCAGCGTGTCTGATTGACCTTATTGTTCAGCAAAGTAATGCAAATTCCTCATTCACTTTTCTCATTGGAAGTTTGGACAATATTATAGTTTAGATTTTATGTTAGTCTAAGCCTCCCTAACCGCTAAGAATAAAAGTTTCGAAGAGAGGAGGGAGGAAGGCACCATTTAGATAAAACCATTTCGTTTCAACAAAAAAAAAACCTACCTAACTCTCAGCTCGGGCCCTCACACATTCCCTCCCAATAGTTTCACACCCTAGAGAGGCCACCTAACCACAATGGAGTACTTCAAAGGAAGATGGAGAAAGGCATCATTTAGTATAGTTTGAGGACGGAGAATCGATGCACAAGGTATGTTCCTACACAAGGCCTCCCGCGCACAGAACAGCAAGATGGAAAAAAATACATGAAATGAGTTAAAAAGCTATGGAGAAAATAGTAGATGCTGAAAAATAGAACATGAAACAAAAATATGATGCTTCAAAAAAAAACTTTTATTTCAACAAAAGAAAAAGCCAACCGAACCTACGGTTCGATGTTACATCTTTTCCTTGGAAGCGCTAATTCCCATAGATACAATAGTTGTATTCTGTTGAGAGGATTAACGACACAACACGATGTCATACAGCATCCATCAACGAGTTGGTTTGTGCGTGTAAACAAAGCAAAAATCACATTGTATCTCAACATCACTGACACCTGCTCCAAAAACAGATCAGAAACGTACCGCTCATTTGTAGCACTGCCCTTGCCTGAAATGTTGCCACCGATTTTACATCTCCAGCTCGTAAGCTGAGCTTACACATAGAAAATAAGCTCGTACCGTAAAATAAGGAATACGGACAAAAGGAAAATTTTATTTCACTAAAATAACTGCCACCTTCCTAAAAGAAGGGATTGGATGATATAATATGAGTTAGTTTCAGCCTTCCTGATCACAAAAAAGGATGTTCAAAGAGAGGAAGGATGAGGAATCAATTAAAATGGAGTAACGGGAACGTGGAATTAATGCACAAGGTGTATTCCCCCTACACAAGATTCCCTGCGCATAGTAACAGTAAGTTGAGAAGGAAGATATATGAAACAAACTACGAGATGTAGTCAATCCTGATAAACAGGGCAGAAGCGAACAGAAACAAGATGATACGTAACAAAACGAACCATATAAAACAACAAAAAGACCAACATGACTTTCAGTTCGGGGTCACACAGTTTCTCCGGAGAGCGTTAATTCCCTTCGATACCCCCCAAAATGGGGAAAATGAAAAATACAATACATAAAAATACATACATACAACGAATTTATGGTAAACAGAGCAGGAGGTCAAAGGAGCCTCTGAGGATAGCCGTCTCCCAGAAAACAAATTATACTACAAGAAGTTCACCGCATCCAAATGTAACATGGATTTCAAATGCACTGTAATTATAACACGGATACAAAGACGGTTGTTTATCCATTTTGACACCTGAGTCGGATGAGGAATGGTGGTAAGTTTTTTTGCATGAAGGGAAAAAAACTAAAGGTCTTAACTCGTGGCTTGCCACACTAAATGGGAGCGTTCTTCTACGGGCACCGGAAGTATAGCTAGGCCGTCAACAAGCCGTAAATTAGGCAACACGTAGGACATTTCTTTCGCGAAGCTCGATAATTCAACTTTACAAAACTTGGCTGAAGAACAATCCCCTTCAGCACAGCCTCCCAGAAGACAGTTGCTACTGAACACGTAACACAGCGCGGTTTTTCTTCAGCGATTTTCTCAAGATGCTCCATGGCTTAAAATAACAATCTAATGTAACTATACGCATCACTTTTTAACCTAAATCTACACATCACTTATTTATCTAACTCTACGCATCACTTTTTAATCTAACTCTACGCATCACTTTTTAATCTAACTCTACGCATCACTTTTTAATCTAACTCTACGCATCAATTTTTAATCTAACTCTACGCATCACTTTTTAATCTAACTCTACGCATCACTTTTTAATCTAACTCTACGCATCACTTTTTAATCTAACTCTACGCATCAATTTTTAATCTAACTCTACGCATCACTTTTCAATTTAACTTTACGCATCATTTCCAACAACATGCTTTTGGTTGTCGGCTATATCATAAGCTCAAATCATCCCTTCATGTTGACAATTCATTGAATGAACAACGTTGCATTAACTTGTGTTTGTCGCCGACCCCGAAAATTTCTGGGGCGACTAAAGGGGAAAACTCACTACAAGAATGCATTGAGGTGCGGCTGAATCAGAGACATCTGAGCCATAATTCTTATCCACGTACACTTACGAGGGCAATAGCAATCATCAAGATGGAGAAAAGCAATGTCAACAAGTTTGGAAGAAGTTAACAATTACACGAATAATTTTGTTGAAAGCCTATACATCACAGTTCGAAGATATAATTACAGTACTCAAAATGCACGCTTCTAAACTCTGTGAACAACGCATGTAGACATTCAAAATCAGTAAAATTCAACGCAATTGGGCGATAATTTCTACGCCACGTAGAAGCACAGTAATTGAGCGTAAGAATAAACAAGACAACACCAACATAACACAATACACACACCAAAATATTGACGAACAAATACGAAGTTCCCCCACCTGCAACGTTTGCAATAATAGTCCACCAATAGTCCACCTGCAACGTTTGCATCCCAACGATTATGAAATAGAAGATTGACCTGCCATTTGTCCGTAAATGGAATATTTTTTACTAGTTGGTTAAAAGCTCCCTTTCCATAGCAGAGATATTTTCACAGAGAAAGAGAAGCGACCATTCAGTTTGGACAATTGAAAACGTTAAATCTATGCAGGCGTGTTCCCACAACAGGATGCGCTGCGTATAGAAACAGCAAGTCAGGAAGGAAGATGGTAGACTATATGTTAGTTTAAGCTTCCCTAACCGCAATAAAGGCGTTACAATGAGAGGAAGAAGGAAAGTACCATTTAGAATGGACTAAAAGGAAAGCGGAAGTTATGCACATTTGTGCATAGAAAAAGTTACAAAAGAAGCTTGTGAAACAAGATAAAAGTTGAAGAAGAAAGCAGTAGGTGCTGATAAACAGGACAGCAGTGAACCGAAAAAAAAGGTCTGCAACAGAACGAAAAAATTAATTTCAACAAAAAATTGCCTTTCCAAATCTCAGCTCGAGACCTCACATATTCCTCCTGAGAGAGTTCATTCCCATAGATACAATAGTTGTATCCCCCAGAGGAGAGGATGAGGAAGGTAAAATGAAGAGATAGCAAAGGAATGAAAACTAAAAAGAAGGGAGGAACGAAAGATAAAACTCCCACACACCAATCAGATTAGATTAGATTATTAGTTAGTTTAAGCCTCCCTATCCTCAACAAATGAGATCCAAAGAGAGGAAGGAAGAAGGCACCATTTAGTATGGAGTTAAGGGAACGTGGAATCTATGCAGAAAAGGCATAGAAACAGTCAGATGAGAAAGAAGTTCATGAAACAAGATCAAAGTTGAAGAAGAAAGTAATAGGTGCTGAAAAAACAGGACAGCAGTGAACCGAAAAAAGATGGTCCGTAACAAAACAAAAACCTATGCTATTTTAACAAAAATAAAGCCTACCTAACCTTTAGCTCGGGCCCTCACCCCACACACCAATCAAAATAAAAGCTCAGGTTATCTAACAGCATACCCCCGGGAGAGACATTTTCAGAGTATAGGACAGATAAGATTATAAGATAAGATTATAAGTTAGTTTAAGCCTCCCTAACCGCTACAAAATAGAGCGTATCGAAGAGAGGAAGGAGGAAGACACCATTTAGTATGGAGATAAGAGAATGAGGAATTTATGCAGAGAGGGCATAGAAACAGTAAGGTGAGAAAGAAGTTCATGAAACAAGATAAAAGTTGAAGAAGAAAGTCAGAGGTGCTGAAAAACAGGACAGTAGTGAACCGAAAAAAGGTGGTCCTTGACATAACAAAAAACATTTTATTTCAACAAAAAGGCCTACCTAACTCTCAGCTCGGGCCCTCACATTTTTCCCCTGGGAGCGCTAATTCCCATAGATACAATAGTTGTATCCCCCTGAGGGGAGTATAGGACAGACAAACCCAACTAACCAAACCCTATTGCCTATCCTATGGTCCTTGAGAGCTCATTTTATACTAGCTACTTAGCATATCAAACAAAGAAATCGCGTAAATGATAACGAACAGTTAGTGACAAGTAATTAGAAATTCATACACTGAAAATTACCCAAACTTTATCGGGCTAAGTGCCAATATTGGGACGCTTGGACAATTAAATTACTGATCATTTTAATACCTTAACAAACGAGATGAAAAAATTGGCCGATCATTTTCGTTGACAGAATAAGATTTACTGGCTATGAGCGTCCATAACGGATTAGACTACAAGTTAAAGTATCTCAAACTAGAACAGGTGATCTAAACAGAAAGAGGAAGGCGCCATTTAGTATGGCATCAAGAGAAGGGTGAGCCTATGCACAAGGTGTGTGTGTCTCCATGGAAAAAATTTAAAAAGTAGTTAATGAAACATGATAAAAATTGGAAAATGTCAAGGTGTTAAAAAAAGGACAGTAGTTTTGAAAAAGATTGCAAAGGATGAACAATAATTCTCTCAAAAAAAAAAAGAATATAAAACCTCTTTCTTGGAACCTCACATCGTCCACCTAGGAGCACTGATTCTCACAGATACAATAGTTGCATCTCCTATGGGAGTAAGCACCTTCTACTAGCCCGAAATGATTTTATGCAACAATTTTCTCAAATTTCTTCGGGTTTTCTATCAATTCAGTATCTGCTCAATTAGACAGGAACCACTACACAGCAGCGGAGCTTTTGATTGAAGACCTGAATGGTCTCAAGTTCGATTCTAGAATGAGATAGCCGGGGAAAAATATAACTATTTGTTTCAACTTTGTACACGAGTACGACATATTCCTCGCAAATCTCGCTAATATTTTTCATTCATTCTAGATTAACCCTCCATTTCCGCTCAGTAAGCGATTTTCACAATCTTAACGAAGTTCAAGTTTAGTGAATAACTCAAGCACAAATTTCAGGTGTCTCAGTTCGTACAGCTCGATAGGCTGGGAAGAGAGGGTGATAGCATCTCCATGAGATGAAAAGGTGAAATAAAATAATGAAGCTCGAAGAGACTCGTTCAGGAAATCTGTCCCACGGCACGCTGGTCTTGAGGGGGAAGAGCAGCAAATAAAAGACGAACGCCTAACTACAAACTTAACACGTTCCCTGATAAGCGACCCACCGGTGGTCACTCAGGGGATTTTCACCAACTCCGTTTTTATACATACTTAATAAAAACTAAATGAAGGCACGATCCAATTATTGTTGGCTTTTTTCAAAATTACTTACTACGATTGACTTCAAATTTGCGTTGATAAATAACTCCGTTGAATATTGAACTTCAGTTTAACCCACCGCAGGAAACTTTATATCCACTACAGACTCCCGGAACATGTAATGCTGCGAGTATGGAGGGTAGGTAAGGCAGCCACTGAAAAGCATAAGTTCTTCATGGCACAACGACAGAAAATATGAGCTTACCCACTCGAATGCAGCTCAAAAATCCTACATGTAGCGCTGAAATTCACTTGATATACCGAAGGACAATCCCTTTTAAGATATCCTTCTGTGAAGTTTTTTGCCGTACTTCAATTTAAGTTCTCATTTCACTTTTTCGTCTCGTCGAGATTCGAGTACTAATTCTCCGTGAATTACTTTCTAACTGATTTCAAACGCATTCGACCAACGATAATTCCAAACATTTTATGAAAATAAATTTCAGCCAAAAAAGAGCACAGCTCAATAAGACCTCAGGTCTCCGCTGACACAAATAAGTACGTGCATTTACCAAATTCAGTGAACACGCATTTCAAGACCCTGAAGCGAGAGAAAATTCTAACGAGAAACCCCTTCCAAGACACAATTCAGTAAGAGATTATCTGAATCTCGAGCACCAGAAGCTATAAGCTGCTACAGACTTCCAATCCGTCGTCAGTTAACCGGGTACGAGTATAAAATTAAAAAGACGCATACCTGGTGGCGTTTCGTGAATAGATCGTTATCGTTAACTAAACTAATACGTACATACATCAATGACAATGAGAACATTTATAGCGACCTCAATTCAGTTCCAAACCTCTAGGCAGCATTGTAATATTTCCATTTTATACGTCAATGTCAAGACAAAGCTTTAAATTCCACCAAGGAGTGAAAAGGAATATATTATACTGCTAAAAGCCCAACATGTATTGCTAGATCCATACCTCATGACTATCAGAAGCTCACCAGTAAAGATACTGCACGCGCGTGTCCTACCGAAAATCGGTACTGAAGAACAAAATCAGGAAAGAAAATTATGGTAGCCTGCACAAATGAAATCAAATCTTCATGAAGCAAATTTGATATCAGTTCAACACTGCCTAGCCACAACATTATTATTATTATTATTGTTATTATTATATAAGAAAGTTTTAGCCTCCCTCAACCACGACAAAGATGTTCTAAGAGAGGAAAGAGGAAGGTACCATTTAGTATGGAGTTGAGGGAACGCGGAATCTATGCACAAGGTGCACAGAAACAGTAAGCCAGGAAAGAAGTTCATGAAATAAGAAAAAAGTTGAAGAAGAAAGTAGTAGGTGCTGAAAAACAGGACAGCAGTGAACCGAAAAAAGGTGGCCCGTAACAAAACAAAAACCTATTTTATTACAACAAAAAGGAAGCCTACCTAACCTTTAGCTCGGGCCCTCACATGGTTCCCCTGGGAGCGCTAATTCTCATAGATAGAATAATTGTATCCCCCGAGGGGCCTAGCCACAACAAACGCGATAATTATATATGATTAAGATTAAAAATTAGTTTAAGCCTTCCTAACCGCTACAAAAAAAAGCGTATCAAAGAGAGGAAAGAGGAAGGCACCATTTAGTATGGAGATAAGAGAATGAGGAATCTATGCAGAAGGGGCACAGAAACAGCAATTTAAGAAAGAAGTTAATGAAATTAGATAAAAGTTGGAGAAGAAAGTCAGAGGTGGCCACCGTTCTGAAAAACAGGGCATAGTGAACCGAAAAAAAGTGGTCCTTAATATAACAAAAAAAGAACATTTTATTTCACCAAAAAGAATGCCTAACTCTCAGCTCGGGCCCTCACATTTTCCCCCTGGGAGAGCTAATTCCCATACATACAATAGTTGTCTCCTTCTGAGGGGACAAAGGCGATACTAAGAGCGCAAAGAAACGATTCAATATTCGCTGCAAAAAACGGTGGAACCTAGGTACAAGGTGTTACTCAACGTCGCCCCATCCACAAGATATCCTGCACGTAGAAACAGCACGTCAAGTAGGAAGAAGAAAAGACACAGAAGACATAGCAAGCCCATGAAATCAGACAGAAGTTAATTAAGTGCATACGGAAGATAAGTTCCGAAGGCCTATCCATAGTTCAAGTAAAACTAAACAGGTCTCTCCTTAGTGTGGCTATCTCCGCAAGATAGAATAGACTAACACAACTAATTTCAACCCCAAACCCAATGTCTATCTTATGCACCATGAGAGGTTCACTATAACAGTAGACTGTTCGTGCTATAAATGACCCGGTCAACAAACTCAAAGAATGACGATATCTCAGAGACACGCAAGCGTTTCTTAGGCTTCCATCACAAAGAAATTAAATCATGTATTAAAACAATATTCCCTACACACAAAGCTGGTGTGATTGTCATTTCTCAACGCCCACTTCAAGAGCGGAGTCATTTCCAAGCTTCTGGTGACCAGATTAGATCACGTTGCACTGCTCTAGCTCCTGACTTCCGTAAACCAAACGCGACGAGCTTGATTATGTTCTACTTGGAAGACCGAATACATCTATGTAATATGGATGTGAAGAGAATAGGCACCCTTCGCTTGAACGTAATTACATTTTTGTACAATATTTCCCATAAGTTTCACAGGGAATGGAGAGTTAAAATCTAGCTCCTCTAGTATGCGAGAAAAACAGTTTATAACGATATCCACTTTCTGATTGGGTAATACGTACACTACTTATTTTACCTTCAATCGAAGTATTAAAATTGAAGAAAATCACGAGTTAAAATGAAATTAAATTAATTTATAGCTACAGCGGCAGATAGCTACCTAGAATTGCTTAAAACCCAACAGCTAAAATGTAATACCAGAACTTTCATAATAACAAAGAAAACTCATTTCATCAACGTCACACGATGAGGATCAACAGAATGGCTCTGGAACTTTCGCTGAAAGAAAAACACTACCCAATTCACATAGGAGTGGGCCAACACAAGGCACTAGTGATTCGAAAGGTTTCCTTTAGTCAGTAAAATTCCGCGTAGAAGTTGGTTATTTCAGTCTTCTTCTGTAGCGGTTTTGTGGAACTGTTAGCAGAGAATTCACTCCCTGGGAAATACACTATGCCGGAGTACTTCCTTTGAGGAGGTGCATTTAAATGCGTGGGCAATGTAGTAATGCTTGATTTGTGAGATGAAAATTCTTTAACAGCGCCATTAGTCATCAACGGTCTAGATTGTTCACCGAGTTTGTTGGCTTCACTTACGGCAGAAGCTTCGTGAGACGACGTACTTAGGTCTTCAATTGAAATTTTATGTACGTCATGTGATATGCTTTCGAGTTCGTCGTAGTTCATATGAACATTCATTTCGTTACCATTGCTACTGAGTGAAATAGTGGAGGAAGGATAAGACGACGGAAAATAAACCAATCGCGATGAAGCAACCTTATCAGATTCATCAGAATTCGTCTGGTTTGTTCTTTCGGACGACGGTTCAGAAAGATCCGCTTCTTCCTCAGTCTTTATCCCATGATCACAACTGCCATCACGTAGCGAAGTCCCAGAGCCTTCACTAACATCGTTGTCAAATCGAGGCTCAAGTGCATACTTGCGTGGAGAATGCAACATAGATTGGCTCGCAGAAATGCTGGGCAGCGAAACGTGAGAGTTTGAAGGTTCAAGTGGGTCTTCCGCAGTAACTTTTTCAGCATGTTCAAATTCCGTGATGTTGATGTCCGACTTGTTCATGCGAGGCGTTGAGCTCGAGGCAGCCCTTACCCCGCATGCGCCGACTTCGTCAGTGATGTGCTCACTTTGGATTTCTGTTAAACTTGACCTGCTTCTGGTAACTCGATCGCCCAAAAGCTGCAAAAAAAAATGTAAAATTACATTTGAAACACGAAAACTTGTCCTCACATAAATAAAAAAAATATAGTTCATCATTTAATTGAAAAACATAAGCCGCAAGAGAGTGAATGTCACTTTAAATGTAGATCCTACAGAAACAGAGTTACGTTTATGTCTCAAAGTAAAAAAATTAAACTCAATACATTACTCTAAACCCATTATGGCTAAACATTTACAAAAACCATTTTTACACAGGGTGTTCTCTAAAAATTGTTTCAACTTCTTTCCTAATTAGGTTCAGCATAGGTCCATTTCATAAGAATATTTTAATTCATCAGACTTGAATTTATTTCAATAAACACGGACATTAAAACAAACATGTACTATGTATTTCAGACGCTAGATTATTAGTTATCCACCAGAAAGGCAATTCAAAGAGAGGAAGGAGGAAGGCACCATCTAGTATGAAGTTAAGAAGCGCGGAATCTATGCAGAAAGTGCATAGAAACAGTAAATTGAGAAAGAAGATTGAGAAAGAAGATTAAGAAACAAGATCAAAATTGAAGAAGAAAGTAGTAGGTGCTGAAAAACAGGACAGTAGTCAACCAAAAATACTGCTTCCTTAAAATAACAAAAAAAAAACTTTTATTTCAACAACAAGAAGGCATACATACCTCAACTTGGGCCCACACATTTTCTCCCAGAGAGTGTTAATTCCCATAGATACATTAGTTGTATCCCTTTGAGGAGTCATGTACCTAAGAGTAATTACTCAACCTCAACTTAACCACACAACGCAAAATGAAAACGAAATTTTCTAGGTTTTCAACGCTCACCTCCTGAACCTGGAACGCAACAGGGGCTTTAGTTATATCTTGCCAGGACTGTGCCAAATTTTCTCCCAACACAGGCAACAGCGGCCGTGCAAATTTGCCTGTAACGCTCTTGAGCTGATTACAATCAAGTCTTTCTTCATCCTTGATGTCCGTTTTCACGTCTGAAAATGAATAGCCAAAAAATTAATTATATTAAAATTTAAGTTAGTAGCAGCCTCCCTAACCCCAACAAAGGTGTTCCAAAAAAAAGAAGACAGCACAATTTACTATTTGTTTGGAAGGGGAATTCTTGCATTCGGTATGCTTCCACACAAGAAACAGTGAGTAAAGAATAAATTCTTCGAAACAAGGAAACAGTCAAAAAAGAAATTAGTAGATGCTAAAAAAACAAGCAGCAATGAACAAAAAAATGATGGCCCGTAACAAAACAAAATACCAAAACCGTTTCATATCAAGGAAGGCTTACTTAACCCTCAGCTTGGGTCCTCACATTTTTCCCTGAGAGAAACTATTACCAAAGACACAATGGTGTTGATAACACACTTTGAAGGATTCTCACACTATTGGAAAGTCTTTTCCTTCTTGTACTAAGTAAAAGACGTATGGAATTTGACTGGAAAATCCTCACAATATATTATAACCATAACTAGAGCGAATCTTAGTTGTCTTGCTTATTGAAAGCCATTAGAAAATGAAAATTTTCCAATATTTCAACAACACCTATCACAATATCATGTCAACATATTTATACAACATAAAAGTTGGCAGAATATCATTCACTCCTTCAAATGTTGCTACCTAGGCAACAGCTGACCTGAATCTTGGTATGGTATGTATTCGCAATACTCCTTCCATGTCCATCTGTTGTCTAGCACACATCACAGTTGGAAGCGAATGCACACTAGTATTACTTAAGATATTTTTGTATCACAGGATGGAGATTTCAAATGCCAAATGGGGATTTGGGATACGATACTCACAATCGAATGGCTAAGTAAAAGCATGACAACACAATACCCACACTCAGATTGCTCAGTGAAGTCATTATGATCCAGTATTTACACCTAGTATAGTGAGGTCAAGCTATCTTCATAGAGTACTTCAAAAATATTCAACAACATTGGGTGAGAATATCCATCAGTGATGGAAGAATTTCATGGGTTTTGGCCGCTAAAAACGTAAAATGAGCAGTACATTTGTTTTACTTTCATAAACCTAATTTTTAACAGCTTGACTGAAGAAAAAGAAGTGCTACACAAAACCTGGATACCGGATGTGAATGAAAATGCACCATGTATACTATAATTCCTTTGTTTTTTTTCATGTCACCTACATAGTATTATTAGGAATCACTGGAAATAATAATTACTAGAAATCCACATTTCATTTTTATGAGTTCTGAAAAGATAGAGAAGTAGATATTGAGTAAATAGATAGCCAGAAATTAACAACATAACTGTGTTTGTCACTATTCTAACATTTTATTGACTACAGAATGTAATAAATAGAACTTACAAATACATTTAAAGAAATATTATATTATTTAATGCCAGAAATTTCAACCTAAACTTTCATAATGGCACTCATGAAAGGTTCAACTTTTATACCCAAAGGTTCAACTTTTGGCTTCAACTACTATGTTGAAGAAGTTTGAGCAAAGCAATATGTATCATGGAAGAATCAAACTGCTAATTAATCTAGATCGTTTATGCACAGAGAAAGTCCAAATAAAGACCAGAAACAGGAAATAAAAAGCCTTATGTATACATTCTTTAACACTAATTTAAAAAAAGCAATACATGAAAAAAATCAACATTTGACCATCGGCTTGTACACAATGGCTACAATTTAAGCAATATTAACTCATGTCTACATAACATTTATGTAAATACTGTACTTCATTAAAATTTTACATAAAACAGCACATTTAAGTTTAAACATATCGCCTACTCATATCCTTCAGTCTGAAGCAAATAACCAAGAAAATTATTACCTTCACTTGGCTTCAGCTTATTTTTTTCTTGAACCATTCTCACGGCTTTTCTGGCACCGATGCCTATAGGTGGAGCCTTAAAATGTACCTGCAAATAAATAACACTGGAAGACGCCAAAAATTTCAAGTCAAAAACAGAGGGGCATCAGATCCAGATCCTGATGCCGTGATTCAGCAACATTCACTAGTGCTTGTTTAATTACCAAAGAAAGTGTAAAATGCAGGTTGTATGTCTTATTAGCTAGATACAATAACTCTTAGTAGTATTCCACTCACCAAAAGCTTAGTGAACCTCATGTTTACCAAACAACTCTCACATGAATTATACAGTGTGATTATTGCTTCAATAAATTAAATAAAAATGCTGGTTCACCTCTGAACAATCAAACACAATCACAAAAATTACAGTAAACTCTAACTTCATTGTGGGATGCAATACAAACGTGAAACTACTTGTACACCATTAAAATATAAGGTAAAATTAGTAGCCATTTCACAAAAAATCATTTTCAACTTCAACTCCATGTTACATGCATTTTAAGTTGAAAAAGTGCTGCATTAGAGCAGTGATTCTAAATCCTTTTTGGCAGTGACCCAAAATAAAATTTTTCCTTCATAATATGATTATTTTGAACTCATTTATTTTTTTATCATTGCTGTATGTTAACAAAAACAGGTCACGCAAGTCCTTAGCAACCCAATAAAATGGCTTGGCGACCCAACTTTAGGCTGCAACCTAGCAGTAAAGAACCACTGTGTTAGAGCATTGTGCATCTTTCCTCGGCCTAAGCAAGAATGAGGTGAAATATAATTCTATCATAAAATTCATTATATAAAGATTCAAATTCAAACAATTTACAAAAAAGTGAAGTAAATCAGCCTTTAAATTTTGAAAGGAATGAAATATGACCACATATACTGTACCTGCTTTGGTACCGAATCATTTCGGTGCAATCCTTTTTTATCACATGGGAATTCTGCAAAGAATCTATCTGCTGCAGCATTGAAGCCAGATGGTTTGACAGCTGAGGCATAAGTCACTCCAAATTTTGGAGCCTTCCACTCGGTGGTCGGGGTGGAGACGCGTGGTACAGCACGCAAACGAGGTTGCTGGGAGCTCATTGCTGCTAAGTTACAACTAGAACAAAAAGTTTATCATACACATGAAAATCAATGCTGCACTCTATGAAACTTTTAGGACACAATGCTGAGTTGACTGATAGAATGGGATCTGTTAATACAACAGAAGACAAATAGGATGTTAGCACATTAGGAAGGCATACATCAATGAGTTCATTAGATACTAGCCATTTGTTGTATTGTGAGTGGCCTTTCCTTCATTAATGACAAATCATTGTAGTAGAGATTGTACTAGGAATATGAAATAGCGAGTTAGCAAAATAGAAATAAAAGGAGGCAATGGAAGAAACAACTAATGGGAAGTGTTAACACATACTATGTAATAATTACATAGGAAAAGCAGGGACATAATTGATCCTCCTACTTTTTAACTTTTAAGATCATGTTCACATCAACTCTATACATTATTTCTTTTTCTGTAAAGTGACATAACTGAAATGCAGTCACTGTAAATTTTCAGGCTGAAGGCTAATAGAGATGACCTCAAGCAACTCAATACCTGAAATAAATTATGAAAATGAAACTATATTACTCCTCTGAAAGTTATGTAACAAAATGTTAAATCATTTAGCAGTCAGTTAACATTGTTTTGTAACATTTAAACTTACTGAATGCACATGCCAATTGATTTAGAAAAATACTTACTCAGTCATCTATAATTAGTGAAATATTTTAGCTCTGAGACGTGCTTAAAATTTTGAACGAGTCACCTAAAATTACTCCTATATTAGATGAAATATAGGATTATTTTCAAAACCATAAAATTTTGTGAAACTTAGTTTGAAAATAGTTTCATTTCAATTTTTTATTTTATTGCACATAAGAATGAATAATAGATAAAATAAATGAAATATTTCACAGTATACTTATATCTACTTAGCACATCTTTTACTTCAATGTTAGATTCTGAAGGAACTATTTTTCATTACATTTTCAATGGAAAATCCCTAAATAAGATTGAAATTGGTAGCTTATTTTAGCAGCCTGATTTCAGTTACACATTCTGTTCTTTTGGCGTAAAATTGACTCCAAAATAATATTAATTATTTGTCCTTTAACTCCTATGAAAGATAAGTTTTGGTTAATACTGCACAGAAATTTAGTAAAAACCAAAGCTAATGAGCATATACCATCTTCAATATTCTTTAAGGAATTTTCAGCATTGTCAGTTTTTTGAAAGCTTTTAAAGGTCAATATTTATTTTAGGTGCGGCACGGAAATTACAGATGTTGTTGCTTAAAATCACTAAGAGAGTACATTTAAAAACCTTTTACATGAATGACATTATGCTCGCTGATGCGTTATTTTCGAATTATTGAACTTTGAAGTTGGCGCGGGCGCGCGCACGCGCCGCCTATTACAAACGTAATGAGGTTGGGTCGTGAGGGTTAGCCACAGTTCTTTTAGTGGAAATTATAAATCAATTGAAATTCTACTATGCATAAACATAGTTAATGAGATGAGTTATATTGTTGATGCAAAAGAATTGAGCTTTTTTAAATTGAACTTGACCTTTTTCAAATTAAACTTGACCTTTTTCAAATTAAACTTGACCTTTTTCAAATTAAACTTGAGCTTTTTTTAAATTAAACTTGAGCTTTTTTTAAATTGAACTTGAGCTTTTTTTAAATTGAACTTGAGCTTTTTTTAAATTGAACTTGAGCTTTTTTTAAATTGAACTTGAGCTTTTTTAAATTGAACTTGAGCTTTTTTAAATTGAACTTGAGCTTTTTTAAATTGAACTTGAGCTTTTTTAAATTGAACTTGAGCTTTTTTAAATTGAACTTGAGCTTTTTTAAATTGAACTTGAGCTTTTTTAAATTGAACTTGAGCTTTTTTAAATTGAACTTGAGCTTTTTTAAATTGAACTTGAGCTTTTTTAAATTGAACTTGAGCTTTTTTAAATTGAACTTGAGCTTTTTTAAATTGAACTTGAGCTTTTTTAAATTGAACTTGAGCTTTTTTAAATTGATCTTGAGCTTTTTTAAATTGAACTTGAGCTTTTTTAAATTGAACTTGAGCTTTTTTAAATTGAACTTGAGCTTTTTTAAATTGAACTTGAGCTTTTTTAAATTAAAGTTAAAAAGCTGTAGTAAATACAAGAGATGCCACACACAAAAAAAATACAAACTGGCTTCAACTTACTGAACAAAATAATGAATAAAGTCTTGGATGAAGGAATGTATGCAGAATACCATTTGACTTAGAATCTCCTTCATAGAAAACAATTCAACACTTTAAACTCAGATAGGTCCTATTGTGTTTTAGGTAATACATAATTCATTCACAAAAGTTGAATCAAGCAAAAATTCAATTTATATTTGCAGGCAGGCAAGCTCGTTGCAGCAAATAGTTCAAACAGAACTTGAAATTTTTAGTATTAGGCCTACTAAGATTTCATAAAAAAATTACAGGTCATAAAATGATGTAAGAGATCCTAAAGATAACAAAACAATTTTAGCAAAATACCACTCAAGCCATTTTCCCAACTATCACGAGCCTATTATGAAACCATTTTTGCACAAGCCTCCATCCTCCCTTAACATTGAAACAATTCCACTGAATTCTTTACACAAACAACATTTATTTTGATAGAATACAGAAGTAAATATATCCATTGCTTCTTCATAAGCAAACTTCAAATTGTTAATTGAAAGACTGAATCACAGCAGTGAAAAAGCAATTTACATGACAGTACAACATGTACACAAGGAACAATTTGACACTGATATGCAACAAGATTTTTGACGCAACAAAAATTACAACCAGTGAACTACATGAAAGATCCATTATTAGCCCTTAAACTAAGTCATAATAGCAATGCTTAAATTAAAATATTGTAATGGCATTGTTATATTATGCAAGCTACTTTGGTTATTCAAGAGTCAAGACCTTTGACTTGGAAATCATACCTGAGCAGTAATGCAGATTTTAGCCCCAGCGTTAAGGTCACGTTTTCAATATTTTTTTCAAATAACTATCATCAATAATAGAATTTTGTTAATACTACAGAAATCGGATACTATTATTGAGTGGTGAAACAGCGGTTACTTACTCGTCAACGTATAGACTTTAGAGACCGGCATTCAGCTTAGGCGACGACGACAGTTCAAAGTATTTCGATGCATCGGATCAACAAATTCTAAGCCGCAGACACGATATACCGTGGCCGCAGATCACAAGGCAACATAAAAATTCCAAATATACGATTACTTTTGAAATACATGTATTTCCTAGTTCAGAGTTCAGCACGTTTTCCACCGATTTTGTATGAATTACTTATATCGTCTTCTACAGTATATATTCTGTAAATTGCATAAAATGCCATTAGCTATCTTTGAGTACTCCGAGAGAAAATTTTAGTGAGCTTGAAAAACTGAAACTCACGTCTCCCTTTTTTTCGTAAAAAATCGCAGTTCTCCAAGAAAGAAACTGATCGTCTTTCCAAGATGCAATATATAGATTGGACATGAACTCCTGTATTCTGGATACAATCCCATGAGAACGATTTATGCTCATAATTCCCGATGCTCAAACTTTCTAAAATTTCCACAAATTATAAAGTCCTTTACAAAAAACCTTTGTGATAATGGGAGCAAAGAGAATTTCATATGCTTCATTTTCAGCTGAATTTGAAGTTTTTTTATAAGACATGTTGAAGGATAGCTCAAAACTTTTTAAAACAAAAAGTGCTCTGATTTTTCAACTTCTACTTGACAATCTGCGTTAAATTTTTACAGTTAATTCCAGTTCAGTCTGCAGCAGAAATTCAAGTGCATTTTAAATGCAGGTAACAGTTTACTTGGGATACATAACTACTGTAGTTATGTTTTGCACCCCTGAAGCATCCTCTCATATGGCAAAAAATGAAGTTAGCCTAGAATGTACAATACGGCAACTAATTAATTTTTTGCATTTTCTATTCAAAATAAATGCTTCATCTTCAATCAACAGAAACGAATGAATTGATAATTACTGGCGACGTGAACATAATATAAGGAAAACAGTTCAATGCTCATTTTCATAGGAAAACGTATATATAACTGAAATTCAGCTCAATTGTGAAAAGGGGTGAAACTTTTTAAAGGCGTAGCTTTGAAATATTGAACCTACATCCATGACTTTCCGGGGACGTGAAATTTATATTAGCAAAGATTTCAACCCATTCAGTGAAAATATAATATATTTTTTTTGTCGCTTGCTTCGTCATTTACTCGCTTAAAATCTTTTCTGAAATAATATTTACTTCTCTAATGCCAGTATTTGAGTGATATTACAGTCTTTTTCCAATTCTATACCTATTTCAGAGCTTTTGTCATCCTTTGCTTTCATTGCTCAAACTTTTATCACAGTGGCTGCTGATGAAAACGAGGAAAGGTTATTTATGTGCGTAAATTTGAGCAGATCTAAGTTATCAATGCGGTCAAGTGAGAGAGGGATGTGGTGATTTGATGCAATTGAATTGTCTCATTACTACTCGTCCTCAGTATTATTGCATGAGCCGCGGTGGGTGGTAAGAGAGCATTTTGCTCTCTTACCTGCGATTGTCTCTGGTGCAGTGTTTCCTATCTACTTCTATGCGATGAGGAGCGCTTAATACACCATACACCTGTGTAATATTTTGAGTGGAATGTACAGTCGTACAAAATCAATAATTAGTTTGTCATTTCATATATGTTCGGAATATTATCAGTGTTTTATTGTAATATAGTTCATTTTACAATGTTTCAGAGTTGTGCAAGATTCCTGAAGCTGCGTTGATATTTATTTACTCTGAATTAAGTACCTCTAAAAACAAAAATGGATGATAATCGAAAAAACATTCGCTCCGTTATTCTGCTTTATCAAGGTAAGCAAAATATTATAGGGATCAGACAGAAGACATTTTCTAATTAAATATGCCTATTGAAATACATAGAAAATATTAGGCAAAACATAGGTATTTCGAAAAGCGCATACTTATTTTTATTCGACCGTCTAAAGAGGATTTCTTTAAACACATTACAATCCGTATAGTTTGCATTTCATTTTACACATGCTTAAATTTTATGCGTGTTTGAGACGTTTCCTCGCGTTTACCATTATATGTTTTTGTAAATCCTGCGAAAGAACAAAATTTGGAGACTCTTGTACACGCTTTTCATCCATTTTTTTAGGCAATAAACTTCGGTAACTCGTACTTTCTTTCGGAAAATAACGTGAAGGTTTCAATTCCTGATAGTAAAACTATGGTCAATCCAGCACGTCATAAGACAATTTAAATCACGTTCAAGTCAATGGTCAAGTTTTTACAGTTTCAGCCAGGCTTCAAGAATTGTACATTAACACCCTATTTATATTCTTGAACATTTTTATAGATTTCAAATTTTTTCCTTTACATTCATTGAAGACATAAGTTATTGTGTTTATGCCTGTTATCGAACGCAAGAAACTCTTATATATTGTGAATATATTTTCTATTTAAGCTGTCAAACATAAATATTTAGCTCACAATTTTGTATTCATGTAATAAATTTACTTTACTTCCATGATAATAAATTTTATCTGTGTGATAATTTTTTCTGCGGAAAAGTGTCGTGATATTTTAATGTAAGTCTTTGTACAGCTTTAATGATGATCAGCACTATCTGACCCAAATACGATATGTTGTTGTTATTAATCTATGTGATTTTCAGTAGTCTTTGCTCAGCTTTAATTATGATCAGTACTATCTGATCCAAATACGATATGTTGTTGTTTTTAATCTATGTGATTTTCAGTAGTCTTTGCTCAGCTTTAATTATGATCAGCACTATTTGATCCAAATGCTCTGTATTGTTATTAATCAATGTAACAGTCATTAGATAGCTATATCCAATTCCAACTGTTGCCAGGAATGTATCGTGAAGGTAGAAGTCCCATGCTTCATATTTTTGCTTAATGATCGTGAAATTTCTAACTGAGGTCTCTGGCATTTGAGCTTGGTGCGTTCACCAATAAAAACTAAAGAAAAAGTTAAAAAAACATAGTAAAAGTAAAACAAAAAGCAAACTAAAAGTAAAAAAAACATAGAAGTAAAACAAAAAGCAAAGTAAAAGTAAAAAAACATAGTAAAAGTAAAACAAAAAACAGAGTACAAGTAAAAAGACACAGTAAACGAAAAAACAAGAATCCTTAAGCAAAAGTGAAAACCAACAGTAAAAAAACAACAGATGTGCAAGTAAAAAACAAAGTACTATGTAACATCAACAAAATTATTGCTCGGTGAGAATGATCTTCAGATTTGAAGTCTTCAAGCCCCGTTCGCTGTGCTAATATGCATCAATGAAGAAATGTGTCGGCGTACATTTTGTCTCTGAAACCGAAAAAAATATAATATACACATGCGCACATTCATGATATTGTATACATTGAAGGAGTCCCAACAAATAACAATGAATAAGAGGAATCCCGACAAATAACAATAAATTTAAACAGGCAAGTCGAAACCAAGACGAGTATCGATGCGTTGGAAAATTCAGCGTGACATAATGCAGCAACGAAGCCGAAGACGTGATTTCGAGATGCAGATCTTTTGGCACTGGTACAAACGCGTTTGAAAATTCGGTCATCCAGCCATAAAAAGTCAAACTTTCAATTATTTGTCGTATGAGAAAACGCAGTCTCCGAGGTCAGTTGGTTTCTCAGCTGGTGCAGAGGCCCGTGACCCCTGCACCATGTGCACAGAAACCCTGCAGCAGCTGAGTATGTCGCAGCATCAGCTGCGTATGTCGCAGCATCAGCTGCGTATGTCGCAGCATCAGCTGCGTATGTCGCAGCATCAGCTGCGTATGTCATAGCATCAGCTGCGTATGTCGCGTCACAACGCCAGCACGCACGCTACCGTGACGCACACGCAGTCCTGCGTACGCTGTGTCCGTGTGTGGAGTGAGCAGTCAACCGCGTTAGCTAGTGACTTATGCAGGAAAAGTGTTCTAAACCTGAACTATCTTACCTATGTTGACTTATGCAGGAAAAGTGTATTAAATATGAACTATCTTACCTAATAATACCCTTAGTAGGTTTATTTGTTTGCATGTTTAGTGTCCGTTCTTGCGCCTCTCTGTGACGCTCATAAGGATACTTGATGACCGTATCTGTGATCCGAGTTTTCGTTGAATTAATTGAATTAGATTTTCTTGCTAATTATTCATTCGTTTCTTTCATTCAAATAAATGTACCAAAAGACACTTGATCAATTAGAGCGTTTGAATTACGAGTATTTAGGGTCAGGTCTGCAGCGGCTTCTTACTTACAAGGCGCACATGTACCGTATTGGTGGTAGGTCACGCGTACGCGAAGGTTTTAATAATGTAAGTTCGATGTATGAGCTGTTTTTTCATTTAAGTCGGTGCATTTAATAAATGAAATAGCTAATTCTCAAGAGAGCTGCTATTATCTTTATCGATGATATCAGAGTTGACCGTAGTGGATATTTTTAGAGTGATTGCTTTGGTGTTTGGGTTGATAGTTATATGTTTATTGCTAAGTGTTTTGGGTGATATTTAATCATCTTATCCCCTAATGAACATACACGGAACATGTCGTTATGGATTTTGTAGAAGTTCTGGGTATTCCACGAAAATTTCATACTCCCTCCATATAACTAATTCAAGTTAAAGACGCACTCGAATGACATTGGGTGTCGTGGTCAAATTAACGAATGAACTTATTGTTTTTTTTTTAACCTACAGTTGTAATTTTCTCTGCTCGGGACCTAATTTTCAAGCAACACATTAGCAAAAGTTCTTATGAAAATTTGGCTAGCCGAAATTTTGTTCATCTAAGGAAAAATCTTCAGGTGTGAACTTTTTTCCATTAAAAAATTTTGAGCACAATGCATCTAGCATGCCTGCTCGCAGCTTAGTCAAGTCAACAGAAGTCCTTTTGCCGCCAGGTGTACAGTTACAATGATTCTAATTCTTCAAGAATTCGGTACCTGTCGAATATCGGTTGCACGTCCTGTTATTGGCATGACTAACACTGTAAAAAATACAAAAATATTTCATAAGAATGAGACAAGAAAAGGTCAGATGCCTTGGAGGACTGGTTAGGAGGAAAAATGCGATAATATTTTATGTGAATAGGACATGAACAGGTCAGGTAAAACAGAGGCAACGCTGTTTCATTAGGACATTGTTTATTGAAGCGAATTTCTCCTGAAATTATTTTTTGTACTCCGACAATGATTGGTTATTTAGTTCGTTAGTTAGTGGCAATGGTTAGTTAGTTTGTTTTCTCCAGCTTTTAATAGAAAAATGTGCTAAGAATCCGAGAGGAGGAAAATTATTTATTGAATAAAAAATTGCCGGCAACATGAAATGGTTGTAAGCTCGTGAAAAAAAGTGAAAAATAAATTAGTGTCAAATGTGGACACGTGCGAACGCTTTGAGATGTAACCAGCTCTTAATCGACAGTATGAAATTAATGAAACCACTTGGGTTGGAAATGAATTTTCTAATTAATTATTGATGATATTATTGTATTATATATTATAAATATATGATATATAATTATATTATATTATATTAGATTATATTATATTATATATATTATATGATATATAATTATATTATATTATATTATATTATATTATATTATATTATATTATATTATATTATATTATATTATAGAATAAGACTATAGATTATAGAATATTTAGTAGACTGAGTTATTATACGTAAAGAATGAAGACCATATACTATCTAATAGACGTAGACAATAGACGTAAAGATAGACTATGTAATTTAGAATAAACATAGACATTAGACGTAAAGAATATAGAATACATAATATCGAATAGACTTCGACATTAGACGGAAATATAGACTATATAGTGTCGAATAGACTTAGACATTAGACGCAAAGAATGCACGATGGTGCGAGTTCAGTGTTCTCTAACGCTCTGTGGCGCCATTGGAAAGGGCATAGAGCTCACACACACACAACGCTGCCTGTCGACTCTACATATATCAGCCTGGGCCGGGCGATGTGCGGCAGTCAAACCTGCACTTTTAGGCTTGCGTGGCATTCTCGAAAATGCAGCAGTGACTGCCGCGCCAATTTGAACTATTTCATTGCTGACGAGTGTTTTCTAGTTAATAAATTGAATTTTCCACCAATTTAAATGAGAAATTACATTTAAAATTGAATTTTTCGATCCATTCGTGCCGTCTGTTTTTCTGAGAAACATGATTTAATTTCCCACTATTCTCGCTCGATAATTGCATTCGTAATTTAATCGATGCTAATGTTAAGTTATTTTGAAGAACAATGTTTTCACATTTCATGTTGTATTTTATTGGAAATAAACTGTTTGATCTTTCTTTTCTTTTTCTTTTTTCTTCCAATTTGCCACCCATTCGTGCCGAATATTTTCTACTTGCCATAATTTATCTAAATATCTTATTCTTTCATGCCGAATTGTTTTTTAATTGCTTTTATATGCTCAGATTTTCCAGTTTATGACGACATGAAAGATAACTAGCATCTTGTTGCCCCAAATAGAATCATCAGCATCAAATACGTCTGTAATAAGAATGAACCATGCGGTTTGATCTAAATCGGATAAGAATACAGAAAAAAAGAAAAACAGTTTATTTCCAATAGAGTTAAAACATGAAATGTTTAACATTAGTTTTTAAAATATCTCAACATTAACATCTGTATATCACGTATTACATGTATATATAAATATACATGTATATGTACATGTTTATCAAGTTTACCTGCAATACATGGGTTCCTTCTGTGAGCGTCCGTAGCTGTGGATGGTTGGAATGGATGCTTATTATTAAAAGTGAGTTTTGAAAGATTTAATTTCCCTGAGTGAAATTAAATGCATTTTTAGTTAAGTATGGCTATATTAAGTTAAATTTACGAGGTCATGTAATATGAAACACGTTATGAATTTACGTGTAGTATGAAATACGTTATGAATTTACATGTGATATGAAACACGTTATGAATTTACATGTAGTATGAAATACGTTATGAATTTACATGTAGTATGAAATACGTTATGGATTTACATGTAGTATGAAATACGTTATGAACTTACATGTAGTATGAAATACGTTATGAATTTACATGTGATATGAAATACGTTATGAACTTACATGTGAAATGAAACACGTAATGAATTTACATTTGATATTAAATACGTTATTTTTACATCATAAGTGCATTACATTAAATAATCATTGTGTTAACTAAGGAAAGTACTGATGTATATGTTAATTGATCCTTATATTAAAAAGATTAGTTTGCGGTAAACGAAATAAGCATCAGGCATTGAGTTACATCGCGTGACATATAATTAATCATTGCCTTAGCTGTTAGTTGATCTCATCGTTCTTTGCGTAAATGATTCATCGTAAATAATTCATGGTTGTTAATAAGGTTTATTTTTGCCATGAGTTAATCGTTCATTGCGTTAATTTTGTAGTTAATCGAGTTAATCGTTAGTTAAATTAATTTTTAATATGCGTTAATCTTAATTGACTTAATCTTTGACTTGAGTTACCTTCAATGGTGTTAATTTTTTCCTGAGTTAATCCTTGAGTTAATCGTTAATTGAAGTCATTTTCGTCTTGTGTTAATCTTTACTAGAAGTAAGTAATCTTTGCCTCTAGTTGATTCTCAATTTAGTCAAACTTTATCTTCAGCAAATCGTTGATAGAAGAGATCTTTGCCTTGGGTTAATCGATAAGAAAAGAGATCTTTGCCTTGAGTTAATCTTAATTGATTTAATTTTTGTTTTGAGTTAATCTTAATTTAGTTAATCTTTGCCTTTAATTAATCTTAATTGACGTAATCTTTGCCTGGAGTTAATCGTTATTAGAGTTAATCTTTGCCTTTAGTCAATATTTGCCTTTAGTTAATCTGTTCCTTGAATTAATCTTAATTGAGTTAATATATGTCTTTAATCTTTGCCTTGAGTTAATCTGTTCCTTGAATCAATCTTAATTGAGTTAATATATGCCGTGACTTAATCTTTGCCTGAAGTTAATCTTAATTGAGTTAATCTTTGCCTCGAGTTAATCGTTAATAGAATTAATCTTTGCCGTCACTTAACCGTTAATTCATTCAAAGTTGAGCATTGTTGCTACGCTGATCGCAATCCACCTTCCTGTAGTACGTCAACATCTGCTGCAAAAAAAACCTCAACTTATACGGATAATGTGTCCCAGTCACTGATATCCCCATCAAAAATGTGTCCCAATCATTGATGTCTCAATTAAAAACGCGTCCCAATCATTGAACTATAATCTGGCATTTGATTGAAGTTTTGAATAACTTAAAATCATTTTCGTTCGGGTGAGTTTAGGCTCGCATTAGATGAATATTCTGTCGTCTCCAGCTTAAATATTCTGTCATGAATATCATGTCATGAATATTCTGTCATCTCTAGCTTGAATAAAAATGTAATGAGAACCGTGGAGAGGATATTCATCCATTAAATAAAAAGATTTAAAGGCCGCTCGAGCTCGCGGGTTGACCACGCTGCGTCACACAAGCCGAGATCCCATCTCTTGATAGCGCTGCAGTTGCTATGCGGATAGTGTCGTATCTCTCCTACGTATCTAATCAGACACTCCCATACCAGAGTTGCGAGGTTAGCTTTTTGTTTACAAAATTTTGAAGCCTTTTCAATGAGATTTGAATTGGGAAGCATTCGCGGGATGAAATTTTGCTTAACTCAGATTGAAGATTTTGGACCAAGAAGCCGTTGCTTACCATTCTGGCCCCAACCAATCAGGGAGACTGGGTAGACTAAGGTAATTTGATCCTATGATGCATAGTACCTATTGCACCTGTTTACTGCATACCTGATCCGATAATGACGAGTCCAGTGATCTCAGGTGCAGTTATCATTACGCTCTTTTGCGCGACAGTTGCAGCGTTTTCTGGTTTTTACCGGATTGTTACGTAACGAGGTGCACCGGTTAGTTCTGCCAGAAGCCAGATAAGTCCGGTTCAGTTCTGTCAGAAGCCGGCTTGGTCCGGTTCAATTCTGTCAAAAGCCGGTATGGTCCGATTCAGTTTTGATAGAGCCGGTTTAGTCCGGTTCAATTCTGTTAGACGCCGGTTTGGTCCTGTTCAGTTTTGATAGAGCCGGTTTAGTTCGGTCCAGTTCTGCCATAAGTCGGTTAGGTCCGGTTTAGCTGTCAGAAGCCGGTTTGGTCTGGGTTAGTTCTGTCAGAAGCCGGTTTGGTCCGGTTCAGTTCTGTCGGAAGGCGGTTTAATCCTGTTCAGTTCTGATAAAGCCGGTTTAGTCCAGTTGAGGACTGCGCAGGCCGGTTTGGTCCGGTTTTCCTTATAAAATACATTGCGCGATATCGAAAGCCTCGTGTTGAGTGATATAGGACAAGATGGTGAAGAGAGAACGTCTTCGATTTCTGTGAAGTGGAGTAGATTGAGGGAGAAGTGTTTATTAGTTTGCCATTCAGTGTACCGGGAAGAAAATTATGAATTCTAGAATAGACAAGGGAACTCAAAAAACACAGCGCGCGTTGATGGTCTTTGTTTTTAAGAATATACTTTTTAGAGATATACTTCTGCAGAAACAGGTGTATAGTGAAATTTATTTTTTTTGCCATTATTTGGATCTTAAAAGACAAGCTTGTTCATGTCTAAGTTGTATTTAAAAATAATTGGCGAGGTTCTTACACGTTCTAGTTCGTGTTAAAATGTACCGGTTAAGCTGAATTAAGGTGAAGTACGTAGAGCGTAAATATTTTGCAATTAGAATTAATGAATTACTGAACTAGAGTGTGTACCCATGTCGTACAAATTCGAACACCAACGTAACAGAAACTTACCTACCACACAAAACCTCTTCATTAGCGTGTGTGGTCTTAATGTTAACATTACGTTAACTTTTCGTTGATGAGAAAATAAATTGTTTCTGAGGTACTAATTAATTTCATTGGCCGGTGCCTGCGCTGCTGCGGCTGTTTCTCTTCCCCAACACAGAAGCTCTCGCCTGGTGAGTCTCGTGATGCGTAAATGATCTTGTAAAATGCATGCTTTATTTGATCTGAAATGTATCAAAAGTGTGTAGAAGGTATAGCTTTCGATTGAATCTTTTTTAAGAGTTTTTCCGGCAATGGTTTCACTGTTAGTTGGTTTTAAGTCTAATGTGATCCTGAGATTTATTCAGCGTGACATTTAATTTAATCTATTTAATCAATTAATAAACAATAAATTATTATAATATGATAAATTGTTATAATTTAATTATTCTAATCTGATACTTTTTCACGTGTTAATTTCCACGGATTGACTAACATGAGGCGAACGCACTTGAAATTAGGTATTGTTGACTTGAATTGCTTCATTTTTTTTTACTTTAAACCTTAAGCTACTCCATGATATTCTGATCTGTTCAAACCTTGTAACGTATTTCAATCTGGAAGTTGAATTACTTAATTTTTTTTACTCTAAACCTTAAGCTACTCCATGATATTCTAATCTGTTCAGTCCTTGTAACTTATTTCAGTCTGGAAGTTGAATTGCTTCATTTTTTTTACTCTACACCTCAAGCTACTCCGTGATATTCTAATCTGTTCAGTCCTTGTAACTTGTTTCAGTCTGGAAGTTGCGGCGAAGTATTTGCAAAACACCAGCGGTTACCTCCTCACCACGAACCAGAAGTACGGCTTGACTACATCACTTCAAACTCGACACACCCACTCTCTACCACCTCATTATCTCGAAGAACTAAACACTCCCACAGCACCTGATCAACTATCAAGACCTCATCTTGGCTACTTGAACAATTTAAACACCGGTGTCCCAAAGGAAGAACAGGCCGCTTACCTCACTGAAATACGTCGAGCTCATTTCGACATCAATGCTTCTTGGAACATCGATCCCAAAGCCGTCACTGCTTCAATTCCGGCTAGGGAGTGTCGTCATAACGCTGATTTTAACCGAGATGTAACCCAGAACTTTGGTTATGAAGACGCCAATTCTCGTAACGCTTCCAACCACGGTTTTGCTCACAAATCAACGGGTTGTAACCAAGAACAAGCTACTTCTCAAACGAATGTAACTGAAGTCCTTGTCGAAAGCGATCTCATGGAAGAAGTTAGCGGTGGGCACGAAAATCTTCCACTTGAATCACGTTGGAGAAATGAACCTGGAGTTGGGAGTGCTATGCATCCCTACACTTCTGAAAATGTGAGTAAAGTTTTTAGGTTGTGATATATTACACGGACATTAAATGACTGGTTTTATACTTGTGTAGGCGCAAATTAAAGTTTAATTAATAATTAGATGATTTTCATTCGTAAATCTATTTTATCTTCCGTTTTAAGCTCAGAATTTTGATGGAATATATTCTCACAATATTTTTTGTGCTTGGTACAAGAAATTCTCATTTGATCGCTTCAATGTGCTAAATACTATCCATTTTCTTTTGACCAGGAAATTTTAAATTTAAATCAAAGGTTAGGTTAGGTTAGGTTAAAGGTTAACATCGGCATCTTTGGGATGCTTTATTTCCAATCAAGCCTGATACATATGATCTTAGCATTGGTTTTTCAAATGTCTTACAACTAACCCTATATATAGGACACCATGACGGTTCCCCCGTAAAACCGGTACCCATTTCCGACACCTGGGTTGAGTGGGGTATTGTGCAGGAGCTTTCCCTTATACCCAACGGGGAAAATCTCTGCGCCAGCGCCGGGATACGAACCCGCGACTTCCAGCATGCAAGTCCGATCCCTTAACCGCTGTGCCACAGAGAGCATCAAAGTTGCAGCACCTTCATTATTACTAAAATTTTAATGGAAATTACGCTATTCCCATTCAAAATAATCGGTTCACTACGACTATGTAGGGGTTGCGACTGGCAAGTCATGTTCACCTTGTTTCACTCAATGGATTTTTTAGTGGTGACCGACACAGCTTCCCAATTGAAATTCTGAGCCTTTTACAGATCGTTTTCAGGCAGTTTTAAGCCAAGAGTTTAGTCGTTTTCAAGCAGTAAATTAGCCTTTTTCGGAGCAAATGTCTACTTATTTTAAGCCCTTTTAAACGGCTATTTCTGGGCATCGAAACGGCTAATGCAACGGCCATTTTGGGCTTCTCTACTACCTGAACGAGGCTATTCACGACCATTTTTGGCTTTTCCATTGCTTGAACGAGTCTCGTCCTGGCCTTTTTGGGCTTCCTTACTGCTTGATCAAGGCTAATACCGGCCCTTTTGGGCTTCCTTACTGCTTGATCAAGGCTAATACCGGCCTTTTTGGGCTTCCTTACTGCTTGATCAAGGCTAATACCGGCCTTATATTAGGCTTCCGTACGACTTATAGTGGGCCTTGCAACGACCTCAAAGAGCTCCAACATCAGATTTTTTTTACGATATAAAGAGTGTGTAAGGCCGGGTCTTGTGGCTGCTTCGCCTAGTGAGTTCCGATTTGAGGCGAGTGAAGCAGCGGACTTACGTTTATACTTCTCCGGCTGTAGGTATCGCTGATAAGCGGCGGAGAAGTGGGAACTTTATCGAAAATAAATTTACATTGGCATATATTGAGATTACTGAACATAGAAGGACTAGAATCGAGGTTTGAGGGGTAACTAGGGTAAAGCATTACAAGTTGAATGCCCAGCGTTCGACAACCCAAGTGTTCCAACAGTTATAAGCTATCATTCATATTTAATTTATATAATGCAATAATAAAGTGCCAATTTGATGTTATGCTCAGCAGTTAGCTTTTCTATCCTAGTTTTCATGTTGACTGGATTAATTATTTATAGTATTGTTGAAGATGTTTAACGAACCTTACCTAATCTAACTTAACTAAGTTAGGTTAGTTGAAATTCATTTAGTTCTTTACATTTACTGAAGTAATACGACTTGTACAACATTTACGATTACGAGTCTTTTTACAATCTATTACGCGTCCAAATAGAGGTCGTCGAAAAGGCTTGAAAACGACTTTAAACGACCCGAATGAGCCCGCAAACAGCCATTGACTAGACCTATAAAAGGCCAGTTGAATGAAGAGCCCTTTTCAAGCCCTAATAGGCCAAGTATAGGTAGGAGTCGGTTTGAAGTCGTGATTTTTGGCCCTTTTGGGCCGTTTTCGACCTTTTACGACTAATTTACTACCTGAAAAGGGCGATAATTTTCAATTGGGTTGCGTGGCAACTGATGCAAGTTTTATGGTGTTGTAATGCTACCGCTTTTATTCTGGCTTACACTGCAGATGTACTTCAGATTGGCAGGATTTTAAAATTTAAAAAAAATTTGAAGGGATTGAAAAATTTCCATAGGGAGAAAAATTGGATATATTTTAGAGATATTAAAAATTAGAAAATCGCTAACATTGGATAGATTTATAAAAAGGTCGATAAATTCAAATTCTCGAAAATTAAGTAGAATTATTCACTTCAGTCTTGTACACTGATACGGGAGAAGTGCTAGAGTTAACTCAGTTGCTAACAGTCAACAATATTGTCAGGATGATCCAAATGAACTGTAAGGTTTCTATGGCTACCCATCAGGAGAAGAGCAAGTTCTGAAGTAAAGTATGGTATATAACTCAGCATACCTATATTTTAATCGTCATATTTTTTATTTTAATCAGTAATACTGGGATAATTTCATCATATACTGTAGCTGAAAGTCACCGAGTTCGAGATCCAGCAAGACGTTATGATAGTACGATTTTCAGGAATAATGGTCCATTACTTCTCCTAATGTATCGTCCATGAAATTGTGTTGTCTCTTATAATTATAATTACATGTATCATCCGATGTAGATTAAGCAGCATTATGAGTAGTATATTACCCACAATCATTTTTTTTCGACTAGTGACATGGGTATTACAATACTTGTGTGTGTGTGTGTATCATCTAAGTGTATGAACTTTAAGATATTTTAAAAACCAATGATGGTACTTCTGTACCATCTATATTAGAAATAAACTGTTTTTCTTTCTTTCTTTCTTCTGTAACTCAAAGGTACTGAGTTGGAGGCCCAGCAAGGGTAATGAGGAATAATGTTCCATTACTTCTCTCATTACTGTAGCTGGAAGGTCCTGAGTTCGAGACCCAGCAAGAATATTAATGTTCCATTATTTCTACCACTTCTGTAGCTGAAAGGTACGGAGCTCGAGACCCAGCAGGACGCAGACCACGAGCAAAGCGACGGAGACACCACAGGGTATCACACGAACCAGGTATCGGGTGTGTGGTACAGCTCCTCGCCTCCGTCCAGCAATCGGTCCAGCTCTGCAAACTCTGGGAACGTCCAGGACCAGGCAGTAGACCAGGCCGTTGTGGAGGGTCTTCTGGACCGCTGTGGCAAAATTATTGCTTCTGTCCAGGCCCAGATCCGGTCTGATAACCCAGTCATCAAGGTAGGTTGTAGTTACAATCGAAAGCCGAATTTGGACTGACAATCCCGTGGCTGTTAATGTCGAATGCAAAGTCCGGTTTGACAATACCGTCATCAATGTAGGTTGTTATGTCGAAGACCAAATCCGGTGTGACTAGACCATCGCCAGGGTTGGTCGTTGTTTCAATCGAAAGCCGAATCCGGTTTGACAATACCACTGACAAGATAGGTTGTTGTTAATATCGAAGACCAAATCCGGTACGACAATACCATCATTAAGGTACGAGTACGTCATTGTTCATGTCGAAGACCTAATTTGGACTGATAATACTGTCATCAGGGTAGGTTATTGTTACAATCCTCCTCCTATTGTCATCAGGGTACAAACCCGTTATCAGAGTAAATCATTGTGGCAACCCCGTCATCAGGGTAGGTTATTTTTACAATCTTGTCACTGCGAAGTGATAGACGGTCGTTGGGGCACACGGTAGAGGAAACAAGGTAGGATCATTTCTATGAGAGAAAATACACCTTCTCTTGTTCGGCTAGCCAATAGTAAGTATTTATTTTAAACAAACTTTATGACGTCACCAAAATGCCATGTCGTTAGGCCAATAGGAGCCAGATTTGGGGGTAGCAGTGCTACCAGATGCAATATGAGCGCAGCTATTGATTCGTTGCAGTGACGTCAGCAGAACCACGCCGTCAACGAAAAAAAGACTGGTTTGAACCTACCTTGTTTCCTCTACCGTGTTGGGACACAGCTCAATCGACAGCCTAACTCCTGAACAGATCCGAAAATAAATTCATATAGGGATGGATAAGCAGATAAATCTGAACGACAGATCTGGTGATTTAGGAAGGAATCTCTGGAAGAAAATATGGAAAGCCCTACAATTTTTTTTAAATTTTAGCTGTGAAGCCACAACTTTACTTTCGTAATCCGTCATCAAGTAGAAGTGAAATTGCCACCTTCCTTGCAGTTTCATCACACAATAAAAAATTCCAATAGTCTGACACTAAACCAATCAAAGTGACTATTTCAAAACCATTTCAGGAATCCCTAGTGTCGCTGTTGCGATCCCTGGAGCTTCAGCAAAGACTTCTTGCCAAAAAGAAGCGTTCATTAGCTTACAGCGACAGCCAATCGCAGGGCGAGATTCTCCTAAGTACGGGAACGCCGGCAACCGCATCAGCACCTGTTGTCCAAAGAAGACCTAACACAGCGCCGGATTGCCTAAACACCGTGCCACATCTCCGCTCCGATGTGCCTGCATGTGAGTTAAACGAACAATACGATGTTTCCTTGCGATACTCATGTTTGTATATCAGCTAAGGATCCGTACTATGAGATATTTAAAAATCAATGACATTTTGTATAATTTTTGTTGGAAGTAAATTGTTTTTTTCTTAAAAAACTGAGTGCCATCTCACTATACATTCTTGCACCATTATACTCACCTAAAAATACTCAAAGTGCCATCTTGGAATGCATTCCCCCCCCCCCCCCATGCCTCACATTATCATTTTCAATACATGCTCACCTAAAAATATTCATGCTCACCTAAAATAAATAAGTGACGTCTTATGCAACTCATTTATGCACCATGTCTTACGTACAAATATCATTTCTTAAAATACTCAGAGTGCCTTCATGGGACGCATTCATGCACCATGTTTCACATTATAATATTCAAATCATTCCCACCGAAAAATAATCAAGCGCCATCTTCCAACGCATTAATGCACCTTATCTTACATACAAACATCATATCCTAAAATACTCAAAGTGCCATCATACAGCGCATTCTCGAGCCCCGCTTCACATTATAATATCCAATTTACACTGAACTAAAATTACTCCAAGTGCCATCATACAACGCATTAATGCACCATGTCTTACATACAAACATCATATCCAAAAATACTCAAAGTGCCATCATACAACCTACCCTTCCCCCACGCCTCACATGACCATTCGCGCCACTCTCGCAGCAGGCGACGACGGAGCGGCAGCAGCAGCGGTGGAGACGATGCGGTCGGTGTCGTCGTCGCACGAGGGCCTGGGCGGTGTGGTGGGCATGGAGGAGGTGAAGCAGGTGCTGCACGAGGCCTTCGTCTGGCCCCTGCAGTTCCCGCAGCTCTTCGCTGGTGCGGCACCTTCTTAGCAATGTCTTTCTGTGCATCTTCCCTTCTTGTTTGAGATTTGAGATTTTTGTAGGTTGTCTTAAGATTTCTGCAGGAATCTTAAGGCAATGAGATTTTTGCAGGTTGTCATTAGATTACGGCATGATTCTTAAGATAGTGAGATTTCTGCAGATTGTCCTAAGACAATGAGAATTTCGCAGATTGTCCGAACACCAAGAGATTTCGCCAGAATTTCTTATGCTGGAAAGGTTAGAAAGATTTCTGTTTTTTGAATTTAGCTGTCACAGCTCAAAAAGATTGCTACCTATTGTCTCCTGCCAATTTTCCCAACCTTTTATAGCACAATGAGATTTCTGAAGATTGTGTCAAGCTGGAAAGGTCGTGAATATTTTTTTCCTTTGTATTAAGCTGTTACAGCTCAAAAAGATTTCTACCCATCGCCTCAAGCCGTTGCAGTGAACCATTCGGTTCCTCTGTGGAGAACAACCTTAGAAAGTTATATTATTCGTTGATATTTGTACCCTATCTGCCTATTGTCTTAATGCACTTAAGCCCAAGAAAACCATTGAGTCCTCTTTTAAAAACAGTCGGATCATGTCGTATTTTTCGGTTAATTTGTGCCCAAATGTGTTTTTGAAGTTCTCTCTCGAGCGAGAGTTCCTACTTCATTCTGAAGTTGGTGACTTGTGTCATTCTTTTGGCGTTGGTTGTAATAGCGATAATATTGGCAATAATAAAAAATAATCGAACACTGAGGGGAAAATTTTCTTGACTTAACGTAAATACATTACCCACAAGACCATGTCTCACCATAAAGATAATAATAATAAAGATAATAAAGATAAAGATAGACCATGTCGGCCATTTTTTGAGCCATATTTTCCAGCCATTATTATTTCCTACATCTTTCAATCGTCTTTATTATTTTTGGTTCCTATTGTTTCTTACCGCTTTTAATCATCCCTCCCAAGTCTAACTTTTTCGCCAGGGCATCTATGATTTTAGCCACCCAAGTATACGATTTTGCATAGGGCGGCTAAAATTACAGATGCGACGGCACGGCGAAAAAGTTTCACTGAGTATCTCGAGGATTTTAGGGTGGAAGTTTTGAGTTCTACACCGGGCGGCTAAAATTACAGATGCGGCGGCGAAAAAAATTCACAGGGTACCTCGAGGATTTTGACGTATATGTTTTCAAACTCACACTCGCAGGTCAGTCGCTGGAGACCTGGTCGAGACTGTTGCTGTACGGCCCCCCCGGCACCGGCAAGACGCGCCTCGCTCGCGCCCTCGCTGAAGAACTCCGCTGTCCCTTGTACACCGTCGCGCCCTCCGCTGTCTTGTCTTCCTGGCTCGGCAGCTCTGAGAAGTGAGGGCAGGGTCCTCTAGGGCAGGAAGGTTTTTCTTCTAGGCTCTGCACTCCAAAGTGTCCGCATCTGTTTCTATATGTACGAGATTTAATTCATTTTATGTCGAAGAAGAGTCAGCTCGAATTCACTTGACGTAGGAATGTATCGAATAAAAAATCCTAAGTTAACTCGCATTCCCCTTATGATGAGATTCACTTGATAAAACTGAAATCGAAGACGAGGAGAGGAATAATAACCCTCCATTGTCGCATGATGGATGTTGCAATCAGCACGAAGTTCATACAGGCTTCTGGTGCTTTTTGGCGCCTCTACTCTCACACAGTTACGTTCCATGTTGCTTTCAATTTCTGGAAGTTAGATAGCCTCTAATTATTCGTGGGACGTACCATTCTTCATTAGGGCGGATCACATAATTTACATCTTTTGGAAGTGAGACATCTTATAATTATTCGTAGAAAGTAACATTATTCTTTGGTAAATGTCATGTTCCTTTCATTTTCACGAAATGAGACAACTGTTACGTAATTATTTGCTCTAAATGATTAAGTATTTAATGCTAGAGGAACGAGCTCAACTCCTCTCATTTGATTCACAAATTATGGTATATGCTATACGATACTTATTCTTTGGATAGTTTTAATAGAATGTTTGTAGTTGTGGTAACTAACAGCAGACACGAAGAAGTAAGTGTTAACTAAGAAAGTTAACCCCTTCACGCACGTTTTAAAATAGGGTGAGAAATGAACGTGCGATGAAAAGAGTATTAAGATTAAGTATACGATAGCAATATGCCTTACATCTATAAAAGACCAATAAAATATAAATTTTTGGGTCATTTATTCGGCGCATAGTGCACAAGCATACTAATTTAACGTAACTTGAATTGGGCCAGCTCCTCAAGAGTCTAGACTCTTGAGTCTAGAGCAGAGGTTCTCAACCAGGGGTAAATTTACCTCTAGGGGGCAAAAAATTATATAGTCGGTGTTAAATAATTGAGGCACCTGATGATTTTAAAAATAATTCAATTGTATTAATTTTGTAAAATGAGAGAAAAAGAGAATGCAAAGAAAGTGTGTGTGCGTGTGTGTGTGTTGTGTGTGTTTGTTTTGTATGGGAGTAGGGGGTGAATGGAGAAATGCATAGAACCAAAGGGGTCAATGATGGAGGAAAGGTTGAGAATGGCTGCTCCAGAGACTATATATTAGAAACGGAGCAGCGAATTCAAAATTTTAAGAAGAGGAACGTGCCTACTTATCGAACTCGTGGTTCATCCCTCACTTCAAACCCTCAGTTGACCCTTACGGTATTCTTTTAATGGAGCATTGATGTCTTGTACTTTTGTTTTATTTTTTCCTTAATCTCTTATTCAAAGTTCACTGTCAGATGACAGCTACTTCCTTATTCTAATGTCGGTGACCACCTGATACCAGTGCCGGTCTAATAAACAGTGGTTGTGGTGACAGTATTATGAGTACGAAAATGTTGATGTCAAAGGGTCAAGAAGCTGGAAAAGCAATTTTACAACACGGTTACATAATAGAGTGCTCAATGAAGAAAAAAAAGCATAAGTTGTCATCAGCTTTAGATCACCCGGGAGCTAATTTCCACAACATGAAAATTATGCGATCCGTCTCACAAAACAATGATACGTCCCACGAATAAATAGAGGTTAAACGTCCCAAACTGAGGTTTTCTTCAACTTTAGGATCATCCGGGAACTGTTCCGGCGAGCGCGATCTGAGACGGGCCCTGTGGTGGTGTTCCTGGACGAGATGGACGCCCTCTGCAGGACTCGGTCACAGGCCGAGGACGACTGCACCCGACGGTAAGGGAACGCGCGATGGTAACACTTCTAGGTCTTCGAGAACGCTCGATGACAACACTTCTAGGTCTTAGGGAACGCGCGATGGCAATGCCGCCCGGTGATTTTCCCCGTTTGGAAAGGAAAGAACTCAGCCACAATTCCCCACTCTACCCAAGTGTCGGAAATGAGTACCGGCTTGACCGGGGGTAACCGTCATGGCGTCCTGGTGTTAGGTATAAGGCATTTGCATAACCAATGTACAAGATGATCTGTATCAGGTTTGATTGGAATAAAACATCCTTCTAGGCCTTTGGGGAGTCTGTCTTGCAGCCATCCAGTGAATTCAATACAAACTAAGGGTATGAAATCAACTTTTCTTCCGTCGCTGTACCAATGAATGCTTAAAATTACTTTTAAAAAAAATCAAGGTAACGGGTAATGGTTACGTTTCTAAGTCTTCGGGTAGTTTGTTTTGCAGATATCTTCTAAATTTATAATAAACTCTGAGCTTATCAGCGTCCGTAAGGTTATCTTATCAAGATAATGCGTTCGACTTTTCGATCAAAAACGGAATTCAGTAAAAAAATTCAAAAGCCCCACCTAAGAGAATGCGTATTGCTAAGTCTTAGATAATATTTTCGTCAATGGAGGCACAGAATGAAAGGCACAGGTTTGTGGATAAGTCATCTTAATAAAACTGAAGGTGTTACACGTTTTCTTCGTCATATATACTATGATTTATATCATGCAATTGAGCTGTTAAAAATTGCTTCCATATGAGTAAAATTTAAACACATTTTCTCATGTATAACTCATTCAACTTGTATCACCAAATTACGACTTACCTGAAACAGCGTAAAGGAGCTCGTATGACATTCCTGACAAACTTAGTCTCAGCAGTATTTTCAATAATTTTTCGGTAATTCATGCATGTCTTTCCATTCACCCAGCATCAAGACCGAGCTCCTGCTACACATGGACAGTAAGTATAATAATATCGGAAGCTACAACGCGTCGCATGTGTTTCTGATGAGCGAGGATTCACGCGACGGAGTTAACAGATCCTCTGTCCAATTTGGTGACATGGAGGCGGAGTACGACGACACTGATGAAGCAAGCTGCACCACGAATCAAATGTTCATCGTAGCCGCCACCAACTGCCCTTGGGACGTAGACCCTGCCTTCTTACGGCGGTTCCAAAAGCGGTGTTACGTCGCGCTTCCTGACAGGTGAGTCAATCAAGGCTGCCACAAAGTGCTTTGACAGGTGAGCCAATCGTGGCTGCCACGAAGCGCTTTGACAGGTGAGTCAATCGTGGCTGCCACAAAGCGTTTTGACAGGTGAGCCAATCGTGGCTGCCACGGAGCGCTTTGACGGGTGAGTCAATCATGGCTGCCACGTAGCGCTTTGACAGGTGAGCCAATCGTGGCTGCCACGGAGCGCTTTGACGGGTGAGTCAATCGTGACTGCCACGGAGCGCTTTGACAGGTGAGCCAATCGTGGCTGCCACGGAGCGCTTTGACGGGTGAGTCAATCGTGGCTGCCACGGAGCGCTTTGACGGGTGAGTCAATCGTGGCTGCCACGGAGCGCTTTGACGGGTGAGTCAATCGTGGCTGCCACGGAGCGCTTTGACGGGTGAGTCAATCGTGGCTGCCACGGAGCGCTTTGACAGGTGAGCCAATCGTGGCTGCCACGGAGCGTTTTGACAGGTGAGTCAATCATGGCTGCCACGGAGCGCTTTGACGAGTGAGTCAATCGTGGCTGCCACGGAGCGCTTTGACAGGTGAGCCAATCGTGGCTGCCACGGAGCGCTTTGACAGGTGAGTCAATCGTGGCTACCATGAAGTGCTGCCTACGTTCCAATTGTGACTACTAAATTGCAAGAACAAGACTTCCTACCTACCAGGTTATGCTGATGAAGTTCGGTGGACAGTGAACTTCAACATTGAGCAGTATAATTTTACGCTGGCGAAGTTTTATCCCTTTTATCCCTTAGTTTAACAGAGTAAGAGAAGCCATTCCAAGATATTATTTGAAAATTTTATAACGCAGTCATTGTTGATATTATTTGGTTTAGATATATCACGCCCTCATTGCATTTTCCATCGACTTCGAAGTAGGAAATGCTATCACCTACACAATACCAATGTTTTATAAGGTATATATGAGTATAGTGTGAAGAGATGGTCTCAAACGTATACTTTGCTTATTCAAAAGATCACATTTAAGTAAAAATAAACAGCCTCATGTAGCAGGTGAGCCCTTTGAAAAAACTGCTATCATTTCACACTAATCTTTTTATTTGGCCTATTAATGCAGCAACTGCTAAATTGAATATTATTTCGTACTAATCCTTTAATGCAGCAACTCCTGAACTGATAATTATTTAATGCAGCACAGAGAGGCGAGCTTTGCTGCAAGCTGCACTTTCGGGTCGCCGCGTCGACATAGACACACCCTCTTGGGACGACATTCTGGCCGCGACTGAGGGGTTCTCTGGGGCAGACCTTGCGACCGTGGCAACCGCGGCCGCGTTCCGGCCAATCAGAGAGCTCCATTCGTCCCACTACTGGCAGTTCGCTGAGGGTGCGGTCCTTAATGTATTCTGCATACGTCTTTCTTTCTGTACCAATCGTATGTAGATTACATACGTAGAATGTTCTTTAATAATAATTTTCTATTAATCGATTCATTTTTATCGAGTTGTACGAGTGGTTTTCAAGTTTCTTGGCGCTTGGAGAGGCTGAAGTGAAGCTTTATGAGTGGATGAGTTTTTTCTCTAACTTCTTCTTCGTTAGCTATCTTTGCCCAATTAGCTGCACAAACTTATATGAAAATACCGCGATAGCAAGGCTGGGCTCGAACCATGGTTTTTATAATACAAAATGAGACATTTATCTCCTAGTGCGAACGAGAACAAGTTACACTCAACAACAATATTTTAGAAGCATAAAATTAAGAAAAAATTCAAATTGATTTCCATTTATCACTGTACGAGGTTTTTGTGCGCACTTCGGCACGTATAATATATTAAATGAATGCTGAGAATTTATAATTGTTTTAATTTTTTACATTTTAATCTAAATGATTTTCTTTATGTTCTTCGTTGATTTCCCTTACCGACTTTGATGAGCCTTCTAGCTCCAGAGAAACAGCGTATTGGTGCATCATGTGCCATGTTGGCAGTACTTCACACTGATCAAGATGATCAGTGTGAAGTCTTGCGTTTATATAGACTGGAAAAGTATCATAAGTGTAACATCCTTATTCCAAAGGGCGACTAAAAACTAGTCACATGTAAGGAAAAATAGCTTAACAACTCATTGAGACCAGTCACATCGTATCATAGAGATGTAATATGAAGACTAAAGACTACATAGTATTTACCATTGTCTTGTTTGCGTTGAAATTACCCTAATGCGAACGCGTTTCTTAACCTGTACTCGCAACTTTATTTAACTCATCGTTTTTTTGAACTACTACACTCTTTGTCGTGGTGTAACTACCCTTCAAATGACTAACATTATGGTGCGCTCCCGTATTTTTGAGCTACTACTATCCATCTCGTGGTGTAACTACACTTTAAATTACTAATACATCGCAATTTTAAACTACTACACCTAGTGATGTATTTACCCTTCAAATAACTAACATTATTAATGGTGCATTACCTTGCAGGCAACATGATCATGCCTTGTAGCAGTGATACGCTCGGGGCCATGCAGTTTACACTCGACAAGCTGCCTCGTCATCGGGTAAGTAACTTTGGAATTGGCTTACAATAACACTCTGTCCACGAAAAATATGTCCAGTGATTAATCAACAGGTCAGCGACGCTAGAATTGACTTACAATTTGGACTCTGTCCACGAAAAATGCGTCCACTGATTTCAAGTGATATTGATACTGTGTATCTAAGATACCATGCAACGGTTTAATTTCTATGTATTTATTTATCTTCCATCCCTTCAAATCTAGCTCGATAAGCATGGCAGAGTATTGAACGAAACACGAAATCCAACGCAATTTCTTCTCAGGGCTTGTCTCAGATAGGAAAGGGATGCTGCACGAGTTTTTGAAGAAATTTCAGTAAATTTAATTATGTATTTTCAGTAGGTCTATAAAGAACATTAAATTTTGGCACCTGGCTTTCGAAATTTGCCTTATTGAACAACCCATGGCGTGCGTAGTTTTATTCACAGGGTGAGCAACAAAAGCTCGAACTCTGACATGGAATGACAATAACTCACCAATTAATTCAATTATTTTCGTGATTTTTCGCTAATGAAAGGAGTGTATTGGCGATACAAGAATTGCATTCATCAGAGTTCGGGTTTCATTGTCCCTCCCTATTAATCAGAACTCTGGTATTCAATCGGAATAATTTCAATTTTTATTGAAGTATTCTCGTCACGTCCATGAAGAAAAAGTATCAGTGATACGGTCAGAGTTCCATTTAAACTCGAGCTAGGTAGTGTTAAGCAATTGCGTTAGGACCACGGTAGAGGAAACAAGGTAGTAATTTTTATGGGGAAAAATACACGTCTTCTTGTTCGACTAGCCATTAGAACGGCTTTATCTCATGCTAACTTTATGACGTCACCATTGTGACATGTCGTTAGGCCAATAGTGGTGCCAAATTTGGGGCTAGTAGTGTCGTCAGATGCAACATGAGCGCTGCTGTGGGTTCGTTGCCATGACGTCAGCATTGCCACTTGGTCAACGAAAAAAAGACGTGTTTGACCTTACCTTGTTTCTTCTACCGTGGTTAGGACTTAGCTCAACAATGAACATTGAAATGACACCAAGTTTTTTTTATCCATCAGGTGACGGTGAGACCGATACAAGCGGAAGATTTGGTGTTAGGACTTTGGTGTTAGGCTATGAAATGGAGAAAATGAGAATTGAAATGATAGAAGTATTTTTTATCCCTCAGGTGACGGTGAGACCGATACAAGGGCAAGATTTGGTGGCCGCTGCGAACACAACTGCTCGGTCTGTGCCTACCGACCTGCTGCAGCGATATCAGCATTTTGCAGCGTTGTAGTTGTGAAAATTGGAATCGCTTTCTTCTGCTCACTTGCGTCGCGAACTTTTTTGTAAGTCTACCGACCTGCTGAAGCGATATAAGCATTTTGCAGCGTTGTAGTTGTGGAAATTTGAATCGCTCTATTTTATCACTCGTGACGCGAACTTTTTTGTAAGTCTACCGACCTGCTGAAGCGACATCAGCATTTTGCAGCGTTGTAGTTGTGAAAATTTGAATCGCTTTCTTCTGCTCACTTGTGGCACGAACCTTTTCGTGAGCTTGTATTCTACTCTCTTCTCAACAGAAGTGTATCGTAAAAATATATTTCTTGTGGATTACTCGAATGAGGGGTAGACAACATTAAAGTCCCGATACTATCACTCTTGATACTAGCTTTGTGAGATTCAAAAGCCTGTGGGTGAGGAATTCTGGTAGTATTTCAATTAAAAATAACAGCAATAAACATTCCTTCAAAACTACTATTATCCCTCATTTATTTTTGGCTCACGCTCCGTCTTAAGATATGAAAAATTTGAGACGACTGCCATCAGTTCTGACAACTGTGATAAAGATTCATTATTCATATAAAAACAGAGTGGGCTGCAAAAATCCAAAGATATTAAATGGAACTCTGACCGTATCCCTGATACACTTCTTCCAATAACAAGAACGCGACAGAATACTTCAATAAAAACTGGAATTATTCCGATTAAATATCAGAGTTCGTGTTTCACTGGCCCAACCTGCGTGAGATGGCGGTTTATTAGAGAAAAAAAATAAAAATAAAAAAATTTTATTTAAAATTTTTTTTTAAGGGAAATGTATTACAACACATTGGTTAGTAGAGAAAGAAAATAAAATAAAAAAGTTTATTTAAAAAAATTATAGATAAAATGCATTAAAACACATAGGTTTTTAAAAAAATTGTAATATAAAGGTCCTTAATTGATAGACAAACCATACGAGGCCTTAGTTGTGTCGAGGGTTAGTTTTGTTTATGAGAGAAGCAATCAAATATCGCCTCATTGGTTATTTTAATCCACAGAGAGATGCCGCTGACAACTTATAAATAATTTGAATACTACCAGAGAATCCTTCAGAATTCGTTCGTTGTAAGTAGCAACTAAAAGAAGAATATTCAGAAAACGCATTACTGAACCAAACTGAAAACACCGTCGTACATGATTATCAAGTGGTGAGCAAAAGTTAGTCAAAAGTATTCTACAAAAAAAGCATCGCACAACACGCATATGTGCACGTATATACATACATACATAAAAGTGTACATATATACATGCATATGTAAGGATGTATATATTTTATATATATATATATGTGCAGTACGTCCCACAAAAACCCGAACCGAGTATTTATTTTCCCGTATCAGTAATACCCGTAATTATTTCCCGTACCAGTAATACACGTAATTATTTCCCGTACCAGTAATACCCGTAATTATTTCCCGTACCAGTAATACCCGTAATTATTTCCCGTATCAGTAGCAATCAGTGATACGGCATAATTTTGCGTGAACTTAAGTGCTTATGGTATTCTTATGATGGTATTACAGATACGGGAAAATCAAAACTCAGTTCGGGTTTTTGTGGGACATACTGTATATATAAGTTTCACAAGTTCCAGATCATGAGCGTCATTATCCTCCATTAGCTACTTTTGATATTAATCTAGATTGCTGGAGGAAAAATAACGCTCATGATCCTAATGTTTTTACTCTCGTGCAGTCTTGCTCAGTGGACCAGGTAGTGATATTCTCTAATGGACGTGGAAACGTTATAGAAAACAACCGGAGATTATAGTGAATTAATGAATAAATAAATAGTGAATAAATGCTCTTTTTATAATCTATTTTACTTCAACAATCTACAAAACGATACTTAATTGAGGGTTATCTGTCACCACTTGTTTAGGGGGAAAAGTGTTTCTAGGGGAAAAAGTGAAAAATGTAGTTGTTTTATGAATATTGAATATTGATGTTCTGGATAGTAAAAATAGACTTTTCATATAAGAAAGTACCCTTGTTGATTTATATTATTTATAATGAAGTTTATCTACTTTCCTTATATATTATATACTGTACAACGAATCTCTGGGAGCTTTCTCTTCAGTTTTTGGAAGGTCCCAGAGATTCAAAAGGGGGAAGGTCCCCCTTTTGCCTGGAACAAAAAAAAATTAAAAATAACAAAATTAATAATAATTTAACTAAACTTTGTGAGGAAATACTACTCTCACAAAATGTTTTTGGGAATTTTTGAGAAATACTCTCGTAAAATATTTTGGAAATACTACTCTCACAAAATGTTTTTGGGAATTTTTGAGAAATACTCTCGTAAAATACTTTTTTTGGGGAAACAGGCTCGTAAAATGTTCTTGGAAAAATACTTTTTTTGGGGAAACAGGCTCGTAAAATGTTCTTGGGAAAATACTTCACTCTATGGTTCAAAGATGCTGTGCTTTATTTTGTGAGAGATGTTACAGCAAGAATTGGAATTTGACGGTTAGGCAGGCGGCGGCGCGCCAAGCAGGGCTGCTTCGAAGGGAAAGGGAAGACGTTAGCAGAGAACCTATTGTGCTACACCAATGAACGCTTGCCTAGCGATCACGCGAGAAGGTGTGTCTGAGCACACACCAATGGGAGGCCAAGACGTCAGAACAAACAAGGATTCCGCCAATCAGGATGCAGATGCTGCCTCAGTACAATGGAATAATCTGGATCAATCTCGAAGCAAGGAAGCGAAACGCTTATAAGGAGGGTAGATGAAGCCTAGAGAGGGATTTTTGAACGCACGAGAGAGCACTGTGCACGACGTCTGAGGGTGCACTACACAGCAGGTCGGCATCGCCGGCTTGCCTTCTAACAAACTGCAATTTGAAAGTTAATAATTCGAAGTGCAAGAAACAACGTTGGACGTCGGCAACCGGTGAACACCGTCTCACAAAAGAAACCTGATCGAAGTAAACCGGCCTCGCAGCGGTGATTCAAATACCTTTGCATCGGGGACGAACTCACAGGCAACTTCAGCGTCAAGATTTGGAGCCACGCAATTGCCAACGTTGCGAGTATCAACAGTCAAGTTCGTTCACCAACAAAGCGAAGATCAGCGCACAAAACCACAGTGAATTGGCTCACCAACGCTTCAAGGAATCCTGGGCTGAACGAAACTCTTAAGCGATTCCAGGCATCAGGGCAGCAGCGAATGCGAGTTGTAACACCGGCAGCACGAAGATGGAGCGGTGGAAGGTACCACTGCAGCACGTTAGCGAGACATCAACACAGGACAGCAGCTATTCTCAGCAACGACGAAGGAGATCAGCGAGTGAACGATAGCATATCGGCAGTGAATATCTATCAGTGAATCACTTATTATCAAAATGGCGAGTGTTTTATGGTTGTGAGAGCTCTGTAAGGTGGTGATAGAAGTTCAATTTCAAATGTAGAACAGCACCCAGAAAAGTGCTTGTCAGAATATCACGCAAATCATCTAAATTAAAGGAAATCTGTTACCTGTGTTTATGTAGTCGAGGATCGAATTCACGTTGTGGATGGTGCGGCGCTTCATATAATTCTACCCCTTGTCACAAGTCCAGGTTAAATCGTGATATGTCATTCTTGCATATATGGTGCTTTGTGTTGCTTGTGGAACCTGCAATTTTGTGGATGCGCAAATTGTAGTCAGCGATGGAGTATTGGTAACTTGAATTCTCGGTAAGCATCACATTTATATCATGTCGTGTTTTAAGTCTTATGACGGTAGATATGTGTGTGCCTTTCTTTAACGCAGTTGTGCCATTTCAAATCATTTCGTTCCAATGCCTTGTGTACTTTATCAACGTGTTTCCCAAAAATAAATTCATGTAAGTCTTCAATCCTTTTATTATCCATGTCTGGTATGCAGGTGTACGCAAGCATGAAGGACAATACTTTAACTTTTGCGGGGGTTGAGAGTCCCTCAGCGTCTGGGAAGGGGGTCCTAAACCCACCCTCTTCTCTGTATCGCGACAACTTAACAAACCCTTAACATCAAAATGAAACCATAAATTAAATGTGGAAGCAGATAACCTAACTTAGCCTTAACATTAAAATATAATGAAACCATAAATCAAAAGTGGTGACATAACCCAGAAGTACCTACAAAACTGCCCATGGGCGGCGTTATATTTTTTTGTATCGTGTTGTCCTACATATTATTATTTTTTAATTTCCTTCGAAGGGCTTTTAGCATGTTCTTTAGATTATGTGAGTGTATATATAGTGTAATAATAAAGTAAATGCTCATATGTTCAATTCCGCATCGTTGTAGTTCTGCACACAGATTTTTCCCAGCCATTTTCCACTTCAGCTTTTTTAATTAAAATGAACATTGCAATGAGGTGAAGTATGGTTTTTATTGTTATTATTTTTGCTATTATTATATTACTAGTTTAACCTCCACGAGCTGAAGCATAGTCCCCCGGTTCTTCGCCTGGCTAGTCAGCACAAAAACTTTGAATTCGACGGCTTTTTTCTAGTATTTGATTCCCCTACTTGAAATAACATTCTCTAGAGCTGTCTACTGTGTACAAAATGTCTGTAAATAAAATGCTGATGAACGGCGCCAAAATAATTTTGCTGAGCGCGGTGACATGGTGCACATGGTGCACATGGTGCACATGGTGCAAATGGTGCACATGGTGCACATGCTGCACATGGTGCACATGGTGCAGATGCTGCACATGGTGCACATGGTGCACATGGTGCACATGGTGCACATGGTGCACATGGTGCACATGGTGCACGATTCAAATTTTCAAACAATTTCAATCGTCGTAGCGGTACAACCGGCAGCGTAAACACTCAAGTCGGTTTGGCTACACTACATGCTGTTTTTCTGCTCAGAATCACCAAATATTTTTGAGTGTTTTCTTTTTTTCAACCTGGTAGATTACATCAAATTCAGTCAAAATGCTCAAATTTTAGGGTTTTCTGGGGAAACTATTATGTTGAGTAGCCAAGTCAAATGAAAACTTTCGCCGCCAGCTGTGCCGCTATGACGAAGCGAGTGGTTTGAACATCCTTCTTTGGGTGATCCCTGATATGTTTTGATTTTAATCACATCCGCATCTATATATTTATTTTCGTTATATTGGAAAACTCATGACTGGATATTTTGTCACGAGATGTTCAGTAAATTCTTTACCCTGGGCGACATTTTCATGCTGTGTTCATTACTTTGTGCTTCAGTGGTGTACGTGCCACGTTTTAGCTTTGCGGTCTTGATAAGTGGTGTTAATAAACATTCTTTGAATAAATCAGAGCAATTTTTGCGAGTATAATTCATTTTGCACCATATTTTTGCGAGTATAATTCATTTTGAACTATATTTTTGCGAGTATAATTCATTTTGAACCTTACTTTTGCGATTATAATTCATTTTGAACCTTACTTTTGCGAGTATAATTCATTTTTAACCTTACTTTTGCGAGTATAATTCATTTTGAACCTTACTTTTGCGATTATAATTCATTTTGAACCTTACTTTTGCGAGTATAATTCATTTTGAACCTTACTTTTGCGATTATAATTCATTTTGAACCTTACTTTTGCGAGTATAATTCATTTTTAACCTTACTTTTGCGAGTATAATTCATTTTGAACCTTACTTTTGCGAGTATAATTCATTTTGAACCTTACTTTTGCGATTATAATTCATTTTGAACCTTACTTTTGCGAGTATAATTCATTTCGAACCTTACTTTTGCGATTATAATTCATTTTGAACCTTACTTTTGCGAGTATAATTCATTTTGAACTTTACTTTTGCGATTATAATTCATTTTGAACCTTACTTTGGCGATTATAATTCATTTTTAACCTTACTTTTGCGATTATAATTCATTTTGAACCTTACTTTTGCGAGTATAATTCATTTTGAACCTTACTTTTGCGAGTATAATTCATTTTGAACCTTACTTTTGCGAGTATAATTCATTTTGAATCTTACTTTTGCGAGTATAATTCATTTTGAACCTTACTTTTGCGAGTATAATTCATTTTGAATCTTACTTTTGCGAGTATAATTCATTTTGAGTCTTACTTTTGCGAGTATAATTCATTTTGAACCTTACTTTTGCGAGTATAATTCATTTTGAACCTTACTTTTGCGAGTTTAATTCATTTTGAACCTTACTTTTGCGAGTATAATTCATTTTGAATCTAACTTTTGCGAGTATAATTCATTTTGAACCTTACTTTTGCAAGTATAATTCATTTTGAATCTTACTTTTGCGAGTATAATTCATTTTGAACCTTACTTTTGCGAGTATAATTCATTTTGAATCTTACTTTTGCGAGTATAATTCATTTTGAACCTTACTTTTGCGAGTATAATTCATTTTGAATCTTACTTTTGCGAGTATAATTCATTTTGAACCTTACTTTTGCGAGTATAATTCATTTTGAATGTCACTTTTGCGAGTATAATTCATTTTGAACCTTACTTTTGCGAGTATAATTCATTTTGAATCTTACTTTTGCGAGTATAATTCATTTTGAACCTTACTTTTGCGAGTATAATTCATTTTGAACCTTACTTTTGCGAGTTTAATTCATTTTGAACCTTACTTTTGCGAGTATAATTCATTTTGAATCTTACTTTTGCGAGTATAATTCATTTTGAACCTTACTTTCGCGAGTATAATTCATTTTGAACCTTACTTTTGCGAGTATAATTCATTTTGAACCTTACTTTTGCGAGTTTAATTCATTTTGAACCTTACTTTTGCGAGTATAATTCATTTTGAACCTTACTTTTGCGAGTTTAATTCATTTTGAACCTTACTTTTGCGAGTTTAATTCATTTTGAACCTTACTTTTGCGAGTATAATTCATTTTGAATCTTACTTTTGCGAGTATAATTCATTTTGAACCTTACTTTTGCGAGTATAATTCATTTTGAACCTTACTTTTGCGAGTATAATTCATTTTGAACCTCACTTTTGCGAGTTTAATTCATTTTGAACCTTACTTTTGCGAGTATAGTTCATTTTGAACCTTACTTTTGCGAGTATAATTCATTTTGAACCTTACTTTTGCGAGTATAATTCATTTTGAACCTTACTTTTGCGAGTATAATTCATTTTGAACCTTACTTTTGCGAGTATAATTCATTTTGAATCTTACTTTTGCGAGTATAATTCATTTTGAACCTTACTTTTGCGAGTATAATTCATTTTGAACCTTACTTTTGCTAGTATAATTCATTTTGAACCTTACTTTTGCGAGTATAATGCATTTTAAACCTTACTTTTGCGAGTATAATTCATTTTGAACCTTACTTTTGCGAGTATAATTCATTTTGAACCTTACTTTTGCGAGTATAATTCATTTTGAACCTTACTTTTGCGAGTATAATTCATTTTGAACCTTACTTTTGCGAGTATAATTCATTTTGAACCTTACTTTTGCGAGTATAATTCATTTTGAATTTTACTTTTGCGAGTATAATTCATTTTGAACCTTACTTTTGCGAGTATAATTCATTTTGAACCTTACTTTTGCTAGTATAATTCATTTTGAACCTTACTTTTGCGAGTATAATTCATTTTGAACCTTACTTTTGCGAGTATAATTCATTTTGAACCTTACTTTTGCGAGTATAATTCATTTTGAACCTTACTTTTGCGAGTATAATTCATTTTGAACCTTACTTTTGCGAGTATAATTCATTTTGAACCTTACTTTTGCGAGTATAATTCATTTTGAACCTTACTTTCGCGAGTATAATTCATTTTGAACCTTACTTTTGCGAGTATAATTCATTTTGAATCTTAATTTTGCGGGTATAATTCATTTTGAACCTTACTTTTGCGAGTATAATTCATTTTGAACCTTACTTTTGCGAGTATAATTCATTTTGAACCTTACTTTTGCGAGTATAATTCATTTTGAATCTTACTTTTGCGAGTATAATTCATTTTGAATCTTACTTTTGCGAGTATAATTCATTTTGAACCTTACTTTTGCGAGTATAATTCATTTTGAACCTTACTTTTGCGAGTATAATTCATTTTGAACCTTACTTTTGCGAGTATAATTCATTTTGAACCTTACTTTTGCGATTATAATTCATTTTGAACCTTACTTTTGCGAGTATAATTCATTTTGAACCTTCCTTTTGCGAGTATAATTCATTTTGAACCTTACTTTTGCGAGTATAATTCATTTTGAACCTTACTTTTGCGAGTATAAATCATTTTGAACCTAAATTTTGCGGGTATAATTCATTTTGAACCTTACTTTTGCGGGTATAATTCATTTTGAACCTAACTTTTGCGAGTATAATTCATTTTGAACCTTACTTTTGCGAGTATAATTCATTTTGAACCTTCCTTTAGCGAGTATAATTCATTTTGAACCTAACTTTTGCGAGTATAATTCATTTTGAACCTTACTTTTGCGAGTAAAATTAATTTTATACCTTTAATGAAGAATAAATGAGGGTAATTTTTGCGAATATAGTTCATTTTAAGCTCTCAATAAACTGAAATGTTCGTCCTCACCTTGTAAGGACGAACATTTCAGTGAATTAACCATTCCCCATGTCATAATTTTCATTAAAATATTTTTCCCCATTATCATTAATATTTGAGAGTATGACTGTTAAATATTAATGTTATTAAATTCATGATACCGCCTAATATTTCTTTAATAATACATGTATCTATTGATTCATTAATTTAGGGATAAATTGCATGAACTCATGAAGCATTAATGAATAGAACGCAAAATCTTCCATGAATCATGCATGAATTTAAGCATAAATTGCATGAGTGCATGAACATGAATAAGCCGAACGCATGAATAGCAGCCACGCATGAATATTAGGAGGGCATATTCATGTACCCCCAATTATTGCAAGTACAGAACAAAGAAGTACAGAGGTTAACAAAGCACCGTAGCTCGGAGAATATGATCTCACGCAGACCCCCCGGGCTGCAGCGTCTGCAGCGCATCTGCGGCGGCTGTCATCAGTAGGGTTGCCAAATTCATCTTTAAACAACTTAAACAATTGTTTTACCATTCAAATAATTTCTTTTACAAAGTAATTTTTTGCAATTTGAACGAATTTTTTACAATTCAAACTCTTTTTACAAGTTTAAGTATTTTTTACAATTCAAACAATTTTTAACACTATAGAATTTTTTTTACAAGTTAAACAATTTATTTACCACAAGTGATAGATACATGAATAGATTGTATCTTAGGTCTAGTACAATGGACACATTTGAGTATAGCTACTCGTGGGCCCGAATAAGTTCAGTGACTTCTAGGACATCCTATCACCGACGCTATTCTAGGGTGTACAATTATGCTTAATCTAGTAGTATTTCTAGTAGTATTTTGACCTAGTGTAGTATCTTACCACGAGTTAACATTGTCATATTAAGACATTCTTTAAATTAAATTTTACAATATACATACATCACTCAGTTCTATAGCTGCCTTGCCTCAGAGAGTTGCCAGATTTTAAAGAATGGCCAAATTGGATCATTTTCGTCTAAATGATGGCCAAAATGGTAACTCTGGTCATCGACCTAACTTTGTGAGGCTGGAACTTGAGTCATACCAAATGGCAACTCGGGTCATCCCAAATGGCAACTCTGGTCATCCCAAATGGCAACTCTGGTCATTCCAAATGGTAACTCTGGTCATTCCAAATGACAACTCGGGTCATTCCAAATGGTAACTCTGGTCATCCCAAATGGCAACTCTGGTATTCCAATTGGCCCCTCTGGTCATTCCAAATAGCAACTCTGGTCATCTTTAATGGTATCTCTAATCATATCAAATGGTTATTCTCGCCCAAATGGCTACTCTGGTCATTCCAAATGGTTACTCTGGCCATCCCATGTGACCGGAGTTGAGTCATGAATTTTTCGTTGCCATGAGTGAGATGGAAACTGAATAGTGGGCGTCGTAAAATAAGCATTCGATAATGGTGAAGCAACAATCTACATCAAGGAAGGATTATTGCTCTGCCAATCAGTAATTTAGAATATCCTGGTACGAAGCGACTTTCCTCGTAACGGTATATCTGAGATTTGATTTTGAGAAAACAAACGCGTTTTCATCTTTCTTTTTTAAATCACAATTTCTTTGCCGGATGCATGACAAGCAAAAAAGTTGAGCAGCACAGATTAAAAAATTAATGAAAACTGTATATTCAAACTAGAGTCGATGTTTGAAACATATTAAGAAAGAAAAGACTAGGCTTTGTAAAATGCCTTAGGACATAGGTCTTTGCTGGATGGGTTCACTATAATACTACATGTAATAAGTGAGCTAGCAATCATGCCGAAGGTTCAACGGCTGAAACAAAAACAGTTGAAATGAACTCAAGTAAGAAATAACTTAGAGGAATGACCGAACGAATATAAATTAATGCTCGAAAACGGTACTAACACTTCCAGGAGTAAAACTTCCACATTCGAATGATTCCTTACGTTATATGTCGGAAGTCAATGAGGCTTAACGCAATAATTTTGCTCATTTACAATGCGAAAACTATGACAGCCGGTTTCGAAAAATATCAAGTTTATGTAAAATAATTTCGAGACAACAATGCATTACGAAAATTTAAAATGGCTTGGAAAAACAAGAAGTTGAAACAAACAATTTTAACTATCTTATATACATGAAATAAAATAATTTAACTGTTTTATCACTGAATCGGCTTCTATTTTGACAAACTCCAGTTATTTTCGTGTCATTGTAGGAACTTTGAGTCCTTGTAGGAATTTTGAGTCCTTGTAGGAACTTTGAGTCCTTGTAGGAACTTTTAGTCCTTGCAGGAATTTTGAGTCCTTGTAGGAACTTTGAGTCCTTGTAGGAACTTTTAGTCCTTGCAGGAATTTTGAGTCCTTGTAGGAACTTTGAGTCCTTGTAGGAACTTTTAGTCCTTGCAGGAATTTTGAGTCCTTGTAGGAACTTTGATCCTTGTAGGAACTTTGAGTCCTTGTAGGAACTTTGAGTCCTTGTAGGAACTTTGAGTCCTTGTAGGAACTTTTAGTCCTTGTAGGAACTTTGAGTCCTTGTAGGAACTTTGAGCCCTTGTAGGAACTTTTAGTCCTTGCAGGAACTTTGAGTCCTTGTAGGAACTTTGAGTCCTTGTAGGAACTTTGAGTCCTTGTAGGAACTTTGAGTCCTTGTAGGAACTTTGAGTCCTTGTAGGAACTTTGAGTCCTTGTAGGAACTTTTAGTCCTTGTAGGAACTTTTAGTCCTTGTAGGAACTTTTAGTCCTTGTAGGAACTTTGAGTCCTTGTAGGAACTTTTAGTCCTTGTAGGAACTTTGAGTCCTTGTAGGAACTTTGAGTCCTTGTAGGAACTTTAAGTCCTTGTAGGAACTTTGAGTCCTTGTAGGAACTTTTAGTCCTTGTAGGAACTTTGAGTCCTTGTAGGAACTTTGAGTCCTTGTAGGAACTTTGAGTCTTTGTAGGAACTTTTAGTCCTTGTAGGAACTTTGAGTCCTTGTAGGAACTTTTAGTCCTTGTAGGAACTTTGAGTCCTTGTAGGAACTTTGAGTCCTTGTAGGAACTTTGAGTCCTTGTTGAAACTTCGAAACTTTCGATTGATGAGCGCGAAATTCATAAATGCGTGCGAACTGCGACTACGTTTGTAAGTTCAATAACACATTCGGCAGTAAATGAACAGGATGTTCCTACATCTAACCTCAATAATATTTAATTTTAATCGAAACACGCCGTAAAATAAAATAAAATTTACCTTTAACATCTTTTTCCTTTTATTATGAATGCCAAATTTTTGGTTCCCATCTTACAAAGGTTTTTCGAAGTTTATTGGCAGTTTGCCCCATGACACAGCTCTGCGTAAAGTCAACATAACACAGTCACAATTTATAGAGTAACACAATAAACAAAAGTTGATTTTGTGATACTTGACTTCAGCATTTATCTTCATTCGGTATTATTGACTTTGGAGTCAAGAAAACGTTTTAACTGATCCTGATCCAGGGCAGCGAGTCAAAGGAAGCCCTTCTTTTCAAATTGCAACATATGCCTCACAGGTGCTGCAGGTCTGCAACTGTGAATTAATTTCGTCTGTGGTAACACCTGTCCGCCATAATTTTACAAACGCATGGCATGACCTTACCAATTGATTCACTGGTTCATATCTCAAAATGGCTTGCCGTCATTACCCGAACTCTTAGAAAAGAGACATTCGAGAACAAATTTTCACAGGATGAAGCATCTATGCTTTCATCCGACCATGTTCTAGCATCCGTTCGGGGGAGGCTAAAAGGTTGATTGCTTAGACGAAAACGTTAGCGTGGTGTAATTTAAAAATATAATGCATGGCGAGCTGAGCGTTTTAAATTGCCGTCGAAGTACACGGAGTACCGAATGCTTCTGAAAGACGTTTCCAGAAGAAGTAGTAGTAGTAAAACCAGGTTTCTAGCGCTTCAGTAACAAAGACTATAACGCGCTTTCCAGAAGAAAAATTTTAACAAATAATACTGGTTTCTCAGCAAACCTTTTCAAAAATATAATCAGTAATTTGAAAAAATGTGTACTTATAAGTTGGGCAGATATATATATTTGGAGTTCATTCATTCAGTTAAAAATCGGTGCTGATTCCGCAATGTTGTTATGCATCGTAGTTAAGGGCCGTTTACACTGGTCTACATTTTAGTGCAGGCTCACGTGTAGACGCCTCGTGTGGAGCTTCACACGAGCCATGTGCGTTTAGACTAGACATTGAGCGTGCCACGGAGCGCGCGCTGCTCAAAATCAGTGTGTCGCGAGCTGCTATGAAAGATGCGTGCAGTCGGCGAGGTTGTCTGAATATTGCTGCTGCATCATAAGCTACGTAATCGCTTTTTTATTTGCATGAGTAAAATGATACTATATTCGTTCATTTTCATTCAAATATAATGAAAAGCTGCCTCCTTATATTCGCAGCTATTGGTCTGCTAAATGCATCGATGGGCTTAGTAAATTTCAATTGAAAACAATGTAGTTTCTCCTAGCAACGTTATGTCAGCCATAAGAAAGAAAAAAAGAAAAAACCGTTTATTTCCAACGACGTTGCCACATGAGATACATGCCAACATTTTGGCTTTTAAAAATTTCTTAATGTAAGATGTCCTAAGACAAACGTTCCATACGAGGAGTACTTATAGACAAACTATCCGACGTGTACAAATAGATAAACCATACGAGGCGTACTAATAAACAGACTATACGAGGCGTACTAATAGACAAACCATACGGGGCGTGCTAATAGTCTAACTCTGTCAAGGGATAGTTGAATAAAAATGAAAATATCATCTCTGGGATATTTTATATTCCAAGAGATGGCTGACAACTTATGAATAAATATAATACTACTAAAGAATTCGTCGGAACTACACACTGACCGGGGGCTGAGCTGCGAGGCTCACGTGCGTCGCGCCTCACGAACTCGATCAGAGCGAATAGGAAACTTCGGGCTCACACACACAAATATGAGCCTCAGTGGTGGGCCTCGTCTACACGAGTCGCGCCTCACGGCCGAAATGTCCCCTAGTGTAAACACCCCTTTAGTGTAGGTTAGAGTCGGCCTAGAACAGTCAATGCATTGGACCATACATTTTGGTTGTACGAATCAACCATGGGTACCAGCTTTTAGAGTTAATTTAGCGCAGTTTACCTATTGAAAGGTAGTTACACGCTAAATTTATAAAAACCAACGTGATTGCAAAGGTTTATGATTTTTCACATATTCAATCTTCGAAAAGGATATAAAGCCTAATATGTTTATAAAGCTTTAAACATATTATTAACTGCACACAAATGTACTTTCCTATAGTTTTTCGGTAGTAAAATATACCGGGGTTCTCAAATTTGTCGCATGAAATTTGAAGAGATCTAAATTAATTTTTTTGAAAAACTATGTGTGAACCTTATTTTGTACAGTAGAATATAATTCTCACAGTGTGAATATAATTCGCACGTGTAACGAAATTAAAATTTTAGGTAAAAATTCAGTTTGCCTGGTAGCTCATCAAAGCTGCATAACATGAAATATGATAATTTTCCTCACTTAGGTCCTCCATGTATATTTCAATTATGGTACTTTGAAGTTCTTGGTTTTCTAGTTTAAGCTTGTGAATTTGGTTGATTTTTTTAATAGAACAAAGTTTGGTGTTCCGTGATAATTTGAGGTCACCAGATGTCTGGGAAGGCATCAATATTGAATGAATTGATATGGCCGCTTGCTCAGAAGGAGTAGAAAAAAGAAAAGATAAACGTTTATTTTCCAAGTTGCCACATGAGATACATGCCAACATATTGGCTTTTAAAAGTTTCTTAATATAGGACATCCTAAAACAGATGTTCCATACGAGGAGTACTAATTGACAAACCATCCGAGGTGTACAAGTAGAAAAGCCATACGAGGCATAATAATAGACAAACTATAGAAGGTGTACTAATAGACAAACTATCAGAGGTGCACAAATAGATAGACCATACGAGACATATTAATTGACAAAATATACGAGGCGTGTTAGGAAAATCCTCAACCGTAGGTTAATTAGGAAGCTAATGTCATCTAAATTCAATAGGAACAAACACTGGCATTTGGCTTCACCTTCATTTCATTGCCCTGGCTTGCATTAAAAGTTTATGAAGCTTCTTCCAGCCTTCTTCACATTAGACCACAAATGAGAAGCTGAAATGGGGAACGCTGCGAACTCGAACGAGGTCGCGCTCCAGACTCCAGCGCGGTGAGACAGGGCTCGTTACTGGCTCTATTTATCTACGCTTCGACGCAACCGCGTAAACTGGCGGCTTATAGCCGACTTCTACGAGACACCCGCGTCTAGTCATGAGGGACTAATCCCTCCCGAGCTTCCTCCTCCCGGGGATCCACCGATCTTCAGCACTCCAACAACCGCCGTCGGAGCCAGGACCGGCTTCACCACTGAAGCAGTAAGTCAGAGGTGTTTGGAATGAAGTCGTGCTGAATGCCAAGTGATTGCTTAAGGTAGCCGGAGGTCATTGCAACTCGGCCTGTAATCTAAAGGGGAAAACGGCAGCTTAAGATAACTTTTGGAATCTCTATTATTTTTTCGTAATGATATTTGATTTAATATCCGTAATTGATAGATTATTTAATATCCCTAATTGATAGACTATTTAATATTCGTAATTGATAGACCATTTAATATCCGTAATTTATAGACCATTTAATATCTTCCAATTGATCAAATCTTCCGTTGCTTAGCTATTCTCTACTTGCCACGGAAGTGGTATTCTTCATTGAGACCTTCATGCGCATTCCTCGATTTTGGCCTCTTATTAATAATTAACTATTCTTTCACAGCTGTTTTCCCTTAACGAAGAAGATGGGCAGCTCGAGGACGGCACGACTCTCGGACCCCAGTGGATCCGCAGTCCGTCTTTCGAGCGCGGACAGACGGCCTTGTCATCTGTCCCGTTACCACCAGTTCGGACCTTCAATCCCTGAATAACTATTGTTGGTGTTCATGGTCATTAAGATTTAACTTGGTGCAAATGCAACCAACATTACTTTGTTTCATTCCGTGCCCGTTTATTTCTAGGCTTTTCCTGGAAAGATTTTTCGTTAAGGCGTACTAATAGACAAGCCATCCGAGGTGTACAAATAGATAAGCCATACGAGGCATAATAATAGGCAAACTATACGAGGTGTACTAATAGACAAGTTATCAGAGGTGTACAAATAGATAGACCATGCGAGGCATATTAATAGACAAAATATACGAGGCGTTCTAATAGACAAACCATACGTGGCATGCCAATAGTCTATCTCTGTCAAGAGTAGTTGATTGAGAAATGAAAATTATGCCCTAAAAATATGCAAAGCCCTTTCACCATCAAAAACATATTTCATATCTTCTCGATATTCTCCACAACATCATGCGGACATGGGTACATGGGATAAAATGGAGATACAGTGTAAACCGGTCACCACTCATGATTGACAAATATCTACAAAATATTGGCAGAAATGGGTAAACAAACATACACTCAAAATCGAAATTCATAGCTTGTACAACATACGGACAGAAAGATAGTTTTACCACGATTCATATGCTCGAATTGCACTTTATTTCATTAATTATATTTGTCATTTAATCCGATTCACAGAAACGCCATGGGGAAGTGATAGATCTATTTTTGAATCATTTCGCTAGTGCAATAAAATTTATTAACCGGATGGTTTTTGCGTTAAGAAATGAAATAGAAACATGCATATCTATTTATGTAGATACATATACATACCTACACACGTACACACACACATATTGATATATATATATACCTATTGAAAATGAAATATAAGAAAAAAAATACATATATGAAATAAAAAGATAAAAACAACCTACCATCTACTACACAGAAAATGACAGTTGAGCTCACTGTAATCCTAAGAAATTTTTCGCAAAAAAATAACTAAAAGGAAAAGAGGACTTCGAAAAACATAAAAATGAACTGGTTTTTAATTTCTTCATAGAAATTTTTAAGAAAACTCAGGTTACAGTCAAGAAACAACACAACTCTTCAGCATTATACGGACATGTGTACATGGGATAAAATGGAGTAACATTGTGGCCGGATATCACATCTGAGTGGAGAATATTCTTCAAATTTGGCACATATAGGTAGATTAGGCAATGATCCAAAGTGATAATTTTAATTACAGAAATTTAGAGTTTTTTCCGATTTGAAAGTTCAGTGCTAGTGTGCGCTGAACGCACGAAAAAAAAATAAAAAGATTAAATGAAATACCTAAATTACCCCCTCCCCCTAGCTCAGCCGAAAATCGATTGAAAACATCTTCGAGAATGATTTTGAAATAGCGAGACAACGTTAGCTAAAATTTAATTTATTAAAAACTTTGCACAACCCTCACATCTATAAACCTTTTTATTGGTGTACACACAAAATGTATTTCATGGCATATTTGTCATACGGACGTAAAATATTAATACACAAAAGAGAAAGAAATGCCGAAATAAAGATGAGTAAATACTCCTAATTATGGAAAAAACGTTCGTTCTGCTGCATTGAACTGACAACTGTGGTGCTCATTGTTGTCTACAGAAATAAGTAAGATGAATATACGAATGGCTTGCAAACGTAAAATGAAATAGTTTCTAATTTTCTAACAGAAATTTTAAGAAAATTAAAATTTCTGATAGATGGGAAGTTCACACCGAAATGCTGCAGGCCCTATGACAGAAATGAAAAATGACGTGACACATTTACTCTAAATTCTTTTACAGTTTTAGAGTTTTTGATATGCTGGGGAAGCCTGTTCCACAAAAAAAGCTCCAGAAACAGAGAGAGCTTTTTGTCCCACGTTAGATGAACGGTAACTGACTAAATCATTGTTCCTCCGATTGGGTCTTTTGTTTGGGATATTAGATGGAAAAAATTTTACCACCTCTGCATTACTCTGGGGGAGGTACAGAGAGGAGAATACTCGTCGAGCTTTTTGGATCATGAATCTGATCGGTATTGGGATCCAGTCGAGTTTTCTTAAAAGAGGGGTGACATGATCGTATTTATTGGAATTTCCTTTGCATACCACTTTGGCGGCGAAGCTTATACATTTTTGGAACTCTTCCTGACGACATTGAGGTAAATCTCCCCACACAAGACTGCAGTAGTCCAGACGCGATAAAACTAAAGACTGAATTACTAATAACCTAGATTTTTCGTCAAGTGTGTTCTTAATGCGATGAAAGAACATTAAGGTTCCGTTGATTTTGTTGCACATTGTTTCGACGTGTGAATTGAAAGTCATATTTTTGTCGAACCAAACACCCAGACTTTTAACCTTATCTACTGGTTTAATTGTATCGTCTCCAAATGTTTGCTTGAATGGTGGTAAATTTTCAGTCGCATTCTGTGATCCAAAAATAATGCATTGCGTTTTACTTGCGTTAAGTTTGAGGCTATTATTGTCATACCACAATTTCAGATTTCTCAGATGGTTTTCAGCGTTGGCTTGTGTTTCTTTTAAATCCGCTGTTGAGCTTGTCATGGCAAATTGTACGTCATCAGCACACATTGAGATTTTTGTGTTTGCCGGCATGGTGGGGAAATCTTTGATGAAAATTGAAAATAGGAGTGGGCCGATGATTGAACCTTGAGGAACGCCAAAATTATTTGGTATGAATGATGATATTTTGCTATTCAAGCACACTGCATGAGAGCGGTTTAGTAGGTAGCTTTCAAACCACTGAGTGTCTATTCTGAGGTGTGAAATTTTTTGTAGAAGGTCCGGACGCAGTATTTTCAAGCGTCAAATAATCAAACAGGTAGTCTTATAAAAAACACAATTCAACCATCACTTGGGGCAATGAAAAATAGATAGGGTTCGCCTGGTCATTTATTGGTGTAAAGGGTGAACGCCGAAATGCGAGGCCTGATTTCTTGGTTCGTGAGGAATTCTTGGGAAGACTCCGAGGCGATTGAAGAAACTTCAGACGGTGCGCTTCCAGGTCGGCTTGGGGAAGCGTGTACTTGAGTGTGAAATTTTGGGATGGTGTTAAGTGTGGAAGGCTCCGACACTAAGGGGGCTCGGCATTTGAGGATTATGATCATGCCATTTGTGGAGCATGGGAAAAGCTACCGGTTGGGAAAACTCGGTAGGAATTAAAGACACTCGACTAATATCTTAAACTGGAGTGCTCAGAGGCTTAGCTGCAGATAAGCAGGCCTTCCAGCATAAACAATTGGGGAGTGAAAGTGGAAGCAAGGATACGAGGAGGAGGAGGTAACCTCCTTACTCTTAATGCAGAGTGGCTGCAATCAAGATGTGAGAGTGTTGACTCTAAAATGTTTGTGAGTGAGGGGGAAGGTGTTGTCCAGGGACATATGCCCCTCTGGGGCCTAAGCACTACACTCAGACGAATCTCTTACGTGAATGACCGACTCTGCCTGGAGAGCTGGCTTTATATGTATACGTACGATACCGGAAGCTTGCGAAATGGTTCTGCATCAAAACGCATGAGAGCTAATTTTCGGCAATGTCGAAGTATTTTCGGATCAAATTTTAATAGATTTCGGGGTAATGTTAAATGAATTATGTAATCCAAAATTGTAGGAAAGATGGTGTTGATCTTATTTAATTTTTAGAAGATAGTTTTAATAGTTTATGAAATTAGGCTGAAGTGCGACTGAGGCTTTCACTACAGTACGTGTTTGGTGCTAATATGAGACTTTAGTTCATTTTATTAGTGTTGTCTGCAACGTTGACTAAAGGGCCGTTTACACTGGTCTACATTTTGCTGCAGGCTCACGTGTAGACGCCTCGTGTGGAGCTTCACATGAGCCAAGTGCGTTTAGACTAGACGTGGAGGGTGCCACGGAGCGCGCGCTGCTCAAAACAGGTTGCCAGATGTGGCTAATTTTAACCAAAGTGGCTAATTTTCATGAATTGTGGCTAAGGAGAATTTTCGAGAATTAGCCACCTTAATTTTGGCTAATTTACTGGTTGTGAATAATATTTATTTGATAAATACGACAGAATTGCACTTTTTCCTAAATTTAACGTGTTTGTTCCCGGAATGAACGGTAATGAAACGAGTTCAGAGTTTACATCTGCATACATGCAGATGTGTGCAAGTTATAAAGGTCTTAAAATACTTCATCGCTCGAATAAAAAATTGGTTCAAGATTTCTTGGAGCCAAATTTGAGCTGCTTCTCAGAGAATCTACAATGCATCGGAAAGAGAAGGATGTCATTAAAGAAAAATGTATTACTGCTGTTATCGAGGCAAGCAGACAATTAGAATGTCGCTTTTTGGATGGCCGTAACGTGAAGAGTCTTCACCTTTTCAACCCTGAAAGAGTGCTAAGTCAAATGAAATGAAATTCTAGGGATATACCCAAATCTTTTCATGCCCTCAAAGTATTATGTCGTCTGCAAATTGAAAACCAGTACGTAAATTTTCTTCATATTTACTGAAAAGAAGAGATCGAAACAGGAAGCATACCATATGACACAATCGAATTTTGGGCAATGGTTTTCAAGCCTGAAAATGCACTTTGAGAAAAATATTTTACTGACATTGGTCAAGCGATGCCTGTAGCATTAGCTACAAAGTGTGAAATTCTAAAATTTCTCATTAGCACTTAAATAGCATAATTATTGGCATTAAAAATCTTACTCTAAATTATTATTAATAATTTTCTACTTATAATTAGTAATCCTTGAAGTTTTTGTGTAAATGCATGAGATATAAAATAACGGTCGACATTTTCGAGTTTGAAGCCTTTGGAATTGGCAACACCGCGCGGGACGCTTTGTTTGAGCGTCACTCTCACGTGCGTCTTTAGCTTGTGCGTTACAGCGTTCTTGTAAGTGAAAAACTAAGTGTTCAAATAGAGCAAATCTGGTAAAAGATATCGTGTTCATTTCTTAGTGTGCATTGTGTTTAAGTATAAGGATCTGGACAGTGTCGTGATATATAAACATGTAAATAGTCGTAGAAGTCGTAAAATAGCCTGGCTCATTCCGAGTGCTATCTCAACATGACATAGCGTGAATTTTGCGTGTCAAGTGCATTTCTTGTGTCAAGATTATAGTAAGATGCTCAACTATGTCATTTCCTTACTGCTAATATATATACTTGCAGTTGTCATTATGATGGTGCAAACTCGCTCATCAAATACTTCGTGAGAGCGCACGGCGGATTGCTGGCGTTTCGCGGAAAGATGGCCGAACGTAAACTACTGTGTCATGTCATTTTTGCGTTCAAGATTGCACTGCATTATGTTTTGAATTTTTCTCTTTTGCTGCAAGAGATACGTTTAGTGTTTCTTTTCTCAGTGTAGTTGACATGTGAATGATTTTTTTATTTCTCGTACGGATATAGATACATTGTAGAGTACGAAAATTATTCATTCATATCCATGCAGTTTTTTAGCTGTTTCGTATTTCATTTATATTTCACGAATCATGGTGCTTAAATCACATGTATTTTCCATAATTCCACAAAATTGAATAACATTATTACTGCTCGAAAAATCACAAGTCTTGTACTGTCATGCTTATACTGTAATTCAAGCATAAAGGAACAGCCATTGCCAGCTAGTAACCTTCCTATTTTCTTCCTGAGCCTGTAAAGAAATTAATAGCTCTGAGTTAAATCTATGGAAGAAGTTCAGGGTTTTTCTCCGTGATGGGAAATTTACCATTGCAGTGTAGGGATTGTCAGTTGTGGAATTTTTCCTTGATGCCTCTCCGAGAACCTTCTCATTCAGCGTCTTCGATTATTGCAGATCCTCCACGGCACCAAACGCCACAACACACATTCCCTGGGCCTGAGCTTTACAAGTTGTAAATTCACGTGGCATATTATCTCTCACTAAACCATCGAGTTACACCACGTAAATTGCCTATCTGTGACGTGAGACGGTCTGACCTTTGGTCATATATCACTTTGCAATCACTTAGTTCGGAGCTAGTAGAGCCTAGTATATTACAACTAATGGCTAACTAATCTACCCGCTCAACCACGACAACTTGCTTTTCACATCGTGGAATTGTCCTGAAGTCTGAACCCATAAACAGTGACTCATCCACACGTCACGGGGTGAATTGATATTCTGTCAGTCGCTAAAATTAAACAGACTGTGAACCTTCACAAACACACTCACTTACACCTGGCCAACGTCATCGCTCGGCGGACCTCGCCTGCACGGAGTTTCCCATAAGAGAAGATCGTCCGAAGTCAAGCACGCCATCGTCTTCACGGCTTCCTTCAATAAAAATTCCAAGCTGAGTTTTCCCATAAAGTGTCTTATTATCCCTCTCGTGCAACTTCGAAAAACACTATCGAGAGAACGTTTAAGATTGGATGTTAATAACTACCTAAGTTGAACCATTCCCCACCAATCTTAACATGCCCAAACTTTTCAATGCATTTGTGGAACGCATTTTTCATTTATGACAAATGTGAGGAGTAAACAAAGAAACACATTAGCGAATAAAGCGATAGACTTCGTCTTAAGAATTAATCTCATTTGTTAGCGAATAAAACTTGTTGCAAAGACTTTCATTTATTAAAAAGAATGCTCAGCCTCTTCACAAGCCACATGTATTTAGCACTCCAAGCACAAGATATCAATGAAGTTGACCAACCAGGATGCAGCGAATATAATTCAGAAAAACAATTTTTACGAGAATTTGAAAACACTGCCATGGAATCAATTTAATATACTCAACAAGATAAGATATTTGTCAATATCTTTGATTTATAATTATGTTTGAAATAAAAATACAAGTGGCTATTTGTGGCTAATTTTCTCAGAACATTTGGCTAAAAGTGGTGCAAATCATCTGGCAACCCTGGGAGAAAATCAGCCAATGTGTGTCCAGCTGCTATGAAAGATGGGTTGCAGTCGACGAGGTTGTCTGAATATAGCTGCTGCATCATAAACTACGTGATCTCATTTTTATTTGCATGAGTGAAATAATACTATATTCGTTTATTTTCATTCAAATATAATGGAAAGCAGCCTGCTTATATTCGCAGCTTTTGGCCTGCTAAATGCATTGATAGGATTAGTAAATTTCAATTAAAAGCAGTGTAGTTTCTCGCGGCAGTGTTAAGTCAGCCAGAACGGGTGAGCGAGAGGCGCAACCTCACTTGATGACTACCAACTGCACACTGACCGGCCTAGAGCTGCGCCTCTCAGTCAGGGTTTCCACGCGAGGCGACTTCAATTACCCCAGCTGAAGGGTGTTGATTACCCCAGATTACCCTAAAACAGCTAATCCTGACCTATGATCAATTAATTAACTAAAAGGTAAATGGACTGGTTTCCAGAGCTCTGTCAGTATGAATAAGTCCTGTGTTACATACTGCATGAGCGTCAGGAGGGAAATCCAGTCGAACGACGTTAGAATGCTGGTTTGATATCCTTACGATATCACGTACAATTGATGTTTGTCAAAAACCTGACGAATTAATTTTGATGCCCGCTGTTTTCCAAGGCGCCCTTTTTTTCTGCGACTCCTGATCTGGGAACATTGTTTTCATCAAACTAAACGAGGCTCACACAATGAGATAGGTGGTGTTTAGCTAAAAATGCACAAACTTGCAGTTCCGCTTTACGAGCACGATTTTCGAGAGGATCATTGGATAGCACGTAGCTGGCAATTGATGTTTTTTTGCCATCATGGATCGTTGTTTGTGTCGCTGAGAGCATGTGACGCCTGATCTTCGATTTCTCACAAGTAATATAGGTTCGATAAACCTTGCAATATTCCTCATCCTTTGCTCTGTTGATTTTGAGAACTTGGCGAACAATCCCTCAAACCCAGGTTCCGATGTCAACGAATCTTTAAACTTCTGCTGGTTGTTTCTAGCTTTCAAGTGGAGCTTTCCTTTTTTCGAGGTGGTGTCGTTGGCTCTCCCTAACTCGGTGCGCGATCATCTGCTATGCTGCAAGAAATGCAATAATTATAATATGTGTACCTATCCCTAGAACAATTATTTATTTTTATCTAATTTTCCATCCATTCACGCACTTCAGCCATTCTTTACACTTGCTCAATCTAACTTAACACTTTGATCCACTCTCTCTGATGACTTTCTGGCTTCCCTCACACATGACCTTCGTCATATCTTTTCATAACGTATCTTATCCAACCTTGTTACATCACATATGCTTCTCAGAGACTTCGTTGCAATCACTTTCTCTTGTCAACTCATAAAGTTGATCGTAAAGTTATCAAATTTCTTCATTTCCTGAAGGGCGGGTGAGGAAATTCAGAGGTTTTTGGAAAAAAATTCCATGCCTTTATTAATATGCATAAACTTTCTCAACACTCAGTTGTAGAACCCCTAGTGCTTCAATTTTGGTTGACGGTATTCTAGGCATGATCGCAGCTATATCAAATTCTACGTCCGTGCTAATACGCATATGAAAGACAGTGAGAATACAAACATATATTGCAAGTTTTAAGTCGATAACTGTTCTCTTATGTTTATATGAATTTTTGTAACTAATTTTACAACTTCTTCCTTTCGCTTTTAGCACCTTTTGTAACTCGAAGTGTCAAAGAACCCTCTCTAAATTTTTTTGTTTGCATCGCTACAGTAACATGCTTCTTGGGCGTGCAACATGGCTAAGAAATAGGACCCCTTCCATCTAATTAGCTGGCAAAACACTGGCGCTGTGAGGTAACTCTGCTGTTAATTAAATGACTATCACAAGAATGAACCTAATAATTATTTCTACGATGAAATATATTAGCTGTAGAATTTAACAATACAACAAACATACCTGTCAATATTCTGTTGAAGCTTATAACCACTAGCGCAATCAGAATAGGACAATGACTTTCGTCAACTGGCTGTTGCTGACACCGGTCGAGTTTTTATTAGCAAAATGCAACTCAGAATCATTTGTCAAAACGAAGTGGACAAAAGATATTATCGCTTCGTATCTTGACGCCGTCTTTCGTGAGCGATACCTGAAGACATTCAAATATGCGACACTAACCACAGCAGCAGTGCAGTTTTGTGAACACTAAATTCTGACCCGTTTCAGTACATTTCGTTCAAGTGGTACCCAGTAGGGTGCTTGCATATTGGCTTTCAATTTTCTATTTTTCGTAGATTAGGCGGTCACTTCCTCCACGGAGCTCTGATTACCCTAGATTTGCCCATATTTTTCATTGCCCTAAACATTACCCTAGGGTACCCCTGATTACCCTAAACTGGGGTAATTACCCTGCTCGTGGAAACACTGCTCTCAGTTCTCTCACACATGCGGCGCCGCACCGGCGCGCCATTTTAGAGAACCCATCTAAGATCCTTCCCGAGTTTTCTCTATGAGCCTCATTTTGTCGACCTCATAGTTTCTAAAATATTGCACCTAACAATTTGAAAGTAGTCTCATTATAAAGATCGATTTATTCTCCAAATGTGAGTGTATAATAAAACTGTCATACGCTCCCTGGAGGAAGATGAAGAGCAAGTTTCTCCTAGCCTCTGACCGATTTTTCAAAAGCCTCATTTTGTCGACCTCATAGTTTCTAAAATATTGCACCTAAAAATTTGAAATTAGTATCATTTTAAGCGTCAATTCATTCTCCAAATGTGAGTGTTTAATAAAAATTTCATACGCCCCTCGGTGGGGGACCGGCGCGCCATTTTAGAGAACCCATCTAAGATCCTTCCCGAGTTTTCTCTATAAGCCTCATTTTGTCGACCTCATAGCTTCTAAAATATTGCACCTAACAATTTGAAAGTAGTCTCATTATAAAGATCGATTTATTCTCCAAATGTGAGTGTATAATAAAACTGTCATACGCTCCCTGGAGGAAGATGAAGAGCAAAGTTTCTCCTAGCCTCTGACTGATTTTTCAAAAGCCTCATTTTGTCGACCTCATAGTTTCTAAAACATTGCACCTAAAAATTTGAAATTAGTCTCATTTTAAGCGTCAATTCATTCTCCAAATGTGAGTGTATAATAAAAATCTCATACGCCCCTTGGGGGATGAAAATTACCCTTTTTGTTAGGGTAACTCGGGAAGGATCTTAGATGGGTTTATGAACTTGCGAACTTCTCCCAAATGGGGAACTAATTGAGTTTGATTTTTAAAGGTTGAATATCGAGGAATTTATCAATTACACAAGAGGATGTTCTTTTATAAGGGGAGGTCACCAGTCGCCATCGAACGGCGACACTTAACAAACTAATGACTTAATCTGCCTCAGAAGGAGTTATGTGTGGGTAATTCGGGTTGCTTTACTGGCACCTAATCTCACTTGCACGATTGACCTCAGCAGGACAATGAAAGAACTGTTATACTCTCGCCTGATATTTTATTGGTTGACGCTGAGTGCCGTGACTACGGCAGCAGTGTGGAGATCCACTTCTTGAGGAAGAAGGTCCGGGTCCAGAGAGTTGACGCACTCCAGCAGGTGCCGTGGCTCGAGGGAATCCGGGGTGGATCCCGGCGAGAGTGGATTTGTTAGTGTAATATTCCGCAGGTGCGGTAACAGTTTTGATTATATGAGTATCTCGAAGGAGGTAGTTCCCGCAGGGGTTCTACCCGTGCCTTGTGGCTTGGGTTGGGTTTGATAGCCGTGTGGCTTGGTTTGGTTGATAGCCGTGTGGCTTGGTTTGGTTGATAGCCGTGTGGCTTGGTTTGGTTGATAGCCGTGTGGCTAATAGAGTATGGGAATTGTTAATTGAAGGTTGGTGGTGATTGTCTGTGTGTCGGCTTCGGAGGTTCTTCTGTACGGGAAGAGAGCTTGGGTTACTTGTTCAAGCATGATAACACAAGGAGAGACAGTCGCTACGCAAGCCAGGCTGCGAGCTTTACTGCTGAATTACAGGATTGCCTCAAATGGAGGATTATATGCGGGTGCCTCGGCCCAATTCTGGCGCCTGAACAAGGGCGAGGCAGTCGCAACAATAAGTACTCGTATGGACAATCATGAATCTCCCTACATGCCATTACTCCACCAAGACTAGTATTCTCCGGGTACTATTAACCGTGACGCGTCGTGTACGACCATCTCCGAATTGGAGTGCAAGATTAATACATGAGATAAGAATATTACTGGGTAGGCAATGTAAGGTAGTTTGTCTTGATTAATATTCAAGGCTGTTGCCGCCGAATAATCTAGGGTGTGACTGCTATTTACAATGAGTATCTTAAAAATTGGCAGTGTTTAATTCGAACGTTTACACTAAGCCGCAGTCGAGGGCTGACTGTACTGATCTTAACTAAGGCTAGAATTGTCATAAAGATTACTTGACTTAAGCTAGGAATTGTGCCAGAGAGGGCACGTACAGTCTAATTATTGTTATTATTTATTATTATATGAGAAATCCCTGGTCTCCCTGGCTTGAACGTGAAAGGTGTCCTACGAGAGGAGAGAGGAAGGTACCATTTGGAAAAGGGTAGAGGGAACGCGGAATCTATGCACAAAGTGCACAGAATCGGTAGTTAAGAAGGATTCAGAAAGCATTGATCATGAGGATGCATATCAGAATAGTATTAGGACATCCTATGGGCTACAATGAACAACAACCACTGGAGGTAGCTGACATTGAAATGAGGTATAAGGAACAGGTAGCTACAATTGAAAGCAACAATTGCCGATTAAACTAAATTAAACCCCAAATCAGATAATTGGATGATTTCTGGACTAAAAATTCCAGGAGTTGGGATTTTAGAATATTCAGAGACTTCCCAGAGGTAAGCATAATCACCCTAATTTAGCTGAATCAGGTAACGACTAATTAATAACATTATTATACACAAATTGACCTAACCAAAAATCTATAGTAAGAGTTGTCACTAAAGTGATTATGATAGGAATTCTTGCTACCGTTACTACACATTGTTACACGCAATCAGACAGTGGGATAGTGTTGATCAGGAAAGAATGATTATTTATGTGCCTCGACTTGCAGTGAGTAACTACCGAAGATACCATCTCTATTGGTGTAAATAACCTATCATAGCTTCATTTCCCAAGATATGAGATTTAAACATTGACTAAAAATTCAAGGGAATTCCAAAACTTATTTAAATCTGACTTAATAAAATGCAAAAATTGAGAACACAATTAATTAAAACTGGAACACACAAAAGATGGCAAAACACTAATGAGACCATGGCGATCAATAGATTATTCTAATTCAATTGGTTAGAGGCTTGAACACATCAGCAAACTTTGCCTGGACAAACTAAGGTGGCCTAAGCAGTGACAACTGAGCCTAAGTTCTCACTTAATTAATCAATTATGGTAAAAATCTACAGCATCTGCTAAATGCAAATGAACTAGAAAACACATGTTCCCCAGTTTTTCCTAACTGAAATAATCAATGTACAATGACTATTTAATTAAATTTACTAACTATCTATTCTTCAGAACTGAAAATTATTTGTGTTTTTCTAATTGATTATCTACCTAATTTAATTTAAAAATACAGCTTGTGACAATAATTGGTAATTGATGCTGGCCTAGCTGCATTAAGAAGGGTACAGCTGTGACTAAAAAATGATAATTGATGCCAGCCTAATTTGATGAAAAAATAAACACATATTGAAATATTGGCATAAAAAATATTTTAAAACAAAAAGGGGAAATTCTAACTTGATAAACAATAACACCATATTGAAATATTGGCATATGAAAAATATTTAAAAACAAAAAGGGGAAATTTCCCTTAAAATGGCTTTACATTAAATAGTGAATTGACAATTTCATTATCTGAAAATACTGACAGCAACTAGATAGCTACTACTCATGCTGAAGAGAATAATTCTCCTGGTTAGTCCAACCAGTTGCTTCTAGTTAAATTCTGCGGATACTTCTAAGAATTGCTTCTTGGAAGAACTAGGTTCAGAATCTCTGTAAAGCCAAGCGATAATTGTTTGCCAAAAACTTTTTAAATGGGCATACAACAATACACAAGGGAAAATGCCCTGTGGGGAAACACAAGTTCTGGGCAAGAACTCCTAAGCATTTAGCACACTGGAAAATTTAGTCAATTCTACTCAATACATACACAATAATATTATGGACAATTTTACATATAATGCCTAAATATAGTTACCCGTAGATCAACACACACCAAACTTTAATTCTCACCAGAGACGAAAACCGAGCTCTAGGCACTGAGGATGATTTGAAACAAGTAACGCTTGGGCGGGTTGCAATGTTGCCCACACGGCGTCATGGAAGGTTTCGTTACGATTGAAAAGTGATTTCTTAGAGACTGAATTTTCGATACACATTTTTTTACTAAAAATGATAGAAGTTAGTGAATTACGTGACGAATTTTTATGCTAATGGTTGAATTTATTTTACTGAATTTTTAGATGCTCATGCTGAGAATTTACGAAATATCGACTGAGTTGCGGGATGAGGGTTCACTACAGGTTCTCTAAAATGGCGCGCCGGTCGGCGCCGCACGGATTCGAGCAAAGCGAATCGGGAAAATCGAACACACACACACAAATATGAACCTCTGTGGTGAGCCTCGTTTACACGAGTCGCGCCTCAAGGCCGAAATGTCCCCTAGTGTAAACACCCCTTAAAGGAGTTTATGTTTGTATAATGATAATAATTTACTTAAATCAAATTTCATGGAGCGTTGAAATGGGTTAGTGTCAATATTTCATATATGAAGCTAACAATGTCCCCAGAGCTGTCACTGTGTAGTGATCGCCCTCAGCCGCACTTCAGTCTAAATTTCATAAATTATTAAAACCATCTTCTAAAAATTAAATAGAGTTAACGTAATCATTCTTAAAATTTTAGATTACTATTCTCATTCAACATTACCCTTAAATCTATTAAAACTTGACCAAAGAAATACTTCGACAAGAAAGAACGGCGTTTTTACGTAGAACCATATCGCAAGTTCATCCGTTTCCGGAAAATTCCGGAAACGCTCGTCCGCTCAAAGCGCATATAAGGCCGGCTTCCCAGGCAGAGTCGTCATTCTCGTATAGATCCTCCTGACTAGCGCTTGGGCCCCAGAGCGGGCAATTGTAAGTATCAAGTGTTAGAGTAATTGTATTATGTCTTAACTTTCCTGTGTTGTGTCTTAACTTGTTCCCTGTTAGGGAGCGCTCGTTATTGTGTCTTAGGAACATTCACTGGTGTTTTTTACCAGTCCTGTTAGCCTTATAATTCAATTAACTTTTGGCAGTACAGTAGCTAGAATTTTAGTTATTTTGTTTACTGTCGTGCATTGTGTAATTCAGTATGGAATTCTTTTCACGTTCAACACTCAACGTTTAAAGTCCAAAAATCTTAAGAAATAAAATAGGATATTGCAGCAAATCACGTTTGTATTTTCTGTAGTCCGCATTTCAAATCTATTCACATAAATAATTGTTCCTTATAAATACCTAACTACATTTGACATGTCTTTTAGGAATAGAAGCAGTGTTCTTATGTGTCAACATTTTTCCATGAATTAATTGAGCCTTTTTTAAATCACTGTAACTTTGTTCTCAGCTTAGTTGTTGTGACTTTCGTGTCTGTTTATGTGCTGCTCCTTTTTATGTAACTTCTGCTGCAATTCTTGCTCATCTGAATAATAGAGTATAGAGACTTCACCTTTTCTCATACTTATATTTTAGTACATTAATTATCTAATTACCTCAGTGCTTCAGCTATTATTTTGGCTGTAGTTCATTTAAACTCAGTTGTGTTGCTGCTTGAAATGTCAGGATAGAGCTTGTGACCAGTTGGTCTGGAACACTGATTCTGGTGTTAAGATGATTCGGGCCGCGACTCGGGCGCTAGAGTTGCGGACTGATTCTTATCACCAGACTCCTGCCATTGTTTATCCTGTTAATGTTGCAGTTTGCGCAGTCTTGCACATGTGTTATGAATAGATTCGTTTTTTGTTCAAAATAATCCAGCACGATGTCCCCTGACAGGATCTACTGGACCACACATTCATGCACTCACAAACACGTATGGAACCAAACCCTAATCTCGTAATTTAAGGAGCTTACCTCCTCCGGGTTCACCCTCCTGGTTCACTCCTCCGAGTTCTTCTCCCAGTTTTTCCTCCTGTTCAAATTTCACAATACTGGAAGGCCTGCATCCCTGCAGCTAAGCCGCTAAAATTTCCAGTTGAGACCATTTGGGCGAGAGTCCCCATTTCTTACCGAGTTTTCCCAACCGGTAACAAATTCCCTACTCAGCACTCAATTCACTACTCACTTAGTGTCGGAACCTCCCACACTTACACATCATCGATTTCACACTCCAGCACGCGCCTCACAAGCCTGAGCTGAACGAATCGTCTGAAGTCCCGCAACCTCCTCGGACTCTCACCAAAATCGGCTCTCGAACAAGAATCAAGCCTCGCACTTCGGAGTGCAACCTTCTCCTCAATAAATCCCATACCGGCGAGTGAAACTATTCTCTCATTTTCCCCCGGTGTTGGCTTGTGGTAATTTTGTTGTTGATTGTAGACGCTTGAAATATTGCGTCCGAATACCGCCTAACTCCTTCTGAGTCAGAGGCCGTAATCCATCCATTTAGCAATTAAATGTGCTCTACCAGGAGCACTGGTGACCCGCCTTTGTAAAGAACATCTCCTTGTGAAATCGATAAACTCCTCGATATTCGACCTTTTAAAGGCAAATTCATTTGATTTCCCCACTTTGGGAGAACTTCATACCGGTGACCAGAATTCATACCAGAGCTAGATAAATAATCAAACAATTGAATTGCCACAGCCATCATTTGGAGGTTTTTGAGCGCATGTCGAGGCTGTTGCAGCTGTTGCATGTTGAACCTTGGAGGAGGTAGTGTTCCTTTCCATCCTTTTCCTCTAATTCTCAGTAATCAAACATAGTTTTCCTCTTCAAAACTCTTCCCTAATAATAAGTTATTGCTACTGCAGCCTATTCTAACAAATTCTTCATGTTTTTTTCCATTGCTACTGAAGCCACCTTTTACGAAACTCTTCATGCATTTCCATTGCTACTGAAGCAAACCATAGGAGACCTTCTAGGATTATTTTTCCATTGCTACTGAAGCTCCTTACTAATAACCTTCGCAATTTCCATTGCTACTGCAGCACCATTGCTACTGAAGCACAAAAGTAAACAAAAAAATGTCTATGTGCGAAACACTACCTTGCCATCCTGAGCAACTTAGGTATGTAAGGGAACTGCCGTCTGTACACCGGTTGTCCTTTAATAGTTCTCCGTATCCCGTACGGGTACGGAAGGCTCAGCGCAAATATTTCACCATCACTTGACTAAGTCTTTCCCGATCTCCCATTTTTGTATTGCTGCCTGGTCGGTGTGTTGGTAGCCTTGGGGACGCCTGAGGAGCACGCACGTTGACTAGGGTGGTTGTGCAAACGACTCACGTCGCACAATTGCCGTTGTAACCGGCATATGTGTTTTGGGAAGGAAGGAACGGATTTTTTTTTGTACTATGGCATACTATAAAAACCTAGACTGCGACTTCGTCTCAGGTCAACACCTGTCGAGCCAACGAATTCGTACGTCTTAGTTCGCTTTGAATTTTCTAAAGTCGTGGAAGTCGACCAATTCTAGATTCCCCGTTACACCGTTCAAAGAACGCAGTCGGAATCAGGTAATTCGGGCGCCTCCATTTCGGCGGATACTCTGGCACCGTATGCTCAGTGATGCTAACCTCACAGATTCTTTTATGGTCCCAGTTGGGGATCCGCGCTGAAACTTTCATAGTTCCACAGTTAACCTTCCACTATTTTCATCTATTTTCTTCTGTCAAAGCATCTTTTGGAATCTCTCCTTCGTATTTCTGACTCGCACTTTACAAGTAACAGCTTCATTGTTACCAGACCTTTCGGTCTCCTTTGGGGGGAGGGTAGCTGTAGTGATCGCCCTCAGCCGCACTTCAGTCTAAATTTCATAAATTATTAAAATCATCTTCTAAAAATTAAATAGAGTTAACGTAATCATTCTTAAAATTTTAGATTACTATTCTCATTCAACATTACCCTTAAATCTATTAAAACTTGACCAAAGAAATACTTCGACAAGAAAGAACGGCGTTTTTACGTAGAACCATATCGCAAGTTCATCCGTTTCCGGAAAATTCCGGAAACGCTCGTCCGCTCAAAGCGCATATAAGGCCGGCTTCCCAGGCAGAGTCGTCATTCTCGTATAGATCCTCCTGACTAGCGCTTGGGCCCCAGAGCGGGCAATTGTAAGTATCAAGTGTTAGAGTAATTGTATTATGTCCTAACTTTCCTGTGTTGTGTCTTAACTTGTTCCCTGTTCGGAAGCGCTCGTTATTGTGTCTTAGGAACATTCACTGGTGTTTTTTACCAGTCCTGTTAGCCTTATAATTCAATTAACTTTTGGCAGTACAGTAGCTAGAATTTTAGTTATTTTGTTTACTGTCGTGCATTGTGTAATTAAGTATGGAATTCTTTTCACGTTCAACACTCAACGTTTAAAGTCCAAAAATCTTAAGAAATAAAATAGGATATTGCAGCAAATCACGTTTGTATTTTCTGTAGTACGCATTTCAAATCTATTCACATAAATAATTGTTCCTTATAAATACCTAACTACATTTGACATGTCTTTTAGGAATAGAAGCAGTGTTCTTATGTGTCAACATTTTTCCATGAATTAATTGAGCCTTTTTTAAATCACTGTAACTTTGTTCTCAGCTTAGTTGTTGTGACTTTCGTGTCTGTTTATGTGCTGCTCCTTTTTATGTAACTTCTGCTGCAATTCTTGCTCATCTGAATAATAGAGTATAGAGACTTCACCTTTTCTCATACTTATATTTTAGTACATTAAATATCTAATTACCTCAGTGCTTCAGCTATTATTTTGGCTGTAGTTCATTTAAACTCAGTTGTGTTGCTGCTTGAAATGTCAGGATAGAGCTTGTGACCAGTTGGTCTGGAACACTGATTCTGGTGTTAAGATGATTCGGGCCGCGACTCGGGCGCTAGAGTTGCGGACTGATTCTTATCACCAGACTCCTGCCATTGTTTATCCTGTTAATGTTGCAGTTTGCGCAGTCTTGCACATGTGTTATGAATAGATTCGTTTTTTGTTCAAAATAATCCAGCACGATGTCCCCTGACAGGATCTACTGGACCACACATTCATGCACTCACAAACACGTATGGAACCAAACCCTAATCTCGTAATTTAAGGAGCTTACCTCCTCCGGGGTAACCCTCCTGGTTCACTCCTCCGAGTTCTTCTCCCAGTTGTTCCTCCTGTTCAAATTTCACTATACTGGAAGGCCTGCATCCCTGCAGCTAAGCCGCTAAAATTTCCAGTTGAGACCATTTGGGCGAGAGTCCCCATTTCTTACCGAGTTTTCCCAACCGGTAACAAATTCCCTACTCAGCACTCAATTCACTACTCACTTAGTGTCGGAACCTCCCACACTTACACATCATCGATTTCACACTCCAGCACGCGCCTCACAAGCCTGAGCTGAACGAATCGTCTGAAGTCCCGCAACCTCCTCGGACTCTCACCAAAATCGGCTCTCGAACAAGAATCAAGCCTCGCACTTCGGAGTGCAACCTTCTCCTCAATAAATCCCATACCGGCGAGTGAAACTATTCTCTCATTTTCCCCCGGTGTTGGCTTGTGGTAATTTTGTTGTTGATTGTAGACGCTTGAAATATTGCGTCCGAATACCACCTAACTCCTTCTGAGTCAGAGGCCGTAATCCATCCATTTAGCAATTAAATGTGCTCTACCAGGAGCACTGGTGACCCGCCTTTGTAAAGAACATCTCCTTGTGAAATCGATAAACTCCTCGATATTCGACCTTTAAAAGGCAAATTCAATTAGTTCCCCATTAGGGAGAACTTCATAACTGCAAAAGAGCAACTAAAGGACAAGTTCATGAATAAGGTGAAATTGAAAATACATTGTGGTAAAATGGTAATCTTAATATTGAAATACATATGAAACAATATGACATTTGATAGTTTGACGATAATTAAAACTACGTAACCTATTTTTTACATATAAGTTTAACGACTAACAACTTATTTTCAGTTATTCCAACTATTTAGAGTTCAAAAAATTGTATTTTTGATCAAATCATGAATGTATTACGGAGTTATATAGCTTTAAAACTATAACTTTACGAATGTTTTTCGAGTTTTTTTGGAGACTAGTCGCCAAAACCTGTCAAAACTCAGAGGTTTTCCATTTGTACGTTAACGAACCGGTATCTTGGGACGGCAACACCGAGCAGTCTGGCGGAAGTGTTTACACACCCCTGATAATGAAATTTCCAGTGTATTTATGTTCCTAGGGAAGGGTAGTTGAAGTTATTACAACAGTTAATTTGTTTTAGGAATAGATTAAGATATTACCATTGAAAAATGACCAGTCGACTACCTCCTTGTATCGTCGATGTCGGCACTGGGTGAGTAACTGATTTTATGTAGTATCTTATCTGTGGAATTAATTAAAAGAATCCTATAGTCAATGGTATTCGAATTTTCTCTTTAAAGTCAATTTCTTCTATACATTTTATTTAGTGAATTTCATTTTCCATTGTATTCTTGAATTATTGTTTGAGCTAGATGACTCATTGGGTATCTCCTTATCAGGTCTACTAAACTGACTGCACCAAAGTGGGCTTGGCTTTGGCCCTGAGTAAACCACTCCTAAATTCAATAGAAAGATTCTATTGATAATTCTGGCTAATGATTTTTCATTTTTAAAGACTTTTCTAAAATTTTGTTTAAAGTTTTTTATGCATCTTGAAGAAATTGCTACACCAACAAGTTAATATGATGTCTTATTTATTCAAAAATAATTTATGGAGTAATTTGAAATTAAACCTATTGCAATGAATGTTACAGGGATTTGACAGTGGTAATATTTTGTCAATTGGATAAGTAGTTACTGGAAAATATTGAAATTTACTCTATGAGTTGTAGGTAGAGGTGTAAATGTTATACGGTATTTACTCTAGAGTCGGGTAGGTAATGTTAAAGAGGGATTTGTAATGATTGAAATGGTCATGTATATACTGAATGCATCTAAAACATGGGAAAGCAATGATTTTAGTTATTTCAATTAATGCGTACTTATTGCAACACTTCCCTGTCAATGTGAAGTTTAATGCAATCACAGAAATTGATAATTATATTCCAAACAATCACTAAAGGAACCCATTTAAGAACATTTTTCAAGAACGACATTCTGCTCGCTGATGCGTTATTTTTGAATTATTGAACTTTGAAGTTGGCCGTCGCGCGCCCAAGGAAGCGAGCATAATTTAATTAAAAACGGGAGCTAACCCCCTATTACAAACGTAAAGAGGTTGGGTCGTGAGGGGTAGCCACAGTTCTTTTAGTGAAAAGTATAAATAAAGCTTCTAAACCACCCATTAGGGTGACGACCGCAATCTTGTTTACATTGGGTCTAACATGGCGACCACCACGGGCGCCGCCATCTTGGACCCGATGTCAACAAGATTGCGGTCCTCACCCTAATGGGTGGGTTTGAAGCTTTATTTATAATTTTCACTAGAAGAACTGTGCCTCCCCCTCACGACCCAACCTCTTTACGTTGGTAATAGCTTCCGTTATTAATTAAATTCCGTTTCACGCGCTCGCTTCCTTTGGCGCCAAGGCCAACTTCAAAGTTCAATTATTCGAAAATAACGCATCAGCGAGCAGAATGACATTCTTGTAAAACGTCCTTAAATGGGTTCCTATAGTGATTCCTAAGATCGGAATTCTTATTTTCCGTGATTGCATTAAACTTCACATTGACCCATTTCCCTGACATTGATCAAGCTTTTGACCAAATTTATTCATAAGTTATTAAAATTAAAAATGACAATATTGATATGCAAGATGTAATTTCAGATAATTTGCCAAAGTTTAAAAAAATGAATCGCAAATATAGGGCTCAGTTATTATTATAGTTCAAAATAGTATTCAGATATAGTATACTGTTCAGTCATTGTTAGCAAACTTTGGCTAATAGTTCAATGCATCCAGATATAATAAAGCTGTTTCATATTTTTCATTACTGATCAGCCTTGTTTTATAATCAGTTATGGATTGTTAGTTTATTGTGTGAACATTCGTGATGCTGCCATATTCTGCAGGCTGTTACCCAAGCATTGCAAGGCTGCATTAATGCCTTGAAGTTCAATTTGCTGTTCATGGTAAATAATGAATGACAACATTGCTCAATAAGAGATCAGCCTGTTTTGTTGAAATTGGAGAATTGTTCCCTTGCTAATGATGTTGGTTGTCAAAATTTTTTCTTTCTTGTCCATTAAAACTTACTACTTGAACTGTATTTTCATTAATAAGGTCAATAAAAACTCATATTTACTAAGTAAAATGTTCTTTATTAATAGTTTTTTTTTGATTATCTGAAAGAAATAGATTAAAACTGAGGTTAATCTGAAGGATATGTCAGTTATCAATTTTGTAAATTTCGAAGCCTTAGCATAGTTAATTAGATCAAAATAAACAAGTTTTCTTCTATGCACTTTCCATCTCAATTGAGTATTTTATTAGTTATAGCGGTAAATGACTTACCGCAACTCCGGTGTTTGAAGCGGCAAGTAATTCAAGGAGCACGTTGGACAGCAACACTGCAATGCGCACTCGCTTCCAGCGCGATCGTCATCAAAGACAAAACCAAACCTACCGCTATACCTCGTTGAATACTCATTTGACGAAAAAAATGTATAGAAGAAAAGTCGTTTATTTCGATGTTATTACCATGATTCAAGCAACAAAAATTAAAAAATCGATGATTAGCTGTTTATTCGAGCGCATTCGTCATCAAAGACAAAACTAAATTTACCGCTATAAATCGTAAAATACTCATTTGACACAGTAAGTGCATAGAAGAAAACTTGTTAATTTTGATCCAATTAATTAGGTTCAGGCACCAAGAAGTGGAAAATCGATAACTAACATATCCTTCAGATTTACCAAAACTGATAATGGACAACAAGGGACTCTAAATATAGATTAGGAGCTGACAATTTTGTTAGTTGAATAGTCTGCTTTATGTGTTATATTATGGAATTTCTTATTCATTTCAATATGTCTTTTGTATATGTCTTGAAAAGAAGTAAAATAAACCATCATTGCTGCATTATTGAAATTTTTTAATATCTTCTGGCATAACCGGAGGAATACATCACTATATTTTGATTTACTAACTCAGCATGGTGGTTTCAACATTTTAGTTTGAGTGCATACTTCAAACTGAAATTTTTTATCCAGATATGCTGATCTAATTTCAATTTCCATTCATATGTACAAAGCACCTCCTAATTTTCTGTTTGAGTACATGAAGCCAATTTCAAATACTCTTCAAGGACCCAGGCCTAAACTTAAGTTTTGTATAGGTATCTATACCTGAACCTAATTTTTGTGTGGTATCCATACCTAATCATAATTTTTATACAGGCACTCATTACCTAATCTTGATTGTAGCTCAAGTTCACAATGCTAATCCTAATTTTTGTTCACCTACTCAATGTTAATGTACAATGGTTTCAGGTACACAAAGCTTGGCTTTGCTGGCAACAATGAGCCCCAAATTATTATGCCCTCTGCGGTGGCCATCAAGGAGACTGCCAAGGTGGGCGACCAGTCCATGCGGCGCCTCTGCAAAGGTGTCGAGGACCTCGACTTCTTTATTGGAGATGAAGCCATGGAAGCAACCGGCTATGCAGTTAAGGTGCGCTGGAAATAAGTGGATATTAGCTTAGGATTCTAAAAGTTAGGTTGAGATGTAAAATGTAGTTCGGAAAGCCACAAAGAACGGATGTTTTGTGTTTGTGTGAAGAATTTTTGTGTTCTTTCCCTACAATAATTATAGATTTTGTGAACTGTTTAATTCAACTGTTAGAAACTGTTTAATTTCTAATTTAATCATTCAACTCAAATTTAATTTTCGATATTTCGTGCAAAAGATGCTTAAATTATGTAAACACACTTGAACTGTCATGAAAATATTTTTTATGAAGCATATCTTAAGATTTTTTATTGAAATTAAGGTTACAAAGCCTAATTTGATGAATAAGTATACTTTTTGGTGCAGCTCAAATGTTCTGAAAGTTGGGCGAGTTGTTCAGAGACACGATCTCCAGTATTGGTGCATTTCTGAGTACGAGTCGCAATTGATTCCTCCTGTACTTTGTATCTTGGTGTTCAGCAGGACTTCTGATTGCATTACTTGAATTGCATCCCAAGGTGTGTCCAAATTACTGGATCTATGATGGTGCACATCATCTTTCATTGTGTCCTATAGAAAAGTTAGCAGAGCGTGCAGCAATTTTGATTGGACTTCTTCATTGTATAAATTTGTCATGAGTTGGAGAAAATTTGGTCCAACCGTCTGACCCAAAGTATATTGATTGATTAAATTGGGTTTTTAGTTAACATTTCTTTAAAAAACTAATCATGTAGGCTGAAAAAAAATTTGTGTCAGATCAATGTATGGAATTTTTATTTGAAGCACTCTGTAGTTGAAAGTTTGCGTATTTGCTTGGGCTTGATTGGGTAAATTTATTCTCTTGGTATTGGTTTAGAAAATCAAGCATCTTGTTGGTTATGTCAGAACTTGTATTATAGTTAACTAAAGTTTTGTGTATAGTTGATGGTGAATAAATTGTCAAAATGAGCCATTTGTATAATGTAAAAAAAACTGTGTGGGCACTCAACTGTAGATGAATAAAGTCTTAGGAAATTAGCTTACAAAATGCAAACAGAGAATACAAAAAATCTTGAAATTAAAGATCCAGCAGGTATCACATTAATGCCAAAGGATTAAAATAAATTTTGAATCAACATCAGACAGTTCATGACCAACCTTTTATAAATGCTAAACAAAATGTTTCTGATGCCTGCCATTTTAGATTTAATTGCCTTGGTTTAAGTCCATTACTACTGCAGCTTCCTAAGTTCAATTCCAGCACTTTGCCTCATTCATGAAATACCAGTTAGCTTTGGATGTTATGTAGTGTTACCAAAACTAGGAAAACTGCCAAGCACTTTAGAATTTGAGTGTGTTTAGGCTACTGTGTGTACAATGGCATACCTTGTCTTACACTGTGCCCCATAAAAACATAGCAGTGACAAGTTTGGAGAGCATGGAGCAAACTTTTTCAGTCCCTTACATCCTATATACATGCCATGAGTTGAAATACTATCCACTCAGCAGAACAACAAAGTCACCAATTGTTACACTCACTATCACTGTGTGTTTGTAGTACCCTGTCCGCCACGGCATCGTGGAGGACTGGGACCTGATGGAGAAGTTCCTGGAGCAGTGCATTTTCAAGTATCTGAGAGCAGAGCCCGAGGACCATTACTTCCTTCTCACCGAGCCGCCCCTCAACACGCCAGAGAACAGAGAGTATACTGCGGGTGAGCCTCATTATTTTACTCCTAGTGTACACGGCTGTCAAAAATGATTGTGTTCAACATTTTCTCTTAGTAAATTTTCTAGATGGGGATGACAAACAAATATATCCATCCTAGTAGTACCCACGGTAAAAATATTCTTGCATACTTCTGTGAAACTCATACAGAGAAGGTCATTACGTAACCTTATGAGCTTGAGAGAGGGAGATCAAAGAAGCAGACACCGAACAAATATATAAATAAACACACCAAGGGTATTATTAGATAAGATTGCCCTCCCACACCTGTTTTCTGTGGTTGTGTAAGTGTTTGAATTGATGACTTTTGCACACAAGGTTTTGTTGAAAACTCACCTATTCTAGTTGCAGCTCTATGAAACAGATTTTAAATTTTTTTTCAAGCTTTTTGGTTACTTGAATTGAGCAATTTTCCTGGCTAATATCAAGAAACAGTCAGTGTAGGAAGTTGCAATGTGTACATGATAGATATGATTTACTCTGCGCATACTTGTTACGTATTTACTCTGTCAGCATAACTACAAAATCAAGACTCCTTCTTTCTTTAAAAATTCAATAAGAATTTTTGTGTTAGATTCTTTACACATATGGAAGCTAACACTATCCCAGCTCATCTTTAGAACGCTTAGCTGTAGGCAAGATATGGGTGTCATCTGGGCTGTGGGAATAGCTTTTGTGGAGCTATTTTTAGCTAGCTCTTCTAAAGCTACAGCTGAGCTGTCTTTGTTTTCTTTTGGGCGCCATATTTGTGCCCTAGCGTTTGCATGTTCTCATGAAATTAGGCAACAGGAAAAGTAGCTTAGGGGCCCATTCTCAGGTTGCTTCCCAAGTTCCATGCTATTAGACTCCAGTTACATGCTGGCATCTGAGTGCAAGTACTTGGAGAAATCAATCATACTTCCCAGTACTTATACTCTGTGGGAAACTGGGTGTGTGTTATGTGTAGCTGCGTTTTTTTAAGTTTGGCTTGTATCAGATTTGTACGCTCAATATTCCTAGCAATGTAACTACTTTACACAATGTACTGTACTTGAATTTCTGTGTTGATGCAAGCATAGTTGGGGATTTACTCAATCTTTGTATAGTTCCTGTATGTACAAATATTATCTGAAAATGTTTGAAAACGAGATTTTTTGTTAATTTTAGGCCTGTGATAATAATGGTGTCAATGTTTGAATTTTCAAATCAATTCTCCTACAGAAAGACCTTCCTTTGTTTGTTCGAAATAATTGGGATCTGCTGTGTTGATGCGAGTGTTGAACTCTGCTTTATTTTGTTGCAATGTTGCAAAAATATGGCAGTTGTTGTCTAACTCACAAAAAAATTCAATCAGGTGAGCTGTTGACATGGCTTGAAATTGTGTCACAGCTGTTCAACATACTTGAGCATTGAGCTTCATACACATTTGTAGATATTTTCGTGCAAGCCATTGAGTTTAACTGAGCTGCTCACATATCAAAAGGTCATATTTCCAATTAAATAAGCTCTTCCCTTGCCCAGAGATAGTAATATAGCTGTTGCATCTACTTAAGTATTGAGCTAAACTGACAAATCCTTTTATGCATCTGGGTATTGTCTCACAGAGCATTATACTCCTTAACTGTCCTAAGATTATAGTGCAGCTCTTGCACCAACACAAATACACATTGAACTAAACTATATCCTTTTTTAGATATCTATATAATCTCACTAAAGGTTACCCATCTGTGTCATGTATTGGGTTATGTTCGAATCATTCAACATTGGTTGTTTTAAAACTGTTGCATCTTCTACTTGAAGAAATGCTCCCTTCACCAAGGAATGCTCCAAGTCTCATCAAGCTTCACGCACCTCCCACATTAAAAGATTATGATTGGGTCATTCAACGTAGGTTGTTGCATTAGGTAATCGACATCTGGAAAACTTGAACATTGGCCAAACTAAATACTCCCTTCATCCATGTGTATATCATCTTACTCAGCATTACACACCTCCCACGTGCAGAGATTATGTTTGAGTCATTCAACGTGCCCGGACTGTACATCGCCGTGCAAGCGGTGCTGTCACTCGCAGCGTCATGGGCGTCTCGTCAGGTGACACAGCGCTCCCTGACCGGCTGTGTCGTCGACTCAGGGGACGGTGTCACCCATGTCATCCCTGTCGTGAGTGCTCCAAATGCCTCAAGCTTTTGCTTAATACTTCCTCCACATCACGAGCTGTCTGCGGTTGTTGAATAGTTTTGCACCAGGTATTGTGATTTTCCTTAACTTAACTAAACCCCATACTAAATGGTGCCTTCATCCTTCCTCTCTTGGAACATCTTTGTTGTGGTGATGAGAGGCTAAAACTTTCTTATAACCATTACTTGGTTTGGTTGTTGTGGGCTGTAGAGGAGCTCTAGTAATCACCTTGAAACTTCCCATTTATGTTAAACAAATTTTTTCTGCGTGCTTAACCCTTTAACGCCTAAGGGGACTGTACGGTCCTCTTTCAAAAATAACAATAATATATTGTATTTCTTATTCAATTTGTTCACTAATGTGTCCTTTGAACTTCACTGCCGAATAGCAGTTCCTTCCACATCTTGATAACAGTGACTACCTAATGCCAGTGTCGGTTTAGTGATAGTGGTTGTGATAACGGTAATATGAGTATAAAAATGTGGGCGTTAAAGGGTTAACTCTTGACTTTATTACTTAAGGCAAAATGTAGGAAACTATAAAATGTGTCTTGATTTCAGGTGCCTAATAATTTTAATAGGCTTTTAATGCATATCTGCCTCCAGCCTGTTTTGCCTCCTCACCACATAAGAGCAAATGTTGAAAATATTTGCTGGATTGGACAAGAATTTACTGGGCATGCTAAAACCTGTCCAATAAATGTACAAAAGCTTTGGGTAAATGTTCAGCTAGTTGTTTTTTGTGTTTTGTTAAATTCTTTCTAGACTGTGAAGGATTTTAAGTAAATCACTGATCATGTGAGAAACATCTAATTGTCTGGAATTCATTGTCTAGTCTGCAACTGTGCTATCTATATACGACAAGCAGCTTCAACAACTTCAACAGTGAAAGTCAGTATTTTAGGGCTTCTGTTTGAGTTTGCTAAATTAATTTCTCCCATTTTCTTGCATTATAGGAAATATAATAGAAAGATAAGCTTATGAATTTCTACACCTTCTGTCTCCTGCATTATATGTACGTTAGTGGCTCCTGCATACATTAGTGTACATTATTGCTTTGTGCATAAAAAGTGTACATACATTATTGGCTCCTGCATTAAAAACTGCATGTGTTAACAGGCGGACGGGTACGTTATTGGCTCGTGCATAAAGCACATCCCGATTGCTGGCCGTGACATCACTTACTTCGTACAGTCGTTGCTCAGAGAGCGGGAGCCCAGCATACCACCACAGCTCTCCATGGAGACAGCCAAGGCTGTCAAAGGTGCGTACCTGAAACCTTCACAAATATTTATGGGTGAAAACTTACGGATTGTTGGAGTAAATTAAATAAACACACATTATGCATAGATTCTGCATGCACTTGACTCTGTTCTAAATGATGGCCTTCATCATTCCTCTCTTAGAACATCTCGGTGTTGTGGTAAGGGAGGCTAAAACTTATGTTCAATCATTAAATAGGTGCGGTGCATCTTCTGGCATCTTGGTCGTCAGTTGCTAACTCGACAGTCTTGTCTCAACTCTACGTGCTGTCCCTAGGTATAATGTCTTGATTTTTGGTTGTAATTTATGATGAATATGGTTGTATTCCATCTGGAGGGTACAGCTAATGTATCCATTCAGGGGGAGATAACTATTGTATCGTTTGAGGGGGAGATAACTATTGTATCGTTTGAGGGGGAGATAACTATTGTATCGTTTGAGGGGGAGATAACTATTGTATCGTTTGAGGGGGAGATAACTATTGTATCGTTTGAGGGGGAGATAACTATTGTATCGTTTGAGGGGGAGATAACTATTGTATCGTTTGAGGGGGAGATAACTATTGTATCGTTTGAGGGAGAGAAAAGTATTGTATCATTTAAGGGGGAGATAACTATTGTATCCCTTCAGGGGGATGCAACTATTGTATTCATTTTATTAAATGCTCCAAGAGGTACATTGTTCCCAAAATATGCAGTGTGCATTTCTCCTACTTCCCTTCAGAATACCTACCTTTGTTGTGCTTAGGTAGACTCAAGCTTACTTGTCTCTGATCTAGTGCAGTGAATAAAGCTGGTGTAGCAAAGCCTGAAGCCAGTTCTAAAGCGGTTTTTTGGAATGACTTATCTGTTATCACAATGGCTGAAGCTACCATTACAATGACTGAAGTTGCTGTTGTAATGTCTGAAGAATTTGTTGCTATGATTAGGCATTTGTTTCAACAAGCATTTGTTGCTATGATTAAAGCTGTTGTTTCAAGAGCTGAAACATTTATTTCAACCACTGAAACTGTTAGTGCAATGACCAAAGCTTTGTTATTCTGTTATTGGCTTGCCCTGCTATTACAATGTTCTGCTATTACAACCTGTCATAACAATACCTGAAGCACTGTCTGAAGCTGTTGCGTGTGTGGGCAGAGCGCTACAGCTACATTTGCCCTGACATTGCTAAAGAGTTCAACAAATACGACTCGGATCCTGGCAAGTGGATCAAGCGCTTTGAGGGGCACAACCCAGTCAACAACTCCAAGTTTGAAATCGACATCGGCTATGAGAGGTTCCTCGGCCCTGAAATTTTCTTCCACCCAGAGGTATAATTTTCTTCCACCCAGAGGTATAATTTTCTTCCACCCTGAGGTGTAATTTCTTCCACCCTGAGGTGTAATTTCTTCCACCCTGAGGTGTAATTTCTTCCACCCTGAGGTGTAATTTCTTCCACCCTGAGGTGTAATTTCTTCCACCCAGAGGTGTAATTTCTTCCACCCAGAGGTGTAATTTCTTCCACCCAGAGGTGTAATTTCTTCCACCCAGAGGTGTAATTTCTTCCACCCTGAGGTGTAATTTCTTCCACCCTGAGGTGTAATTTCTTCCACCCAGAGGTGTAATTTCTTCCACCCAGAGGTGTAATTTCTTCCACCCTGAGGTGTAATTTCTTCCACCCTGAGGTGTAATTTCTTCCACCCAGAGGTGTAATTTCTTCCACCCTGAGGTGTAATTTCTTCCACCCTGAGGTGTAATTTCTTCCACCCTGAGGTGTAATTTCTTCCACCCAGAGGTGTAATTTCTTCCACCCAGAGGTGTAATTTCTTCCGCCCAGAGGTGTAATTTCTTCCACCCTGAGGTGTAATTTCTTACACCCTGAGGTGTAATTTCTTCCACCCTGAGGTGTAATTTCTTCCACCCTGAGGTGTAATTTCTTCCACCCAGAGGTGTAATTTCTTCCACCCAGAGGTGTAATTTCTTCCACCCAGAGGTGTAATTTCTTCCACCCAGAGGTGTAATTTCTTCCACCCTGAGGTGTAATTTCTTCCACCCTGAGGTGTAATTTCTTCCACCCTGAGGTGTAATTTCTTCCACCCAGAGGTGTAATTTCTTCCACCCAGAGGTGTAATTTCTTCCACCCAGAGGTGTAATTTCTTCCACCCTGAGGTGTAATTTCTTCCACCCAGAGGTGTAATTTCTTCCACCCAGAGGTGTAATTTCTTCCACCCAGAGGTGTAATTTCTTCCACCCAGAGGTGTAATTTCTTCCACCCAGAGGTGTAATTTCTTCCACCCAGAGGTGTAATTTCTTCCACCCAGAGGTGTAATTTCTTCCACCCTGAGGTGTAATTTCTTCCACCCTGAGGTGTAATTTCTTCCACCCTGAGGTGTAATTTCTTCCACCCAGAGGTGTAATTTCTTCCACCCTGAGGATTAATTTCTTCCACCCTGAGGTGTAATTTCTTCCACCCTGAGGTGTAATTTCTTCCACCCAGAGGTGTAATTTCTTCCAACCAGAGGTGTAATTTTCTTCCACCCAGAGGTATCATACGGGGTGAAATGTTATATTGTAATTGTATTTCCACATTTCTTGGGAAGGATGAAAATATATTTGACCTTTAAAGTTGATTTTCCAATTCTACTTCAATTTCAGAAACGCGGTGAGCGTGTTAATGCCCACATTCTTAAAATATTTACCTGAATTACCTGCTAAACGCTGTTGTTCTCATGCATGTCCTACATGAGGTGAGATTGTTGTCACGTATGGAAAAAAATGCTCATAAAATGTAAATCTTCATATGTATCACTTGATTTTAGCCAAGTGCATTCTCATTTTTAACAAATGCTAGCTAACCATACCTAACCCTAGAATGAGAGGAATATTTAATTGCACTTTTAATATTCCTCCCATCCATGCGTGTTTGACCATCACATGATCGTATTTTACAGTTTGCAAACCCCGACTTCACGGTGCCTATCAGCGAGGTAGTCGACAACGTCATACAGAACTGTCCCATCGACGTGAGGCGTCCCCTGTACCGCAACATCGTGCTGTCTGGCGGCTCGACCATGTTCAAAGACTTCGACAGACGCATGCAGAGAGACGTCAAGAGGATAGTGGATGCGAGACTCAGGATAACCGAACAACTCAGCGGTGGACGAATAAAAGTGAGTTGTCGGTCGCTGTGAGACTTGTGGATCAAAATTGTTGTCTTTGAGACTTGGGCTGTTGACCAAAGAAGTGTTGTCTTTGAGACTTGGGCTGTGGACCAAAGAATGTTGCCTGTGAGACTTGGACTATGGACCAAAGAAGTATTGTCTCTTAAGACTTGGGCTGTGGACCAAAGAAGTGTTGTCTTTGAGACTTGGACTATGGACCAAAGAAGTGTTGTCTTTGAGACTTAGGCTGGGGACCAAAGAAAGTGAGTTGTTTTGGTCTGGGACTAAGTTATGGGCGAGCAAAGTAGGTTGGTGGTTTTGCAATTTTTGGTGGAAGAGTGAAATTGTGTTTTAGGTTGAGTAAACAAGGGTTTTATTTGTAAAATTTTTGGGCTTCATGGGTGAACTCATTAGAGAATGAATGAAGGAATATTTCTTGTGCATTGTGATTGTTGAACTGGCTGTTTATTTATTGGTATTGACACTTCACCGTATTTGAAATTAATCATCCGTGACGAGTTATCGTTCATGATATGGTGCAGAAAGCCCTGATGAGCAAGTTCTCGTTAGCCCTTAGTGGAAAAAGAGCTTTGAAGCACAGCCGAGCCATTAGAGTGATAGCCTTTTTATTTGTCTGCCCTGGCTCAAAATATTTGTGCTCTCTGTCTCATAATTTCCATTTACTTTCCGCCTCTGAAAATTGGCCCAGAAATTCATTTGATGTCAAAGAACTCTCAATAGATGACGTTAGTTACTAGCATCTTTCTGTTATGGGAAACAGGCTAGTTATCTTTTGCAAAAAATCAGTGCGGTGTTTCAGCAAACCATACAGGACTAATTCATGGAATGCGTGAAAATTTGACTTCTAGGTTGAGAAACTCACAAGTTTTGAATGCTATTAAACACGTAGGTAGATAAGGTGAATAGGAATGTTCTTGTATATCAGGGGTATGAACTATCGTTAACATCAGAGCTTTCCTGCTCTCTATTGTTCCAAAGGGTATGTCTAACTTCATACCTGTAAGCTAAAGGACTTCGTAACATATTTGTTGAGGTCAGTTGTTGTATCAGTATGCCAATGGTAATCAAAATGACTTGAAACCTTTTTTTTGAGGTCAGTTATTGTATCAGTATGCTAAAGGTAAGCAATTTCATTATGAAACATCTCTCTGGAAGTCAGTTATCGTATCAGTAGTATGCCAAATATAAGCAAAGTCACTTTGAAACATATTTGTTGAGGTCAGTTAAATTGGTAAGCTAAAGCCTGAGTTTTGTTCCAGTCACTGGAGACGATGATGGAAATGTAACCCTAAATTTATTATTATTTTGCGCAGCCAAAGCCGATCGACGTGAACGTGATAGCACACAAAATGCAGCGCTACGCCGTATGGTTTGGCGGCTCCATGCTCGCCTCGACGCCGGACTTCTACCAAGTGTGTCACACCAAAGCCGAGTACGAGGAGAAAGGACCGAGCATCTGTCGACACAACCCCGTCTTTGGTGCCATGACTTAGGTCTTCACATAATCACTTAACATCCAACCTCCTCCTCCTCTTGGTCTCTCTCTCTTTGTCTGTCAGTAATGATGGTGCTGCATCTCTTCTCGTCGTCCTATTTTTTATACGTTAGTTACGAAACTTGCAAGGTGAGCTTTGTTTAGAGGGACTTCTTTTTGAATGCTCCTAACCCTTCGTTGCGCTGGCTTTTGTTGAGTCTTGTAAGAATGTAGACTGAGCGTTTCTTCTCTACTCCCCATGGATGGAGTTATTTTTTTTAAACTGTTTCAGAATAAGTTCCGATATCTGTTTTTTTTGGATGATGCTTATGCACTTCTTTGATCTCGAAGAGATTCCTTCATGTGAAGAAAGTGGAACGTCAACTTCGCTTTAAGGCTTGGCAATTGGAAGTTTGTTGTTAAGCCTGGACTGTTTATGGCAAAATATTTTTGGGAAACAAGTGCTCAGTAGATTTAGGAGGCTATCAAATGCCTTACAGTTTAGATTCTGGGCTATTAAAGTTTTCTATCACCGCTTAATTCAAAATTAGGCGAGTGGGAAATTGTTATTTGAAGCCATTCAATTGCGAAGTTATGGCGCTGATCAAAACCGATGCAAATTCCACTATAGTATCTGTACGTTGAAGCTAAAGAAAAGAAAGAGTGAAACTTGTTCCAATTTAGATACGCCTGTGAAACATATCTTTGACTTGCATTCATGATAGGAACGTTTCACGCATTTCATAATTTCGAGTAAATCAGTCATAGAAATTATTAGAGAGCTTGGTCAACATTAGGGTTGTGTGGATAACTCCTTTACAAGTGCAAATTAATCTCAATCACATGCGAAACTTGAAATCTTCTAGAATTTTGAAGTGCTAGCTATCAAAGTCAAGAGCCTTGTTTACATGCATACACCTGCAACATAAGTTACTAAATTTTTGGGAATATTAATATCATAGAACTTTTTTAGTTTGGATGACCGACGTGCACGCTATCAGGGCAAAGAGAAGAGACGTTCTTCAGAACATGTCCGTTGGTGAGGTACAGGCGGTCTATACACACCTGAAGCTGCACAGAGGAGACCTGATGGTCCTGTGGCAGTGGCCGAGCTAGCAACCATTTCCCTACAATAATATGCCTATCTAGCTAATGGAAGCTACTTGTTTAGTTTTCAAGACAAACTAGGACAGTTGATTGTTGATAGCAATTATTGTTGCGCTCTGCATCGTCCCTTGGAGTTGTGGAGTGAGCAGTAGTCGGCAGCAGTCATCTCGCTAGCTTGGCTGTTTTTTGCGTCACGCTTTTAGATCGGCCTTGGCGTGAATGGTCAACCTGATCAGCGCGACTTCGCTTGTCTCAATTGAAAGACTTCAGTCTCATTATTTTTCTGGTAACGTGCCTCATTTCCGTGTTGAAATGACGGCTACAAATGTTGGGTTTCAGTCAGCACGGAGGGAGGGACTGGAGCCCTTTGAGTGCCGTCTAGAGATGTTACTGGCGGCGTTAGATCTCGGTGCGCGAAGGCGCGTGGTCTGCTGCCGACTACAGCTATGAAATACCTGGCAAAAGCTCAGTCTTAGTGGTTGTTTAGTAGCGAGAGAACTGATTTTCCTTTGGTCTTAGATTCTTGTTAACAAATTCTGGGCTTCTGACAATTCAGCTTTGCTTGCGCTGCTACGTAGCTCCGTAATGTCAGCTGATGATGATGTGGTTCATCCACAATACCAATAAGTCGTTCTTGGCTGCGATTGCTGTGTGATTGATGCCTGCAATCGGTGTTCGGCTGTGTATGTCTCGGGAAAGAAATAAGTAGAGACGTTGATGATGAATTTCAGTGCTGTATACCGAATCTTACTTTTTTGTAAGTCAAAATTTTATTTGGAATTTGCTACATCTTTAGCAGCAGTCAAGAGCGACCGAAATGGGCTTGGGAATTAGACGGCTGTTGACTGGAGGAAATGTCACATTAGCTCAAGGTAACTTTCTTGTGACGTAGAATTTAAGGCGACTATTTTCTACAGACATTGCACCATACTTTGATGGAGGGCGTGAGGCTCGCCCCGGCCTGAGAGGCTAGTAATGATCCTTGTGTATTATTTGGAACATTTTGCCGGAGTCTCTTTTGAAACTTGAGATACGTTTTCCTTTTTGGTCACATCTCTCCCTTGGAAGGAGTGACATTGCTAAAAGAAGGTAGGGTTGGTGGAAGAGGTTATTCCAAACATTTTTCGGAGTCTCTTTAAAAAACTTGGGGTTCATTATTCACGTTGGCCATATCTTCTCCCCTTGGGTGGAGTGGCAACATCGTGAGGAAGACGTTTGTTGGGTCCCGTACTCCATGGGCTCTCGCTTTCCTGGGCCCTTGTTGACTTGATGCAATTCTTTGCTCCTTTATTTATTCAGAGGCTTGTGTCGCCTGTGTTTGATTCGTTTTCCTGTGCTACTATTACGCTGCTGTTATAAATACTTCATTTTTCTTGAAAGAAGCTCGTCTTAGTTTGCTTTTTGTTGGACCGTTTCAAAACCTGGGTCGTTAATTTTGCTTATTTTGAGTGAGAGACATCACGTGATTCATTTTCAGAGCTTTGTAAATATATTGTATCACAGGTTTCCTGTACTGCCTCGAAATAACACTTTTTTTCTGGAGTAGTTAATATCTCTTGGGTATGAAAACAGCTCTCTTCAGATTTTTGTTACTCTAGGTTGTGTACTTTTTGGCCGTCGATAAGATCATCTGGTTTTAGCTTTTATTGAACAAATTGGTACATTAATTTATCCAGAGCGTGATTTGAGCTTGACAATGTTGAGGAATGCCGCACAACCTAATGATTTGCTTGAGATTTTATTTGCTTGAGATTATTTTGGTTAGGCAGGCAATCCATTATATCGATACCCATACAAAATCCTTCCTTACACTCGCATGCCTCTCGAGGGTCTTCTTCTTTTCATAAGTCACCATTCCTCCTCGGTATGATTGATCGGGCGCTGTACGTAGGTTTCGCGACTAGTTTTTCGTGAAGCTTTTTTTTTAGAATTGTCTGTCTGGTTGAGTTCCTTATTCCATGTTTCCTGTTGAAATTTTCAGTAGCCAAGACGTTGTTTCACTTTCTGGGTTTAGAGTGTTGTGAGATGTTGCGTACGTTTTCAGCTATCAATGTGTGCTGGTCTGAGTGACGCTTGTGATTTGTGGCAAGAAATAAAAACGAGCCGGCTGTCTGCCGCTTGTAAACATCGACCTGCAAGTCAAGTGCGAACACTTTGGAAAGGACTTCGTAATGAGGTTTCTTTTGTGTTTTTTTTTTATGTATTGGGCCCATCAGGTAAACGTTACACTTGAGGAGTCTGGTGATGTTGAGTGTGTTGGCTTGAGTGTGTCTGGACGCACCTTTTTTGGAAATTGTTTTCAAGAAGCTGTCTTTCCATTGAAAGCCCTACCTATGAATGACTATCTTTCTATGATAGCCCTATCTTTCAGTGATTATCTTTGTAACCCCTTTCTTTGAAAGCCCAATCTTTCAATGGCCGTCTATGTAAACCCATTTTTTCTTTCAAAGCCCCTTTCTTTCAATAATTATTTTTCTTTGGAAGCCCTACCTTTCAAAGAACGGGATACCTGTCTTTGATTGCCCCATGGCTGTGTCTCTCTATGAAAACCCTACCTTTGAATAAATACCTTTTTCTGAAAGCTCTACTTTTCAGCCCAAAACGGAGACGTCTGGCCTTGTTTTTGCATGTTTTGTATGTTTTGTCTAGCCTATTTCTGGTAGGTTCTGTCTTTCTTGTAGGTTTTGTCTTTCTTGTCTGACCTGTTTCTTGTAAGATGAGGTTTCCGTCTACTGTTCTTGTAGCGCTAAGCGATGCCCTCAAGGGAAGCCTTCCATCAGTCAATACCAATGACTGGAGTGGGTACCGTTGGCCTTGTGCATTTCTGTAGAAATAATTTCTCGTGTTGGCTCCATCTCTACCGGAGGAGGGCGCAGTAATTCCAAAATGTTGGTAGCGCATCGGCAATCTTAACATTGAAATTTTTTGTTTTTATTCTAGTTTCACCTACTCTTGTAATTCTTTCACCACATTCCTTTCCTATTCATGCGTTATTGCAAGTCTCTGATTCATTTGCATGGTACCTGAACGTCTAGTGAGTTGTTGGCTTGGTGCGTTCTGTTGTATTTTGTCTTCTAAGGGAGTGGCGTGTGATTTAGTTCCCTCTAATTCACCTCCATTGGTAACAGCACTATTCCTCTTAGGTTATTCGTGGGAAACTTTGGAAGAAATTCACTGCGGTTATGACACAAGAATTTTGTCCTCTTTGTAGTGGATTCTATTACGAGACTTGTTTTTCTTTGTGCTACATTCTAATACGAGCGTTTTTTCCTCTTAGTACTGCATTCTAATGAGAAACTTTTTTTCTCTTAGTACTGCATTCTAATGCGAAATTTTTTTTCTCTTAGTACTGCATTCTAATGCGAAATTTTTTTCTCTTAGTACTGCATTCTAATGCAAAATTTTTTTCTCTTAGTACTGCATTCTAATGAGAAACTTTTTTTCTCTTAGTACTGCATTCTAATGAGAAACTTTTTTTCTCTTAGTACTGCATTCTAATGCGAAATTTTTTTTCTCTTAGTACTGCATTCTATTTCGAGACGTTTATCCTCTTAGTACTCCATTCTAATACAAAACTTTTTTCCTTTCAGTACTGCATTCTAATGCGAGACTTCTTTTGACGCGTGTATTTAAACCTCGGGATTTGGGACACGGTTGGTCTAAGGCGGATAGTATAGTGATGGTGTAATTCGGTTTCGCATGGAACCCACGTTATTTTCTGGGTCGAGTTAACATGGGTAAATATAGCATAGTGTGACTGTGCCAAATCTGTACCTATTTGAGAGTGTCATGTTACTAGATCGTGGCGCGTTTTTGATTAATAATTATAGCTCTACTTGCGTAAAACTATATTCGAATCGACGTCTTTGTTATTTTTGTCGCGTGTGAAGTCGGGTGGTCGTTCTTCGGTGTGTTCTTTTTTTCTGAAAGAATTTTGTTCGCTTTCTCTTTCTTTCTCTCTGGAGACTCGAAGTATTAAAACTATTGCGCGTTTACAAAATAAAACCGAATTTCCCTGAAGGTTTTGAGGTAATTTTGAGCTCTTAGGTTGTACAGAAGCGCTGCTGTGGTCTCATCTACTGCCAATAGACGCTAGAAAAATCTCTTGTCCTTTTTGCGTTTCTTTCTGGTTTTGTACACTCGCACCAGCACACACGTTACACACACTCGCACCAGCGTACACGTTACACACGCGCACACTTACTTCTTCAGTCTGTATGTAAGGTCAATTCATGTCGTTGCTGTTACTTGCTTTGCTTCACGCTTGTTTTTAACGTGTGTTTGCTGTCATTTTTGTTGTGTTGAGAGTAGGAGAAAATGTTTTTTCACGCGTCTGACTGAACCCGAGTTTTACATTCATCCCTGGTGGTCCACGAACTGTGAATTGTTCCCGTGTATCATTGGTAATTCGTAGACCTTATCATCTTGCCTTTTGCCTTTCCATGGTCATGGAATATTGACCGTTGTTCATCACTGTCACTTGGGGCTGTAGACTGCAGATGGTAGCTCATGATCTGATCTGACCAACCGAAGTTACTATATTTTGTAGTTGCGTGCAATTTGTGCTATTTGCAGTCTTATTTTCTGGATATTCAATTCGAGAAATAATGAAATCGGACTGCTGGGTTACAGAGCGACGAAGACGATGTTTAAAACCTTCGTTTCTTGGCTTCTTGAATGAGAAATGCATTGACTGGATACGTAATATTCATTTATTTCTGAGGTTTCCCTGGGAATTTTGCTGATGTCTTGATTATTTAACCGAGAAAATCTGCGGACGGGATCCGTTCCTTGTAGACGCGTAGCATTCATCTAGTAACTTTGGACTGACCGAAGTTGTCGTTAACTGAGTTTATTATTATTATGCCGGGTGTTCCTGCGACCAAGAAGGCCCTTCACACGCTGCAGAAAGTCGTAACTTTTGTCCAAGATTTATATTTATTTATATCTTGGTTCACTTGTGTCGTGTGAGGGAGATTCGACTCTTGCATCTCTACAATCCAGCTGCTGCTGTTAATGACTTTCCAAGTTCATGTCCAGTCCTGAAATTGTGATGCAAGAAGCTGTGGTTCTGGGGTTCATGCCATGGAGAAATTTCAATCGTAAACATATACTTTGGTTCTTTTTTTTTGCTGGCGATCAAACCTACAAAAAATTTGAGGCAATTCTCATAAACCGAGTCCTATTATTACTGTCTGTAGGTTTTCATTTGTTTTGGGGTGCTGTTAACACTTAGACCGCAATTGGTTTAGCTCAAGTTCAATATTCAAATAAAATTTAAAGTCAGTTGTAATAAGCAATTTTGACAATCGCAGTCATAAACTGGATCATACCCTCATTTAGCGTTAATTAAGTATTTATGAAAATTGAGTTTGTGACAACTGGTCGGTCAGCAGCATTATAAAAATCCCCTCCATGGCCACTGATGGCGTACGTTGTGGGTAAAGTGTTAAGCTGCGAGTTTCCTTCGCTAATATTTTCTGAGTTGAAAAATTATTTTAGGGAAGACATTTTTACGATGTTCTGTTTGTAGCAGTTCTCGAGATAAAAATTTTGAACGAGCAAACTAGGTTATGCTGCCCGGTATTCAAAAAACCTCTTTAATCTCGAATATATTCAAAGACAATAACTACTAAATATCTGAAAAGCCTAACTGATAGGAGTTGGTGGCAGTTAGCATGCAGAGTTGTGAAATTGCTAGAAAATATTGTGATGGAAAACGACACTACTACATATTTCTTTCCGTACTCAATTTGTGCTGGAAAAAAACGTGTTCTCTTATTATTGAACCTGTTAGCAAAAAATGGTTAACTGCTGGTATTTTCCTCCCCACTACACCGAACCTACAACGTAGCCCTATTTTGTAGGTAGTATTTCGAAAGTACCTTTCGTCGCGCAAATATTTTATGTACTGTTTAGGTTCGTTGTGATTTTGGAAACTGATTGTAATTTTTCTATCATTTTACCATTAGGTTAACATGTTTTCTACCATTATTAGTGTTGGGATTCGATTAATTTTCTTCTATAAAGTGATTTACGTGTTAGCCTAATGTTTTCTACGCTAAGTTCTTTTTTTTTTTTAAAATACATCGGTCGTGTTATGTTAAACTATCGCAGATTGGTTAAGTAACAAATTAATTTACTAGGTAATTAATTCCTCGGAAGTTGGTTCTGGATTTGTGAACAATTTGCGTCGTCTTGCGACCGTCAGCGCAAGTTCTTCTGGTGATCTGGCTACTCTACGTTTTATTTTTACCCAAGTTTGTGAGGTTGAGCTTTTAACAGTTGAAATATCAGCTCAAATTTGAATTTTTTTCTGAATATACAACCTGGAGAGTAGCCGAGTCAGTAGAACTTCCGCTGCCGGGTGCACCGGGAATCGTAAATTGCAGAACAATCACTGGTCACTGACTGATGCAAGGCCACTCTGACTGACGCTGTATCCGACTAAGTCAGAGAGATTTGGACCGACTTAATCGTGGTGTAACAATTGTTTATAAGACGCTTTTATATTTATTTCTAGATTTTTGTATTATGTTAGATGATTCTTTATAATTTTACAAATATATATCCTATCTCGAAATTGCTCTCACTGAAGGAAATTGCCTCTGGAATACTTGTATTATAACGGATCATCATTGCGAATACATCTTCCATTGTTCTTGTTCGTCTCACTAACCTTCTTCCTTTGACTGATCTCCGACATGGCGTGTCCCTGTGGAAAGTTTCTGCCCTGGATGTCGAATGCCTAAAAAGGAGTCAATGCCGGCTAACATCCTGAATGGAATTTTCATGGAGCATATACTGGAGAAACATGCAAACTCTGTGAAGATTTATACAGACGGCTCAAAGACAGGAGATGCTGTGGGCTGCGCTGCTGTGTCCGGGGAATTGGTTAGGGCTAGGAGACCTCGATTTTCTCAGCGGAGTGGAAATTTCACTGTTCCCTTTACCAATTTTACTGGTACCAAATTATTGAATTATTGAGCTTGGTGAAGGGAAAGAAGTCGTAGACAAGGATTGATACAGGAATACCTACTCACGAGCAGGTATCCAGCTGACCCGGCACCTTCTCGTGGTGGTACCGTTGAAATACCCAACTGCTCTTTCCTCTATCTTTTGAGTTTTCTTTCGAGGGATTAAGATTTTAGTTTTTTTTCCAATTCCCCGTTGTTGGGTAGAACAAAGTCGGGCGGCGGCCCGAGCTCTTCGGAGCTTGGGTCTCTTTTGCGTAGTTATTTTCTCTTTAATTTGCCCTATATTCCAGGGCCCTTAAATAGCCTATAAGAATAGACTTAAGTTACGCAGACCAATAGTCCATTTTGGATTACTACTTTGGATCCCAAAGTAAAACTTTAAGCACTTCTGGCAACAATCAGCGAATACCTCAAACCCCGACTTCGAGGCGGGGAAACCCCCTCTGAAGCCGGGAGTATGTACGCCAAAAATAAAAACAAATTCAAACAACGAATAAACCCCAACAAAAACAACCTAAGCACTGCTACCAACGTAGGTGCAACAAACCCCAAAACTAACACCATCACCAGGAAGATAAGCGAAAACAATGAAACATCTGACCAAACAACCGAAAAAACTCTACCGGAACCAAACGGTGCTACCTGTAAGGTGGACCAATTGGAGGCTAAATTAAATGAAGTGCTGAATAGACTTGCGGCAGGTGATGCAACCAAATGCATCAACCCCGATAAACATGAAGTTGAAAAAGAAGCACAAAATGTAGACGATCGAATAAGGAAAATCGAAAATACACTCGAAAAAATCCTAGAAATGACGAAAGCGCAGAACATAGGGAAAAACAGTAAAATCATGGGCTGCGAGAAAGAAAATGTGAGAAAACAAAGCAAAGCTAACAAATACACACCCATATCGTTGAACCAAGAAATGACGAAGAACGACCATTATACAAAGTTCTTCTCGGTCAAATTCAAAGTCGAAGAGAGAAACCAAATAAATCCATTTTGCCTCCAAGAAGAAATAGTCAAAATAACTGGTTTGAAGGCGAAAAGAATAACTTATTCAGGTAAAGATAGCTTTATCATAGAAACTCGAAACAAACCCCAATCTGAGCGCATCACCCGACTTAATAACGTCGACGGCATTAATTGCCAGATCAGCGAACACCCATACTACAATCAATCCAAAGGACTAATATATATTCAAGAATACGATGTAGATAATATGGAAGATTTTGTGGAAGGCCTAAAGAGCCAGTACAATATCAGTGACGCTGTCCGTGCCAGCTTCATTAAAACTCGATTCTCCCAAACCACCCCACTCCTACTAACCTTTAATAGCTACACTACACCAGACTCTATATATATCCCAGGCGAAAAATCAGATACGATAGTATACCCATTTATTAATAGACCAATGATCTGCCACAAATGTCAAAACTACGGCCACACAGCCAAACACTGCCATAACGAAGCAAACTGTAAACGCTGCGGAGAAACAGGCCATGACAGCGAACACTGTGGCAGCGCCCTCTCCTGCATGCATTGCAAGCGTCAACATGAAACTGGCCACAGAGAATGCCCGAAACATATCATGGAAACAGAAATATGCAAAGTCCAACAAGAACAACGAGTTAATAGGCGTCGTGCTGTACAGATAGTCACAGGACACTCCGAGATACCAATATCAGATACGAACACCCCCACAACTCATTTCAATATAACAATGCAGGAAAACGTAAAGCGGAAAATTACTCCATGGCTCCTAGAAAAATGTATTGCAAACCAAATCCACGGAAAACCCAAATCTATTCGATCGGGTGGCAAAAACACATTTATTGTAGAATTAGATCACACACGACAAAAAGATGAAATACAGAAAATCAAAGACATAAACAACATCCCTGTGCAAGTAACAGAAAATAACTATGTAAATCTTTCAAAAGGACTCGCCTACATCTATAATTACGACTTCACCAACTTCGAGAAATTCAAACAAGGTTTAATGGAAAACCATATAATCAAAAATGTCGAACCAGCAAATTGGATAAAAAGCCGTAACACAAATGCAAAAGCAATACTTCTAACTTTCAGAGGCTCAACCCCCCCTGAGTATATCGACATCCTTGGCCAAGACTGCAAGAGTAGGATATATGAATACTTCGACCGCCCTATGATGTGTAAAAAGTGCTTGGAATACAACCATACTGCTAAAAGATGTACCAGTGAAGAGTTCGTGTGTGGAAAATGCGCAACAAAAGGCCATGAAGCAACAAATTGCACGGAAAACAACTTGACATGCTACCACTGCGGAAACAATCACAAAACTGGAGACCGGACTTGCCCGGAACAACGCAAGCAACAAGAACTAATTTCTATCCGTACTAAACAAAACGTATCAAGAGAACAAGCCCTTATAATATACCACAAACGATCCCCACAACTCGACCAAAGCTACGCACAAATAACCAGAAATCGAACGGATCAAATACCCAAAGTACCAACCCCCCAACCCTTTATGGCGGCTCCCAAAAACCAAACGATCACCGAACAAAATATGGCTCCCCCACTTTGTAACGAACCAGGTACAACTGATAACACAACCGATACACCAGAAACCAAACCACCGCAAACTTCACAACGCGACCACGAAACATGCGAAAAAGAGATACTCCGCATCAAACCCAACCCAACACAATTGCTCAAATCCACAATTAATATTGAAACTACAGCCGAAGGATCTGAAAATGAGGAAGATGGCACGAGCGAATGCAACCCTATTATGAGACAAGAAGCCAGACGAATATTCAACGAATTCAAACCCCCAAAGCAGCCCAAACCTTCCAAAACCCAAAACAAGAAGCGACCAAGATCACGATCAAAATCACGATCCCCCACCTACAGCCGCAACAGACATGATAAACGACAAATTTACTCAGATGAGGAACAATCACACTACTCTCGTGACTTTAGGATTAGAGATAGATCACCCAAAAGAAAGTAACTAATTGAACGATTGAATAACAAAATCAAATCAAACAGACCCCATGGCTAACGTAGGAATCCTGCAGTGGAACTGCCAAGGCATCAGGGGAAAGAAAGATGAACTAATGGAAACAATAAACAACCACCAACCCAGTATAATAGCACTTCAAGAAACAAAGCTATGGGATAACTGCCAGTTTAGAATAAACGGCTACAGTAATGTGCTACGACACGGTCATTACAACAGAACCCCCCATGGAGGTGTTGGAATATATGTCCATAGCTCAATACCTTTTTGTGAACTGAATCTACAGACTGAACTACAAAGCGTGGCCATTCAAGAAAACATAGGACAGCTGATAACCATCTGCAGCATCTACATACCCGGTAGACAAACAGTCACAAACGAAAAACTAAATAACCTAATCCACCAACTACCGAATCCTTTCATCCTAGCCGGCGACTTCAACGGACACAGCACCATATGGGGCTGCAAAAATACAGATAATAGGGGGAAGCTGATAGAAACTGTTATTACAAACAATAACCTTTGCCTATTAAATACTGGTTCACCCACTAGAATAGGATACAATTCAGAATCAGCTATCGATCTGACAATTTGCTCACCTACATTGGCCGTGCTATTAGACTGGGTTGCTTTCGACTCGCCGGGTGATAGCGATCATTGCCCAATTTTGATCACCTACCTTAACGAAAATCGTCCCAACCAACCCCCATCAACTATCTGGAACTACTCAAAAGCTAACTGGGATCTATATTCCAATAACAATGCATGGAACAAGCCGATGTTGAACACAACAACTAATAACGAACAACTACTCACCGACTTATACCAGCGGTTCTACTCAGCAGCTGAAAAAGCCATCCCAACTTATATACCAGGAAAATACTACCCCAAACCATGGTGGACAAAAGAACTCCAAGAATCAAAAGAAGAAAGAGAAAAACTTTACAAGAAATACCACCGCAATAAAAATCTTACTAACTTAATTAACTGGAAACGAGCAAGGGCAAATCATAAATACAAAATTCGAGCAAGCAAACAGGAAACGTGGAAGAATTTCGTAAACCAACTAAATAAATATACACCAATGGCCAGAGTATACGAAACAATAAGGAAAATAAAAGGTCGAGTACAAAGAAAAGTCCATATATTGATCGAAAACAATATACACTACAGCACAATCCCTGATATTGTGAATAAACTGGCTGAAAATTTCAGCGAAGTGTCAAGCGATCAAAGCTATTCCCCTGAATTTCAACAAATCAAAACCGCAAATGAAACTATACCGATCCATTTCAGTTCGCCAAACGTAGAAATCTATAACCAAACTTTCCATATGCATGAATTTGAATCCGCCCTAAGAAAAACTAAAAACACATCACCAGGAAACGACAAAATAACATACGACATGATCAAACACCTAAAACTACCAGCTAAACAATACATCTTGAACACTTTTAACAAATTCTGGACAACGGGCTACTTCCCACCACAATGGCAGCACTCGATAATAATACCAATCCCAAAACCCGGGAAAGACCATAGTAAACCAAATAACTACAGACCCATCGCACTCACGAGCTGTCTGTGCAAATTAATGGAACGAATGATCAATAATCGACTGATCGAATACTTAGATATGCACAATATAATTAGTAAAGAGCAGTGTGGATGCAGAAAGGGGCGTAGCACTACAGATCATTTGGTCAGACTAGACTCAACTATAAGATTAGCATTCGCAAACAGAGAACACTTCATCTCAGTGTTCTTCGACCTTGAAAAAGCTTACGACAGAACATGGAGATATGGGATCATACGGGATTTATTCGATATCGGACTCAGGGGCAGATTACCAACTTTTGTCGCCAAATTCCTAGAACGTAGAACACTAAGTGTCCGAATAGACAACTATAGCTCAAATATTTACGAACAGCGAAACGGAGTCCCTCAAGGCAGTGTCCTCTCGGTCACGTTATTCGCCCTCAAAATAAACGACATAGCCAAGCAGATCCCACCGGACAACAAATTCCACCACTCACTATACGTTGACGACTTACAAGTTGGATACCACCACCAAGACCTCAAGGTTATCCAAGACAAAATGCAATCCTGTATCAATAAAATATTTAAGTGGTCCCAAAATCATGGCTTCAAATTCTCATCCAGTAAAAGCAAAGCAATACATTTCAATACCATACCCGGACTCTTCCTCAGCCCAATACTTAAACTCAATGATGAAAACATTCAATACACAAACTCACATAAATTCCTCGGCCTGATCTTCGATGAAAAATTGAACTGGCAACAACACATCACTGCTTTAAAGAAAAAAGGGAATGATAGCCTGAACTTATTAAAATCAATAACAGCTCAAAGCTGGGGAGCAGACCAAACCACGATCCTCAAAATCTATCGAAGCATTACAAGATCAATCCTCGATTATGGATCAATAATCTATAACTCTGCCAGCCAAACAACTCTAAAGCCCATCGAGTCTATTACATCCGAAGCACTACGAATCGCTACAGGAGCATTCAAATCCAGCCCAACAAATAGTCTACACATTATTTGCAATGAAATGCCTCCCGATATTAGGCGAAACTATCTATCCCTCTGTTATTACTACAAAATCCGAAGTCAACATGGAAACCCCGCCTTCAATTACACTGTGACGCCGAGTAACCGACTACTCTTCCAAAATAGGAAAATAACTCCAACATTCGCTATTAAAATGCAAATACTGATAGAAAAATTTGGCCTCCGGAAAAATCGAGTTAAACCAGACTTTTCATACCGACTACTAAACATTAATACTCCCACATGGGCACTAACAAAACCAACAATAAATACCGACCTCACCGAACTATCAAAAAACGAAACCCCTGAATACAGAATCCGTCAAGAGTTTAAAAGAATGACAAAAGAAAAATATGACGGATATGTAACTATATACACAGACGGCTCAAGAGGAGAAAATGGCACAGGAGCGGCAGCAGTATGTGGCACCATTGTTCGCTCTGCAACGCTACCGAAAGAGGCCTCAATATACTCAGCCGAAATACACGCCATCCACTTGGCCCTTGGCATCATTAATGAAAAAAGAGATAAAAAATTCGTAATATACTGCGACTCCTTGAGTGTCGTTAACAGCCTAAAGTACGAGACATACCATCCAGTACTACGCCGAATACAACACGACATACACGAAAAACAAAAAGGCGGCAAAGCCATCAACATATGCTGGATCCCCTCCCATGTCGGAATAGGCGATAACGATGCTGCAGATACTGCAGCCAAGAACGCAACCCAAAAAAACGAAGAATTTATCCTAATTTGCTACACAGATTGGAAACCATTAATTCGACAAGCCGTGATTAACCAGTGGAAAACTAGGTGGGAAAATTGCAGAGACAAATTAAGGGAAATACAACCATCACCAGGAATAGAGTTGGACTTCGGTAAAATATCACGTAAAGAGGAAATAATAGTTAACAGACTCAGAATAGGACACACATTCTTAACGCATGGCTACCTGATGAACAACGAGATACCTGATATTGCACCAGTGTGCGAGTTTTGCAACAACTCAACACTAACTGTCAAACACCTAATCATAGAATGTGAAAGTCTATCAATTAGTAGAAATTGTATAAAGGCTTGCCAAACGCTACAACCTACCGTCGAGACGGTATTGGGACGCCATTTAGACGTCAAGGAATTAATGAACTATCTTCGTGTGATAGATGTCTACGACCTAATTTAAATGTTTCAGTAACTTTGCATTGCAATTGACTTACCTTTAATGATGAGTTTCTAAATTGACCTTGCGATCACAGATGACATGCATAAAGGGGAGCAGTAAAGGACCCGTGTCCGTGCTTTAATGTTGATTGTATCAACACCCCTCATTATTATTATTATTATTCTCAGCGGAGCTTTGTGGTGTGATGCAAGCGCTACAACTGATTGAGGAGCACGCATATCACTCTTTCACCATCTTCCTGGACTCAAAAAGTTTAATAGATGCTGCTCAAATGTACAACAGCACCCACCCTATTATTGCGGAGATCGTCACAAAACTGGCACAGTTCGTAAATGAACAGAAGAGTGTCAAGGTATGCTGGGTGCCCGCGCATGTGGGGATATCCGGCAATGAGAGGGCAGACGGGGAAGCTAAGCAAGCTGCTGGGTCAAGTGAGAAAACACTAAATTTGATGGTCCCTTCTCGTGATTATTATCCGCGCATCAAGGCGGCGGTGAAGGATCTGTGGCAGCGAAAGTGAACAGCCACAACTGACAATAAATCGAGAAAGATTAAGCCCACTGTCCGAGAGTGGTCATCATCTAGCTGCCGTGCTCGTCGAATGGAGGTGATACTCTGCCGCCTCCGCATCGGCCATACTCGCATAACGCACGGCCACCTCATGGAGCGACAGCCACAGCCGCAATGCGAACGGTGCCGTGTTCCTCTGACTGTCGTGCATTTTCTTGCTGAATGTCCAAGATACTCTGCTATACGCAATGTGTGTTTCCCAAATCTTCTTGCCTGCGCGGAGGGTGTGTTGATTGGAATACTCAGGGAAAACGAGCGCTCAGGCTTTAACGCAGCAGCGTTGCAGCTGTTTCTGGAGAGGGGCAAGCTATTTTCTGAGATTTAACAGGAAGCCACGCAGTAATGCACTGTAGCCAAGCGTGATATCGTATTGGAAGATTGTAGATGAAGAAACTGCAATATGGCCGGGCGCGCTACGTTGGTACCTCGGGGGGTTTCAGCGTAGGTAAGGCGTCCGGCAATAATGGGTGGGCAGCTGAAACCCCCTACGGGGTTTGGCTGCCCAGTGTGTTCGAATGTACTGTAGTATGTACGAAATTTCAATGGGGAGACAATTATAATCTTGAGTTGTAATTATAATTACGATCATATAATTTTTGATGTTCGTATAATGTTGATGTTCATCTTACGTGGTAAATCAGAAAGCCGGATACTGATTAAATTATGTGATCTCCGGTGCGATATAGTTTGAATAACTGAAGCGCTAGCAAACCTATGTTACTACTACTACTTACGTGCAAAATCTTCCGTGATGTTTTACGGGCTCACTAACTCATCAGAATTGAATCTATTGAAACGCATATTTTAGGGTAGAATCCTTCCCCCTCAGGGGGACACAACTATTTTATCTTGGAATTAGCGCTCCCAGGAGGAAATGTGTGAGGGCCCGAGCTGAGAGGTAGGCCTTCTTTTTGTGGAAATAAAATGTTTTTTGATCACCTTTTTCGGTTCACTGTTGTGTTTTTCAGCACCTACTATTTCCTTCTTTAACTATCATCTTATTTCATGAATTTCTTTCTCAACGCACTGTTTCTATGCCTTTCTGCATTGATTCCACTTTCCCTAATATCCGTATTAAATGCGGTTTTCTTCCTTCCTCTCTTCGATTCACCCTTTTTTTTAGCGGTTAGGGAGGCCTAAACTAACCTATAATCTAATCCTTAATTTATATCAGTTGGTTGAAAGTTTGATAAGTTCATTAACAGCAATTGCGGAGGCAGTTTAGCGTAAGAGCAGTATAGGTTTCTCATCAAACTTGGCTGTCTGCGGCTGTTATTTAGCTTCCACATTTAGGCGGCTATTTAATACACGTTTTGCGTGTATTGAATTACTAAGTGTTAAATTTTCGAACAAGTTAGTCATCGTAGCGGCACCGTTTGCCGTAAAAGTTTTTCTGTTGATTTGACTTGGTGCTGTGCGGTTTTTCTCGTAAGAATTTTATAGTTGGAGCTTTTCTCCTATGAAATTCGACTAATTCATGAAATTGTCCATATCTGACAACTTATAAAAACTATATTTTTTAGTATTATTCTGCTGACTAGAGCTTTCTCTATCAGGTCTTTTTGTTGACTAGAGTTGAACAGCTGCTTCTGGCAAGCTACTTCATCGGTGGATACCGTAAAGGCAACTAAGTTATAACTCGTTTTTAAATTTGTCAATAGAAAAAAATTAATTTTTACTTTGCACCTTTCCAGAATTTTTATCACTCAGGATGGCCTGTGGCCGAAACATTTGAAATTGGATTTCATTGGAATATATACCTTAATGGTAAAATTAGCTTATTTTGCTCTTCCAGCTTTATAGTGAAGTTGATTAAATATTTGATATCAAAATGATGGGGCGTAGTGTTAAAAAAACTCGTCTCATCAACGCTGTCGGAAATGGTTACTATCTACTTGTCATGCCTTGAATTTTAAAAATCAATGATAGTACTTTTGTACTATCTCTATTGAAATAAAGTGTTTTTCTTTCTTTCTTTTTATGCTGAAACTAAGCAGCGGGAATCATGATCAAGAGATTGCTCCAGTATGCTTATTAGTTAGACCAGTGGTAGCCATTGCGCGGCTCTCGAAAAATATTTAAATTTCTTGCAGTAGCTGCTGCAGTAGCTGCGGCACTCTCAATCAATGCGTTTAACCAAAGTGGCTCTCTTGCAAAAAATTAGTGAATGAAAACCGAGTTAAACTATGACTGCAAAAATACTTGCTTGAAAACTTTTGAAATATACACAGTGCGACGTGTTTTTTTAGGCTCACATTTCCTGTAAGGTAGCCCGTCGAGAAAAATCTGTGCTGCTGCGTTCGTACGTTTGTGAAACTAAAAGCTTATAATGAGGGGGAAGGAAAAAGTTTCTTCTTCGCAATGGCATCAATTTTTCTAAATTTATTTGCCCACTTATATTCCAAATCATTACTAAAAACTTTAAAAAAGTCATGGGTCAAGTAAAGGTTAAACAGTCTCCCGTAGAGATGAATTTTTTTTTAATTATTTGAAATTAGCTACAGACGTTCATTTAAACGTTTATCGCAATATTTGTGGTATACTCAAAAATGGACGACCACTGTTGGTCACCGTTTCAACATAACCTGACAGTTTTCCCAAATGGCCAAATTGGTTTTTGTTTAAATTCGCGTACGCGCACGGCCCTTGCGAAACAGTTGAATTATAAAGAAATAATAATGTATACCTGGCAATTTGTCTTGTAAATGCAAATTTCCGATTCAAACCTGAGATTTTTTGCCAACCATAAGCCTTGCAATTGAATGTCATCATACGAGCACATGCGTGGATACAAAATGATTTTTGGAATTGTACTGGTTCAGGACGCTCATATGCAACGTTTAAGATTTTACGGAAAAAAATCATTACTCTGGAAAAAGCTAGTTAATTGTAATGATATTGTATATTGAGCCCACAAACAAATTTAGAGCCTTAGAGCAAAATTAAGTTAACTAGAAACATTTACGGTGAACAATGCCAGGGCCAGACTCGTCGTACTCTTCCTTGGTGATCCACATGGACTGGAAGGTGGAGAGGGAGGCCAGGATGGAGCCACCGATCCATACGGAGTACTTGCGCTCAGGGGGAGCAATGATCTTGATCTTGATGGTGGAGGGAGCGAGGGAAGTAATTTCCTTCTGCATGCGGTCAGCAATACCAGGGTACATGGTGGTACCACCGGAAAGGACTGTGTTTGCGTACAGGTCCTTCCGGATATCAATGTCGCACCTCATGATGGAGTTGAAGACGGTCTCGTGGATACCAACGGATTCCATACCCAGAAAGGAAGGCTGGAATAATGCTTCCGGTGCTCTGAACCTTTCATTTCCAATTGTTATTACTTGTCCATCGGGCAATTCATAGGACTTTTCCAAAGAAGACGACACAGCTGCTTGAGCCATCTCACTTTCAAAATCTAGGGCAACATAGCAAAGCTTCTCCTTGATGTCGCGAACGATTTCACGCTCAGCGGTGGTGGTGAAGGAGTAGCCACGCTCAGTCATGATCTTCATGAGGTAGGCGGTGAGATCGCGACCAGCCAAGTCCAGACGAAGGATAGCGTGGGGAAGAGCGTAACCTTCATAGATGGGGACGGTGTGGGTCACACCATCACCAGAGTCAAGCACAATACCAGTGGTACGGCCAGAGGCGTACAGGGAGAGTACAGCCTGGATGGCGACGTACATGGCAGGGGTGCTGAAAGTCTCAAACATGATCTGAGTCATCTTTTCACGGTTAGCCTTGGGGTTTAGAGGAGCTTCCGTTAGCAAAACTGGGGACTCTTCAGGAGCAATTCTCAATTCGTTGTAGAAAGTGTGGTGCCAGATCTTCTCCATGTCATCCCAGTTGGTAATGATACCGTGCTCGATGGGGTACTTCAGAGTAAGGATACCTCGCTTGCTCTGGGCCTCATCACCGACGTAGGCGTCCTTCTGACCCATACCGACCATGACACCCTGGTGACGAGGGCGGCCGACGATGGAGGGGAACACAGCTCGGGGAGCGTCATCACCGGCGAAACCGGCCTTGCAGAGACCAGAGCCGTTGTCAACGACCAGAGCAGATGCATCGTCGTCACACATGATGGTTGTTTCTCAATCTGTAAAAGAACGAGGCTGTTAAAATAACTGCCTGTAAATTGCAGTTCACTTTGATCAGCTACACTGTTTTCGCTGAGACGTTCGACTATGTTTTTTTTGTGAGGGTTCATCAAAAGTTTTGCATTCGACCATCGTCTTTTTGGAACACAGGCAATTGTGTTGATTTATTCTCGTCTCGTTTATTGGTAATCATGATAGCTGTTAATGAAGATAACACGCTAAATTAAATCAAAGTGAAGACGATAGTCCAGCGCATGGTTTTAAACTAAGAATCTGTCTTCAAGATCAGGGAATGTTAATCTTTATAAATATTATTCCACGTTAAATCTATTACATGATCTTCGCTGCCCAACTCTATAGCAAATAATTTTCAGAATATATAGCTAAAAACGGTTCACGTTATATCTTGTGAGAATAAATATGATTTCCGCAAATAAAATAAATACGTACAATCGAAATTTTGCGGTGACGTTCGTCAGAAAAGCTGTTTGACGATGTTTACTGTATTAGTTTATGATTAACATCCGTCCAGTTTTATTCGCGAAAAGTACATGATGCCTTTTTGAATAACGATTGGTCAGTTTTCCTGATTGAAATAATGTGTAGCAGAACATATCAGAAAACTTATTGACTTGCGGTAGTTGATTTTAATAATCTTAACACTGCAGTGTAAAACATTGGGGTTCATAAATACAGAATATGTTCGCCACACAGAAATTTAATTCTGAAAACAATACTCAACGTACAGAAGACAAGGAATTGAACTACTCTAAGTTGATAAAAATTAAATGAAATAGTTGATGTTAGTGTACGTGCTTGTACACCGACAGCTTTAAGAAATCAAAAAGTGAAAACTTACAGAAACCTGGGTGCAACACTTATTGCAACGTAGTCCTATATGATGCACTGCGTTCCTCATGGTTTACTTTTAGCATGTGTTGTTCACAATATTGAGTGGAGGCGCGTGAAGACATTTATCTGCATTCCCAATATTTCATGTTTTAAATCAATATGATTTTTTCTCTTTACTGATAGGTTATTTCATTTAATTGTTAGGTTACCTCTTTAAGTCATTTGTGTTTTCCTAAAATACCGTAAACTCAAACATTTACATTTCTACTTAATGATTGGAGGCCAAAACTATTGATACTGCAACCACGCTTACGTTAGCGAGCATCTCAGGTTTGGTGAGATATGAACATTTATTTCACGAAGTGGTTAACTCGAACTGTTATTGGAATTCGGTTAAAAACATATCGAAATTATCCTTCTCGATCTCAACAACTGCTTGGAGACCTCTACCTTCCTACAAATTTTGCAAGAAACGAAATTGGGAAAATAAAATACCATTTTCAAAAGGTTACCAAACGATTCACAATTGAAAACCTTTGTTCAGTAAAAGTTTTCATACGTTTCCTTGAAAATAACTTTGAACGTGCAATTAGAACTGCGGTAAATTAAAAAATTACGTGAAAGTGTTACGTTTTGCCCAAACGCGTCACTCGAAGCGAACGCGTAGATGAATCTAGTTTGACATAACTCGTCAACTCAAACTCATCGCACAAAAATTTTAGTGTTTGCGGGCGGCCCAAATTGCAATAAGAACGTAAATAAGACCACACTAACGAGAAGTTTGGTCCATGGAGCCACGGTTTGGTCCTTGGAATGAATTTAACACTAAGAAATTCAAACGCTTCGCTTCAAAAATTGAATAAAATAATATATTTTATGTTAAGAAATTTGGTGTTGCGTTTGAAAAATTTATAAAATTAATAAATTTATTATTAAGAACTTTGCGTTCCGCTTATGAAACTAAAAAAAAAGAATACATTTTACACTAAGGCTCAGCTTCGCTTGAATAGCAAAGGGGGAATGTACGCAGCAAAGAACCGCAAAACTCACTTCCTCTCACAGGATACGAGTGACAGGCAAGGTTTTCGAGCGTTTCAGGCACGTCTTCACCTTACGATCGTCGAGAAGTCACTGAGGGATCCCTTGTGGGTACTCAATTATTATAATATTCTGTCACGGTTGTCGAACGCCATATTAGGCAGGGCTGTGGGTTGACCACTAGCTGAAAAAATAGTTGCGACCTTAGTTCGACTGAGCTGATAATATTTGTATCGATGCCAGCGCAACGTCGTATCAGATTGAAGGGCTATCAAAGGTGACAGCTGCCTAAGGGGATATTTTTATATTCTAGCTTGTCACGCATGGTTTTATTTTTTATTAGTGTTCGTGTGTATTGGTGTCTCGAGAACAAACAATCCGGTGCAAATGAGAATACATGTGACTAATGCGTTAAAAAGTTTTTCTAAAGAAGATAATCTGATGGATACGAAGCATGCAAACGTAGTCTAGCTGAAAATACTAAAATTTAAAATTAATAATTCAACTGCTTCCAATTGCGAGTTCAATTTTATTAGGAAATTTTTTCACAAATGAAGAGGTACTAAAAAGTACTGAAAGTTTTTCACTCCGGTTGGAAATGGAGTAATTGACTTCAAGGAAAAACAATCTATTTATTCGAACGGCTCGTTTGTAGGAGCATTGCTCTACGGATATTCATTCAACTACCACGAAGTGAAAACGAGATGTTTTTCCAAAAGACAAATACCGCTTCTTATGCAGTAAACAAATATAGCTGTTGCAAGCCCAGTAAGCAACCGCAGCCTCTCCTGCAGTAAACAATCTATGCTTCTCGTGTAGTAAAGAATCGCAGGTGATCACTCAATGAATTATCTCTACTTTTAATTAGTAAATAATCGCTGCTGCTCACGTAGTGCACAATTGCTGGGGCTCATGTAGTCAAAAATCATATATGATCAATCCGTAAATTATCCAAGCTTTCATGCAGTAAGCATTCACACGACATCACTTAGTAAACAATCGTTGTTGCTCATGTAGTAAAAAATTACAAGCGTTCATGTGGTTAAAAATCACAGAAGCTTTCATTTTGTAAACAAACACAGGTGCTTGCGTTGTAAACAATTCCAGGTGCTCGCGTATGAAGTAATCACAGTCATTTACATTGTAAACAATCACAGTTGTTAATGTAGTGACCCCTGATTAAATATATAATCGTGCTCACCATTTGCAGTGTTTTTAAATTTGAAAAAGACGAAATATCAGCCGGAAAAGATAGTTAAACTTGAACACCAACATTCTATGACAAAATACATTCTTTTTTATTGGAATGGAGAGCAATTAAAAATGAGTTAAAAATTAAGGAAGTTTAATTCGAAAAAATGGTAGTTTTCAAGCGAGTATATTTATGCATGCTGATGCGAGCATATGCTGTACCTATCACAATAGCATATATATATCACTACTCAAGAGAAAAGGTGTGAGACCAAAGTGTGTTTTATATTTAGAGCCAAAGTGCACAATTGCGATTGAAAAACTGTTGTTTATTATAGCATAAGAAGCGGAAACTTAGAATCTTTATAACAGTAAATCTTTGGATCCATAATTGACAAAATCTCATACTTATTCTTTGCGTCAAATTTTCTAACCTCACTTTGAATGAAATATTGGAATTTAGATTCAAATGAAATATTCTAATCTTACTTTGATTGAAATTATCAATTGAATCAAATGGTGTTCGTGTTCGATTTGGTGGTCAATAAGCAAATCTAAATTTTTGATTTAACTACTTCAAATTGCGTGTTCGATTTGGTAGTCATAAATGATCGAAACGTTATTAAATCTTAGAGATAATTATGTTGTGTTGCATTGGTTCTCTCTAGTGCTAAAAAAAACGAATATTGAATACTTTTCAATTTTGTCTCGAGGAGCAGTTTAATTTAATATTTAACATCTTGGCCGAAAGGGTCGTGAAAAATACAAAGGGGTTACTAAGTATGGCTAGCGGTAAAACTTGTTGGATTTAAAATTTTCAGGGTCTCACGATTGACGGGAACACCTGATCACTTGCTTCTAAAAGTTTTTGTCATTTTTGGGCATAAAAATTGGCAAACTTGGGGATAAAAATCACTGGTTTACAAGCGTTGGTCAGGTCGAGAAGAAACCGTTCTAGTGCTCTAGTGCTGAAAAACGGCTAGGCTAGGAAAAAATTAACTCTCAAGGAATAAATGCCATAACAATTAGGTGGTGGATAATTGCGAGGAGCTTCGAAATAGGTAAGGAGAAATAATTGAGACGAAAAAAGCTGCGCAAAAATTAGTGAGTGCAGTCAACATGTTCTTAGCTCTGTGCATCCCTTAAATTTAATTACGGTGAACGATATATGACTCATAATGTAAATTACACTGAGCAGCATACAAGTCATATACATAGTTAATTACGATGAGCATCGCCTAACGCATTTAGTTAATTAAGGTGAGCAATTTACAGCATATAGAGTTAATTATGATATGCAAGACATAGCTCATAATGTTAATCACGGTGAGCAACATATAGCAATAATATAAATTATGGAGAGCAACATAACTCACTAAGGATTGCAGAGGTCAATAATGAGGAAACACGCATCTTTGCTGTGGTCCCAGTGTGAAAAAATCCAAACATTTGACAATGAAAATTATGACAGTAAGCGAGTAGTAATAAAAGAGTTCGGTTAGACTGGCTGGGTCAGTTGCCAGAAGACGGAAAATTAACTATTTGAGAATGTTAATTTTGAGGCTGAATAGATAGTAATAATTCCAGATGATGGTTAACCTAGCTGGTCGATTTATAAAGGTTTTTCAAAAAATTCTTAATGAAGCTTCCCAAAATAATCAATTTTAAAATAATATTTTAAAGTAGAACATTAACTGATTTTAAGACTACTAGTAATTCTTCAGAAGTACTATGAAAGCTGTTGAGGAAAACCGTTAGCTAAATTCAAAATTTGCTTAAAAAAAATAAGTGTGTGTGGAATTTTTGTCCTGCAGTTTTACAGAATGTTTACATCTAAAGAATAAAATTCAACAGATATTCACTAATCAGTTACTTTGAAAACATTCTATAAATATTAATTTTATGATTGACAAAATGTTTACAATGAACTAACATAAGAGAGTTATCTTTCGAAAAGAGCTTAATTGAACTCATTAGTTAAAAATGTACTTGGCTAGCAGAATATTCTAGTTAGCAATATTTGCAGCATGTATATTTTTTTTTACGCGTGTGGTATAAATACAAATATATTTCCTTCCTATGTGCAGCACATATATATATATATTTAGATATATATACATATATATGTACTAGAACATTGTAAATATTGTTTGTTGTATGTTATTTACATCCCCAGAGGGTGCAACCCAATTTTCAGTAACCATCGAGCGCGTTGGTGTCTGACTGACGTACAAAAATGACTGGCAGAGGGACCATCAGTATCAGTGACGTGCCCATCACTCAAAGGGCAAGCAGGCTTCTCTTATTTATAATGAGCGAGCGTAGCATAGGTTCTGAGAAGCAAAAGGATTTATCGCTAAAAATATTGTGGAGCTTTTTATTAGTTATTTCCTTGGTTAAGATTTAAGCTCATAGGTAATCAATTTAAATCTACAAACTTAGCGTATATTTTTAGGGGATGATTTTACGCCACAATTTGTAAAACGTTCTCAAGGCTAGATTATAATTGATTGTTCATGCCTAGCTCATATTTTTAGTTATAGTGTCTGACTAATTTGCGTTTTCCTAGTTTTATATGCCATAGACTGAATAAAATCGATCACGAATTCTGGCAAAATTTTCCTTTGAATCAGCGACATAAGACGATCTAGTGAAATTTTGCTCGCGGTACTTGTTTAATGATGGAGGCAAAATACTCACTATCTCAAGCTCATTTTATATTTCTGAGTCTCCAAGTATTTTCCTCTCTCAATATTCGTAAGTTTTGTTGAAAATAAGGTTCCTGAAGCTATGCAAAACATAGAAGCTGATCTAAATACTTTACAATTCAACTGTAGATTCACGAGCTGTGTTTTCTTGGGCACGTCAGTAATAGGAACGAAAAGCAATTTACGTGATTTATTTCGTAATCAAATATAGTTTAATTTCAAATCCATGATAGAGACGGTCACAAGCTAGATGAAAAAACCTACATTTTCATATTTCTGTTCATGGCATTCAAGTGGAGTTGATATTCAAACAAAACACGCTAGATGAAAAGGCGTCAACCAAATTCAAGCGTATTTGGGGCATATTTTATACGCCAAATCCCTCATAAACAATTTAAAGAATTTATTTACCACATGCGATACAGAAGTAGATGGCTTCTTAAAGAATGCTCTACCAATCAAGCCTGGTACATATCATCTTGTACATGTGCGCTGGTCAATTTGAGTATAGATATTTGCGGTGAAGCAAGAATGAAAACCAGAATTAATTTAGACTTCCCCAAGACTTCCGTAAGTGCGCACTGCGGTGTAGTAATATGGCCCGCGGCTGGCTCCTTGAGCGGGCTCTGCTGCTGATAATATACTAAAAGAGGACGTCTCTGGCTGATTGGCCACAGGCGAACGTACGATAACTTCTCAGCTTCGGTTCAGGAAATGGCTTTCACGGCACAGAATTGTAAAATAAATACGCTAGGAGAGGGAGGAAGATGACGTTATTCTTTCATTACGCATCCTTGAAAGAGAAATAGGGGTTGATTTTTTTTTCACGCAAAGGTATTATTTATAGCTAGTGGATTGTTCGAAATATAATAAAACTATGCATGGGATTCGATTTCCTATTGACTCTCCACAGTAAACTCAACAACGCTTCCTGTTAGACTGTCGTGGGTTTTAGTTCACTGTTATTTAAGTAAAATTCTAGCTTGTTTCGGATTTTTCTCTCTTCCACGGCAAAGATGTAGAAAAACTTCGACCTTTCCCTTGAGCGCTCTGTTACCTGCTCTGTCTTGTTCAATTGTTATTCTTTTTAATGCAAAATGTCTGTGATGTTGTCCGTGCTTACCTCAGAAACCATAAAAATTGCATTATTCCTTCGTATAATTCTGATAAAATAGCTTTAGATTATATAAAGAGAACAACCATTCAGGGAGAGACGAACTGAATCATTTTTATAACTTAGCTCACATTACAGACTCAGTAGCTGACTAAAGTGTTTAAAGTTTAAAAACCAGATTTTCCGTCGTTTTCCAGCCGGTGCTGATAGAAGTAAACTTAGACAAATCAAATGCTTCTTCCAGTAAATTATCAGCTTACGCTGAATTCAATTTAAAAAAGAAGCCTCTAGTAACGAGTGATCAAACACGAGTGACAATTTGAATAGTACAAAATCTCGTGAACTATATAAAAAAAATAAATGTTGGTGATGTTAGTTTTTTGTTTAGTTAACCAGATTTTGTACTATTCTAAATTGTCACTCACGTTTGATCACCCTGTAACTGCAGAGTTTTGGCCACCGCATCTTGGGGTTCCATTTTCCCGAGAAGTTGACGAGGGTTCAAGGTCCCGCGCTCCGTGTTTCTTCCCTTTGTGAAAAAAGGGAATTTGCCACAGTTCTCCACCCGTCCCAGGTTCATGAAATGGGTACTGGCTAGACTAGGATTGCATTGCATCATGACATCAATGACTGGGATTTGGAAAAATCAATGCTTGAATTTGGTTAAAATTTAAAGTATTTTGGTCAAGTGACCGTATCTGAATGATGTTTTAGGGAATAAAATTCTTCCAGCGAGGAATGATCGCTTCTGGTTTGATGCAGGATCTCTTTAATCAACTGTAGGTTGCTAAAACCTTGCAAGAATTTATTAGAATCGTAAGTTCTCTAATAAGATTGGTAGAGAATATTTTCAAAGTATAAACGGTGGTCAACATGTAATTTTAATTTTGCTTTGATTGTCATGCTTCTTAACTGTGTTTCTTTTTTTCGATCAGTATAAATTAACAGTAACCTAAAACGAATTGTTCTCAATTACTTTAAAAAAGATTGCTAGGAACAGTACATTCTCTTTTAGTTATTGGTGTAAAAATTTTGCTTGCACCACTTTTAACAGCTTTTTGTAATTTTGGAAAAATTTATAACAGCTTATTGCAACTCTTGCATAGCTTCATACGGTTATTTATAATTTTTATAGCTTCTAAAACTTGTACAGCTTCTTAAAGCTTCCCAGCTTGTTTTACAGCTTCTTCTTGTTCAGCATTTCAGCATCTAACAGCTTCTTATATGTAACTCTTCAGTAAACTTCCTCATTTAAACAATTCATTATTCCGACTGGTAGAACAGTATCAATTATGATAGTACAACTCACAGTCCCGCAGCTTATACCAAAAATCTTATCTTGATTTGATGATTTATTGCTTTACTAGTCATCTAATGACCCATGAATTTACTGTTTACGAACTTATTGATTCACTATTTGCTTGTTTATTTATTTATCGCTAATTTGCTCACGGATTCAATATTGTTTACTCGTAAATTTTTTACGCATCTGCTAATGCAATAGACTTTTACTTACGCTTGGATTCACTTGTAAATCATCCTAGGACAAGTTGTGATCCATGAACCAGAATGCGTAAGAAATTCAGCCATCTACCTTATAATTATACGTAAAAAACTACAGCTTATGGCACTGAGAGATCATGAGGCATGGTCATCCCTTTGAATTAAAATGAATTAAAATATTTTTATTCTTTATTTTGTATTTATTCCGTAGCTACGAATCCTTCCGTTAACTCGTTCGTTAACTAAAGTCGATACTTGTTCCGTTTTGTATTAAGTGAAATGTTATCCAGGATTCTGATCTGATAATCGCCTAATTGTGGCACTTTCAATAGGGGTAGGGGAAGGGGGTTTGGGGGAGGGTTGCAGACATTAATTATCAGCAATCTTTTCACTCTTTCACATAAAACGGCGACTGAACTGGCCCCCTCAGCTCAACATTTCAGGGAGGAGGGGGGCTGCATGACCTCCGTGGCACCCCCTCCCTGGCTGCGCTGCTGTGTCACAGTCTTTAACAAAAATGAGCAGTGAGCTGGAAGCTTCCAGTTACCTCGGTCAGACGACACCAACAAGAGGGTAAGGGCAACAGAGGCAATAAATGGAGATCACACGGCATGGTTAGCTAGGAGGTTATTTTGGGAATCCCTCACAAATGTTCTTCCTTTTTTTGAATAAATATATCTATTTTGGAAGTTTGCATATTTTAACTGACGAGTTAGGTACATAAACATTGATTTAGCTGTAGTAACAGCTCTACAAGTTAAATTTGAAAACAAGGTCCTCATGAACATTGTAGTAAATGAAACATATTATACACACAGCATAATATGTTTCATTTATTACAATTTCCATGAAGACCTCGTTTTCAAATTATCCGAATCTAATAGCGATGAAGCGACACTAACACGCTCCTTACGTGTAAATTTCAATTGTGCAAAGCGTGATCATTATTTAATTGCACTTTAAACATCGCTAAAGAGGCAGAAAATACCTTCTATTCTTTGACACCTTTGACGGGGAATTCTGAGCCATATGAGATATTTTCGTCCCCCATTATGCTCTCCTCTTCGTTCTTGGCTGTCAAAAGCAACGATCTCCGCTTGTCTCTTCCCTCTAAATTTAACTGCAGCAAAAAAATTCGATGACCAGAGACCGCTGACAGCCGTTACAGCCACGCCCACGCCTGTGTTTTTATCTTTCTTCCTTTTCATTACGTTTGTGGATTACTCATGCTTTTTTTCCGCTCACTTGAAAAGCATTTGCTTGTCGCTTATGCCAACTGCTCTCGCTTGTTGCCCGTGCGAGTTATTCTTGATTCCCGTACAGATAATTTATTCTTGTTTCTTGTCCGTGCCAGTTACTCTTGTTTTTTCTTTTACCCATTCCTTTTTTGTTACTTTTGTTATGTACATTACTTTTCTATATTACACACGCACGTTATTTATTCTCTAAAATTCTTATTAATCTTCTTCAATGCAAATGATGATTGCTACCCCTATTTACTCATTCTAAATACGCTTCTTTACCTTCGCTACTCATTTCTCTTTCTTATTAAATACTAAGAGTAAATCTCCTCATAGGGCATGCACATTCCCAACGATCTCTCCCTCACTTCTTTCAGCACATACCGAGAACACTTTTCATCGCCTCAAAGAAGTCTTTTTGATTTCAAAATTATTCGTTGTCTCTAACATTTTAACTGTGACTTCAAAAATTCCTAGTTTTATTTTGTACTGATCTTTGACATAGCTTTTCGCCGATTGTTCAGACTTGAGCAAGTTCTTATATAAATTCCGTTAAATCGCAGGAACTAACAAAAATGCCAACGAAGGCATAGTTTATCCGTAAAATTGGTTCATGATTTTGATACTGGTGCAAATAATCAGCGCTTAACAAAGTCGGCGCTGTTTTTAGCCGACCTCGTTTTTCTAACTTGCTACTCTATTCACAGTTTTTCCGAATGTTTAAAAAGCTCTCAATGGTTAAGAACGATGCATTCTGCTCAAAGCTATCTCATTCACCTACAATGCGTTAACGTTTCAGTTTCTTTGAACTGGTAAAAAATCGCTCTCATGTCTAGGTCTTCAATGAAGACTTTCGACGCATAAATGTTTAGTCAAAGAGGGCAAACAAGGAAGGATTTTCTGAGTGAGTCAAGGATTTTAAACTTGGAGGGACGCTCCATAATCCTTTGCTTTGTTCTTGTTCTTCATGGGCTGTTGAGACTTATTCGGATGCAATTTTTCAAGAAAGTAAAGTAGAAGATGAAAAAGAATGGATTCAGATCCACCAAAAGCTCAGAGCACGATCGACAATTATGTAAAATATGGAAACTTGACTTTGTCGAAGCAAAAACTCGGGGAATGTATAATGCCTTCGAATCATGTCGGTCAGGAGTAATAAAACATAAGTGTGTGATAGTCAATCTCTTAAATAATTTTGAATGAGTGTGACACCATATGACAATGACCTAAAGTGAGATAATGAAACAAAATCCTCCAGGAAAAAATGTTTTCAGGGTAATGTTCGTTACAAAACACTGTTTTATAAAGGGATAAAATAAACCATAATTGAGATGAATAAAAACTAAATAATTAGAAGCACTTGCGGTGGACAATGCCAGGGCCAGACTCGTCGTACTCTTCCTTGGTGATCCACATGGACTGGAAGGTGGAGAGGGAGGCCAGGATGGAGCCACCGATCCATACGGAGTACTTGCGCTCAGGAGGAGCAATAATCTTGATCTTGATGGTGGAAGGAGCGAGGGAAGTGATTTCCTTCTGCATGCGGTCAGCAATACCAGGGTACATGGTGGTACCACCAGAAAGGACAGTGTTGGCGTACAGGTCCTTACGGATATCAATGTCGCACCTCATGATGGAGTTGAAGACAGTCTCGTGGATACCAACGGATTCCATACCCAGGAAGGAAGGCTGGAAAAGAGCCTCAGGGCAACGGAAACGTTCGTTGCCGATGGTGATGACCTGACCATCGGGAAGCTCGTAAGACTTCTCAATAGATGAAGACACAGCAGCAGTTGCCATCTCACCTTCGAAGTCCAGGGCAACATAGCAAAGCTTCTCCTTGATATCGCGGACGATTTCACGCTCAGCGGTGGTGGTGAAAGAATAGCCACGCTCAGTCATGATCTTCATGAGGTAGGCGGTGAGATCGCGACCAGCCAAGTCCAGACGAAGGATAGCGTGGGGAAGAGCGTAACCTTCATAGATGGGGACGGTGTGAGTCACACCATCACCAGAGTCAAGCACAATACCGGTGGTACGGCCAGAGGCGTACAGGGAAAGTACAGCCTGGATAGCGACGTACATGGCAGGGTTACCGAAAGTTTCAAACATGATCTGAGTCATCTTCTCACGGTTAGCCTTGGGGTTCAGGGGAGCCTCAGTGAGTAAAGTTGGGCACTCCTCGGGGGCAACGCGGAGCTCATTGTAGAAGGTGTGGTGCCAGATCTTCTCCATGTCATCCCAGTTGGTGATGATACCGTGCTCGATGGGGTACTTCAGAGTAAGGATACCTCGCTTGCTCTGGGCCTCATCACCGACGTAGGCGTCCTTCTGACCCATACCGACCATGACACCCTGGTGACGGGGGCGGCCGACGATGGAGGGGAACACAGCTCGGGGAGCGTCATCACCGGCGAAACCGGCCTTGCAGAGACCAGAGCCGTTGTCAACGACCAGTGCGGTGGTATCGTCGTCACACATTTTGTAGTTTTATGGGTTTGTCTGAAACAGAAGTGTTGACACAGGTAAACGTTTGACAAATGAAGATAAACGAGATTAGAAACCTAGTCTCAACGTAAAATCTTGATCATTGGCAGAGGGCGATGCAGTGAAATAATGAACGCATAATGTGTTTGAAACGTTCAAGGCGCTTCAGGATCGATGGGAATACCCTACAAGGTTGCTTACTCTGTATGAAAAGTATCCCTACGCTTATGAGTTAGTATTGCTGTCCTACGAAGCCCTATTATAAGATTTTATCAGTTGGCGAAAGAAAGTTCGCTAAATTCAAGCGCAAGCGGTTAAAATTGAATTTTGAAAACAATTTAAATTTCTTTTCTTAATACTCAATCAGTAAATAGACTTCATAAATAGACAGACTTTTATGGATTATAGCATTCAGTCCGTAATTAACGGTTTGTCATCGTCTGAGTTTGGAGGATCTACTCTCTGTAGAGAAACCTGTACGTCGTGAAGACCTTGTAAGGAGTAAGTGAAAATTTTTAGGTCATTAACAGAATTGATGTAGGGGCGGATGCAATTTTCGTACAGCTTTAATATCTCCGAAATATTTAGCGTCTCTGATGTTAAATAAGACTCACGTACTGTACAAGTGAAAGGAACAACTATTCTTTCATCCGCCATGAGAGTTGTGCACAAATGAACACTTTAAGTTTAGAAACGAGCATGCTCAAAATAGCAGAGAAGGTGCCGAAAGCTCCCATAGGTTTAGCACTGCTGGAATTAGAATATTCAGTCAGTCAATTGATACGCTCTTTCAAAGTTATTCGACCGGGTTCCATCTGAAATAGATTTAGGAAAAGGTTCAATTAAGGCGTTCACGATATGTCTTCGTTTTTTATTCCTTTTAAGACGACAGGGACGGCCTTGTAAGACGACAGGGTACTTTTGATTTTAAATATAGAGTTTACTGCTTATATTGTTAGCTGATTCTCGGATCAGGAAAGTGATGGTGTCGAGCATGCGAAATTCTTTGCATACTCTACTCACGCATTCTTCCTTTTTCTGCGCCATTTAAAAATGGGAATGAAAAACTTTTACCCTGAAAAGCGCACTAATATGAAGCGGGCAGTATACGAGTAGAGTAAAGTACTTCCATTAACAAAATAAAATATTGGTAAAAAAGTAATGATTCCGTTGTGCGAAAATGGTATAGCGCTCAAGCGGAGTAATTTAGTATTGCTTGCTTTCTGCAATTTGGTTTGTGCCATATATGATACGAAGTGCAGGAAAGAGTTAAAGCATAGGTCTTTTTACCTACATGCCCCAACAACCCGATACGTGTGGGGTTACTAGAGGCAGTGGTCAAGGAACGTGCTGTTTTCAAGTAATATTTCCTCTCACGTTGATGAGATTATTATTGAGTAGATGGATAGGATAGTATAAAGAGAAAGATGGTATCCTTCAGAACAGGAGGGTAGTTTTGAGAGGAAGCTAGTCTTTCTGTCGAGAAGGAAGGCATCCCAGTCTAACTTTTTCGCCACCTGCATGCATGTTTTTCGCCACCTAAGCGATTTAAGCAATTTAATCGCTTAGGTGGCGAAAAACATGCATGCAGGCGGCGAAAAAGTTAGACTGGTATGTTTAAGGGGAAGATTATCCCTTTTTGGAGATCGAGGATAGCCGAACTGTAGGGGAGGAGGGTAGTCTTTGGCACGGGATAATCCTTCTATCGAATAATAGGATAATATAATGCTGGGTTGAAATGACCCAAGTCAGCTGTTCCTTTTAAATAAAATTTATGCTTGAGTTTATATGATAATATTAAGAAATTAACTCTAAACATTGAAAATATAACTAGGATTTAATACAGAATAGAAAACGTATTTAATTGCATGCTGAGGGCAATTCAGAATAAAGTTTTAATACAAATCAAATTTTAAGCACGTTTGACACTCTAAGCTCTGAGTTTGCTTTTAATGCATTTTAGAAGAATATGACATCTTTCAGAATTCATATATACAAAAAATAGAAATGGCTGTAAATAAAGAATCACCCTTAACTGCAACACAATCATCGATAGAGGGAACGTACGTGTACGTTAATTTATTGAAGTTAAAAGGTTTATTAGCAGGTTGAGATTTTCTGCGTTTTTGGAACGCGTTGCCAAATGCGCGATGGCGTGTGTCGAAGCAAGAGTTCAAATGAAGAGTTTTGACGTAGAATGAGGTGATTGTGCTCCAAGTGTAAGTAACGCGAGCAGTTCACATGCCTTTAGTTGTATGTAAAAAATTCCCGTTTTTTAATAAGACTTACCTAGAAAATCAATACAATTTGTAACTGGGAAACTGACCGTCAGATCTTTTCAAGACTTACATATCGAGGTAAAATAGAAAATCAGAAGCGATGTGTGGGATTATTTTGACACTCAGCACTTTGTTGTAAAAAAAATTCATTACTTTCAAACGCATGTTAGTAAATAATTTGAAAATATTACTAGTATTTCATTACGTTAGTTAGCCTAACTCTCTCTCACAAAATAAGAATTATTAAACATGAGCACAAAATAAAAGTTATTTCGTGTCTCAGGGAATGAGGCACGAAGGCAAAGATTTTTCTTCATTAAGGAAACGTAAAAATAGCGCATCATTACTGTCACGAGAAGCACTTGTCTCTCTTGAAAGATGTGGGATAAGATAAAAGTATTTTCAGAACTGCACTTCGTACATACTAAGGGAATAGGTCTTGAAAGGCGAGAAATGAGTTAAAAATATTTTCAGAACTGCACATCGTAAAGCTAAGTGAACAGGTCACGTCTAAATTGAAACGCTATTTCTCCCAAGAGAACACGAAAGCGTACTGCAAGCTAAGTGAATAGTTTGAGAGATATGGGATGAGAGAAAAGTATTTCCAGAACTGCACTCTGTAAAAACTTCTCGAATAGGTGACACCTAAGTTGAAACGCTATTTCTCCCAAGAGAACACGACCTTCAGAACGCACTGCAAAGCTCACAATATTCACCTGCCACAAAGACTGCTATGTTCCTCCTCCTCGCCTCAAAGGGTGACTGGTGCTCGTTAAGCGATGCCCGCCCAATATATGCAAGATGATGGGTATTTTAGTCAGCCCCTTAAAAGGCAGTTTTGTTTTTTCGCTGACCACCAACCTCCTCCACCTACTGACATCTTCGGCCTCTGACGTTTCTCCCCTCGGCCACCCAATGACAGACTGACGTGTAAAACACAGCTCTCAAAAAATAATGTCTGCTAAGAGGACCTCGACGTACGGAATGACACCGCAAAAGCCGGCCTGGTTTGAAGTGCTAGTGAGCAAGCAAACACCCACGGCACTCAAGAGTCAGTTTTACCGCCGTTCATTATTTGAAGTTAAGTATCTTCTACGAGGGGAAAAGCATGTGTCGTAATTACTCGTACTTGTTAATTCTAATTACTCCATTCTGATCAAGTTCATACTTGTTTGGAACTAATTCTTCAGTAATTATTTGATATGTAATCATTTGCACGCGAAAATGTTTTAATTTTGGATTTCGATTTAGCACATGCAAATAGGAATTTTCCAGAAAAACAGTGACATGTCATTATTCAAAGCACAATTAAAATTTCAGAATCAGGTTATGTATTCCTCAACTTTGAAAACGAAGCTTGAAAACTCTAAATCCTCACATCTTAATACAAATTATTTTCGCTCACAGTCGTTCTCACGATGTTTTTACTATATATATATATAAATATATATATATATATATTCTTTCATGCTTCCTTAAAATGACGATTGATATATTATTTCCTGGCGTCAAAAATTGCGAAGTTTTATGTCATGTATATGTAAACTGTAAAAAGTGTTTTCAACCCACAATGAAAATGCATCGTCCATGAAATTGTGTTATCTCTTATAATTATCATTACATGTATTATCAAATGTAGATTAAGCAAGATTAGGAGTACATAGCCCTCAATCATTTCTTATTGACTAATGGCATGAGTATTAAAATACTCGTGTACGGGTGTGTATCATCAAAGTGTATTAACTTTAAGATATTTTAAAAACCAATGATGGTACTTTTGTACCATCTCTATTGGAAATAAAGTGTTTTTATTTTTATTTTTATGTCGGCTGGATTGGTTTTTGATTACGATAAGGACTTAAACTTATGTCAACACATGGACATTTCCTGTTCTGTACGATGGAGAAATAGTGAGGAATATATGAAAGCGATATACCTATTTAATCATAAATAAGTTCAGTGAGGATAAAAGTTTCTGAGACTAAAAGTAGGTCTCTCGATATTGATCTTCTTCTTGTTTCAATCAGTTTCACGTACACGTTCCCTAGTATGGATTATGATTAAATTATTTATTAGCGATATTCGTAATGTCCAGTTGTCTTGAACTTTCGATTATCTTATTACAAATGAAAGCTCATCATTGCTATGCTTTCAAAGTTCTAAAGAAATATTTCCTTAGAGTAGAAGTAGTGCACCGCATATTATTAATGATATGTACAGTGAACATCAGCGCGTAGGTTCAACCCAAAGGTAATTGATAATCAACGTTGTAGAATATTTCTTGCATGTTTAATGTACGGCCATCACTGATGAGATTTCTTTGCCGGGACTTAAACTAAATAGTCATCGATCGATATATTTGAATCCTGGTTGATCGATTCAAATTCAAAGGAATGTCTGATCTTTATTTTAATCATTTACGTTTTCAAAGGAGAAAAAGTATTTTTTTAATGGCATTTCGAAATTACGTAAGCCGCCATTTGCAATTCATTTTTGCAATCTTCTCAATTTATCAATTATATTGGCTGACTTATATATGACAAATTTTTCAAAAAACTATCTTACTTCAGCACAAATCCAGCCACAAAAATATCATTGACTTGAGAATTGCTAAAACCGAATTTACAACTGTATGCAATTTTGGTCTACCTTCAATATTGTAAGGTTTTGTTTTTTAGAATAAATAGCTGGCGTTGTTTGAAAAAACTGAAATATCAAGTATATAATTTAGCTGGAATTGGCATCAGACTGACAGACGGGATGCAATATAAGAATTTTACAGGACTAAAATAGCATACGAGGTTTTGATGGTTTTAAGGCAGTGATGTTTTATGAGGTTTTAAGGCAGAGAGGCCAACAAATAATTTTTATAAAAAGGAAGATGTTTCACACTTCGGGCGAGCTAATGACACTAAAATTTAGAATGGACAATGAGCTTCTAGCGTCAATTTCCGCCATTTATAGTCATTTAAGGAAATAAATTAAAGGTAACATTTTATATATTCAAGCTGCATGCCAATTTCGGGAGAGAAACTTAATGTAACTTTAGTCATAAATTCTAAACTTTATTAATGGTTTGAACGAGCTTCCCATTTTCCCGAGCCAGTTTCGTAAGTTTCATGGAGTGTGAGTGAAAACGTGCAATCTGTTCTAGGAGGCAGAGCCTACAGTTCAATTCCAGACTATTGTCTCCACCGGAAATCTTGTCATATTCTGATCTGAGTTCTATTAAAACCTGGTAAGAAAAGAGGTTCAGTCCAAATTTTGCACCATAAGGAAAGGCAGAAGTTCCCTAGCGGAAACTTTATAATTCTGAAGGGTTTTGTGTGTACGATATAAGCCTTCCATTTATAATGACTACCCGTCTGAAAAAAAGGAAATGTGACACGTAATATTTCATTGGTAGAGTCGGAGGCAATCCAGATTATACACAACAATTGAGATATTTTTAATTTATCAATATTATCACTTCAAAAGCAGATTCCATGGACCTAAAACCATCTATCACTCTTCCCAATTCTGAAAAGTGGTTCCCTCTTCGTATTTGCAAACGACCAACAACTTCCCCGAGGCTGCTTGTTTTGAAGACAACATCTATGAACTCGAAGCTTCTACAGACTTCGTCCTCGACTGATGGTTTTTTTTGTTTTGTTAGACATTTTACCTTATTTGCGAATCTTCATACTTATTTTGTTCTACTACTTCCGTCACTGGGCTTCAAACCTCAACGAAACATAACTAAAAGTTGTGAAGGTGCTTCAAACGATCTATAGTTTATTTTGCCCCTTACTTAATTCTTGCATTTGGGTCAACAACTAAAACTTGAACTATTAAAAATTGGAAAGCGCAAAGTGATCATACATCATTAAACTATTCACTCAGATCTCCTAATGTCCCGAGCGTTATTTGGGAGACAATTTTGAAATTAGATTGCGATGTTTTCGAATTTTTTTCTTCGTGGCCACGAATGGTCGCGTAAATTGGCGAGACCATTAGAATGACACAGTGATTCATAGTTTATATTAAATCTTTTATGCCCTTGCCTCGATAAGGGACCATAAAAATTCGGGTATACCCTCTTTCAGGATCGGTAGTTTTTATTTGTAACATTTTTTAGAGAAGAAACTCTAAGTGGTCAACATCATTATTACCGTACGTAGATGTGTCGATAAATGTGTCGATTAACTTTTGATTTTTTTTCTGGAGTGTCACAACACGAAGATCAATTACTGGAAGTAGAATAAAGATACTTTACCATTTTCAATCTGTCTTTCAACAGTTTTAACTTGGACATGTCCAATATTTTCAGCAATATTGATCCTACTGAAGTTTCACAGTATACGAGTAGTAAAGAGGTGAGCGTTTTCCATAGAATTATTCATTTTGCTTTTTATTGAAGCATTCCATTAATTTTACTTTTCCTGAAGTAATGTTTACCAAATTTTTAACCTTATTTGAACGTGATCGTGAACGCTACAGGTGTTAAGAACTCATCAGTGAAACTTTCACCAAACGCGCTTACGTTGAAATAAGTTTAATTGTTAATGAACCGGTAAAACTGCGACACATGCGAAACTGAGAATAACAGTTAAAATTCTTTCGGATCTTGCAACATGTTTCTTGGTATGCATTCAATTCTTCTAAAACTAGCGCCATGAGTCCCGTTAGGGGTTTATTATGCGCTCTGTAGCGTGTTGGTCACAACCCAACATCGGAATGGCCCAATATCATCTGTGGGCTACGTCTAAAATGATTTGAAAACAATACGGCTTACTTTTATGTTTATTTGAAATTAGGTTTTGAACTTTGAAAGTATTTTGAGGAGTCTAAAAGAACATCTCTTGTCTTCACACAAACCATGTTCTTCGTGTTGTAGAAGAAGATACACAGGAAACGAACTCTGATCTCGTTTGCAGGTTAATGAGAATGATGTAACAAGAAATTCATTTGATCTATCAGAAAAAACAGTTTAATACGAGTCTCGTTTGCCGTGGGGCAAATGATAATGCAAATTTATTAAAACGAAGAATGACCGAAATGACATTTTATGACCGAAATGGCGGAGCAGTTTAAATTAGCTGAAAATTAACGTAAACCAATTTAAAAAAAATATTGAAATATGAGGCAAAATCCTTCATAATTAAACTAGGAGAGAGTTCATAATTCTGAAAGTGTAAATGATGGTTGAGAAATAAGAGACACAATGAATTGAGTGCAGAGGATTTTAGATGAGGCTACAATAACGAAGATCTCTTAGAAGCACTTGCGGTGAACTATACCAGGGCCAGATTCGTCATACTCTTCCTTGGTGATCCACATGGACTGGAAGGTGGAGAGGGAGGCCAGGATGGAGCCACCGATCCATACGGAGTACTTGCGCTCAGGAGGAGCAATGATCTTAATCTTGATGGTGGAAGGAGCAAGAGTGGTGATTTCCTTCTGCATGCGGTCAGCAATACCAGGGTACATGGTGGTACCACCAGAAAGGACAGTGTTGGCGTACAGGTCTTTACGAATGTCAACATCACATTTCATGATGGAGTTGAAGACTGTTTCATGAGTTCCACACGACTCCATTCCCAGGAATGATGGCTGGAACATTGATTCGGGAGCGCGGAAACGTTCATTGCCGATGGTGATGACCTGCCCATCAGGAAGTTCATAAGACTTTTCTAAGGAAGAAGAAGCAGCTGCTTGAGCCATCTCACTTTCGAAGTCCAGGGCAACATAGCAGAGTTTCTCCTTGACGTCCCTGATGATTTCACGCTCAGCGGTGGTGGTGAAGGAGTAGCCACGCTCAGTCATGATCTTCATGAGGTAGGCGGTGAGATCGCGACCAGCCAAGTCCAGACGAAGTATAGCGTGGGGAAGAGCGTAACCTTCATAGATGGGGACGGTGTGGGTCACACCATCACCAGAGTCAAGCACAATACCGGTGGTACGGCCAGAGGCGTACAGGGAGAGCACAGCCTGAATTGCGACATACATTGCAGGCATACCAAACGTTTCAAACATCATTTGAGTCATTTTTTCGCGGTTGGCTTTGGGGTTGAGAGGAGCCTCAGTGAGAAGAGTAGGAGACTCTTCAGGGGCAACGCGGAGCTCATTGTAGAAGGTGTGGTGCCAGATCTTCTCCATGTCATCCCAGTTGGTGATGATACCATGCTCGATGGGATACTTCAGAGTAAGGATACCTCGCTTGCTCTGGGCCTCATCACCGACGTAGGCGTCCTTCTGACCCATCCCGACCATGACACCCTGGTGACGGGGGCGGCCGACGATGGAGGGGAACACAGCTCGGGGAGCGTCATCACCGGCAAAACCGGCCTTGACTAATCCTGAACCGTTGTCGCATACTAGCGCCGATGTTTCGTCGTCACACATGTTGGTGGATGCTGATGAAAGATTTGAGCGTTAAAATTTCACAAATTAACAATTTAATTAACAAATGATTTGGAAAATGAATAATTTAGAAGCCTCTGAACAAACGAGTGGCTATTTTTTATTGCTCATATTCAGTAGCTGATGTTCCTACAAATATTCCAGTCTGAACAGTCACTGGACTTTGAATAAAAGACCGAATGTTGTCTTACGCAGAAAATATTTTACAAAGTGTATTAGTAATGAATGGTGAAGTAGGTTCTCAAAAAGTAATCATTGTTTTCTTACGTTTTTGGAACCAACTTCACTATTCATTACTGGTATATTTTGTGAACAATTTTTTTTTGCATTAAAAACATTTTTGTTTTTTACTCAAAATACGATGAGTGCTCATGCTGAGAAATTTGTCCGAGCTTTATTTGACAATCATACGTATTCATGGGGCAATCATTTTGTCAAAAAATTAATTTTGGGGGTTTCACATGGTGTGACGTACCTAAATATGCTTAAAATACTTGGGTACGTTCATATTACTGGATTCAGGTTATAGATTTCATTAAAACTTCTGAGTAGTTATTTTATTGGAACTTATATGGAGTACAATGTTGCTGGAGCATAATTTTGCTTGATTCAATTTATAGATCTAAATTAAAATTCAGATTAGTGTATTTGTACTCAAATGGAGTACAATTTACCTCCTTCCAAATGAATGAATATAACCTCTACCTCTGCAGAGGTCTTATCATCTGCAGTGTGTGCATAGCATGTAATGTTTTGTGACTGTGAAAAGTTTACTGTCGTATGACGTTGAAGTAAAAATGTAACTTTGGAAGTCAAATTAATTTTAGAAGTAAAATAAATTTTTGACGTAACTTAATTTTTCAAGTCAAATCTGAAGTAAAATAAATTTTTGACGTAAATTAATTTTTGAAGCAATATAAATTGTTGACGTAAATTAATTTTTGAAGTAAAATAAATTTTTGAAGTCAAATTAATATCTGAAGCAAAATAAATTTATGACGTAAATCAATTTTTGAAGTAAAATAAATTTTTGACGTAAATTAATTTTTGACGTAAATTAATTTTTGAAGTCAAATTAATTTTTGAAGCAGAATTTTCCAAATTTTCCAAGTGGGAATTTTAACTAGAGAGTGCTCGTGCTTCAGAATTATTGGGATTAATGTGGACTAGTACGTATGATCAACATTTGGCTTTGTATAATGCTCAGAGTGTTTGATTCGTTTGACTAGTACGTATGATCAACATTTGGCTTTGTATAATGCTCAGAGTGTTTGATTCGTTAACGATAAAGTGAATTATTTAACATAAAAAATCTTGGAGGACCGTGGGCTTAAAGTCACAAATTTTCTTTATAACACAGAAAACTGGTAAAAAAGTTGCGATCAAAACAGAAGAAGTAAATTTTTGCAGGGAAATGACTCTAGGTTTTCTGCTTGTGGTACAACAGACGCTGAAATTCTTCTGAAAAATCTTTTGTAAGGTCATTTAAATAAATCATGAAATACAATTGACCGAAATTCATCCAACGGATCTATTGCTTTTCATGATGTTTGGGCTATTCCCTTTAAAATAATTGTGCTCGATCTATTTAAAATTTCCCTAAATGTAGTACTTTCTATCTTTCTCAAGTCGTTAACATATATGAAAGTGTGGTGTTATTTCATAAGTTGACACTTTAATACTAATTTAGATAATTTATTATTTATTGAGGCAGATTCAATACGTTTTCATTTGATTTAATTAATTCACCTACAGTTTTATTTACTAAAACGAAATATTTGCTAGTAAATGTAATCAACTAACAATATTGACAATAATCCAATGATTTAATTCAGTTACTATATATGTTTTTCCGCCTGAACAATACATTTTTTTTCTACATGGATTCAGTATGGTTTATTGGATTACAAAGTTCTACGTAAATTCACAATTTAAACTAAACACTGAAACTATTGCTTCGTGACAATTGCTTCTAATTGTATTTCACCACTGCAAACTCATGTAAAGCAGTCCAATATGAACTTATTCAAGTAAGAACGTAAAACTTGGGGAAATTCACTATTAAACTTACTTGTTTGATTTGACTAAATAAACTGTAAATCGTCCCGACCAACTGATCCCTCGGCCTCTACTCCAACACTGGCAGGCCTGATCTGGGAGACTCTTGCATTATATACCACCGTCTTTACTGCACTGACACTATCTTGCTTCATGTCATTCACCAGATTCCTTGGATACCGCATCTGCTATGCTTTAGTGCACCTAGAACTGAGACACAACTTTGGGAATTCGATCCACGTAGTGAAACATCAACTTTGCCAGCCACATCTGTCATTCACGTTCTTGACTGTATCATTTCACTTGCCCGGCTGCAACGGTATCAGGTGAAATACATAAATATAGTTTCTACAGTTTCATTATTCAATAATCAGTTGCTCAATATAGCTCATATAATTGAAGAAATAGTGTCAGAGTGACGTGATAGCTTGAGTGAAAATCAGGAGAATGTTTTATTATTTAACATTAGTCCCCCACCCAATATTTGAAATAAGAAAGAAGGCGAAATGAGAGAAATGCCGTAAAATAAAATTTAAATATCTCAAGGGTTGATGAGGCCAAGTACACACTGAGTTTATCAGAGATGAGCGTATCAAAGATACGCTCATCACAGACTTTCGGCTGGCTTCGGACAGACAGACGAACGCGGCTCGTATTATAGTATAGACTAGTCTACCCCCCTTTATTTGAAATAAAAAAGATGGCGAAATGAGAAAAAGGCCGTACGAAATTAAAAAATACAATCTCTCGAGAGTTGATGAGGCCGCGTGAACACGGCCCGTCAAAATATATAGAGCTGGAGCTTGTATCACAGATACGCTCATCACATACTGCAGGCTGGCTTCGGACAGACCGACGGACGGACGGACGCGGCTCTTATTTTAGTATAGATTACTACGATGTCTTGTATTTGAAACATTCGTTTGAATATCATTATGCACTTACAGCAAATGCAGAAAAATGTCAAGTGTATCGGATGACTATGTAATTTACACAGTGTTGTGTTGCAGAATAAAGAGCGAGAGAAATGTTGCGCGATTGACTAAAATTGGCATTAAATCTAAATTAGACGTTTGATTTTGTAATGAAAAATGGTCATAAGGATATAATGGTTATTGGGATATAATGGTTATTGGGATATAATGGTTATTGGGATATAATGGTTGTTGGGATTTATTGGTTATTGGGATATAATGGTTATGGAGATATAATGGTTACTGGGATATAATGGTCATAGGGATATAATGGTTATTGGGATATAATGGTTATTGGGAAATAATGGTTATTGGGATATAATGGTTATTGGGATACAATGATTATTGGGATATATAGTTGTTGGGATATAATAGTTATTGGGATGTATTGGTTATTGGGATATAATGGTTATTGGGATATATAGTTGTTGGAATATAATGGTTATTGGGATATAATGGTTATTGGGATATATAGTTGTTGGGATATATAGTTGTTGGGATATAATGGTTATTGGGATATATAGTTGTAGGAATATAATGGATATTGGGATATAATGGTTATTGGGATATATATTTGTTGGGATATAATAGATATTGGGATATATAGTTGTTGGGATATAATGGATATTGGGATATATAGTTGTAGGAATATAATGGATATTGGGATATAATAGATATTGGGATATATATTTGTTGGGATATAATAGATATTGGGATATATAGTTGTTGGGATATAATGGATATTGGTATATAAAGGTTATTGGGAAATATAATTGTTGGGATATAATGGATATTGGGATATAATGGTTATTGGGATATATATTTGTTGGGATATAATGGATAATGAGATATAATGGTTATTGGGATATAATGGTTATTGGGATATATATTTGTTGGGATATAATGGATTGTTGTATATTAAAATATGCATCGTATAATATGATACTGGTTTTGTGAGTACGAGTTCCGGAGCGGAGGTTTGCGCGTCTTGCCGGATGCCTTATCGCGTTCAGGTCAAATGTCTTTATGGGACCTCCGCCGGAAGCTGTGCCTTGGGGGCGCATCGCATTGGTATGCACCGGAAGAGCATTGTTTAACTTCCGAGCGCTATAGCTTATAAGCAGTGTCGGTGTATGGATGATTCAGTACAAGAATAGGAACCTAGCTAAGAGTTTCCTTTTCCTACTCCTGAAGTTAACGCTTCAGATCGGTAGTTACAGTTACCGATACTGTAGTTTGCAGCTACAGTTAGTAAACCTCGTATCGTGATGAAAAACTGTCGTGACTCTACCGAGACAAACTTTCGTCGTGTTCATAAAAACGTTAAGAAAAGGTTGTTCTGGCCAAGCAACTATCTTCTAAAAGACCCGACATGGAATAAAATGCTCTCGACAATAAAGCGCGGCATCTCTGAGCTCTTCAACCTATGCTTCGAGCAAAGCTTCACTATCCGCCGAGCATCATTTGAAACAATCAGCGAACCTCACCCCCTCTCTACGAACCACCATTGGACTTCGGACACACTGCCACGTAGACAACGCCTGTACCAAGGATTATTTCCAAACGCTTCCATTCTTCGCGTATATTTCAACTTCTTCCTTGTTGACCTAAAATGTTGTTCATTCTTCATAAATTACTTGCCATTTAATTATAATGCTTAATCCATTAGAATCATCTCTCAACGCTTGCTATTTTCTGAGATATTTTCATGTAACAACTTCAAGACAGGTAACGCGTTTATTCCAACTCGAGACAGCGTCACTCAGCCTCCCTCTGGGTAGTGTGCGCAAGCAGCAGAAGGTCCTGGGCCGTCAACTAAGAAAGACGTGTGACTCTCCGCTCACCCATGCGGGTGAAGCGGAGGAAGTGTTAATTAAGATTGTACTGTGTTGCCCACTGCTACTCGGGATTTTCATCAGCTAAGTACTCCCACATTATTCCTCTTCGTATTCATCTATATTTCGTCGAACGCTCCTCGTAACTACATGTGTAGGATAGATTAATTCCATTCGATGTAACTTCTAGACGATCTTTGTTCTCTGTTAATTACTCAATGCCGAGACTTAACCTCACCTAAGAGGTGTACATTATTATCATCAGGGTTGCGGAGTCGGAGTCGGAGTCGGGAGTCGGAGTCGCCGGAGTCGGATGTTTTAGGGTGGAGTCGGAGTCGGAGTCGGAGTCGCTTCTCTGAAGTGTGGTGGAGTCGGAGTCGGAGTCGGAGTCGCTACTCTGAAGTGTGATGGAGTCGGAGTCGGAGTCGGAGTCGCTTTTCCGAATGTGGTGGAGTCGGAGTCGGAGTCGGAGTCGTTCATTCGGATGTGGAAGAGTCGTGGTTGGAGTCGCTATTTTTTGGTGTCTTCGATTCTAATTTTTGCTTAAAATTATTTATAATTCTTTAAAACTAGAAGTAAACCAAAACAGAGTTAGAATGCTTTGCTGAAAAATCTAAGAAATACGCAATGTTTTCGTTGATTGTTTTGTTCTAAGTTTGAAACAGCGTATTTATTCCTATCACCTAATACCGTCATGTTATCTAGTCATTGAGGGTTTGCACAGATATATATGAGAAACCTACGAGTGCGAAATATAATTTTTGTACCCAGCATTAATGTATATTTTGTGGTTAAAAGCAGGAATTAGTAATTGAAAGCATCGCAAATTCATTCTGTATATTTCTGTTTTGTTCATTTTTCCTTCAATTAATACATAGGAACAGGAAAATAGTAGTAAATGTGTTGCAAGTTACTTGCAGAACATTTCAGCTGATGCAATACATTGTACTCACATAAAGAGTGGTAACTCTGTATGCTCAAAATGATGCATTGATTGATAATGATCATAAACATTTCTAGTCTTTTGGTTATGATTCATTGCCAATGAGTAGTCTTTGCCGAAACCTGAAGCTATGGTCTAGTGCACAAAGACTTCTAGTTTTCAAGTCATGTTATCAAAATTGATATGGCTTCCGTGTTTTTAAGTCAAGTTAACATGTATTGATAATAAAAATTTCTTCTCATTTCTCAAGTTATTCCTTGAATGTAATTTGGTTCTTTCAGAGTTATATTGTATTTCACTATTTCATCATCATGTTTAATTTTTATCTTCGTATCACTCCCCAGTTTCTAAGCTAGTATACGCTGAAATGCAGAATTTTATAATTATGTTGATACATTTTAAAAAACTGAAATAGTATTTGTTTTGTAGCATTATGTAATTAATTACTTCTTGTTAAGGAAGATTTGGAAATGTTGTAAGGTTATCTATATCGGCATTGAGACACTTGAAAAAAAAATAAAAATACGATGTAAGCGAGCTGCAATGAAAATAATTACACACACCAGCAAAAACTTCACTTACAATCACACACACATTGTAACTGAAAACAATGCACTATCTCAGCTGCAATGGTTTTTGCATTTATGCGATAGTACAAATTCTCTTGCTGGAAACGTTTCAAATTGCTCCAAAAAACACGAAATGAGAAGAACCTGGGCGTTTATTAAAATAACAAAGTGTCCAATACAAAGTAAAAAGTTAGACGAAAATAAGAGATAGTATCATAATACACGCAAAGAAGCTAGAAGTGACTTTTATTCGTGAAAAAAACTTTCCGAAAACGTCAGGCCCCTGCAATGAAAGCAGAACAACTTTTGCTTATTATAGCCGAAATGTAACATAGTGTTGAGCAATAATATGACACCTTTTCTGCATTGTTACCCTGCATAGTGTAGATACAAAGAAGAAAAGGCAGTGTGCAAATCTTACCTACCTTATCTACACGTATATCATAATTTTGGGGATTTGAAGCATAGTCATTGAATTAACTACTATAATTTCACTGAATTAGTGCATACTTAGTAATAAAAAACTGTTGATGCTTATCTATGCTTCTCAGTGTAGACAATGCCTACATTACCTACTCAGAAAACACTTGTCAGTAATATACAGGGTGTTTCAGATTCAGAATAAGAGGCAAAAAATTGCACACCAAATAGAAGATATCCAAATAAAAACTTTTTCTTCCATAAAATTTTCCGAAGAAAGAGACATTGAGATATTAGCAGCTTATTGTTTTAAAGGGTGAAATTTAATGAATAAACTACTCGCAATATTTATTTTGAATTTACGTTGATCGGGCGAAATGTGCTAGTTACAAGACCTCCTAGATCTCCTGACATGACTCCACTCGGTTTCAATTTTTGGGGACACGTGAAGAGCCTTGTTTATGCTACACCCATTGGGTCTGAGGAAGATCTTGTGGCCAGAATTGCAGTGGCTGCAGGTGAGATACCTTAATGCCAGACGTGTTTCCTAATATTCGGCAGCCGTTAAGGCTAACATTCGAAAAGTGCATAGATGTAGGTGGAACACATTTTGAACAATTTTTGTAAAGCAAATTCAGAATCAATACCGCGAGTAATTGTGCCATTAAATTTAAACCTTAAAAACAATAAACACCTAATGCCTCCCAACCCCGATTTTTTGGGTGAAAATTTCATAGGACAAAAAGTGTTTATTTGTCCATTTTCTACTTGATGTGCAATTTTGTACCTCGTTTTCTGAAACACTCAGTATACATAATTGTGTACACGACTCGTCAAATGACGGGATTCGATATTGTCTGTATAGAAATCTTCCAGATGTGGACCATAAAAAAATATTTTCATCCTAATAGCACCCGCGATTAAAATATTCTAATACTTGTTCACTGGTGAAACTCGCATCACAGATACAGTAGTTAAGTATCTCTAAGAGCGTGAAAGGGAGACAGATCAACCAACAAAGACGAACAGCCAATTTTGTTTGTTCAATGAAATTTCCTGTTGAATATTTTCCGTATTTCTGATGGCGGCTTTGTGGAAGAAAAAGTTTTCTTCAGTTGGCCTCTCTTAGTTCACAGACAAGAATTTGAAACTGATGAAATTAGATCTTTTTGTTCGTTGTTTTTTGTTTTGCAGCTGCATATTTATTTCCGGTTTTTGTGTTTAAATTTAACTTTCTATAAATAAGCATGTTTGCGCTTCTAGCAGACTGCATTAACCTTAAATAGCTTTAATTAACATTACTTGTGACGCTTTGGCGTTCACTCATTAAATTATCTTTGAGCTTGCTCTGCTTGGGCAGCATGTCTTCCTTTTAATAAAAGTGGGTCTGGTACCTCTAACTTATTTCTATTGCGTAAAAAGCAGTCTCTTTCTGCGACTTGAACTCCTCGACCCGGCTTTTGCAGCCTCTTGAATAGGCACTTACTATTCAAGGTAATTAATTGTCAATTAATTGGTAACATCTTAGTGCTATATGTAATCTTATAATAAGATACGATATTCACCTAGTCGGCGACCGGACATCTTAAAACTCTGTATCTCTCTACTCAGAACGCCTCTAAAATTTCCTACCGGAGTACCGTGCTGATGACCGGCCGCGTCCATTGGGTGTCTTCTATTTTTAGCGAGTATCGTTTTAAAAACTAACCTTACGTTAAAGAAGATTTTCGGTCTTCATTTTTAAGGAATTCAATAATAAAAATTTCGCAGAGGACGCTCCTGTGCGTACTGTTGGAATCCTCAAGATCCACCTAACTTGGGTACGGTTTCTCTTTTTGCGTATCTCGGGAAACGACTTGCTGTTGTTCCCATGAAGTTCTTCTGTATTTGAAATAAATGTTCGACCAATTTCTCTTAAGTTTTAAGTCCTAAAATTTCATTGAACTAACATAGGAGAGATTACGCTCACGAAATAGCTAAACCTATTTATTAATTTGTTCAAAGGAGACACTTGACCATTTATTGTATAAGAACAATCAATACTATACTGCGTGCCCCACAAAAATGTCCCGGACATTTTAATTGATAATATCTCCGCTTAAATTAACATATTTTAATTGTCTTTTATTTACAATTTATTCAATTTGGTTTCCTTTTGAAATAATATAAGTTTTTGAAAATCAGTTGAATAAACTTCAAGGTGATCGATTTACTGAAAGGGGTAGAAAAATTGTTCAAAGGGAAAGTTTTAAAAACAACACTGGTGTTCTTCATCATTCCTCAATACCTACTGTTGAGAATAATTTCATAACGATGTATCGTACATACAACTAAGTATTTAAACCCTCTGAGAGGTTTCAAGTTTCAAGTGTTCTCAATAATAGTGTTTCAAGGACTGATAGAAAACGGTGGAATAATGGGTAAAACTCTTCGTTCAATGGTGGCTAGAAGTAATACTTGCCTTGAGAGAAATGGAGGGTATGTCGTTAAGGTTATATAAGGTAATGATTTGTTACTCCTTAAAATTTTTGTGTGTTCAGTTTTATGGAAACTACAAAATAAGGAAGAATATCAATATTGTTTTAAAAACTTTTCATTTGAACAATTAATTTTTCTACTCCTTTCAGTAAATTGGACATTATAAAGTGGTTATTCAACCAATTTTCAATAACATAAATTATTCGAAAAGGAAACAAAATTTACTACATTGTGAACAAAGGCAATTCAAATATGTTAATTTAAAGCTGAGATATAATTAATTGAAAATCGGGGACATTTTTACAGGACATTCGATATAATAAAAAACCAGGTGTCCGTCAATGATAAGTATATGTTCTCGTGCGTAATTTCCCCAATCTCATTACAATGGGAATCTGCTTGCTTGGACAGTATCATAAATACATACATACATACATACATATACCGGGCTTATCCTCCCTATGGGAGGGTAGCCGACAGCAGGCCACAATCCCCACACTTAGTCACTAGAAGGCGAGAGAGGCAGCACTGGCTGCACCTGAACTGCTAGGATCAGCAGCAGCCCAGCACAACCACCTCCCACAGTCAGGCCCGACAGCCACAGCTGGTTTACCCCGACCGCTTCATTGAGTGCAGCCCCTCCCCCCGCACATGACAGGTCAACCCCATCACAAGCGGGCAGCTTCCAGTAACGCGTCAGAAATAAAATTACCTCCTTATACACTGCTCCCACGCACTTCTGTCCGCAGCCATCCCTCTCGCCACGTCCACAGTCAGACCCCTCTCATACAAAGCACGTCTCACCCCATCCATCCAACTCATCCGTGGTCTACCTCGCGCTCGAAGACCACTCACTTCTGACATATATATCTTTTTCACCAGCCGCTCAACATTCATTCTTTCAACATGCCCAAACCATCCAAGCACTTTTTCATCCACTCGCCTGCTCAACTTTCTGATAACACCAGTCTGCCCCCTAACCAACTCATTCCTGATCCTATCTCTTCTAGTTACTCCATACGTGCTCCTCAAACACTACATCTCAAACACATCCAACTTCCTCCTCTCAGCTGCTCTCAACCCCCAGGACTCTGCTCCATACAACAAAACTGGCACAATCAAACTTTCATACAGTCCCCTCTTAACATTCATACTCAAACTCCTGCATTCAAAAACTTTCCTCATTGCACCCAATGTCTTACAACCTTCACTCACTCGATGCTTCACTTCTACTTCCATACTATCCTTAACAGTCACATCCGACCCGAGGTACCTAAAATGCTCTACCTCCTCTAAAACTTCCCCATTCAATCTCACATCCAAAGTTCCAAACACTCCACCTCTTGAACATCTCATCACCTTACTTTTATTCACATTTACCCTCAATTTCCGCCTTTCGCACACTCTACCAAACTCTGTAACCAGTCTCCAAACTCAGTATCATAAATACCATCGAAATATGAAAAACCAGGCATCTGCTCACTTATGTTTATAAGTAGAAACCATTGCGTGAAAATCGAATCAACTGTCAAGAAAATGCGGCTCATCGCATTTAAATTTCAAAGGCATTTAAATGCTTAAAAGGTATGGCAAATTTTTTAAAAACCTCTTGCGAACAATAATTTAAATTACAATTCAGATAGGTATTATGTTATACAATTTGCTTGGTTGTTGTGTGCGTTTGTGACGTTTTTAAATATGCTTAATGACCGTATCTGTGATACGAGTTTTACCAGTCACAAGTATGAGAATACTGTATTTTAATCGCGGGTACTATTACAATGGATATATTTGTTTGCTATTTTATCTTGAGATTTTTTTAAAACGATTCCATTGGATCCCGTCATTTTTGACCAATCATGTACACTAGTATCTTGATTATTAACAATCTGTAGTCAATTTAAAAGTCGTTCGATAATAAAGAATATAATGAATATATGCACGGGTATATATATCTCAACACCTGCAACCGTTTACTACTAAGAATGACTGTCGTGTGTTTATTTATACGTTTTGTGTCACGCTGTTAAGAATAATTGATAGGAAAAAATTTGCACTGGCGGTCTTGGTTCCAGTTCACGGTCAATTAATACACTCATTTTCGTTGTGCAATAGCTCTATAATAAGTCACTTTCATCACAATTAGAGCGATCCATAGCCTTATATACTCAATTTTGTATCGTGAATACCGAGTTCGGCGGGGTATTGCATATTACAATATGCTGTATTGTATATTACAATATACTGTATTGCAATGTACTGTATTGCATATTAAAATATACATACACAAGTTCGCAGTTGCTTTCAGTAATGCTGAATTTCTGTATCTCGGATACGACACGAATGGCTATAACTACTTCTCTTGCGGCTCAAAAATGCTGTGTTCTGAGTGTTTATTACTCTTATAAGAAATTTAAGTTACCTTTGGAATAAGCTGAAAGCATGGAAACTCCACTCAAACGAAAATTTGTTGTAGAAAGGTATTGAATCTCGTCATTTTTGACGGTGTGTGTACACTAGTTAAGAAATAAAATATTCATCTTATAAATTATGAATAGGTGAAGTAGGAGCCACAAAATTGTGAATAGGCGGAGTCGGTGTTGGAGTCGCCAAATTCTGGAGAAATGGAGTCGGAGTCGGAGTCGGAGTCGCCAAATTCTGAAAAGGTGGAGTCGGAGTCGGAGTCGGAGTCGCCAAATTCTGAAAAGGTGGAGTCGGAGTCGGAGTCGGAGTCGCCAAATTCTGAAAAGGTGGAGTCGGAGTCGGAGTCGGAGTCGCAAAATTCTGGAAAGGTGGAGTCGGAGTCGGAGTCGGAGTCGCAAATTTATTCCACCGACTCCGCAACCCTGATTATCATCAATGCATTCCTCTACTAAATGATACGACATCGGGGCCTCACCTCGTGTAGGATGTCCTTGTCAGACTTCACTATATATTAATAATCTATATTCTCATCTATTGTTTCACGTTAAAGGCTTCACCAGTTTATCTCAATGTCATAATTTGTACCATATATGTCATCTTATGGATATGAATCGACTTAATCACCGAGATCTGATAGCATTGTGATCATTTAGAACCTAATATGCTATGTGTATCGTGAATCGCTTCTTATTTCCACATGTGTCATTCCCCTTGCTGATTGAGTTTGAAGACGTCAATATAACAAATGTGCGTTGCACTCATCTCATTATTCACCTTCTGCTTAATTAGTTATGATATCATGATTATTTACAACGACTAATGACATGGAAAAGTCACTGCATATTTCGATCTTTAATGATATTACGAAAATATAATAAATGAGGCCTTCCGTCTCGATCATCGACCTTGAGATTCCTGAAACTGAAAAGAAAATGACGATGAATAATACAAGAAAAGAATTGCCATCTGAAAATCGGCCAGCGAATGATGCGTACGCCGAGAAAAAAAATAGGCTATCACATTTGGTGCCAAGCGGTGGCGGATCTTTATCTTCAATCGTCTCCGAAAGAGACCGCTCGAAATAATTGTCACGTTACCAAAATTATTAAAATAATACCAAAATCCATTTCAAATCAAATTAAATTCGCCTCAAATACTTCGTAAAAATTGCATTTTGATCGACCAGACGCAAACTCAATTCGTAATGGATGACTGTTCATAACACTCAGTATTGTATCAGGGTGTTTAGTAATCTATATCGTTGTATCCCGCTTACATTTAAATTGTTTCTATTTCGTATGCCTGTTTACCCATTATTTACTAATATTCTGCCGTTTTATTTCAATTGCAAGCCTATTTGCTTTCATTTCATTGTGTTTGTTTACTTTAAAATTATTAGGATGTCTAATCATGCTTTCTATTTTAATTTATTACTTTTGTGAATCTATTTACCTTTCATTATCGTGTTTATTTACTGTGAAATTATTCATATGTCTAATCATGTATTAATCTCTGTTTCATTTACTGATTTCTCTCCATAATCATGCTTCAAGGATTAACCATTTCTAATCAAAAATTTTAATCCCGATTAGTGAATCTATTCTAAATTTCTTACTTCATTTATATTATTTTGTGTTGATTGTTCGTGTATTGAAATACCCAATATATGAAGCAGTTAATTCCAAATGATTTAAATTTATAAAAATCAAGCGTCATTCCATTGATTATTGCACGGAATTTCTGTATGAGAATAATTAATTTGAGTTAGACGCTGTGAAAATTCATCTAGCCACCGTGAACCTTTCGGCGCCATTTTCTTTTCGACAAAGGCGTTGGAAGCCGCACAGCTCCGAGCTACGCGGTAGCGCAGCTCGGTAGCCTGAGTCATTTTTATAGCCTGAGTCATATTCTAAAATTTACGTGGAGCATCCATTCTTTGTCATCTTAACTTCTCATTTGGAATCTTAAAGTTCAAGAACTAAACTTCTAAAATTAACATCATTGAAATTTAATTGAAAAATCTCCTAAACGTTTAAAAATTTTATAAAAAAACTTTCAATTAAGGTTCAAGAACTAAACTTCTAAAATTAACATCATTGAAATTTAATTGAAAAATCTCCTAAACGTTTAAAAATTTTATAAAAAAAAACTTTCAATTAAAGTGCTTATTAAAAATTTCTTCGTATTCTCAAATATCAGCGGAGGTTTATTTAAAATGAGTATTCCATTCAATTATAAATCTTTTCTACAGAATGACGATATTACATGCATTGCGTACACTCAAAATTTGATGTTACATATAAATTTTACAGATGGAGAAGTTATGATCTTGTGATTAATTTATTCTCAGGTTCAATTCTTAATTTCGACGCGTTGTTTTGTGTAATTTGACATGTTGAGGAGAAGTTTAAGGGTGGATGTTCGTTTTTGGAGAGTGTAATGTGCGTGAGGTGTGACCTTGGGGGGATGTGGAGCTGCGGGGTGTGGTAGAAGCTGCCTGGTCTGCGCTCTGTTTACAGTATCGCCCGGCTATCCGACACTTAGGCTTCCTCTCGCCGACATTCCTAAGCCCAGGCCACACGGCCACACTCTCTCTAACCACATACCCGCACGACTGACTCACTCCCCAGCCTCATAGAACATGTAACGACATGGCAGCATTTAAAATTCAAATATGATGCTCGATGTTTAGGATATTTTGGTGTGATGCTTGGATGTATTTTGCGAGATAGCGTAATTGTGAATTTATTTGTTATTCCTACTTGCTTATACTTCATTGTCAACGAATTAAATATTGAGATGTAATTCATTCATGCTTGGATTATTGTTTCTTTGTAAAGTAAATGTCGCGTAAATTGTGAAATTAGTTAATTATCTTTCAATGTGAACGAATTGATATTTCCTAACGAGGAATTTAATGATAATTATACATGTAAATGAATTCGATTCAAATCTGGATAGCGTGCAGTCCATTAGAAAAAAAAAAATTCAAATTTAATGCGTTATTAGGAAACATTGTATTCTCTCCTTCCGAGAATCATTATTGTCATTGCTTCATAGTGTCGAATAAAAACGGAATAAAATTAAATGTAGGTTAGAAGAATGTCCTTTACTGTAAACATGGAGTTACGAAGGAGTGAGATGAGTGTGGATGCATGACGAGAACGCCTGTGGAGGAAGGAGTGAAAATTTTTGGATCTCTAAAACCAGTGGATAACCATCATGGACCTTTCAGTCTTTTGCTGTGCTGTGGACGTGAGAGGCGACTTCAATCTCCACGAGAGCCGCACTGCGCGGAGAGCCTCTGCCTATGCTGAGCGACTTCGTGAGCGCGGGCTTCGCATACATCTGTGTGCGTGACTGGACGTACATCACGGCCCAACCAGCGGCAGCAAGCATCACACATTCACACGGAGGCAGCGACAGCAGCGAGCGTCTCACTGAGGCGTCGGCGCGTACGTACGTCTGCGTGCGTGAGCGACCAGAACTACATCGCAGCAGCAGCAGCAGCGGACGTCTCGACTGAGATGCGGGAGGCAACACAACAGTGCCCGCACATACTCGCTTCACATACGCGTGCACTGCGTGCATCTTGGCGTGACGGCGGTCGGCGGCGACATGGATGCACTCTGCTACATACATGTGCGAAGCACAACACAGGCTGATGCAGCGAGCATCAGGCATGCGAGGAAACAGCGCAGCAGTAGCGGCAGCGAGCGTCACAGCTGGAACACTCGCGTACAACAACGTGTCACTCAGAGACTTGCCCTGTCTCCATAGCAACGCGAGGTAATCGAACACGCTTGCGTCTGCTCACACACACACTTGGCGCGCGAGGCACAGCTGGTTGGCGCATGACGTGATGCAATCACGGCGAGCATCAAGGACAGAGGATACGACGATGAAGGAAACAGAGCGACGATGTGCTGCGTTAATGGAGAGACAACCAATGATACGGCAACGTTTACATCATCATTTATGATGAAGAAAAGATGACGGTTCCAGCCATTAAAGGAACACGTCCACTTCTATCTTAGATCCCGTGGAGTTCTATAACTCGGAGTTTCTTCCTGCAAGAGAGATGAAGAACAGGAGCACCCTCGGTCTCTACGCGACTGTAGGGCAAAAAAGGATTTTCCATGAAGTTTTTCAACTTCAAGACTGCTGCATGTGGCAGTCATGACGGCGTGGGAGATCACCGACATCGATTGTTAGGAGAATGTCCTGCCAAAGGATGACTAAAATTGTGTCATTTTATGGTGTCTCGTTTCAACGCTTCCTAGTGAATGCAAACCACTCCCGTCCAGCTCCGTATTTGTCTTCTCGGAACTACTTTTCTTCTGATCAGTAGTCGCACACGCACAGATCAAGAGGAAGGATAACAGCGAGCGGGAGCTCGCAATTTAAATGAGGACGGCGAGGATTTGTCGTGACTCTACCGAGACAAACTTTCGTCGTGTTCATAAAAACGTTAAGAAAAGGTTGTTCTGGCCAAGCAACTATCTTCTAAAAGACCCGACATGGAATAAAATGCTCTCGACAATAAAGCGCGGCATCTCTGAGCTCTTCAACCTATGCTTCGAGCAAAGCTTCACTATCCGCCGAGCATCATTTGAAACAATCAGCGAACCTCACCCCCTCTCTACGAACCACCATTGGACTTCGGACACACTGCCACGTAGACAACGCCTGTACCAAGGATTATTTCCAAACGCTTCCATTCTTCGCGTATATTTCAACTTCTTCCTTGTTGACCTAAAATGTTGTTCATTCTTCATAAATTACTTGCCATTTAATTATAATGCTTAATCCATTAGAATCATCTCTCAACGCTTGCTATTTTCTGAGATATTTTCATGTAACAACTTCAAGACAGGTAACGCGTTTATTCCAACTCGAGACAGCGTCACTCAGCCTCCCTCTGGGTAGTGTGCGCAAGCAGCAGAAGGTCCTGGGCCGTCAACTAAGAAAGACGTGTGACTCTCCGCTCACCCATGCGGGTGAAGCGGAGGAAGTGTTAATTAAGATTGTACTGTGTTGCCCACTGCTACTCGGGATTTTCATCAGCTAAGTACTCCCACATTATTCCTCTTCGTATTCATCTATATTTCGTCGAACGCTCCTCGTAACTACATGTGTAGGATAGATTAATTCCATTCGATGTAACTTCTAGACGATCTTTGTTCTCTGTTAATTACTCAATGCCGAGACTTAACCTCACCTAAGAGGTGTACATTATTATCATCAATGCATTCCTCTACTAAATGATACGACATCGGGGCCTCACCTCGTGTAGGATGTCCTTGTCAGACTTCACTATATATTAATAATCTATATTCTCATCTATTGTTTCACGTTAAAGGCTTCACCAGTTTATCTCAATGTCATAATTTGTACCATATATGTCATCTTATGGATATGAATCGACTTAATCACCGAGATCTGATAGCATTGTGATCATTTAGAACCTAATATGCTATGTGTATCGTGAATCGCTTCTTATTTCCACATGTGTCATTCCCCTTGCTGATTGAGTTTGAAGACGTCAATATAACAAATGTGCGTTGCACTCATCTCATTATTCACCTTCTGCTTAATTAGTTATGATATCATGATTATTTACAACGACTAATGACATGGAAAAGTCACTGCATATTTCGATCTTTAATGATATTACGAAAATATAATAAATGAGGCCTTCCGTCTCGATCATCGACCTTGAGATTCCTGAAACTGAAAAGAAAATGACGATGAATAATACAAGAAAAGAATTGCCATCTGAAAATCGGCCAGCGAATGATGCGTACGCCGAGAAAAAAAATAGGCTATAACAAAACCAAGACATTACAATTGACGACGAGGCTTCGAACCTCCTAAGTAAATTTGAACGTTACAAGTGCTCTGAAATTAAGATGGCGTATTCTACAGTCAGCTGTCCTCCGTTCGACGTTGAAGTGGAAACAGTGAGTGAATTCTTAGAGCGCTGGAAAGTCCAATGTGCAGACGCTCTTCAGAAAGCAGGAAATAATGGCGGTAAAAAAGCTAGTATTTTAATTAAAGCATTGCCTGTAAACCTAATTACTGATCTACAACGAAGAATTGAACCTACGTTACTCACTGAGGCTACATATGAGGAACTTGAAGGAAAGTTAATACAACAATTTAAAATCGAGAAATCCACTGTTGGCGCATCTGTTACATTTCTAAGCAGAGAGCAAAGTGTTAATGAATCCATACAAAGTTATGCTAAAACGTTAAATGACTTAGCATCTTCGTACAACTACGAAAATTGCGGTAGCGATCGTCTCTTGAGAGATGCTCATGTGGCCGGTCTACATTCAGCGCAAATTCTCAGCGCGGTTCTACAGAAGTGTGACAGCAAGTCCTTCAACGAATGCGTTGAACATGCAAAACTCATTGAACAGTAAAGCTTCGACGCTCCAGATATTATTCGTGAGGATTCACCTTCATCGTTTTTCACTACAGAAAAACTACAGCCGAATTACATATGCATTCGCTGCGGAACTAGGCAGAAGCACCTTACAAAGAATTGCTATGCCCTAAAATTAAATTATTAAAATGCAAAAAATGTGGAAAATAGGCCACATTTCTAAAGTTTGCAATTTACGACTGCAGCACGACCTCCTCCTGTTAAGCCTACACGAAGGGGACCTACACAAGAAGAATTTGACGCAGCTCGCACTTACATAGTGCAGCTGGAAAGGAGCGGTTCTCAGTGCAACGTCGGAAGAGAAGATGTGTCAATGAAGAGTTCAAGTACGCCTCTACAGCGGAAGAACGAAGTCATTCTACAAAAGCCTAGGAACGATACTTGTGACGGTAACTATGTTCATAATTTCTCTGATGTGCAAACTAATTACGTGTTATTCCAGTCACAATGTATTCCTCAAAGTGTCACAAAACTTGCTCCCTCTGTTGCGCTCAACAATCGTAAAATTGTTACTTCCAGAGATAGAGTTAATCCTAAATATTCTTTGTCCAGAGCTAAGCCTATGTATGTAACTCAATTCTCTGATGATCTGTTTAATGATTCTTACTTGTCATCTGATTCAGTCTAACGTTAAAGATACTGTTCATCTAGATGTGTTGCCTGATGCAGTTCCTGTATTTTTAAAGCACGCCGTGTTCTAGTAAGACTATAAGACTCCTGCTTTGACACCGGTCAGCAGTTTACCTGTACAAAATGTACCTTGTAGATCAGGTAAAATAATTAAACCTGTAATGCTAATAGGTTGCTAAGTTTTCCTTCCGTGTGTCATATATTCATCTAAAAGGGAGGGAAATTGTTGTATATTAAAATATGCATCGTATAATATGATACTGGTTTTGTGAGTACGAGTTCCGGAGCGGAGGTTTGCGCGTCTTGCCGGATGCCTTATCGCGTTCAGGTCAAATGTCTTTATGGGACCTCCGCCGGAAGCTGTGCCTTGGGGGCGCATCGCATTGGTATGCACCGGAAGAGCATTGTTTAACTTCCGAGCGCTATAGCTTATAAGCAGTGTCGGTGTATGGATGATTCAGTACAAGAATAGGAACCTAGCTAAGAGTTTCCTTTTCCTACTCCTGAAGTTAACGCTTCAGATCGGTAGTTACAGTTACCGATACTGTAGTTTGCAGCTACAGTTAGTAAACCTCGTATCGGGATGAAAAACCAAGACATTACATGGATATTGGGACATAATGGTTATTGGGATACAATGGTTATTGGGAAATATAGTTGTTGGGATATAATGGGTATTGGGATATAATGGTTATTGGGATATATAGTTGTTGGGATATAATGGATAATGAGATATAATGGTTATTGGGATATAATGTTTATTGGGATATATAGTTGTTGGGATATAATGGTTTTTGGGATATAATGGTTATTGGGATATAATGTTTTTTTGGGATTTAACGACTTTTGGGGTGTAATGCTTATTTATATATATAATGGCAATTGGGATACATGTGACGTTAAAATACAGGCCCTGATCTTATACAAGGAATAACTCCGTTCGAAAGAAATAAACCTGAATTAATTTTCATAATTAAATTAATTTACTTCATCAAATTGTAAATATGTTTGGGCAAAACATTCCGCATTGGTTTCAAAATTTCTCTAGCATTTGCTGACTTGACACTTGGGCAAAAATATTTCTTAAAATTTACCGTGGATTAGAAAACACGCAGAAGCTTGCATGCAGTGAGCGTATGGCTTGAGGGGTACTGTCGAGAGGAATTTTCGGAAGTGTACGAGATTTTTATGATTGATTTTACAATCTTTGTTACCTATAAATTTAAATATCTTTAAGCAGTTACGAGTTTTTTGTAAAAACCGTATTATTGATGATGCTTGTATTCGCTTTTTTAACCTCCACTGTGATAAGGTTCCACTTTCTTTTAAATTTATGTCAGAACTGCCGACATAGATGAACTCATTTCTCATGCTTCTTTTCAGCTAACATTTTTTGCGACAAAGACAGAGATCTCATCATATTATTTGACAGCCGGCGAAAGGTCGGATCATTTTAGGACATATTTAGATGACAGCGCAACAACACTTGATATCACAATCAGAATAAAAGAGAGATGGAACTGCTCACTGTCGAGCAGTCTGCATTGCGGGGCACCACCAGTCTCTGCGCAAGAGTCCGGCTGGTGAGTGTTAGTGAAGTCGAAGTTATGTTGTGATATTATTTTGCACTCCGAATACATGCATTTACTTGTAACCACAGCGAATTTATGTATTTACTTGTACAGTAACTACACCGAATATATACATTTACTTGTTCCTACACCGAATATATGCATTTACTTCTAGCTACGCCGAAAATATGCATTTACTTGTAACTACACCAAATATATGCATTTACTTCTAACTACGCCGAATATATGCATTTACATGTAACTACTCCTAATATATGTATTCACTTCTAACTACACCGAATATATGCATGTAATTGTAACTACACCAAGCTAAACATAGGAATCTATTTGTTGTCTCTAAGATTTTAGTTTTCATTTGAGGTGAGGTGTGAATTAGACTTAGAAAATTTGTAAATTTCATTTGAGTGTGTTTGAAATGTTCGATTAGAAGTCAAATTTCGGTCGCTTACTTCGTATTTTCATAGGAAATTTACAGTCATTAACAGTGGTAAAAATAATGAACTGAACGCTGGCCTGATATTGACGGTCTTATTGTTCTTGAAGATTCAATGGGAATAACTTGCTAACGGAGCTCAACTTTTATCTGAAAATTACTGATAAATTTTTTTTGCATGAAGCAAGGCAGCTCATTTTAGGATTTGAAAGGATGATAGTGTTTCGAAAAAAATTCACGAAAAAAATTTGTGTTCTTTTCTCATATAAATATACTTTCTATATTTTTCTCGATCAGTTAATAATGAAAACAATTCTTTTCTTTACCTATTCATTTTGTTGACAGTGATAGCGCCTGACAGTGAATTAAAAATTTTGAAATCATTTTCAGGATAAGTTTTAAGTTTGATTCGAGGTGTTTCAATTTTTTCCAGCCATGACTGAATTGAATAATTCATCGCTTATACTTTGTAAATAAAAACTTATATATGAGACATTTATACATCTTGAATGAGTGCAATTGAAATTGAATTACTTCAGCCCCCAAAACTTAAAAATTTTGTACGGATCGATGTATCGCCTCAATAAAATTCTTACTTTAGCCCCCAAAAACCAAAAAAAATTTGTACACACAAATTTGTACGTAAGTATCGCCCAAATAAAATATGAATTAATTTTTGGAAATTCATGTTAAGTAAGGATCAGCACAAATTTACGTACATACATTGTATAAACTTCTTCATCGCTTGTGTGAAGTTTTTTATCGTTGTTCACCGAAGGATGGTCTGCAAACAGTCTTAGTGTAGGGCCCTACAGCAAGAAGCGTATTACTTCCAAAGTTCAAATTCTACACAACCTGTTTGTTAGTAACTGAGATCCTGAATAAAAGTTGGTGAAATCAGGGCAACTGGTAGAGTTCTTGAAAAGTTTTTCAAATAATCTCGTTTTCCTACGTAGGATATTTTACGAATAGATTTGGGCAATTGTGTGAGTTTGTTTTACTAAGAAAACGTCTACGTAAGCAGTAGTAAGGTTAATCAGAGGAAAATAAAAAACAAAAATAAATCTAAAGTTAGTGTTGCAGGATATGTAGCTCGACTAACTACGAGCAATTCATGTCGATGTTAGGTTGAGAGTTATGTACCCAATGTGAATATTTTCAATATGATATTCGCTGACTTCTCAGTATTATTGAAGTGAATACAGTGGAGAGCTTTTGCGCCGTTGAAAGTATTATCGACATGAGAGTAAATCAAGTAAACTTTGTTAGAATGAAAGTGGTCTTAATTAATTTATGGTCTTAATACTTTTCAAAACTCATTTCCAGTGTATAATTGCAAAACTGATGCATTTTAATACTCGAGTTTAGAGTTTTTTCACCAGTTCCGGCAAAAAATTTTCACACGTGAAAACTCTACTTTCCAAATACATTTATATTTCACAGAGTAAAATGCAAATAGGTTCTGTGACCAAATTTAATGAATTGTACGTTTTAATATTTTTTCAATTTCTTAGGAAATAAGTCAAAATGTGTGACGACGACGCTTCTCCTCTTGTGATTGACAACGGCTCCGGCATGGTCAAGGCCGGTTTCGCCGGTGATGACGCTCCCCGAGCTGTGTTCCCCTCCATCGTCGGCCGCCCCCGTCACCAGGGTGTCATGGTCGGTATGGGCCAGAAGGACGCCTACGTCGGTGATGAGGCCCAGAGCAAGCGAGGTATCCTTACTTTGAAGTATCCTGTAGAGCACGGTATCATCACCAACTGGGATGACATGGAGAAGATCTGGCACCACACCTTCTACAATGAACTTAGGGTCGCTCCTGAAGAATCTCCCACGCTACTTACTGAGGCTCCCCTCAATCCCAAGGCAAACCGTGAAAAGATGACGCAGATCATGTTCGAAACATTCTCTACTCCTGCCATGTATGTTGCTATCCAGGCTGTACTCTCCCTGTACGCCTCTGGCCGTACCACCGGTATCGTGCTTGACTCTGGTGATGGTGTGTCGCATGTCGTTCCCATCTACGAAGGTTACGCTCTTCCCCACGCGATCATGAGGGTAGACTTGGCTGGGCGAGATCTCACAAATTACCTCATGAAGATCATGACAGAGCGCGGTTACTCTTTCACCACAACAGCAGAACGGGAAATTGTCAGAGATGTCAAAGAAAAGCTTTGCTACGTTGCGCTTGATTATGAAAGCGAAATGGCTCAAGCTGCCGCTACCTCTGGTCTCGAAAAATCATACGAACTTCCAGATGGTCAGATTATCACTATTGGCAATGAGAGATTCCGTGCTCCTGAAGCTATGTTCCAGCCATCCTTTTTGGGCATGGAATCTGTTGGTTTACATGAGACAGTGTACAATTCTATCATGAAGTGCGATGTTGATATCCGTAAAGACTTGTACGCCAACACTGTTTTATCTGGGGGTACCACCATGTACCCAGGTATTGCTGACCGCATGCAGAAGGAGGTAACGATATTAGCTCCCTCAACAATCAAGATCAAGATGATCGCTCCCCCTGAGCGCAAGTACTCCGTATGGATCGGTGGTTCTATCCTGGCCTCACTGTCCACTTTCCAGTCCATGTGGGTGACCAAAGAAGAGTACGATGAATCTGGACCTGGTATCATTCATCGAAAGTGTTTCTAGTGAGCTGTCTTTTGCGTAAAAATAAATTTATCTTCTTGATTAATTTAGATTTCTTATCACACTGCCCCATCATTCGAGAAGGATTAGATAATTCGGGGAAGAAATGGTTTTGAGTTAGGGGAAACCTCGAAATAAGATGAGTTTTTAGATTAAATTAATGAAATTAATTTCAGTGTGAAAAAAGTAAACCTCTGTTCTGGGAATAAATATAATGCGTCAAAAAACTGAATGCTGCGTCTTTTTCATTGGCCTGGAATTACTTTATCCAGAAACGTATCTTCCAAGTGTAGAGAGCACGTTCGTGACGCCATGCAGATAGCCCATTTTTTTAGAAAAAATGTTTTGCAGAAATCATTATTGATGTATTTTTACATTTTGTAAAGTTTTAAACCTCTGCATTCTATTATGTGCTTGAATTACTGATCATGTTTCCTAATCAAGGAGGATGCTGGTCATATAACTCGCGATCCACCATCATTGGGGAATATAAAACTCAGTTTAACAGATACTGTGCGAGAATTGAATTACAATATCAGAGCTCAAATGCCATCCCATTTAATTGAAAGAAAGAAAAAAAGAAAAGAAAAAACACATTATTTCCAATATTTTCAATATTTGAGCCTATTCATACGACTGTTTTTTTCTCACCAAAATTTGGTATAGTGCGTCAGTAAGGATTCGTGCAACTCTGCATTCTGTCCGTATATCGTAAAATATTCACCTAATACATGGCTTCCTTATGTTTGTTGCTCCTGCAGACAACGGTCGGATAAATGACTTGAGTTTACCCGGAAACCAAAGCTTTTCCCTCAAATTTTCTGATAGAGAAAAGTCGCTAATTCCTAATCTTGGTTACAAAAAGTAATAGCCTCCCATTATTTTCTCCACGAAGAATAGCGATACACTTGACATAAGCGTTCAGAAATGATTGTAGAGTTATTAATGATACTGAAACTCACAAATATTAATACATTATTGGAATTAGATCAACCGTCGGATGTGATATTTTTAACATTGTTTGTCTAAACTTAAGACTAATTCAAGTTTTAGGTACATACATAAAATTAAGTGACGGAAATAATATCAAACCAAAAAATGTCATCATAATTAAAATAAACAATATAATAAATTGACAGCAATGGCTAGCACAACTAAGCACACCACTGCACAAAAAATTGCAAGCTTAATTTCGTCTGTGACATTTCTTTCGTTCCTTGCAATTTAGGAACACAGGTTGATTAACATCGCATTGAAAATGAACTTCATCTCATTGAAAACCTAAAGTAAACGCTGCTTTAATTTGATGCCTATTTTCTACACCGTAAAAGCTATGCATGCTTTCATAGAGGGAAAAATAATGCATTTAGGAAATCCTAAGAAAAATAGCTGCGTTTGTAAATAACGAGTTTATACACTACACAGTGAATATTTATTTTGTGATTTATATTTGCCAGCAGCTATTACAATGTAACAAAATTTGTTATATTTTCAACATAGTGCACTTATTTGCATGTACGTTCCATTGAAAAATGGAAAAAATGCAAACTTTTGTTTTTATTCATCATGGCTTATTTCTATACTTGTAGACTGAAGAAGTTCTGGAATTTTCTTTTCTAAATGACGTATCAATGATTGCCTGAAATGCTAACGGGTTGAATTATAAATGTATCATAATAGTTTAATTGCTTTTTAATGTAAAATTTTATTTTCACTAAAACAGAAAACAAAATCATTTGAGTGTTCTGACGACGCAAGCTGATACTCTCGAAATATTAGTTGAAATATTTTCCAGCATATATCAATCACTCCTTATGCATTGAAGGTAGCACACACAAAATATTTTCAATCAAGTTAAGGGTTCCACAAATAAACTAAGCCCAAGTTGAAACATTTGAAGTTTAATTTTTTTGGTTTCTCTATAGGTGAGAAAATGCTTTCAGAGTTTTTTCATCCGATCGTTGAAAAACATCTCCGTCAGGGATAGAAAACTTCAAGACAGTAGCACCAATGCGTAGCTGTGTCAGGAGGGAAAAGGTGGACGAATACAGAAAATTAGCTGAGTTATGAAACATTAAACTTTGAAATGATAAAAGTGTCTTTATTATCATCACATAAATGCAAACTCTTGCATTAATTTTGTCAACAAACTTTGTTAGTATGGATTAAATTAACCGAGTCTGGTTTTGTATTAATGTCTCATTTAGAATTTCTTCACGCAGAGCAATACCGTTCAGCGTTTCGTTGAAAAATTTTAAAAATTATTTTCCCAAACACAGAAAATGTTATTGAACGAAACGTCAAGTACGCTTGCTGAAATATCAAGCGAAAATTTAGCTTTAAGTTTTCAATTTTTTAGCGGGATGCCTTGAATTTGAATTTATTTCCAAATAATTTACGATATAGGAAATAAAATCACACACAACTCATAATGGCTCTTAGTAATTTGGTTAAAAGTACATATCTGTGAAAGATATCATGAGTAACCACTTATAAGAAGAAATACAGTGTTATTACAATGGAGAACACAAGTCTCTTCCCAGTTTCTCAGATTAGATTATATTTTATGTTAGTTTAAGCTTCCCTAACCGCTACAAAAAAAGAGCGTATCGAAGAGAGGATAAGGGAATGCGGAATCTATGCATATGGGGCATAGAAACAGTAAGTTGAGAAAGAAGTCTATGAAACAAGATAAAAGTTGAAAAAGAAAGTAGAAGGTGCTTAAATTAAAAATTAAATTAAAATTAAAATCATAACCAAAAATATTTCATTTAGAAAAAAAGAAGGCGACCTACCTAATTCTCAGCTCGGGCCCTCACACATTTCCCCCTGGGAGCGTTGATTCGCATAGATACAATAGTTGTATTCGTCTCAGGGGCCCCAGTTTCTGAATCGGCAGCACGGACATGTTTCAGGCAAGAACGACGGAAACATGTTTCAGGCAAGTAAAATGGAAACATGTTTCAGTCACGAAAGACGGAGACATGTTTCAGTCAAGAAAGACGGAGACATGTTTCAGTCAAGAAAGACGGAAACATGTTTCAGTCAAGAAAGACGGAGACATGTTTCAGTCAAGAAAGACGGATACGTGTTTCAGGCCAGTTAGACGGGTACAGGTTTCAGGCAAGAAAGATGGAAACATGTTTCAGGCAAGTTAGACGGATACACGTTTCAGGCAAGTAAGACGAAAACATGTTTTTGTGACATTGCTTATAAATGAAAACTATAAATAAAATTTTGCGTAGAACTGACCAATTTACGACAAAACTAGACAAAGACGAGTGAACTTAACTCTTGTTCTCATCTGTTCATCATGGACATTAGTTAACAGCCCTTAAAAAAAGCCCTCCGTTTTCTTTTCTTTCACGAATATAAAGTTCGTTCAATGGAGACTTTAACTTTTATGCGAAACATGAAACATAAAGTATATTATTTAAGAGGTTCTAAAGCACACACTTAAATTCAGTGTAATCGAAGTTTTATGTACACAAATAGAATTAAAATAACAGTACCGACTATAGAAAATACTTCAATTCACAGGACAAATAAATTTCATTGATCCTCTAAATCTCTTACAAAAATTTTGCTTTCCGCTTACGTGAAGTGTTTGGAAATTTCCAAAATTTTATATCATGGTTTAAATACATATCACGAATATGCAAGAAAAATTTTATTTTTATTTTTATTTTTTGTTGTTAAAAGGTACTGCAGATCTGGGAATTTTTAGGGCATCTTTGTTTTTTATATTTTTTTATACTAAGAAATTCATCGTAATACATTCACTATTGTAAATCATCGAGTTTGAGAGTAATAACAAAGGGAATTCCACGTTTAAAGCATAAAAAATTATATTTTCTAAATAGTTTACCCTTATTGAAAGTCTAAATATTCTTTGTACTTTTTTTACGCATCAATGAAGTTTTTCACGCATCAATGACAGTCAAAATTAACACTAAGGATTTTGTATTTTTTATACCAGAGGAGGAAAACATATTCAATCATTTTAAGTCAACCGTTGAGCAAGTTATCACTATTACGTCAAAACTTTCAGTTGATGTACAGGGGTTAAATTTACATTTAATGTCAAAGTTTACACTCCGTGTTTTGACCGAAATCTTTGAATTTTATTCGAAAGCAAAGCTTATTCAAGCTAACACGAGAAGGCGCAGCAAAACTTCACGTTGAGCGTCATGAAAGCTAGTGGGTTTTCCCGCTAAATCCCAGCAGTGGCAACCGCTACCTTATTTGCGCTGCAGACCTTCGCTTGCTCCCATTCTTCCCCTTGCCAGTGGTCCCCTCTTCCCCAGCCGAGTTGGCTACCTCCTCCCCATGCTTGCTCCGAATCTTCCCCAGACTCCTCACGTCCCCTCGCGCAGGGCGCCAAATGGGGCGAACCCAAATAAGGTAACGCGCCTCTGCCCGCCTCTGAACAAGCGCTTCCACGAGTGCTTTTTCTTGCAATGCGTCGTGAAGAATGATAACGGTCTGTTTTCTTCATGGAAAATAACAACGTTATGTTTTCTGCTAGAGAAATGTTAACAGCATACATTCTTCATTAAAAATAATAACGTTACGTTTTCTTCATGAAAAACAATAATGTTATGTTTTCTAAGGCTAAGAGCTTCTAATTATATTTTTAGGGAAACTGTAGATGAAAATTGTACGGTGAAGAAAATTGTGTTTTGAAGTTACCTTCAACTATTATAGAGAAATGATTGCTGATAACTTCATCTTTACGAAAATACCAGCTTTGATTTTATCATTTTTAGTTTATTCATAGATAACTGTTCGTTAGCAGAAATTTAATTTAAAATGCTGATTCTAATTTGACAATTTCGGTTCAGTTTTGAATATGTTTTTTCAATGAGTGAGTTGCAGAGAATAAAAACTGAACTTCTTGCGTAAAGTTTTTCGCGTCTGAGTGATTACGTAGTATCCTAAAACTGTTCAGCGCAATCAAGATGTATCGTGACCATAAATTATGCGTCGTTAAAACAACAGTTGATAAGCATTTCAATAAAATTAAAATAAAATGAAATGAACCAAAACGCGACAATGGAAGATGATCGATAGCATCCAAGTTCACGTGAACGCTTGCGCTGAAGTGTGCGCCGCCATCAAAGATCTAATTTTAAACTTATTGAAACGTTCGGTGCTTTTTCCGTAGACTTCAAAGCATTTTCACCCATGTTCATATTAGGAGACGCCGCTGCCTGCTTTGCTATCCCACGCGTTTCCTGTAATGGGTTAAACTGAAGTTCAATATTCAATTTAAATTTCATGCCAATTGTAGTAAGCAATTTTGAAAATAGCAAACATTAACTGGATCGGGCTTTTATTCATCTTTCAATAAATATTTATAAAAATTGAGTTGAATACTGCAGGTCGGTCAGCAGCATGATGAAAATCTCCTCAGTGACTACCGGTGGGTCTCTTCACAGGAAACATGTTAAAGGAGATTTCTTTTGAACGCCAATGTAAAAATGTGGAAATGAAAGCAAAAGTTCCCTCGAATTAAATGAATACGAACAACATTTTAGTTTGGATGAGCTCATTTTGAATAATTCAGTTGTTGAAGAAACGACTAGACGAGAAAATGACCCTTTTGCTACATGCTCAAAAAATTTCATCGTCTCCATAAACAATTACTGTAGTGAACAATCTTCATGAAGCTTCTTTACCTCTACAAATTTCTATTGCCATGTATTTTTGGGCTTGAAAAATACCTGTATTGATTTATTTGCAATAAATATATTCTTCCGTATGATTTCTTGCGTAGTTGACAGTACTGAAAATATGCATTCGTATGACTGCGATCTTACAACGATCCAAGACTAATATTATTGTATAGGTTCAAATCTAATTCTTATCTTGAAAAAATATTAAAATTCGAGCGCCAATAGGATTTGAAAAATTAAAATTTTAATGCTTTTTTCAAAGGGATTTTAGGAACCTTTTACTCAAACACGTTAACTCACAGAGACTCATACTCTCATACTGAGACTCACTGAGACTCATACTCCGGCGTCATCAAAGCGAAAGCTAATGCATGCTTGTGCGAGGTATAACAACCTATACAATGCACCATCGTTGTTTAGAGCGCCCATCAGTTATTCATGAATAAGTACGTATTTTAGAAACACAATCCCCAACAGCCTAAACCTATGAAAGATCATCATCGTAATTTAAAAAAAATAAATGTAAGAAGTTTGTTGTTGTGTGATTGGAATATTACTGCCCTGTTTTAATGTAACTCTGAATTATAAGACAGGCATTCATAGGTAGTAGAAAAATATTATATCACTACGTAATTTTAGGATTGGTTAAAAGTCTTGTCGACGAATGCTTCATTAGCTAACCGAAGAATGTGTTTATTTTCCTTAAAAAAGTGTACTTTAGTATACTTTACGATAATCTTATGCTCGGAAATAATAAAAGGAATTTAGCTGAACGGTGTTCTCTAAAAGACGAATTGGGTGGCTTAGTCAGGTTATTACCAGGGCAAAATAATCTGAAAAGTTTGTTTATATTATAACAGTTTTAGCTACATTAGTTTTCCTTTTTATCATCCTAAAAGCAAGATTTCCTAAAAATCGGGATATTCCACTTATCAAAAAAGCCTTCTAACACTTAACTCTTTTAATAATTTCACTGCCACGAGGGGAGTTTGCGGAGGTGCTTTAGCGGCAGTTTTCTTATTTTAGCCGCCCTGCGCCGGCCGGGATTCCCGCCCCTCACCTCGTTTTAGCCGCCCTGCGCCAAAGTTGGTGTCCTTGCGACACACTTCGCGAGTCGCGCCGTGCTTCCCAAAGATGAAAAAAATGCGACGTGAACGGTTTGTTTCAAAGGAGAAATATGTGGCTTGAACGGTTTGTTTCAAAGGAGAAATATGTGGCTTGAACGGTTTCAAAGGAGAAATATGTGGCTTGAACGGTTTCAAAGGAGAAATATGTGGCTTGAACGGTTTCAAAGGAGAAATATGTGGCTTGAACGGTTTCAAAGGAGAAATATGTGGTTTGAACGGTTTCAAAGGAGAAATATGTGGCTTGAACGGTTTCAAAGGAGAAATATGTGGCTTGAACGGTTTCAAAGGAGAAATATGTGGCTTGAACGGTTTCAAAGGAGAAATATGTGGCTTGAATGGTTTCAAAGGAGAAAAATGTGACTGAATTTTCAAAATTTCCATTTTCTTGTTCTTTTTGTCAATGAATCTCCTGTGTGAAAGGCTCCTGCCTGAAAATTCCATAAAATTGAGTAAATCATTGAGTTTAATAAATTCATCATAAAATTATCAGATCACGAATGAGTTGTAAATTGATTGTTGACAGATATATGTAAAAAAAGATGCTCGGCGGTTCAAATCTCTGTCAAGTTTGTTAGGCAACATTAAGAGGAATTTATGTATTATCAAGATCAATACGGCGAAGAACTTACACTAAAGTACTCAACATAACAGATATTCAAATAACACGCGGAGGTCTTTACGGACAATGATACTGCAACTATATTAAATATTTGTAATTTAGAAGAATATAATTTTATTTAATATGATATATAATATTAGATTTCTATGCAAATGTAATTAAAGTATTTTGATTTCTGCTCTAGCGTAATTGATTCGGCGCAGAGCCTTTGCAGTTTTGTTCAAAAATATGCAACGCAAAATTTCTTTTCGAAAATTCTGGATTTACTTCGATTTCATGGTAATTGATTATAAATGAATTATATTATGAAGAATATGTTAGATTTCATTCGAGTAAATTCATAGCAGTTAACTTTTCTCAAGTTCTTCCGAGAAATTGCATGAAAAGATTTGAAGAAAATTTGTGGGTGCGAAGTAAATTCGAAATAATAAGCGAGATCATTTGAAAATTTCATGCAATGGAATAACGAAAGACACGTCGGGACTCTCATCATGAATGACCGAAAATGGGGGCGGCGGATCGAGAAATTGCAGGGGACGGTATACGGAGGTGGGGAGGGGGGGAAGAGTTGGGGGTACACACCCCGACGGTGGCTCCTTTTATGGTCATTATAAACAGTACAGCCCTTGAGTTGCCGCAAAGAGTGCACGACAATCTTCAGTCGTTTTTTTTTTTGATAAAAGCTCTGTTTTGCTTGCAACAACTTCCTCTGACCGGTGGTATGGGATTTGCGACGTGGATGATGATCGCTCTTTTTCAAACAGCCAATTTTGAGGTATAGAAATGTTGTAGATTTGAAAAGGGGCAAATGGCAAAATGGCAACTAAGAAGACGTGGGCTTTGGCTCGTGCAGCGCGTGCCCAAATACGAACACAAGTTGTGACGGATGACCTGCCCTCTCTAGCGTTAGAGCGCGGTAATTTTTCAAGGACTTGATTCATTTACCCAAAATGTGGACCCTTGCGCTGAAAAAACCAAAGAATTACTCGAAACTCATGTTCAAAAGTTGCCATCGGAATAAAGCCGGGAACGTTTCCAAGGCAAACCATAGTAAGGGTGGCTTCTGAAAGCGATGTGTGAACGAAGGGAGGCGTTTATTTTAGGATCCCGTAGCATGTGGGTGCCAAATTCTCTCAGCGTGTGCCAAGTTTAGCCACGGGAGCGTTTGGCACTTGAGAGACGTGGCACAGTACCAACGAGGTCCGGGGAATCCCGCCTCGTCCAGCCAATACATTGCCTTAAAAGGAGCCGATGTTGGCGCGCGCTCACCTTGGTAAAATTGGCCCATCTGACGAGCGGTTCTGATGATCGTGATGATGGAATGAGAGCGCCCTGGAATTATAAATATAGGGATAATCTTGATTAGGAGATAGATATGTTATATGAATCAATGGTAAACTTTCATGAAGAAGGATTTTTTGAAAGAAGCTGTCTGTGGCTCGCACTCATCAAGGCAAAATTAGTTCATCTGACTAGAGTTTCTAATGATCATGATGATGGAGTGAGAGTGCACTGAAATTAAAAATATTGATAAAATGTTCATTAGGATATAAATATGTTATATTATAAAAATCAATGATGTTAATTTTGATATAGATATGTTTTATTAAGTAAATCAATGGTTGCAGATTTTCTAACGACGGCGAAGCGTAATGAACCATGGTGATGGGATTAGAGGGCACTGGTATTAGAAATATTGATTAAATATTTATTAGGATATAGATTAATTACGTCATATAAATCAATTATTAACTTTTATTGAAGAAAAATTTTCTAACCAATATGAATCGTATTGAGGATGAAATACATTTTGAGTTGAAACGTCTTCATTCAGGGGGAGAACTGCTCAAGAACAAAAGAGTTTTCGTATTTATTGAAGCTATGAATGCAGTGGATCGTATTTAATAGTTTCTACTGAATAAATATTCTTTAAACTCTCTGTTAAACATTTGTTTTAATGCAGTTGGGAATGATAACTACTGATTGAAACAGAGGTATGGGGAATTTTTTACATCAATGTAGAGCACGTCATGCGCCAGTCTTACGACCAGTTACACGTATTGCATTTTTTAATACAGCTAAGTTACACTGAGTGTGCGTTGAGTTACAGGTAAAATATTAATAACTATTTATACAGACAATTTTTAAAGTTAAGTTTGATTTTATGTATCTAAATTGATTATAGATAACACTAATTTTCATGCAAAAAAAATAGACAGCAGCAAATAAATGCGAAAGAGAGCGAAGAAGAACTCTTCCTGCAGTACATGTTGGGAAAGAAGAGTAAAGGCTAAAATACTGTTACTCAATTGTTCCCTAATATTAAGAGTTTCAGGACGGGACGGTGGATCATTGATTTAGAAAAGAAATGCACTTTATAAGAGCTAGCTGAGTAGAGCAAGGCGTTCTTTGATAGTCAGCTTTAGGATTATTAATTGGAATTCTACATACAAGATGAAATGCACGAAGGTGGAATAGGCCATGAAATAATATTTTTAAAAGTAATTATCTCGAAGGGAACCGTAGTGCTCGGCGATAATTAAGAACATGAAAGCTTTCCTGCAAGTTGCGCGAGATAAAAGTATAAATAAGAAAGTATAAATTGGAAATTATAAGTAGGAAAGTATAAGTAGGAAAGTATAAGTAGGAAAGTATTACCAGGAAACCAAAAGTAGAAAAGTATAAGTAGGAAAGAAGTTCCTTACTTGAAGCATAAGTAGGAAAGTAGTAAAGAGTAGAAAGGGCTCACTTTAGATAAAGGCCTTTAGAAAAGCAAGCCGTCAGAAGCGTTCAGTGGCGCCCTCTGCCATGATGAGTCGCGTGCTGAAGAAAGAAGCTAAGGTTGATGCTTGGACGATAATTTTTTGACGGCGGAGCATGAGAAAGAATTTAGGTCATATATATAAATTTATATCTACTTAAATAACTTGCTATCTTCGAGGGAGATCAGAATACAGTAGTTGTTGGTAGAAAATTGAGTTTAAAATTGTTTTAATTTGCGCAGATGATGCTCATCTCGCTTAATTATGTGTACATTATTATTTCCAAGTGAACGAAATCTTTGAAAATTTTTCGTTCATATCGTGTTTGTTTTAAGTCTGAAGAATTTATGGGAAGGATGGAGGAGGAGCTACATTTCGGGGGAAATTTGTTCAAAATTAGTTTTCGACGCATGAAAGATATTCTGGAAAAAAGATAAAACGAAAGGCAAGTAGGCATATTCACAAAAAATATGAACATTGCATCAAAACATTGCGTGAATATTGCATCAAAACATTGCGTGAACATTGCATCAAAACATTGCGTGAACATTGCATCAAAACATTGCGTGAACATTGCATCAAAACATTGTGTGAACATTGCATCAAAACATTGCGTGAACATTGCATCGAAACATTGCGTGAACATTGCATCAAAACGTTGCGTGAACATTGCATCAAAACATTGCGTGAATATTGCATCAAAACATTGCGTGAACATTGCTTCAAAACATTGTGTGAACATTGCATCAAAACCTTGTGTGAACATTGCATCAAAACATTGCGTGAACATTGCATCAAAACATTGCGTGAACATTGCATCAAAACATTGCGTGAACATTGCATCAAAACATTGCGTGAATATTGCATCAAAACGTTGCGTGAACATTGCTTCAAAACATTGTGTGAACATTGCATCAAAACATTGTGTGAACATGGCATCAAAACATTGCGTGAACATTGCATCAAAACATTGTATGAACATTGCATCAAAACATTGCGTGAACATTGCATCAAAACATTGCGTGAATATTGCATCAAAACATTGCGTGAACATTGCTTCAAAACATTGCGTGAACATTGCATCAATACATTGCGTGAACATTGCATCAAAACATTGCGTGAATATTGCATCAAAACATTGTGGGAACATTGCATCAAAACATCGCGTGAACATTGCATCAAAAAATTGCGTGAACATTGCAACAAAACATTGCGTGAATATTGCATCAAAACATTGCGTGAACATTGCATTAAACATTGCGTGAATATTACATCAAAACATTGCGTGAACATTGCATCAAACTGCTTCCGTCATCACCAAGTGTTGCTCGAACACCATCTGTAGTACACCATTGATACCGTCATCATCGTCTGTCCCCACCTTCATCACTATGTTGCCATCGTCACAATGTGATGTTAAAAATTATAATGAAATCTCTTGCGTAGGTATGTTTAAATTAGAGAAATATATTCTCTTGACTAAGTTTTAAATTGGAAGTTCACCCCCGTCCCCCCCATACAGTTTTTAGTAAAAACAGTTTTTTTTACTAAAATCAATTCTTGCCTCACATGTTCTTCAATTACAGTTGAAGAAATTAAATTAGGAATTAGATAGGAAATTAAAGTTCAAAGTCCCCCAAGAAAGTTCTAAGCATAACTTTGGTAGCGACTTCTTCTCTCAAGCGCCTCTTAAAGGACCTTGCGCCCCCACAAAAAGGGCAAAAAAGGGCAAAAAGGGCTAAAGACAACATTCCTGACTCCGATGTTCAAGCGCAGACGCTCTTTTGCTCGCAATGGGAGGCCACTTTAACGCCATTAAAGTTTACCTCTGCCAAAAAAGCTGTGTTTTCTTTTGCCTTAACTTATGATCTTGTCTTTTCTTTATTATTACTAGTCCACACCCCTTTATTTGAAATGAGAAAGAAGGAAAAATGAAAGAAAGGCTAGGTATACAAAAATTCAATCCCTCGAAAGTTGATGAGGCCGAGTGCACACGGCCCGTATCACAGATACGCTCATCACACTATTTCGGGAGGCTTCGGACAGAAAGACAGACGAACGGACGCAGCTCTTATTATAGTATAGATGATAGGTCACACCTGCTTAGTTGTTCTAATGTGTGTTTTTTTGCACTTGAGTGTTACATTTGAATTTTCCGGAATGGGATCCTCAGAATTTGCAATATTATTGAATTTGAAAATTTGAATTGCTAGTGTATGGTGGATTGACTTCTGTACCCGCAGCTTTATATGGTAAATCTGAAGGATATGTCAGTTGTCGATTTTCCACTTTTTATTGCCTGAACCTAATCAATTGAATTAAAATAAACAAGTTTTCTTCTATGCACTTTCCGTCTCAAATGAGTATTTTACGATTTATAGCGGCAAGTTTAGTTTCGTCTTTGCTGACGAATGCGCTCGAATAAACAGCTACTCATCGATTTTAGAATTTTTGTTGCTTGAATCATGGTAATAACATCGAAATAAACAACTTTTCTTCTATACACTTTTTTCGTCAAATGAGTATTTAACGAGGTATAGCGGTAGGTTTGGTTTCGTCTTTGATGACGATCGCGCTGGAAGCGAGTGCGCATTGCAGTGTTGCTGTCCGACGTGCTCCTTGAATAACTTGCCGCCTCAAACACTGGAGTTGCGGTAAGTCATTTACCGCTATAACTAATAAAATACTCATTTGAAAGTGCATAGAAGAAAACTTGTTTATTTCGATCTAATTAACTATGCTAAGGCTTCGAAATTTACAAAATCGATAACTGACATATCCTTCAGATTTACCCTTTATATAACCATATTTTTCAATAATATTGTTATTTTGTAGTTAAAGGATAATTGCTCACTCGTAGAAACATTTTATTCAAAAAACAGTAAACACATTATGTGCGGATGCTGCATCGTAAAAATTGTTCACAACAGTGTGAAAGCACAGATGCTTTGGAGAGGTGCATCACAGAAAATGAACTCACTCATTAAAAGGAAATTTTATGAATGTAAATAGGGGTACATTCTGTGTAAATAAAAAATGCTTTAAATTCAACTTAAAGTCGAAAATATTTATCAGAGATTTTTTAACCTCAGTCAAAAACAAAAGTATTTTTTTTGTCTTACAGTTTTTCATATTTCAATAGTTTACACTTCAATGAAACTTCCGACTTGGTTACCACATTTCAAGCAGACCATTTTCTTATACATTCAAGCTGCGCTTGGAAACGAACCTAAAACTTCACTATGAAATTTATAAGGATTGCGCAAACTCTAATGTAAATGCGCAAATATGTAAATAAAAAATGCTTTAAATTCAACTTAAAGTCGAAAATATTTATCAGAGATTTTTTAACCTCAGTCAAAAACAAAAGTATTTTTTTTGTGTTACAGTTTTTCATATTTAAATAGTTTACACTTCAATGAAACTTCCGACTTGGTTACCACATTTCAAGCAGACCATTTTCTTATACATTCAAGCTGCGCTTGGAAACGAACCTAAAACTTCACTATGAAATTTATAAGGATTGCGCAAACTCTAATGCAAATATCATTTGAGACATTTTAAATCTGCTCAGTTCCTAATGAGTTCCCTGATTTTCAAGAATTGAAACTACAAAGAAATATATGACGCGCTAGAAAAGCTTTTCAATTTGACCTTCATTTTCGCTCTTAAAGAGATCACGAGGGGGAATTTTATTTTTGAAGAGTGTGAGCTCAAGGCTTCAAGTCACATGTCGTCTCTTAACCAATTAGCAAACTTTATGAGCACAACGATAGTCTTCAGTATGGCCCGAGTTGGTCGTAAGAGATTTACTTGCTTTCATTGGTCGTAAATACGTCGGCATGAATTGGCGACACCTTCTCACCAACGTTCCTGAGCATTGCAGAAACACGGTCACTTTCTCTTGGAGTGCTCGGAGTTTCATTGTAGAGAGCATTTTCCATTATATATAATTTGTAAGATTCATTTGCTAAATAAGTTCTTTATAATTAAAAACCCGTTTCTAACTAGACGGATAAAATATTTTATTTCACATTTATTGAAAAAATGAAGTTTGCATTTATCTGCACGATAACTCATAGAAATTTCCATATTTCAGCATACTTTACTGATGTCTTTGAGGTAAAGCACAGTCACTCAAAGTTGAAACAAACTGTTTTTAGGAACTCATTCGTCATCATTCCATGCTGGCGAATACTATGGGCAAAACAGATAAGCCTAATCTTATTTGCAACGGAAATCCTTGTGTAAGTGCTGTGAGACACCTCTACTTGACGATAAAAACACCTGCATAGTCACAAAAGTTCTTCAAATTGTAAAATAAACAATGAAAATTTGCAGGGAAAAGTCGGTATCGTAATGACTAATTGTTTTAAGTTCAGATATGAGTGAGAGAAACAAAGAAGCGAACAACGAAATCAATGACTCGAGATGCACGCAGAAAAGGTCACAATGGTATCGGTTGAAGGCCGTGCCTAAGGATGATGAGTAATACGCTTCACCTCACTTGACAGTTCGATGACAGGAGCGATGAAGCCGAGAAGAAAATGGGTAGCTACCATGCTTTCAATTTTCAAAGGTAGACTGTCAGCATTTAACGAAAAGAAGTTTACAAGTTTCTACAATCTTTGTGGAATTTAATATAGCTGTGGATTTTACCCAATTGAAAAGCATAAAATATAATTTCAATTACGCAAAAGCTGAGAGAACGAAGCACGTGCGAAAAAATGAACACGATCTTGGTGTACAATTCTTTTTAAAGACTCCATTGATATAGAAAAGACTTCATGCAGTTCCTATAAGAAAACTTACTTTTACAAGCTACATATACAGTACATCTAAAATGAGGAGAAATTATTGAGATATTAACTTCTCAGATTTATTTCCCTCCCACCTGTGTGAAGAGTAAAAATACTCGAATACTAATTCCTTCACTTTCCTTTTGGATATATCCTTCAGTGCTGGAAAGGGAAGAATCTTGATACTCTAACCTGCTATCAGTTTTCCTTCATCAAAGTGTTGATTTGATATCCTTGAAATGAACCAAAATTCAATAGCAAACTTCAAAAATTTTGGTTTACGTATTTTCAAAAATTAACATTTACCACAATTTTTAGGGAATGTCCGGAATTGAAATGAAATAGTTTCAATTTTTCCCTAGTCGCATATTCATTCAAGAAAATGCCTCTTTTCTCGTTTATTTCGTTTATTAGCTCTGCCAAGGCCATTGATCACGGCTAATTCGTCTTTTGGGCCTAAGATGTTTGCCACACAGATGCCTAAGTACTCGGACCAAGGTCATCATGTGACGTTTCGAAACAGAAACTGTCTCGAAATGAAAAAAACGTGAGCTTTGCATTGTTTCTGTGTTCCCTGAGTTAAGGTAAGGAGAAAATTGCTAATCGATTTTACAAAAACACTATCAATCTTTAGTATTCTACATCGCCGTCAGTCTGTAAAAAGTGACTCTTTGATGCTACCAACAACGACCTTGGGCTGAAAATAGAAGAATAGAACGACTTGGATTATGAACGCTAATGAAACTTTTTTATATTACAAGAGAATCCACGTAAACAATGCGATCAAAATAATTTTTGATACAAACATTTTTTATATTAATAAAAATTTCTGTTATTTTTAACAAACTGCATTTTGGTTTAGTTCAGAAGGGAAAACCTATTCAACGTAATTGAAACTGAGAGTACGGTCACAATAAGCTGCAGTTTTATTTATTCTAAATAATGTCATTGGTACGAATATCCTTAAAATTATCAAATGCACTTGAACCCGATGGATTGTAGAGTAAATTTCAGGTACTTTAGATTAGTGGAAATCCGCCCCAAAACAATGGTAAATGTACAGTAGTTTTCCTAGTGGCATCCTGGAACGATCATGGAATTTAAGCGTTGGAATGGGATCTATTGAAATCGCATACCACCGAACCGAACAAACGCATGAGTAAAATTTTCCCAATAAATAAACTATACCTCATGTACGTAATAAAGCAATTTTCACGCACGTTCTCCCATATTTCTGAAATGGATACTGTGGAAGACTCGCCTCGGTAACATTTGTTTTAGTTCTTTACTGTACAACGATAGTTGTAGTTACGCCTGAAATTTTTAGTCCAGGGCATACGAGAGAAAGATGTCTTCAAGCCAACAGCCTTAGGTTTCCCGATGATTCGGTGAGAAGCACGGCTTCAGTTTAAAGTTAAATTGTACTGAAATAAACATGTTTAGTTTTCAGTTACTTTGTAGGGTAATGACTTTAATGATTAACATGAACGTTCGTTGGGTGATGTAATAATCACTATATTTCTACTATTTACATCAGACTTCATTAGTTCATTGTTTTTTCCCTGCAGAAACAAGAATTAATAAACGGAAACTTCGTCTAGGATCATCTTTTGTTCCATGTAAACAGAAAACAAAAAATAGTTTTCAAAAGATACTGAAAAATAAGATTAGAGTAAAAATAAGGGTTATGAACAATGGCTTTCTTCAATTTGAGATATTTTAGAATTTCCTAACTTTTAGGTTTTTATTTGGAGGTCTCTAATATGGGCGAGGTTAATGTCCTTGAAAGAACATTTTTTACGAGGAATTTATATCGAAACGGGAATAGTACGGTGGAAAATAGTATTAAAAATTTCATATAGCCAGGAGTGACTAATGGGTACCTTGCACTACTACCCTATAGTGCAATCGTATTCATACTCGCGCACTGGGCATAATTTATTGCTAGCGAAAATATGATTTGTTTATATCCGAATTGTCGTCGTATGAACTTTAAATGAAAGTTTTTTTGGAATAATAACTCTCCACTTTAATTCTTTCTTCTCAAGCATATCAGTCATTCCATTGATTTCTTTTCTAATTTTTTTAAATTAACGAAAATGTCAAGTTCATTACGTGTTAAGTCAAGATAAAATTCACTCATCATTTTTTATTGAAACAGTGTTCCAATTAAAAAATGTTGAGGGCATTTAATTATTCCATTGATCTTAATTACCCGCACTTAAATTGGAACACCATCACATTTCGCTAACCGACGAAAAAAGGTGTTTTACTTACCATCCGGAAACGCAAGAGAAGGGAGCAGAACAGCTTCAGAAATAGTGCTAGCTTCCAAAACATGTCGACGAAGTGCACCACTCTCATCAACTCAGAGACTGTGGCAGCTACTCAGCAAGTGCAGCGAGTCAAGAGATGTACGTCGAAAAGTGTAAGCAAAACTTACCTTGCATTACGTACCGGGCTGCTTACCGTTATTTCGGGGCCGGACTGCCTAGAAAACCCCGTCGTATAAAAGATCTCGAGGTTACTTAGAGGAAGTCCTTTCTGTTTCTGCTTTCGTCGGAGGTGGTCATCTCGAAATTCAACATGGAGGTGAGTTGAAATCAGGAACTGTGACGCTGTATCGTTATTTAGCTTTAAAAAATGCTTTTCGTTTCACTTATTTCGATAACCTAGGACACTTCTTAGTTCAATTGCTATTGGTCTTCAAAAAGCATAAGACACATCATGATTCACCTGCTCTAAGTCTTTACAGAAAATATAACAACGAATCTTGAGCTAAAATGTAAAAGACATTTGTGTAAATTTTTAAGGAAACATTTGCTGTTTAGGCAACCAAACTGGATGTGTAACGGATGACCGCATTCTTGAATCGTTGCTGTGTGAAGTGGAAAGCTTGCCTGTTTTTTTCAAGCAAGGCATCTTGATATCATTATTATGATATGAAATGGGATTTGAACTCGAAGTATCATCTATTTTTCAGAAGTGCTAAGTTACACAAAAGGTAATAAATCTACAGTTGTGAACAACGAAGTTCTAAAATGCCCTACAATACGTTAGGATTTGTATATCTAGTGAACGCAAGCCGGTGTCATTCAATTCTAAAAAAACTTATTTCTCCATAGGAATCAACGATGAGTGATGAGGCCAGTCCTCTCGTCGTGGACAACGGCTCCGGCATGGTGAAGTCCGGTTTCGCCGGTGATGACGCTCCCCGAGCTGTGTTCCCCTCCATCGTCGGCCGCCCCCGCCACCAGGGTGTCATGGTCGGTATGGGTCAGAAGGACGCTTACGTCGGTGATGAGGCCCAGAGCAAGCGAGGTATCCTTACTCTGAAGTATCCAATACAGCACGGAATAATTACAAACTGGGATGACATGGAGAAAATATGGCACCACACCTTCTACAACGAACTAAGAGTGGCTCCTGAAGAATCCCCGACTCTTTTGACGGAGGCTCCTTTGAATCCAAAAGCTAATCGAGAAAAAATGACACAAATTATGTTCGAGACTTTTGGTATGCCTGCCATGTACGTCGCAATCCAAGCTGTGCTCTCGTTGTATGCGTCTGGAAGAACGACTGGGATAGTTTTGGATTCCGGCGATGGAGTTTCTCACGTAGTTCCAGTTTACGAAGGATTTGCCCTTCCTCATGCAATTCTCCGATTGGATTTGGCAGGTCGTGACTTAACCGATTACCTCATGAAGATTATGACGGAAAGGGGCTACTCATTCACCACCACCGCTGAACGTGAGATAGTGAGGGACATCAAGGAAAAGCTCTGTTATGTTGCTCTGGACTACGAGTGCGAGTTGGGAGTAGCGGCTGTGTCATCTTCCCTGGACAAATCTTACGAATTACCTGATGGCCAGCTCATAACGATTGGCAATGAGAGATTCCGGGCCCCTGAAACTTTGTTTCAACCGTCATTCTTGGGGATGGAATCAGTCGGAGTACACGAGACTGTCTACAACTCGATTATGAAATGCGACGTCGACATTCGTAAGGACCTGTACGCCAACACAGTTCTTTCTGGTGGTACCACCATGTACCCTGGTATTGCTGACCGCATGCAGAAGGAAATCACTACTCTTGCTCCCTCCACCATCAAGATCAAGATCATTGCTCCCCCTGAGCGCAAGTACTCCGTATGGATTGGTGGCTCCATCTTGGCTTCCCTTTCTACCTTCCAGGCCATGTGGATCACCAAGGAAGAATACGATGAGTCTGGCCCATGCATTGTGCACAGGAAGTGTTTTTGAAGCTAATCATGAGGTTCTCATGCACGTACCGCGGCAGTATTTAGACGTTGTTCAATATCTTTGTGAAGCAGTTACGTTACTTTGAAAGTTTCATGGGCTTCAATTGTGTTTCGAAAACTATGAATGGTAACGTTTATTTGATGTACTTTTAAGAACGGGATAAGTTTTTTAACGGGCCATCTTCTGTCTTCGACTTTCATCGTTTTTTATTTGACCCATTGTTTCAACTCTGCCGAAATTATGTCTTTCTTTGTTGTCACAAGAACGTCAAAACTCTGTCCCAGCTGATGTAGGGAGGGAATTTTTTTGAGAACAGGTGGCCGCAGGAGCGCAAATAGCATCCACGTGGTCTGAGCCCCTGTCACCGCCAAACGTGCGCTCGCCTCTCACAAGTGTTGTACCGAAAAACGGTTCCTTCTTTTACGGCACCCTCGGATTAATTTTACCTCGTAAGCTTTAACGGTTCTTAAATCTTAATAAAAAAGTTCTCCACTGGCGTTTGAATTATCATTTATTTTGTTAGCAGCTCATCAGCTCAGCGCATAAATTTGGAAATTAGTGTTCTTGAGTGCAAAAACAGGTGATATTATGAATGATAAGTGCAGGAGAGGAGGTTGGTGCGAGGGGCTAATTGCAACGAGGACCAAATTTTCCTATCTTAGCTCTCATATTTTTGAAAACTTAAGAGCGTTTCCAACTTTTAAGATTTTCTTATAAAATGAGTTCATTATGTGCAACTGTGGTACTCCTAGATTTCTCAAAATAACCTTAAGGACTTTTGAGTTTTGCACTTCCTTTTAAAGACGTTGTCCTCAAGGTAGCAATTGGTTCATGGCTTTTTCATTTCAGGATTTGATGTAAATGAAATAAAAAGTTTTTAACATTTCTGCGCAAATGTGATACAGTAACATAAATGAGCAAAAAAAACGGAGAAAGAGGGAAATACCATGAGTAAAAATACCATAAATAACTCATACGGACTGAAAATATACACGACAAAAATTCAAAGGGAAACATTGTTCATGAATATAGAAAATCTCAAACCTGTTTTACTGATTATTTCGATTTCCAAATTGACCTTCCTAGAGTCTTTGGGAAATCTGTAAAATCGCTATTCACTTCGATCATATAATTTCTTCATATAATAAATTATTTCTTGAATTGATTCAAACTTCATTTATAAATTAATTTTGAAACTCATTTTAGAATATGAAGAGTTGAATGAGGCAAATAGAAATCGAAAGAAATTTTTATTTAAAGCCGAAAGTTTATACAAGAAAAATTGAGAACAATAATCGGTATTGTTTTGCTTGTTTTCTCTATATATGATTGAGTAGACTGGTGTGGAGAGTGCAGTCCCTACGAGTTTTCATCTAAAAGTTTTACTCCTTAGGAGGAAAGTACAAAGAAATGTAAAAAAATTCTCGTGGACCATTGTTTATTTCAAAAGCGAATAATGAATGTTCAATCTTACGCCTGCTATAGCAAAATGCATCCGCAATACGTTCAATATTGAAATGAAAATCTAGAAGTTTTGGTTTGTATTACGATGCACAGCCTCAAGCTCATTATAACGGCACTTCATGGAAAAATAATAATTCACTTCTGTCGTTGAAAAATTTCAGATTTGTATAAAAATGTAAAAAAATTCAAATTATTTCGCTTACCGTCTGAATGATTTTTTTATAAATTAACGTTTGAATACGGAATAAATACAATGTTATCTATAAATTGAAAACATAAAATTCTCACATTAATTGGCATACAATGCCAGATCACTGATTTTCACCAATATGTCCGTCATTAGTCTCAATATTACTAAAACCGAATATTCAAAGTTTTCTATCGATGACTTTGCGTGAAAATATTTTTCTCACATGATCTCTTATAAAAACTATAGTTGTATCAGTTCCATCGCGGGCCTTACCACACACAACTCACCGTTCTGTCACCTGACTTGGAGCAGAAATGCTCTCGCGGGCCCCCTAGCGCCTCAGTAGTGCAGTTTTTGACTTTCGCAAGGATGACGGAGCACGATCAAAGAACCGCTTGTGTTAACAATAACAGAAGTCTGAAGGGGACACCTTTACGAGGCGATGCATGAAGCATGTCGTGACATTCGGCTGGTGAGTGCAACAGGTGGCTGCAACATGTGGCGGCCGTCCAACATGTTTGAACCCATCACAGCAGGTGTCGCTAATGGTAAGTTCACACTATGAACAGCCTCAATTCAATGATGCTTGCATATATATTATGTTTTGCAGGAGCTCCAGCTCAGTCTCGGGTTTGCTGTAGTGCTGATTACAGGTGAGCTCGAAGGGTATAGTAAACGAACGTTGTAGGTCAGAGTAACTTACGTATTCATACATACTGTTTATATTTTGAAAGTTAAAAATATTTATTTTTTATTTTTTCGTTAAAATTAAATGATATGTTAGCATTTTCAATTTCAGTGCAGCTCAAATTTTAGAGTGATGTCTCGTATATTCATAAGATTAGGTTTTCAATTTCAAATCTGCTCTCACGATAGTCAATCATCACTCATAAACAACCCCTGACGTGGCTATCATACACAAAGAATGGTTCGTTTATTAATTTTTCAAAACTAACGTATTATACATTTCATGTATCATTTTTTTTTGGAAAATAAACTTTTTTTTCAAAAAAGTATTATGAACTGATATTTTCTATAATAATGTTAACATTTGATGGTTAGGATAATTGGCTCAGCAGTGACAAAATGAACAACTTATCTTACAATGAAGAAGGACTCTGGAATTATTATCTATAATATCAATGAATTTAATACTGAACGACAATAACAGTAGATTTAATCAGCATTCGTCAGTTCGTCCAACATTGAAATAGCACTTTATATTTTATCAAAGTAGTTGGAAATTTGAGGAATCTAGAGTAAACATTTCCCTCCTAGACTCATCATTATTTTCACTCATTTGAATAAATATCATGATTTGTTCGGGCTGTTCTTCTGCAGAGTGACGCACATATTGCTGTTGATATTGCTTCTTCAAATTCTGTGGTCCATTTATCATGCATTAAGGTAATACGTAAAACTTTGTCCCATAAGACCGAATTGTGCATGAGGTAATTTTTTTTAGCTTTTTAGAAAACAAAGAAAAACATTGGGCTTGCATTGTCAAAAGATATGACACCTCTTTATGCGCAACAAAATTGAATTGCCGCTAAAATTAACGAGCGAAATAGATGTACGCAATAATTCGAACTCTTTTGTACTTATTTCAGACTCTATTATGTTGCATAGGAGTATTTCTGCCGTTACACAGTCCTGGCAAAACGAACATGCCTCAATTACCATTTCATACTTTCAATACATTTATTCTTTCCAGTAGGTTACTATTTCGTCATATATGTAGATTTTCAATAAGTTAGTACTTCGTGTTCAACCTGAATATCTGTGTCGCAATGCAAGCTTAGTAAATTACATTTGCGGTACATCCATTATTACTTCTCGTATTACACATAAATAGTTTCATTATGACAAAGGACTTGCTTAAGGGTATACCTGAAAAAGTCCTTCCATAACTCGATCAGGGAAGCCTCTGTGGAGTATCGGAATACGAGTACTTCTACCAAAACGCAGAACTGCAAAAATGGACTTGCTTTTATTACTGACAGCCTTGTGGTGCACTAGAATTATTCATCAGCGAATGCTTAGAACCAATTAACATACTCAAAATCAAAACCATCTCTAAATTAAAATTATTTTTTCAGTCGATGAAAGATTGTAGTTGAATATTCATGTGAACATAATTAGTTCTTCAGGTACATTGCTCTTTGAAATTTATTATTCTTTGAAATTTAATATTTCAAACTAACTATGACAGCACAAAATTTTCGTAAACACTTTATTCACACCCTCTCTTAGATTCTTAACTCATCAAGAGTAAGTGAGTGCATATGATTGATTTTTCCTACCCTATTTTGTTCACGATAAGAATCCTTCTATAATTCTGAGACCTTTCCTACCCTATTAGAGACTATAAGGATATTATAACGTTTCCTGCCTCGATGTAATACCTTAAAAAGTATTACATACTTTCCCTATCATGACGTCTATAATAACAGAGGTAGCAAAAAAGTTATATATTAACAGCACGACTCATAAGTTTATAGGCTGATATTTTTCCTCTAACTTTGAGGGTAAACTTTTTTAGGGGGGAGTGAGTTACCCCGGAGGAAATGGAATTCCTATATTTTGGACATGCTTTCCCAAATTTTTAAACGCATAAATCCTAAAGAAATTATTTTAACCTGTCAAGGTAGCAGCGAGGATACACGTCGGTGTATCAATACAGAATTTAAAAAAGCAAGGCAGACAATTAATTATATGATAATTCTGAAGGAGTTTGGTGTACAAGCGAAGCACTTTCTATAATTCTACCTCGCATGTATGTTAAAATAGATGGACTAATTTCTGCTATATTTGCCGAGTAAATTTAAACTAGAGGTGTGTTCACTCGTGTTCGAAATGAAAATCTTTTGTTTCTTTGAATTTAGGGACTAAATAGATCGGGAAAAATCATAAATTAATAATTCTTGAACTAAACGGTGCAAAAAATTTATAAAGCGAAAGGATTTCAAAAACTACGTCTCGTACGTTTGACTGATGGCAAAATTTAAGGCTAAATTTCTTTATATAAATATATAAATATAAATATACAGTGACATCGATCAAAAGAATGTAACACTCTTGCTGCTACTTGATCTCTCTAAGGCGTTCGATAGCGTCGAACATGAAAGACTTCTACGTAAAATACTGAACTTGGGAATAGACACGCAATGGTTTGAAAGCTACTTGTCAAATCGATCTCATGCAGTCCGCATAGAAAACAAATTGTCCCCATTCATTCAAAACAATTTTGGTGTTCCCCAAGGATCCATTCTTGGTCCGCTACTCTTTTCTATTTTCATTAATGATTTCCCTCCAATGCCTTCTAACACACGGATCTCAATGTATGCAGATGATGTTCAAATTGCAATAACAAGTTCAGTATCGGAAATACCACAGACGCAAATTAAAGCCGAAACTTTACTGACTAGCCTGAAATCATGGTACGACCGAAATGGTCTCAAATTAAATGATAATAAAACACAATGCATTATTTTTGGATCCAAAGATGCAATTAAAAAAACTTCAGATCTTACTCTTGCAGTTGGAAATGATAAAATTAATGCATCAGAAAAAGTTAAAAATCTAGGTATCTGGTTCGATAGAAATATGTCCTTCAAATCTCACGTTGAGACTACTTGCAACAAAATCTACGGAACTTTAATGTTTTTTCATCGTATAAAAAGTATGCTAGACGAAAAATCCAGATTATTAGCTATTCAATCCCTTGTGTTATCGCGCATTGACTACTGCAGCCTAGTATGGGGAGACTTGCCTCAATACCTTCAAAGGGACTTACAAAAATGCATGAATTTTGCAGCCAAGGTGGTATGCAACGGTAATTTCAAAAGAAATGATCACGTAACCCCTCTCCTCAATAAACTCGGCTGGATTCCTATCCAAGAAAGGCTCCTCTTGCAGAAGGCCCAATACGTATTCTCCTCGTTATACGAGTATCTTCCTCAGAGCAATGCGGAGATAGTGCGTTTCCATCCACCCACTGTAAACAATCAAAAACCGAACAGAAACAATAATGTCTTAGTCAACTATCGTTCATCTCACTTAGGGCAGAAGGCTCTGTCCATATCAGGCGCCTTACTGTGGAACAAACTTCCCCTGAATATTAAAGTCCCTCAAAGACCGAGAGAATTTAAAGCCAAAATAACTCGTCATCTTGTGTCTCAATAATAATTTTTAGTTACAGAACATACTGAATGAGTACTGACGAATCTCATTTGCCTGGTATCTCCATTGCTGAACAATCTCCCTCGCTCATTGTTTTATAATTCAAGACATCACACAACAGTTTGGAAGTATGCGTAGGTATTATGATTTGACCGCCTATACGTTGTCATTTGCAAACATGCTTACTTGTATATGTGTGTACGTATATAGGTGTATGTGCACATATGGGTGTGTATATGTGCACGTACACCTGTGTGCACTAGAGTAGATAAACCAGTCGAAGGTTGCATTTTATGTCATTCCTCTCCGTTTCTGTGCAAGCATCAAACTAGACCGTCATGGTACCTATATGTGTGTGTGTGTTTATCAATTGCAGACATTCTGCACCATATTACAAAGATAATGTGTGTTTTTCTAATATGAAATTGTAAAGCATCCATGTAAAAAAAAATAAAAATAAATTCGTTGTGTAATCATCCATTTATACTGCAGTAATATGCTTATTCTGCTTATAATAATGTGATACCTATGTTTGTTTATGAATTGCCGACAATTTGCGCCATATTTCAAAGATAATGTGATTTGTTTTCTAATATGAAACCTTTATAGGACATTAATGTTTTCTTTCTTATTCACGTCCCACAATCGTTTTCATGTTTCTGACTTAAGTAGACTGTCTTGTGCCACTATTTTTAGTATGAAATTTTGTAAAATTCATGCTATAATTAAAAATATTTCCTCTGTTTCCCTCGATTGGAATTCTGGTTTATAATGGCTAGTTTATGCTGATATTTGCGCACATGCTTACTTGTATATATGTGTACGTGTGCACGCTACGCGTATGACACTCTGTAGAATGCGTATGTATTGCCTCAATGCATAGAAATGCATTTGTGTATGCTTACGAGTTTGGTGTAAGTATGTGCGTGGGTATGTTTGTGCATGCGTATGTGTATATATCCACATGTATACGTGCACATATGTGTGTACTAAACTGACAACTAGCATTTTACTAGAGAAAATGGTCATTTTTCTGTGCACTCTCAACTTGTAACATTACCTAACTCGTCATCTCTTTATTATTGTAAAGCATTCATGTACAAACTATACATTTGTTCTGCGATCATCCATTTATATTTAAATAAAATGCTTATTAACTAATGACCGGTATGTTAAAATTGTTGAATCAGAAATACAAAACTTATAATCTTCTTGGTCCTCATGCTTATGTGTACATATATGTGTATATATTTACATATATGTGTGCACATATGTGTGTACTAAACTGACAACTAGCATTTTACTAGAGATAATGGTCATTTTCTGTTCACTCTCAACTTGTAACATTACCTACCTCGTCATCTCTTTATTATTGTAAAGCATTCATGTACAAACTATACATTTGTTGTACGATCATCCATTTATATTTAAATAAAATGCTTATTAACTAACGACCGTTATGTTAAAATTGTTGAATTAGAAATACAAAACTTATAATCTTCTTGGTCCTCATGCTTATGCGTACATATATATATATCTGTATGTGTGTGTGTATGTATGTATATATATATGTACGTATATATATGTATATGGATTTGTATTTATATTTTTTATTCATGCTTCCTTAAAATGACACTTTTGAACATTTGCCGAAACAAGCGATTCATATATTATTTCCTGGCATCAATAATTGCGAAGTTTTATGTCATGTACATGTAAACTGTCAAAAGTGTTTTCACCCCACAATGAAAATGCATCGTCCATGAATTTGCGTTATCTCTTATAATTATCATTACATGTATTGTCAAATGTAGATTAAGCAAGATTAGGAGTACATTGCCCTCAATCATTTATTTTCGACTAGTGACACGAGTTTTTCAATACTCGTGTGTGTGTATCATCTAAGTGTATTAATTTTAAGATATTTAAAAACCAATGATTGTAATATTGTACAATCTCTATTGGAAATAAAGTTTTTTTTTTTTATTTTTTTTTATTATGTAGAAAATCTTTCTCTATATCTAATTCGTTGATACATTGAGAAACTATAATTATTGAGAGAATATAATTATTTGAAAACAAATTTGCTTTCATAAATTCAAATCAAGTGAATTTTATAACTGTTGCAATTTCATTAAAGCAATTTTTGAAATATCTGCTTTTATGTGCTAACTTCAAGAAAATATAGGATTTTGTTTCACTTGAACTCACAAGCCAATAGATCTTGACATTTAAGATCAAGTGTTTGTATATATTGAAAGTGAAATTTCGTTCAATCTCTATTCGGCTGAGTACTGAGGGACAAACTAAAGCTGGAAATTCACATAGAAAATGCGTTTTACTACGCAGTATTATCCATAAAAGTGTTTATTAACTCTACATTTAACATCTGTTGCTTCGCTCACAATTTTGCAAACAATATATTTTATGGATATTTCGTACTGTATGATATTTAACTGTTTTTGCATGCCGTTGAAATGAACTGTGAACACGAACTTTTTTAATACCGATAATCATACACAAATTATATTGACTGTAATTATTATGATGTTGATGTATTTAAATAACGCTTACTCCAAATTTTTTTGCCCGCACGAATTCTTTGCGTACATAAAAATATTGAAGAGCAATTAAGAAACTTTTGTGAATTAATTTCGAACGTATGATGCTCTGCATCGTGACTGCGTATTCTACTAGGCTTCTCGGTCACAAACTTCTTTATCGCTGTCATGGGCTGTTCATCATTCACCAAACCAATGACGCTGATTTGTATTTTTTTGAATTTCGATTCAAATTAAATATGATATTTTTTTTTCTGAGAAACGCTAGTTACATTTTGAAGCGGGTTTGAAAAATAGGTTGCGAGAGTATTTTTTCAACGAAGAACAATGCGTGAATACGTATTTGAGTATTACATGTACACAACAAAATCTAATTTAAAAGTATTGGTTCTTTGCAAAAGAAAAAAGCAAGACAGCTCGATTTATGTACTTACCCCTGTAGAAAGACAGCGATAGGAGTATTCAGATTAAATTTTTTCGAACGCTACTTGGCAAAAATCATAACAACACTTGAAAAGCTTTTGTAGATTAGATTATTCTGGAGGATACTTGACAAAAATGACTATAACACACTTGATGCTTTTGCTATTAAAAAGCGAATTATTCATCTCAACAAACTCGAGTGAATGAATCTTGCAAGATGTATGCTTATTGAATGTGAACTGTCTTAATTCTTGCTGATTCTAGAAACTTCACCTATGCATTCCCGAAGCCATAAAATGCACTTTTTCATTTCACTTGTTCAATGAAATTAATTTTTACGCCCTTGGTGAAAAATTAGTGATTAAGTGAGCATGAACAATACGTTTATTTTGCAGATATACTTCCTGAACTCGTACCGCCGACATGTGCGACGACGAAGAAACTAGCGCGCTCGTGGTTGACAACGGCTCCGGCATGGTCAAGGCTGGATTTGCCGGTGATGATGCACCCAGATGCGTCTTCCCCTCCATCGTCGGCCGCCCCCGTCACCAGGGTGTCATGGTCGGTATGGGTCAGAAGGACGCCTACGTCGGTGATGAGGCCCAGAGCAAACGAGGTATCCTTACTCTGAAGTACCCCATAGAGCACGGTATCATCACCAACTGGGATGACATGGAGAAGATCTGGCACCACACCTTCTACAATGAGCTCCGTATTGCTCCGGAGGAATCTCCTGTTCTCCTGACTGAAGCGCCTCTCAACCCCAAAGCCAATCGAGAGAAGATGACCCAGATTATGTTTGAAACTTTCAATTGTCCGGCAATGTACGTCGCCATTCAGGCTGTACTCTCCCTGTACGCATCTGGCCGTACCACCGGTATTGTGCTTGACTCTGGAGACGGTGTCTCCCACACCGTCCCCATCTATGAAGGTTACGCTCTTCCCCACGCTATCCTTCGTCTGGACTTAGCTGGTCGCGATCTCACCGCCTACCTCATGAAAATTCTTACTGAGCGTGGCTACTCCTTCACCACCACCGCTGAACGTGAAATCGTTCGCGACATCAAGGAGAAACTTTGTTACGTGGCGCTGGACTTCGAAGGAGAAATGGGAGTAGCAGCTGGTACTTCGACTTTGGAAAAGTCCTACGAGCTTCCCGATGGTCAGGTCATCACCATCGGCAACGAGCGCTTCAGATGCCCCGAGTCTCTCTTCCAGCCTTCCTTCCTGGGTATGGAGTCCGTTGGTATCCACGAGACCGTGTACAACTCCATCATGAGGTGCGACATTGATATCCGTAAGGATCTCTTCGCCAACAATGTGCTCTCTGGTGGTACCACCATGTACCCTGGTATTGCTGACCGCATGCAGAAAGAAATTACGTCGTTGGCTCCTTCGACAATTAAAATCAAAATCATCTCTCCCCCCGAGAGGAAATATTCGGTTTGGATTGGAGGTTCCATTCTTTCTTCTCTGTCTACTTTCCAGTCGATGTGGATTACGAAAGAGGAGTACGACGAATCTGGACCGGGCATTGTACACCGCAAGTGCTTCTAAGCTGATGAGCACTGATGAGGGAATCTTGCTTTAGTAGTCTATTTTTGGCTTCCTAACTGTACTACTTATGGCTGCGATAGTTCACCTGTCACTTTCTGACACCTAAAACATGCTGAGAAAACTTTTACAAACCTTCAGTGTTTTCTGTGACCTAATTACCATTATGACCCGCCGGAGAGAAAACTATGATCGATTCCCGTAGGAAAAAGTGTATTCTTCAGCGATGAACTTATTTTTGAAACTGAATGGTATTAAGAAGACCACTGATATCCTTTTGGATGTTAGGTATGTGAATGAATGTTAACTGTTTTTTGATAGGCAATGTTTTATGGATTTTATGACGGATTATACGACGTTAATGTTCAGTTGAGGATGTCCTGAGGAGCTTGAAGAATACTTTAGTAATTTTAGTACGAAAAAACTGGTCAAATTCCTTATACTAAAACTTTATCTCTAATCATTCAAACTGAGCATCCTTTAGCACCAATTTTAGTTATCAGTGCGTGAATGTGAATAAAAAATCTAAACTATTCAGTTTTAAAAAATGAACTCCATCTTTGTCTTGATGCATTATTCAGCAAACACGGCTTCTTCAGAAGCGATATCGTAATTTTCCATATTTGGTATTAGGGAAGAGGTGCTGAGTTTCGGGGAGGGATTGTGGAGGTACGAGCACGTCTAAATATACACGGGCTTGTTTCCCTTAACTCCAAACAAGAGTTGGGAAAGTGTAGAGTGAGCCCACCATCTGAGCGGCCACAGAAAACTCGATAGTCTGTACACTTAGACATGCCTTTTTTGATTTTAATTTGAATATTTTGAGATTCGTGATAATCCAAAAACATGACTATGAGTTCAAAATAAAACCCGTATATTACACATGTGCGCGCGTCTTATAAGTATGTTTGATTTTTTTAAAGGGAGCCAAATTTCCATGTTTCAACCACAAATGATGACTACCTGCTTTTTTATTTTTAAATTGAATATATTGAAATTCGTAGTAATTCGAAGCATGGCTAAAACGTCAATAGAAGCTTCGCGTAACTTGTTAATTTGGATGAGATTTAAATGTCTTTGTTATCTTTTTGAAGCTGAAAAATGATTTGATATTTGAATTAAGATGAGCATAATAATCCAAAAAAATGTGTTAAATGATTTCCGTACTTCAGCAGGGTACAATTCTTCTTGATTAATATCCAAAAACGCTCTTCGCTGAAAATAGAGTATTGTTCCAAATAAAACTGAAGGGGAATAGCAGCACATAGTGTTCACCTTGTCTCGCAGTTGGCTATGGAATTCATTGAATAGTGGGCAATAATGCATTATTTTTACGTTCGCTCGACCTTCTACGACTCAAGCATTTTAATTGAAATTCTCAAGGGTAGGTTAACTCATATAGGTACCCAATGACATTACTTGTCATATTGAAAGAAAACGATAGCAGGAAGGGTAAAGATTATGTATTAAGGCATTTTCTACATGATTTAGCATTTTATTTCAGAGGATTTTCTATTATGAAAGGATTTACCCATGTATAGCTTCGATATAGCTAACGAGTTTGCGCTTATCAGGAGAAAGTGGCAGCTGGTTTGTTTGGTGCCAGGGGTCAGTTGGATTGAATGCGCAAACTGTGGACAACCTCGTAGAATATCAGGGACCAAATAACACTGTAAAATTGAGATGACAAGATATCAATATTCTGTCTGAGCGGGCCTATACAATGATGTAATATTTCACGCAAAGCATTTCAATCACAGCAAAGTTAGTCAAAAGAACTCCTGATGCTATTTTTAAAAATAGCCCCGTAGTATTTTTAAAACTAAACTTAGGGTTTGAATAGTGCTCTGGCAATTTCCACAGGCTTTCAAAAGATTTGTTTTACTTCTACTTCATTGAGCCTATTGCTAAACAAATTTTTATTATTAAATTCAACAACTAAACTACTAGCGATTTTCATGTTTAGGATGTTTTATTTCTATCGATTTTATTGGAAATATTTCGCTTGAAAGAATTTCATGCTTTTTAAATGAAAAGATATTTTTGGATTTACCCTGAAAAAAGTTATGCTGCATATTATTAGCTTCATAAATGCTCATAGGTCAACATGTCCTGGAAAGAGAACCCCCAAGCATAAGGTTAGGTGAACCTGAAGACTTTTACCACTAAAAAACCCTGCATTTATTCCTGCTTTACCCATCGATGTTATCTACACACAAGCTATGAACAGAAGGATGTTTAATTTTAAAACTTATTGAGAGTAAAACTGACCAACTAATTTTGGATTTGGCTTGAATTTTCTCTTACGTAAAATTAAAGGTATCGAATAACTGGCGCTTAACACACGTACTGAGGTCAATTGGGTGCAATATTAAACTGGGACGCGTGTATTAAATCTCATTGATGAACACACATGGAGAATGAACCAACAAACAACAGAGACTAACCAACAAGAGCGGATAACATTCAATTTTATAGACTTAAACGCTTATCTTGCAAGCCGAAGTAAATTTAATTTAGATTTTTAAATCATAATTAGTGGCGAAATTTAATTGTATATTGTTTATGCTTTGTCAAAACAGCAGAGTATTGATAATTCCCATTCCAAGTCTTTGGGAATGACAGTATTTATCATACTTAGAGGCTTGAATTTTGTTCAAGAATAATGCCGTTTGTACTGCTACAACTTAAGTGGTATTTTCCTTATCTTTAAAACCCCAGAAACTTTGCATGTAAATCGTATGAAGTAATGGAATGATAAAAAAATTTAATCAAGTTAATGATAAAAACATTTTGACGAACCCGTGTGTAGTAACAAAATATTAGATTCGGTTGAAATATTCCTGGCTAATACCTAGCTATCTACATATCACAGCAATCTCTGTAGAGTTGTTTTTTATTGTAGTTGCAAGGCAAAACTGAAAATAAGCGATTCAACTCTGTGCCTTTTTGCTTCAAGAAGGGACCTGTGTATGAGATCAGTATCATTACGAAAGAGTTGAGGTTAAAAATCACACGAAAATTGTAGAAGTGGAGTAAAGTGATTCAATTCCGTCCCCTCGACGTAAACAAGGAAAGTGTATCAGGGATCAATATCATTACGAAGGAGTTGAAGGTTGAGATTGCACGAAAATGGTAATCATTCTATACCCTCTACGTAAACAAGGAAAGCCTAGAAGCGATTAATATAATCAATAAAGAGTTAAGGTTAGAGATTGCACGAAAATGGTAATGATACTGTCCCCTCTACTAAAGCAAGGAAAGTGTAGGAGAGATCAATATAATTACATAGGACTTGAGCTTAGAGATTGCACGAAAATGGTACAAGTGGAGAAAGATGATTCAATTCCGTCCACTCTACGTATACAAAGAAAGTGAATTATGGATCAATATAATTAATAAAGAATTGAGGTTAGAGATTGCACAAAAGTGGTACAAGTGGAGTTGGGTGATTCAATTCCGTCCCCTTTACGTAAACAAGGGAAGCGTAGGAGAGAGCGAGAGGTGCGATTCCCGAGGGCCAGTGTGCGTATAAAAGCAGAGAACCTCGACCACTGACCACCCATTCTGCCCGAGGCGCGTCCAGAACAAGGTACGTAGAACATGAGTGGCGTGCGGTGCATATCAAGGTTTGTGGCAAGATATTCGGTCTCGACTGATAATATTTGGGCCGAGAAGAATGTCTTGTGATGCATTGGTCTCGCTGGAGTTGTGGGGGTGTTTGTGTATAGATTATGTCATTTCAGTGATTTTTTATACTGAAGTGATTAAATAGTACGTTTAAAACTTGTGTAACAGCAACCGGGTATAGTATAAAACTTTCTTCCCAAAATTATTCAAGGCAAATACAAACTGAAGTGAAGTTGAAAAAATCTGAAAAAGTCAAAAATTTGTCTTTGTGCATTTGGGATGAGTTTATTAAATAATAAGAATTATGAAACATTAATTTCATTAAATGTTGATAATTATGAAACATCATCATTTAATACTGAGAATTATGAAACATCAAAATCATAAAATATTGAGAATTATGAAACATTAATTTCATTAAAAGTTGAGAGTTATGAAACATCAACGATCAAAGTGAAAAATTTCAATAGCTTTAGTTGTGAGAGTAACATTTTTCCGTATAGGTTCATTACAGTACGAACGAAAATCTCAAGTTTTAATCATCCTAATGCGGAGTGTACTCATATACAATTGGTTTATCTTGCATTAATGAAGTTTTCTCACTGCAAACAATATTGAATCTGTGGTAAATCAATAATGTGCTCACCTTCAAGCAATTTAGTAAATTTTTCGGCTAATATGTATTTAAAAGAAATCAAGTACATTTAGTAATCTCTAATTTGATGTTCAATACGCAAACTTGACTCAACTTAAACTTAACGCAAGTAAATACAATCTCTAACTTAACGTTCATCTTTATTAATATGGTCAACTTTTCTCATTGCAGTTGAATAATTATGGTTCTTAAAGTCAAAACTTTTTTCTTATAGCAATGTAATAATTATGGCGCTCATCAGCTCACATGATGCTCCTGAGAAAAATTTTTTTGATAGGGAGCTAGTGTGGGAATTTAATTCCCACAAAAGCCACTCTTTGAGAAAGGTATTTCATTAATTTGATATGGATGTCCCCCGTGCTGGCTTCACGCGGCACGCAAAAAGAAGGTTGCCTCAAACACGAGTTAAAAAGGCGTACATGGAGATGGAGTCACCCCCCAAGACATCGACGAAAATGGGTTGTACATAGTTATATCATTGAACCTGATTATAAATGAAATTGCAAAGAAACATGTCTAATCATATCGTGGTTCGGTTAGGTTAGTTTTAGTTTTATCATTTGTTTGAATTTTGAACCTTAGAATTTTCTTAAAACTCATTTTATCATGTGATTACGTCCTTTAAACAGATGTTTCTTTGCACTTCTATCAATAATTAGGATTTGCAAGAAACAAAGTACTTATACATGTTATTGAAACTGCTAATGGGTTATAAATAGGTAATGAAGAATTTAAATTACATTAGTAATACCTGGAGAAATTTTTCAACAGAAAGGAATATTGGTATATTACGATAGACAAGACGTTGAATCAGCGATACGTCAAACTTGGGCTGAACAGCAAACTTAGAATCGTTTTTAGGACAATAATGATATCTAGTTACGGCAAAAAAAATTTGTTATATTTTAACATTGATCATTTATAGCACTCTGTTGATTGAGGGACTTTAAACTCAGGAAAACCATTAGAAAAAGTAGCCAATGTATGCTTCACACGATTCAACACTAATTGAAAATTGTGAAAAACATGAGCAGTCTATTATTTTAACTTATCTAAAACTTACACAGTTTACCACTTTAGAAAACATTTAATCGCAGTGAAAATATACTTTGGCAATATTACTAAGAGCTTACAATTTTTGTATCGTTGTAGATTCCTCGCCCCACCTGACGAATAGCAAAAAGTCATAATGTGCGACGAAGACACCTGCGCTCTTGTGGTTGACAATGGCTCCGGCATGGTCAAGGCCGGTTTCGCCGGTGATGACGCCCCCCGAGCTGTGTTCCCCTCCATCGTCGGCCGCCCCCGTCACCAGGGTGTCATGGTCGGTATGGGTCAGAAGGACGCCTACGTCGGTGATGAGGCCCAGAGCAAGCGAGGTATCCTTACTTTGAAGTACCCCATCGAGCACGGTATCATCACCAACTGGGATGACATGGAGAAGATTTGGCACCATTCCTTCTACAACGAACTGAGAGTTGCTCCAGAGGAATCTCCAGTTCTTCTTACCGAAGCTCCACTCAACCCAAAAGCTAATCGAGAAAAAATGACCCAAATAATGTTCGAAACATTCTCTACCCCCGCCATGTACGTTGCCATTCAGGCTGTGCTTTCCCTGTACGCCTCTGGCCGTACCACTGGTATTGTGCTTGACTCTGGTGATGGTGTCTCCCACACCGTCCCCATCTATGAAGGTTACGCTCTTCCCCACGCCATCCTTCGTCTGGACCTGGCTGGTCGCGATCTCACCGCCTACCTCATGAAGATCATGACTGAGCGTGGCTACTCCTTCACCACCACTGCTGAGCGCGAAATCGTCCGAGACATTAAGGAGAAGCTTTGCTATGTGGCTTTAGATTTCGAAGCTGAAATGAATGTGGCTGCTGCTTCGTCATCATTAGAAAAATCATACGAGCTTCCCGATGGTCAGGTCATAACCATTGGAAATGAAAGATTTCGCGCTCCAGAGTCCTTGTTCCAGCCCTCATTCTTAGGTATGGAATCGGTTGGCATCCACGAGACAGTCTACAATTCCATTATGAGGTGTGACATCGACATTAGGAAAGATTTATACGCCAACAACGTGCTCTCTGGTGGTACCACCATGTACCCTGGTATTGCTGACCGCATGCAGAAGGAAATTACTTCCCTTGCTCCCTCTACCATCAAGATCAAGATCATCGCTCCCCCTGAGCGCAAGTACTCCGTATGGATCGGTGGCTCAATCCTGGCCTCCCTCTCCACCTTCCAACAGATGTGGATTACTAAGGAAGAGTACGACGAGTCTGGCCCTGGCATTGTCCATCGCAAGTGCTTCTAAACTTAACAATACTCAATCTAGTCAAAGAAATTGGTTGATTTTGTATAAAGTTCCGCTTAGAAATTTTTTTCTATAACTTCCTTCCCAAATTTCAACTGGGATGGATTGCATTTTTTTTATTCAGTGTAACTATTGTTATAACATTGTTCAAGATACAAGATTGCTCAAGAGGTTGCAAATTAAAAAGAAATTGGTGATGAATGCTTATTTTTTACCTTATAAACTAAAAATGATTCCAGTGTATTATTCCGCCAGTGATTTGCCAGATATTTTGTAGTTGCAGGAACACTCTTTCATAATTATTGAAGGTAATATCGTTCCTGTTCTTGACATTAATACTTTTTCACTCTTGAATACGATTGGGATGGAAGAATTGCTCATTTTGAAAACAGTTACCGCTTTGATCCTATTAGTGTGTCGATAATTTTATACGCATTTTCAAAATATAATTTTTCACATTGTATCAACAGATAAAAATTTTATCCACTCTACCAAACCGTTGAAAATGGTACTGCCCCACAGAAAACTATTTCACAGAAAAATAAATAGGTTGAAGAGCGCTAAGAAATCCACTTAAGCGACAACGGAGCCGCACCGAGTGGAAATATCTGAAACATTTTCTGCAGAATGTCTAAGATTTAAAAAAATTAACAAAACATGGGCAAGTGGGTACAAAACAGCCTGATTCTTTTGAAATTTTGGATCCTTACTGTAGCTTATGAGCAAAATAATTTATGTAGTAAATAAACATTACTCTTGAAAAATTTACGGTTAGAAAATAAAACCTGTATGTGATGAACGAAAAGCAAATGGGATAAAACTCTGAGAAAGTGCGAAATAATCTCTCAGAACTTGGCACGAAATGAGCAATTACTGAGTGCGAGCAGAGGGTATCGGGTGGTCTCCTGCATATGTTTGGTTTGATGTTTGTTTGTGCAGTCAGACAGGGAGAATTATTGCGATGACAGAAGGTCTCGAAGACACTTCGCACCTTGTTGACAACTTCATTGAGATCTTAACAATGTTCCGAAGTTTTCGCTTTGCTTTTTTCAATCAATGATGAAAATGACCATTTGGTTATCAGATGAAAGTATATAAGGAAGAAGACAAGATCGTCATGTTTCTAATGTAAATTATCTCATTGTCATACTGGAAACTGATGATGGAAAATTGCCTAAAATTTTTTGACTAATTTGGAGTTCTTTTAAATATTATGAGTGACGGAAGGACGATTTTCAATTCTGCTGATGGGTCTCAACCAACACGGTGAAATGGTGGAATAACCAATATTACATTCATATTAAAATTCCCATAAGGTTATTGAATGTTGATTTCTATATTGTTGGAACGTTTGGATGCGCTTTATATAAACGTTTGGATAAACTTAATTCGCAAAAGCTCAATTGGAGCGGATCGTCCAAATATATACATTAGGTTAATATTATCGGCATTGTTTCAGAGAGAGAGAGAGAGAGAGAGAGATCGTGAGCTAGTGAATGATGTGGGAGAGTACTCTGTTGTTTTAATAAGTTCAAAAACAAATTGTGGAAGAATAAGGGCGTAAATTTATGAGTAATGCAGGACAAAGTTAATGAGCATTGGTTATACTTCATGACGGATTTGTACCTAAGAAATGATAAGTGCTTATTTGAATGACAAATACTTGGTTGATTTCAGCTTACAGTAATTTCACACTTCAAAGTTGATCATACTCGTACAAATAATTTTTTCCAACAACGTTACAGAAGAATTTAGTTGGAACATTTATTCTGCTTAATTAACAACGCCTTCAAGAGCTAATAATGATTCAATTTCGATGCATAATGAGCGAGAAGAAGTTTAGTCACTTGTTTTTATTATGAATGAATGGATATGCCCATGTTCCATGTTTCAAACGCGCCCAAAAGTCATGAATTTATGTAAAAACGTTAATGCTTAAGAAAAGTAATGTGATTTGCTGCTTTTAATCAGTATTTATTGGTGAAGAAGACTTTCCTCATATCATTTCAAATCATGCATTTAGAGTTTTTTCTGCCATTATAAACAATGGTAATTCAATGACGCTTCTTCGATATTTTTAGAAAATGCAAAATGAATGTATAAGATGAATGCTTTAAATAAGTAAAATATTTTTAAAATTTCCATTTGCGTTAACACTGCCAGCTTTGAAGCATCAGCTATATATGTCGGAGCGATGCATCCGTTCTTCTTATTCATATACTTTCTCCAACTCTTGAAGAAGGCATATAACTAGTTTATATTAACTTATTTTGTACTGCATATCATAGACAAGGTGACATTAACTTCAACCTAAAAACTCTCCATCTGCCCGTACGGCAGACAACAACTGACAAAAAAACACGGCACTTCAGAAAGATTTGCGTAATAATAACGGTGACAGAAAGGGCGCTATGCACTTCGCTCAAACTTTAAGCTGAGGAGCCAAGAATGCTCTACTGGCTGCGAGTGTGAGGCTGGTCGTAATGTAGCAGGTTTATTGTATTGACATGTCCGAGTTGCGCACGGGTGTCCGTAACAAGTGTTATCACGCACTTTACGAACGCCATGTATAAATTTGAACTTAGTCTTGAGAACAAATCTCAACGAAAGACTTGCAAAAGATTTAACCATTTTTCTATATGGGTTTCTGCGTCTTTGGATGTGTTACTTCTTCAAGGGTAAATTCTGTACGTTGTAATTCCTAAACTGTACACTTGTGTACTGCTAAAATTTGTTCAGAATTAAAGGATTTGATCGCAGTTAACCCTCGTCCTTGGCAAACGCATGTAGAGAAGCAGAAGTGACACTGTTCTTGTTTGCGCCAGAGAACGATATACTTTTCTGATTTAGTCGTCATAGCTTTTGAAATCGCTCTAAAATTATATCGTGTATTAATTAAATTGGCTATGATAAATGCAAATCAGCCCTTCAGCCATAGTGCATGGGCTAAATAAAACAGGTGGGGGCTAAATAAAACAGGTGGACCATAGGTGATCTGGCGAACGAGTTGTAGGAGTTTTGTAGGTTAATTTAAGGACAACATATGACCAATCATGGATTAGTAGCAAGGTTGCAAGGTATGCGAAGGACCAGGATTGGCAATACAGTAGAAAAATGGACATAAAACTGCTCAGAGAAAAGCAGGTAAGCAGATGGATTCATGGTAGGGCATTATACACTGGAAGACAGGTCAGAAGTGTGACATTAGAAAATATGAACTTAGTACTAGGTTCTTCGGAATAACGGAAATTGCGATAGCAAGTCAGATTAAATAAAAATTAATCATGCTAGTTGGTTTTATTGCATCAATGTTATATCGAGTTATGACACAGTGATTAACATGATGACGAAATATTAGGCTGTAAATATTGAGGCCATTGCTGAACGTGTTCACTAATGTAATTACAATCTGACTGAGTTCACGTAAATGCCATTTATAAAGTTTTTTCTAGAATACACTTTATGACAAGAGTGTAGTGGCGTTTGATTGAGGATTGTTTAGGTCATCTGATTTTTTAAAGAATCACACTCTTTAGTTTTAATAGTACTTTTACGAAATTAAGAAATCGGAATCAGTGACCTCAACACAAATTTTGCGTATGAATATTACTAATATTTTAGAAACATAGAATTACTCCACGATATACTGAACAGAGCAGGAGTGAAAAATCTTTACAACTAACATTCTCTATGAACTGAAGTGACTGTAATACGGTAGGAGTATGATAATGAACTTTTTCAAAACCAGTGAGCAAACACAGTCTTTACTATTTCTTAATTCATGTATTTATGCATGCATACATAAAATTTATAATTACTAGAATATTATTTATAAAACCTCTTTTTACCGAGAGTTTTCTCAGAAATGTAATATTCCATAATATGATACCCATTGAAAAAAAGAATCTTGAATTAAATATAATTGTATGGGGAGACCAGTCACGGCTTTACGGTACATTTATGTGTATTGAGATGTCCAACGTGCGCAGACTTTGTAAATTGCCATCTTAGATTAAATTAACCCAGATTTTTTCCTTGAAATATTTGGGAATTGCAAACAGAGTTAAATAAGTTTTCATTTTCAAGTGATGTAAAGCACACGAACTTCAGTAGGTTAACGGCAGCTCCGCAAACGCCTAATCTTCCACCAAAACAAGCGTGTGTTTGAGTGGCGGACCAATTAACTTTGGCGCACAATTAGCAGTGAGATCTTCAGGAAGTGTGGGTGGAATAAAAATGTACACACACACACACTCACATGTACATTAGTTTGGTGCATGCACACAACGCACTTCCCTGGCTTCTTCCTGTACTGATGCCGCTCAGTGATTCGGTTCACAGTGGGAGTGGCTTCGACGATATATAAGAGAAGTTTCGTGTAAGAGGCTTCAGTCGAACGGCTCCTCGAAAACTGGTGGTGTGTGAAGGTACGGGAATTTCTTACAAGCGGAGGTGGTCGGAGTTCTGTGTCCTAGGTGAAGTCACGACGACTGTTTGTTTTTATCGCGATGTTCAGAAGTGCAACGTTAGAAAATCTGAACTTAGTACTAGGTTGTTCGGCATAACGGAAATTCAAATTGCAAGTTCAGATTAAAAAGTTAATCATGCTAGCTGATTTTACTACATCGCCAACAAAAATATAATATCGAGTTGACGAAATTGTAAAGAATTCAAATTTGATTTTTAAATAATGCATGGATAATACTAATGGACTTCACTACGTTGCAAACAAAACGTAAAATAGACTTTCTGAAATTGTCAAAAAAATTCCTTTTGTGAACGATTGTTAAGAGCAAAAAATACGTGATGAAGAATGAGATCTCGGTAGCAACTCCGACTGAGACCTTAGTCATTTGACTGCGCTGCAACAAACTTAGTATCATACAAATTTTTGCTCTTTGAAGCTACTTCACCCTGTAATTAAAAGTAATTGGAACAGTCAAGAAAATATTCCCACGATATCAGCTAACTATCCCATTATTCGAATTTTAAGAGCAGCGAGAAATACGTAAATGGCAGCACTTAATAACAAAATATATGAACATTGAAAGTCATAACTTACCGCTCATTAGGCTATTAACGAATTAATATTCATTTCATGTGATTGGCTTTAGCTCAATCTCTTACGCCCGTAGTATGAGACATACAAACAGGATTTCCAACCTAGTGAAATAGAATGAGATAAATTTATTGTCACTGTAAAAACAATTCAAGCATTCAGTTGATTATATATCATTATTTTATGTCAGGAAACAACTGCACTAAATTTGGCTACAATAATCGAAAGAGGATCTTTTAGACTGAATTTCTGCTTAATTCACGTTAGTGCTATCAATTTGACATGTGATGAGGTGTAAATAATTACGGCCCACTTACAATGAAAGTGGTTCCTATTTAATTAGTTGAAGCGGTATTGGAAAGAAATAGCCGCTAACATTTAACCCTAATCTGTTGTCTCCATTTTCCTATGTTGCAGATAAGGCCTTCTTGCTCAAACAACCGCAACCATGTGTGACGACGACGCTTCCCCTCTTGTGGTTGACAATGGCTCCGGCATGGTCAAGGCCGGTTTCGCCGGTGATGACGCTCCTCGAGCTGTGTTCCCCTCCATCGTCGGCCGCCCCCGTCACCAGGGTGTCATGGTCGGTATGGGTCAGAAGGACGCCTACGTCGGTGATGAGGCCCAGAGCAAGCGAGGTATCCTTACTCTGAAGTACCCCATCGAGCACGGTATCATCACCAACTGGGACGACATGGAAAAGATCTGGCACCACACCTTCTACAATGAGCTCCGCGTTGCCCCCGAGGAGTCCCCAGTCCTGCTGACTGAGGCTCCCCTCAACCCCAAGGCTAACCGCGAGAAGATGACTCAGATCATGTTTGAGACTTTCGCCACCCCCGCCATGTACGTCGCCATCCAGGCTGTACTCTCCCTATACGCCTCTGGCCGTACCACCGGTATTGTGCTTGATTCTGGTGATGGTGTCTCCCACACCGTCCCCATCTATGAAGGTTATGCTCTTCCCCACGCCATCCTTCGTCTGGACTTGGCTGGTCGCGATCTCACCGCCTACCTCATGAAGATCATGACTGAGCGTGGCTACTCCTTCACCACCACCGCTGAGCGTGAAATCGTTCGCGACATCAAGGAGAAGCTTTGCTATGTTGCCCTGGACTTCGAGAATGAGATGAACACCGCTGCTGCTTCCTCTTCCGTTGACAAGTCCTACGAGCTTCCCGACGGTCAGGTCATCACCATCGGCAACGAGCGCTTCCGTGCCCCCGAGTCTCTCTTCCAGCCTTCCTTCCTGGGTATGGAGTCCGTTGGTATCCACGAGACCGTGTACAACTCCATCATGAGGTGCGACATTGATATCCGTAAGGATCTCTTCGCCAACAATGTGCTCTCTGGTGGTACCACCATGTATCCTGGTATTGCTGACCGCATGCAGAAGGAAATCACTTCCCTAGCTCCCTCCACCATCAAGATCAAGATCATTGCTCCCCCTGAGCGCAAGTACTCCGTTTGGATCGGTGGCTCCATCCTGGCCTCCCTCTCCACCTTCCAGTCTATGTGGATCACCAAGGAAGAGTACGACGAGTCTGGCCCTGGCATTGTCCACCGCAAGTGCTTCTAAGCGTCTCAATTTCATTGCTTGTTTTTGTTTTATCTGGTTTTGATGATATGCTGCATTGTTCAGGAAAAGTTTCTCGATCTAAGTATGAAGACAATAATTATCTTCGGAAAAACGCTTCTTAGTATTGTTTGTTGAGGTTTTAGTTTGAGAATTGTATGGTTTTCTTTTGGCTAAAATGTAATTCTTTTGTGATATTTGAATGCTAAAACTTCTACATCAACTTCATTGTTTGTCATTTTTCATAGAAATTGAGGAGTAAAATATTTTCATCAGAAAGAAAATTTCATTCGTCACATTCGTAATTTTGCAGTTAAAACTGACTGCGCGAAGATCTTTCAAATATTGAATCAATTCTGTTCTATCATCTGGCAACGCAATATTTTGTGATGTTCTTCTACTTGATTTCCAATAAAAAAACATATTTTGCATCAAGTGTTTTGGACCCTTTCCATTTTTCCGTTGAAATTGGATTTAACTTGACACATCCGACTCTCATCTGCCATGGATTGCTGTGTAATGAACAAACTCCATGAGAAAAATCTTTTGGGTTTAAAAATAATTTATTCGAGCCTAAATAGAATAGGTCACATACAAGGAACGCAGTATGGCTAGTCAGAACTCATTTCAGAATTTGTTAAATCTACCTTGATTGAAACACTGAAAATAGTTCGGGAGGCTCACACAGCAGACACCATTGGTTTTACATAAGCTTTTTATACGTTTAAAAAGTAACATCGAATTCCTTTTTTTATGAGAGTGAGAGATACAGGCGTTGTTTTTCAATGAGGTTGAGCAGTCTTTGCTGCCACTGTTTAGAATGCAGACCTTTAAGTCCATTACAGTGCCCATTACTTCAACATCTCAGTTGAAGATATTGTCTCAGCTGCTGAACCATTAACGTTCGAAGTGCTAGCCAACCGTATTGAAGCCGTTGTGCGACAATGTGTTTGTTAGCTAGAGCATCAATGCTTCTCAGGAAAAGAATAAGTGGTAGAAAAATTAGAGTGGAAAATAAACGAACGGTCATTGAAATCAATCTCCAATGAAAGTCATTAAGTTCCGCCGACATAGAAGAGGAAAACCAAATTTCGATATAAATTTATTGTATTAAAACAGAGTGAACTGAAAATTTTAACAGGCTGTTGGGGTCATGTTGTTTGCAGTTCTTGAAACATTTACGTCTCACAGCATTTTGCCTTAAAACACTAAGAAGCTATAGTCTTGTTTGAGAAGGAGTAGAAAATACAGTGAGCATTACACCCCCGAGGTGTTTAAAAAACACAGTAATTGGTTGATCACGACGACGATGCAGAGTGACAAGGCTTATAGAACCGCTTTCCCGAGCGCAATACTAGCTTCAACCAGATCAGGGGTCGAGCGAAGATCAAAAGAACGTCTGAAAGAGCTATGGCTATTGCATTGACCGCGTTAAAAAAATAAATTCTAAATATCTTTAGTTATTGTTCGCAACGTCCATGCCTATTTATTTTCGACAACATTCTGTATAGTTATTTGCTGGAATAAATACTAGTGTGATGTTTGAAACTTTCACGTCGTAAAAAATCTTCACACTTCGACGTTTGAGAAAGTCATCGAATTTCTTCTAAAGGGTACTGTGCTTGATGATGTTTCAAACGAAGAGACGTTTACCAAAATATTTTAAAACGACTGAAAAATTTCAGTCCGACCCTGACGATTAATCCAGAGAAGGACTTCATTTAATGAACAATACTGATCTTTCTGACATCGTACGTACCCTAACAAAAGGTCCAGTAGGACTGCTGAGTTCACGCAGTAAAGAATTTAATTTTCTTGCACCGAGTTCAACTATTTCACATTTTCGCCACAGACACAAGGAACTTATGAAATTCCGTGCAATGAGTAACTTTTTTTGTTATCGTTCTGACTTTGAAAGTCTAATGTCTAACCAAGAGGTGGAACACAACATTAAAACATGGCGATTATTCATCGACTCATCTAAAACAAGTTTGAAAGCAGCATTATTACACAATGAAAACAACTGTGCATCATTCCCTGTTGGATAGTCTATTTACCGTAAAAAATTTGAAAATATGTCGCTGCTTCTTGAAAAAAATGCGCTATCACGAGTTTAAATGGCGTATCTGCAGTGATTTAAAAGTTATCACTATTCGCAAGGGAATACAGACAGAGAACATACACCAAGCACTGCTGTTTTATTTGCGACTGGGACTGTAGAGATATAAAGTAACACTACATTAAAAAGAGTTGGCTAATTAGAAAAGGAATGCAACCAGGAAACAAAATGTTCTTCGTGCGCCGTTGACCGACTGTGATAAAGCTCTCATGCCACAGCTTCACATCAAGCTCGGGCTCATGAATAATTTCGTGAATGCACCATAAAACGACTCAAATACGTTTCGGTACCTGTGCAACTAGTTCCAGAGTTGAGTTATGTGATAGCGAAAGAAAGAGCGTTCATAGGTCCACGAATAAGGAAGGTAATTGCTGCTACACACTTCCAAGAGTTACTGAATTATATTAAAAGAAATGCATAGATGGCATTCAAATCAGTTGTATCTAATTTTCATGGAATCTATAAATCAGCTGACTACGTTAATGTTGTGAGGAACTGCATCAAAGCGTACAAACAGTTGGGTGCCAACATGTGCCTTAAAATTCATAGCCTCGACTCACTTCATGACTTCTTCTCAAAACATCAAGGTTTACTCAGTGACGAACAAGGTGAAGGTTTTCACCAGGACATCTCGGTGATGGAGTCACGATATCAAGGTCGATTGAGTGAGTGCTGCAATGTTTGCTGACTTACCAAATACTCAGCGTGACTTACCAAATACTCAGCACAAACACAAGTCTACGGTCAAGAAATTAAAACCAAAAGCACTTTAGATAAATTATGAGTTTTTGATGTGCATATTTTATATATGTATTATTTGTTGAACTGAATATTATTATATGTTATGTGTACCATGTATCTGAATATCACTATTTTCTTAGCTAATATCTTGTTCATCATTACTCGAAACAAGAAAGTGGTTTAATCAAATATAAATAACTGAAGGCGAGTATCTATTAAACAGTGGGCAATAGAGTCAAATGGTTTTCATATCCAGAATCAACATGTTTCACTTGTCTTAGAACAAATACTGGATACTAAGATATCCCCAACTTTCTAAAATTTGTTTATCACAGCAATACCTGATTTGAGGAATTTTATGGTATTTTTTATGAATTTTCAAACTTTTTTTGTTTATTATATCTAAATTACTCTTATGAATGAGAAGTGAAAACTTCAATGTAAGTCTGATGGAACACTTTTTGGCACACGATTTTGTTGCCAAATTCTGCTGCTAGATGAATCCTTCCAGTAGCATTAAGTAACTGCATCAAGTGGCTGCATTAAGTAACTACATCAAGTAGCTGCAGTAAGTAACTGCATCAAGTGGCTGCATTAAGTAACTACATCAAGTCGCTGCATTAAGTAACTGCATCAAGTGGCTGCATTAAGTAACTGCATCAAGTGGCTGCATTATGTAACTGCATCGAGTGGCTGCATTAAGTAACTGCATCGAGTGGCTGCATTAAGTAACTGCATCGAGTGGCTGCATTAAGTAATTGCATCAAGTGGCTGCATTAAGTAACTGCATCAAGTGGCTGCATTAAATAACTGCATCAAGTAGCTGCATTAAGTAACTGCTTCAAGTGGCTGCATTAAGTAACTGCATCGAGTGGCTGCATTAAGTAACTGCATCAAGTGGCTGCATTAAGTAACTGCATCGAGTGGCTGCATTAAGTAACTGCATCGAGTGGCTGCATTAAGTAATTGCATCAAGTGGCTGCATTAAGTAACTGCAACGAGTGGCTGCATTAAGTAACTGCATCGAGTGGCTGCATTAAGTAATTGCATCAAGTGGCTGCATTAAGTAACTGCATCGAGTGTTTGCATTAAGTAACTGCATCGAGTGGCTGCATTAAGTAACTGCATAGAGTGGCTGCATTAAGTAATTGCATCAAGTGGCTGCATTAAGTAACTGCATCGAGTGGCTGCATTAAGTAATTGCATCAAGTGGCTGCATTAAGTAACTGCAACGAGTGGCTGCATTAAGTAACTGCATCGAGTGGCTGCATTAAGTAATTGCATCAAGTGGCTGCATTAAGTAACTGCATCAAGTTGCTGCATTAAGTAACTGCATCGAGTGGCTGCATTAAGTAACTGCATCGAGTAGCTGCATTAAGTAATTGTATCAAGGGGCTGCATTAAGTAACTGCATCAAGTGGCTGCATTAAGTAACTGCATCAAGTGGCTGCATTAAGTAACTGCATCGAGTGGCTGCATTAAGTAACTGCATCGAGTGGCTGCATTAAGTAATTGCATCAAGTGGCTGCATTAAGTAACTGCATCAAGTGGCTGCATTAAGTAACTGCATCAAGTTGCTGCCTTAAGTAACTGCATCAAGTTGCTGCATTAAGTAACTGCTTCAAGTGGCTGCATTAAGTGGCTGCAATAAGTGGCTGCATCAAGTGGCTGCATCAAGTGGCTGCATTAAGTAACTGCATAAAGTGGCTGCATTAAGTAACTGCATCAAGTGGCTGCATTAAGTAACTGCATCAAGTGGCTGCATTAAGTAACTGCATCGAGTAGCTGCATTAAGTAACTGCATCGAGTGGTTGCATTAAGTAATTGCATCAAGTGGCTGCATTAAGTAACTGCATCAAGTAGCTGCATTAAGTAACTGCATCGAGTGGCTGCATTAATTGGCTGCATTAAGTAACTGTATCAAGTAGCTGTATTAAGTAACTGCATCAAGTTGCTGCATTAAGTAACTGCTTCTAGTGGCTGCATTAAGTAACTGCATCAAGTGGCTGCATTAAGTAACTGCATCAAGTTGCTGCATTAAGTAACTGCATCAGGTTGCTGCATTAAGTAACTGCTTCAAGTGGCTGCATTAAGTGGCTGCAATAAGTGGCTGCATCAAGTGGCTGCATCAAGTGGCTAAATTAAGTAACTGCATAAAGTGGCTCTATTAAGTAACTGCATCAAGTGGCTGCATTAACTGGCTGCATTAAGTAACTGTATCAAGTGGCTGCATTAAGTAACTGCATCAAGGGGCTGCATTAAGTAACTGCATCAAGTAGCTGCATTAAGTAACTGCATCAAGGGGCTGCATCAAGGGGCTGCATTAAGTAACTGCATCAAGTAGCTGCATCAAGTAACTGCATTAAGTAGCTGCATCAAGTGGTTGCATGTACTGCATCAAGTAGTTACATCAAGTAGCTCCATCAAGTAGCTCATCAAGTAGGTGCATCACGTAACTGCATCAAGTAGCTGCACTGAGTAGTTAGACTATTGCAGGTAGTGAGGTAATAGATTTAAACTCGGTCAAAAAGACTGAAGCATTAATGGATTCAAAATATAATTCCATTCAAAGAAAATTGGTATTGTTGACACCCCAGTCTTACGTTTTCGCCGCCTGCAAGCATGCGGTGAAAAACATAAATGCAGGCTGCGAAAAAATTAGACTGGTGTGTCAACAACCCAAATTCTCTTGGAATGGAATTGATTTTGAATCCATTAATGCTTTAGTCTGTTTGACCGAGTTTAAATCTCTTACCTCACTACCAGCAATAGTCTAGCGCGCACATTCACACCAACACACGCACATCCGAGTTAACACTTGATGTCTAGCGCATGTACGCTTGTTTAACCCACGCACACGGCGTACTTCCCTCTTCAAGTTTAGTTGTTTTTGTAATTGATGCCATGCCGGGATTCCTCTTAGAGTGGGAAGGTTTCGAAGATATATAAGAGCAGACTGCACACGAGCGGCCTCAGTCGAACGGCTCTCCAATACTGGTGGTTAGTGAAGGTACTGGTGAGGGAAACGTCTAAGTGTGTGTGTGATGGCAACGAGTTTGGTAGAGATGTTTTGCTCGAAGATTGAGTTAGTGCTTTTTATCCTTTTACTACCATTGGGTTAGTATGCCCCTTACTGTTTCATTCAATACCATCGGGATATTTAGTCCTATTATTAAATTCACTGAGAACAATCTATTAAATTTTTTTCTTGGTTTTGGCCTGAACCTTATTCATTAGGAATTTGTCTTGAATTTTTTTGACGTATTATGAGGAATACTTGGTTATACGGCAGCAAAGACTTGCATTTGGGGTGGAAAATGTTCAACAGCGAAGGGGGAATAAATCTTTGTACATCGCTATATGGGTGCGGTTTGATCAATTTTTAAAAGGCGTGGCTGGATGTAAAATATACTTCCACACAGCTGCATTCATTTTCGATGACTTTAAAAAAACTGAAAGCTACTCCCTATTGAAAGCTGATGTAGATAAAAATTACAATACGACCATGTTGGGTGAACTTATGTTCAAATTTTTTCGATATGACATCAGAGCGCAACGAAAATTTTCGCACGAGGGAATTTTGCGTAACCTCTTGGTCATGGTTTATTAAAAGGTGAATAATAAAACATAACTAAACATGCGATGGTTCAAACGTGTTCAAATTACACTCAGAATGCTAGTTACGTTAATGCAAGTCATAATCAGGTAATTTTTAAGAGTTGAAATGGCTGACTAGACTACGGAGTTTCATGGTTAACTTGAACTCTGTGAACTACGAAGTGATAAATCGAGAAACTTTTTGTGAAAATTACCTATTATTTCTTTTTATGTACAAAACAAAGTTTTCAGAATCAAGTAAAAGAGGCTATCAGGTAGGAAACGTTTAATCAGCACGTATAAATGTTTGTTTTTGTTTCAAAATTAACTCTAAAGAATTTTCATCACATTTTGCTACGCCTAAAACTGCTTATGTAATAGGTTTGGAAGCTGCCATAGCCAAAAATTTCTCATCTTATGAGACGGAAGCTTTGTTACGAAATGAAACTCTTAGCTAGTTAATAAATTGAAATTTTGCTACTTCTATTCATGTAATTAATATACCCCCTACACATGTTTTACTTTCACTTTTCGTTATCGTAAAACAGTTAGTGGAGTGATTTATTACTAGATCATATTAACGCTTGATAAAATTGCCTGCTACTTATTAACTAGCACTGTTCCATGTTTTTATTGCATTATGAATTCATTCAAGTTTGCTTTTTCGCCTTTATTTTCGTACATAATGGCTTCCCTGAAAATACTCTCCCCTCTCTAATCAACCAATTCAATATTTTTCCCAACCATATTCTTATAGTTTTTCTTATATTAAGTCATAATTTTTGGTTAACTTTTAACTAATTCATTATTTTTTATTCCCAATCCTTTCTTTTCATTTCCTCGTGTGATAAACTATCAACTCTGTATTTTTAGTTTCCTTAATTCTTCCATATCGCTAATATGGAGCAGTGACATTTTTTTGAGCTAATACCTTATTCTCACTCGATGCTTGATTTTCAATATTTCATTTATTCTAATCATATGATGCATGTTTCAGCCTTTGCAGAACAGAAGCATAAAGAAGTATAACATATGTTTCGTCATAAGTGTAGCTCTAAATCCTTTCATTAAAATTTTGGTGTTATTTTCTACACAATAAATTAATTTTTAATACCAAAAAGCAGAACTTTAAGTTTCATTTTATTGCACTCTGAAACTGAAGTAGTTTTATCCTCGAAGGCTTTGGAGCACGGTATACCCATTTACCACAAATTATTTTCAAATTTAATTTCTCATCGTTCTTTTCATCACATTAAAAAACCGGCTCTGTGATCAGGGTAGACCACACAATGAGCGTATCACTGATGTTGTTAGTAGCACCGGCGCAGCGCAAAGGTTGCGCAGAAATGTCCACTTGACAGCAGTAGCTGCTGTCTGCCCAAATGTGTCTCGTCCAGCGGGTCAATTTTACGCAACCACACGGCAGCCAAGGGTGCCACCTAAGTCTGCCCAAATGCGAACGTTACCGCGCTAAACTACTCTGCGTAAACTTAATATTTCATTCTTCGTAAATGCTAGACCCGATTATTACTGGGGATATACGTATCTTGAGTATGGGGTTTCAGTACGGTCTGAGTAATCAATAATAGGAGCTGGAGCTTTTGAATAATTTTCAATATCGGTAACTCTTGTCATGAAATGTGTTTGTATTAGGGCTGTTTCATAGAAGATACCTCACTAGTTCAAAGAGATAGCATTAGGCGTCAAGGTTCTGACAATGAAAATTTCTGAGAATTAAGCGTGTTAGCCAAAAACCTCACACTTGAGCCTTAAGCATCAAGTTCTATTGGCTTCTGCCATAAACTACAGCGAAGATACTGAAACAAAACTACTGTCAACAGTGTTTTCACTAAGAAATAAAAATAGGCTACATTCTCTGGGGCAATTACCAGCGTGGAATGTGCACATTCTAACTGCCTGCATCACTGTATTTAGTTCTAATCATTGTGAATCATGACGCCCATTTATTGTTCAGTTATTTTGATTCGCACAAAGATCATTTGAACATAAGTTTAAACGATGTCTTAAGTAGTCGAAAAGCATTTTCAGCTCACAGGCTCCAGCATAATGTTTTATCATCGACTCTCTGTTGATTAGAAATGGTGTATTTTATTATATAAATGAAAGCTAAGCCAGATAGATTTTTAAAAATTGAAAGCTCGAACATTTGCGCTGAACTTAATGTGATCTACCATTCCGTTCATATTTCAGATAAAGAAAAGCCTCCCGGACTCCAACCGCAACCATGTGTGACGACGACGCTTCCCCTCTTGTGGTTGACAATGGCTCCGGCATGGTCAAGGCCGGTTTCGCCGGTGATGACGCTCCCCGAGCCGTGTTCCCCTCCATCGTCGGCCGCCCCCGTCACCAGGGTGTCATGGTCGGTATGGGTCAGAAGGACGCCTACGTCGGTGATGAGGCCCAGAGCAAGCGAGGTATCCTTACTCTGAAGTACCCCATCGAGCACGGTATCATCACCAACTGGGATGACATGGAGAAGATCTGGCACCACACCTTCTACAATGAGCTCCGCGTTGCCCCCGAGGAGTCCCCAGTCCTGCTGACTGAGGCTCCCCTCAACCCCAAGGCTAACCGCGAGAAGATGACTCAGATCATGTTTGAGACTTTCGCTACCCCCGCCATGTACGTTGCCATCCAGGCTGTGCTCTCCCTGTACGCCTCTGGCCGTACTACTGGTATTGTGCTTGACTCTGGTGATGGTGTCTCTCACACCGTCCCCATCTATGAAGGTTACGCTCTTCCCCACGCTATCCTTCGTCTGGACTTGGCTGGTCGCGATCTCACTGCTTTCCTCATGAAGATCATGACTGAGCGTGGCTACTCCTTCACCACCACCGCTGAGCGTGAAATTGTTCGCGACATCAAGGAGAAGCTTTGCTATGTTGCCCTGGACTTCGAGAATGAGATGAACACTGCTGCAGCTTCTTCTTCTGTTGACAAGTCCTACGAGCTTCCCGACGGTCAGGTCATCACCATCGGCAACGAGCGCTTCCGTGCCCCCGAGTCTCTCTTCCAGCCTTCCTTCCTGGGCATGGAGTCCGTTGGTGTCCACGAGACCGTGTACAACTCCATCATGAGATGCGACATTGATATCCGTAAGGATCTCTTCGCCAACAATGTGCTCTCTGGTGGTACCACCATGTACCCTGGTATTGCTGACCGCATGCAGAAGGAAATCACTTCCCTCGCTCCCTCCACCATCAAGATCAAGATCATTGCTCCCCCTGAGCGCAAGTACTCCGTATGGATCGGTGGCTCCATCCTGGCCTCCCTCTCTACCTTTCAGTCCATGTGGATCACCAAGGAAGAGTACGACGAGTCTGGCCCTGGCATTGTTCACCGCAAGTGCTTCTAAATATTTGTGTGTTTTTACGGTAGTTATGTCCTACTGTATACGGCCAAGCTGATAAAGCACATGATATTAAAGCGGTTGACATAATAGTCAGTTGAGCCTGCATTTTTGGACTGGATAATCATTCCAAATTTCATCAAAATGCTGTCAGTTATCATTGACAGTTCTGTTCGTGTTAATGACGTCTGAAAACTTGCTACAACTTCAGGATGATGTTGTAATAAAATGAATATGTGAGGCACAGGTTCATTTACCATCTGCAATAAAACTGAATCCAACCATGATTATTTATTTGTTTCCAATTAAAATGAAATAGCTGACATATGAAACCATGAATATGGAAGTTAAAGAAATCACTATTCACGACAATGGTTACGGCTTGTTGAAAACAACATATGCTCACGCAACTGAGAAAGCCAGTTCACAGGTAAGTGGAATTCTTTATAAATTGAAAAATTATTAAATTGAATAAATTGATCAATTGAACAATTGAATTGATTGTAATTAACGATGCTCAAGCGAAATCAGTGAGAAAATTATTTGCTGAGATATGTAAAGGAAACTGGTGTTAATTTATTCTCAAAAAATTTGGGTTAAAACCATGTAAAATGCAATGTCATCAAGAAATCTCAACGTTGGATTAAAATCAGAGGTTATTATTTTGCTGCTACAGAATAAAAACATAAGCAGTTTTGATCAAACATTTTTTGATGACACAATTTGTAGTGATGAATGTCACATTTATTTGAATGGTACGACAAGTTGACAAAGTCATCAAAATAAAACTTTAAATACATGCTCTATTCAATGAAATACATGCTCTATTCAATGAAAATCAATTCAGCTTCTAGCTCGAATATTTTACAGACTACAGCGTTTTAAATTGACTACTTCTTTAGTGGACACTCTGTATATATATGCATGTATTTATGTATAAACACATTCATACATATATCCAACATCGCATACGTGTTCGGGTGGGACACAAAAAGTTTCCTTTTTTAGAAATACTTAGAACTGCAAATCGTAGTAAAATGTATAATTGCTATATGTATATTGCAATGATAAATGGTACATTTTTACCGCAATTAGCAGTTATTATAAGTATTCTAAAATAAGATCATTTTTTTGTGTCCCACCCGTATATTTATGCGATATTGGATATATATGTGTGTTTGTAAATATAAATTGATCTAGATATCTATATTTGTGGACGGACATATCTTCATATATATACATAAATATCTTAAAAAGATAAATAAGTTCCCTCTCATACAATGCATGTTTCACCCCATCTATCCAACTCAGCAGCAGCCCTCCTTGTGCTCTAATACCACTCACCTTCGACGTATAAATTTTTTGTACTAGCCGCTCTGCATTCATTCTTTCAACATGCCTAAACCATCCAAGCACTCATTCATACGCCCGCCAGCTCAACTTTTTGCCAACACCCGGGTGCTCCCTAACCGACTCATTTTTAATCCTATCTCTTCTTGTGACTCCAAACATGCTCCTTAAACACTCATCGCTAACACATCCAACTTCTTCCTCTCAGCTGCTCTCAAATTCCAACAATGTGCTCCATACAGCAAAACTGGGATGTATTCTGAACAGAAAGCTTTTATGGGGTACTTTTCAAGTCAGAATAAAAGCTATACCAATTGATTTTACCAGTTGAATTTAGTGACATCACACTCAGAAAACAATACTCTATGATCTCTAATGAGGGAAATTCAAATTAGTTATTATTGACATTTTTAGAATTTTCTAACAAACAAAAAATCATTTCTTGAAGATATAAAAAATCATTAAAAAAATAAAAACCTGAACTGCAAATGTAATCAATAGAGGTTATAGCACATCTAATAACGAATAAAAAAAGCCCTAAACCAAGTTGCTACATTAATAAACATGAGTGGTATAATTTCTAGAAATATGAAAACTTATAATTGCCAGGTGAACCAATTGAATGAATATACCGGCATATAGTATGTACTTACGCTTTCAAAGACGTAAATAGGATATGTTAACACTGCATTTGATAGCACAGTCAATTACCAATAGAGTGTGCTAAGTCTCGCCTGCTGAACACTCATATCTGCTTTGTCGTTAGGGAGATCGGAAAGGGGGGGGGGGGGGAGATGGGGGGGCTTGATGACATAGCGAGACAGTTTGGGTAAAACTCAAGTTCGCCATTTTCCAAAGGAATTTTCTGAAATTTTGACCATAGGTGTAAAATGTTATAACAATTTTTTTTAATCAAGAATTTTTTCGTAATATTGATAGAAAATTGATTTTTGTGGAACCAAAATGAAAAAAGAGTATTTTGGAAATTGTATTTCCTTCTCCTATTTAAAAGTTACAGAACTGGCAACATGTTTTATAGATAGCGTAATGTATTATCTAAAGAAAAATCGTAGTCGAATTTCAATATTTTGATTCGTTGAATCTTGAAAGTTTTTCCTTAAAATGCATTTAAAAAAATCTGAACATTATTTCTGTTATAAATTTCAAATTAAACATTTTTTCGAAAAATGTTTTCTTTAATATTTAGCATTTTTCAAGCTCTATCGATTAATAAATTTGCCACTCCTATACTTTTAATATTGTGGGAGGAGTACCATTCAAACTTCAACAAGCTCAGGTTTTCAGGAGAGCCTGAAAAATTCGTCCTCAGGCCGTAGAATGACATAGGTGACTGCTTTCCTACAAGCTATAGCAGACGAACGAACACACTTACAAAGCAGTGAAGCATATCGGTAAGTTTAATACAAAATTCTCTAAAACACGAGCTGAAAATAGAAAATTGATAATTTTCGGATTATGTGGTATGGTCCCCCTATTTGGCGCTGGCCTTTCGTAAGCTGGAGCAGACAAACGAACACACAACGAAATTAAGCAAATCGCTAGATTCGTAAGAAAATTTTATATAAGATGGGTTAATAAACAGAAAATTGGTAATTTTTAGATATATAGGGTAGACACGGTCTTAACCTTGCGCCATGTTGACTTTAATTACTACTCAGCTAAACGAAAAAAGAAAGAAAGAAAAGAAAAACATTTTATTTCCAATAAAGTACAATCATGAAATGTCGATACATTGGTTTTTAAAACACCTTAACATTAACATCCTAATTTGATTATAACACATTGGTATCATAATACCCGTGTAGAATGTTGAAACAAAATGATTGATAGAAAAGTACAACAAAAATGAGTTCCTTTCCTTGCCTAATCTGATTTTGAACTAGGAGAGCACAATCCTCGTGACGCTCATTTGAAAAACACTTTCATTAGTGCGCACATGTATTGAAAAATGAAAGCGAAAAATGCAATCAAATACCTTAGCATAGAGACCCTTAATTGCTGTTTATACATGGTTATCTTAATACTCATGATAATTGTCGACAAAGGGTTTAGAGAGAAGCACAAGTTAATAAAAAATAAACAATATTATGTATAAAAGGATCGTTTGCATTTGGAGGGCGGCACTAAGTTTCAGTTTCTGTGTTTCAATATCTAAGTTTCAATTTCTGAAATTTTTGCTAGAAAGTGAAAATTTATCTTATATTACGTTCGCTAAGTCATTCTAATATTGATCTTGCTTATTCCTGTCGACTATAATGAGCATCACAACTGTTGGTTCCATGCAGCGGAATGAAGGTTGCTTTTCCACAATTAGTAGTACTTCATCTGTGGTGCCCGGAAATGGAAATAGAGCAGCTTTTTATTTTTCTGATAAATTATCAACTCCAAAATCCAAAAATTTCTTTCGCACATCCGACAACACTTCACTCCCTCTTCCGGTGATGTCCCGCACCCGGTCATGCCTCTACATTTGGTTACGCTTCACATTTGTTTATATCCTACATCCGGTGAAAACCCACATCCGGTCTTTCATCCCTATGTAAGGTGTCCCAACGATAATATTTGCTATAACAAAACGCAAAATGGTTATGATATTTCTTACTTACGCTAATAGTACTGGCGCAAAGAGTTCATCGGGGTTGAAGACATGAAAAGTATTGTTTTACATTGCTAGCTGTAATATTTTCAACATAGGTGGAACCGTGCAAAAGTTAGCTATCTAAAATTAGTGTTGTCGTAGTGTATTCACGAGAATAAAAAGGTAAGAAGAGTTTATTTGTTTATATCCTACATCCGGTGAAAACCCACTTCCGGTCTTTCATCCCTATGTAAGGTGTCCCAACGACAATATTTGCTATAACAAAACGCAAAATGGTTATGATATTTCTTACTTACGCTAATAGTACTGGCGCAAAGAGTTCATCGGGGTTAAAGACATGAAAAGAATTGTTTTACATTGCTAGCTGTAATATTTTCAACATAGGTGGAACCGTGCAAAAGTTAGCTATCTAAAATTAGTGTTGTCGTAGTGTATTCACGAGAATAAAAAGGTAAGAAGAGTTTACCACACAAAGCTTACGACAGCAATTTGAGACCAGAATAAGAGGATTAAAATGATGATCTTTAAAGTTATGACATTCGTCAAATCCGAGGCCTTTTTTAAATGTTTCAATGAGACCGAAGTAGAGAAAGTAATTACTAAAATACCCTCACATTCAACATCCTCTCTCTCTTTGCGGTGATTAATTTGGGTTTGGAAATGCAAGATGAATGTGAGTTACCAAGAACACAAAATCCCTGTGACACATAGCTGAAAATACTCTTGTTAGGGTGCGCGTTATTGGATCACGAGTCCGTAATATTTGCTACATAGCTGGAACACCAATGTACACACGAGCGCAGGAAAGTAAAAAATTGCTAATGAACTTAGTCGCATGTTCAAAAAGCTTCGATATGAGCGAAAAGTACTTTCGAGTATCTTAAAGTTAAGACCATGACTTGAGATCGAATACACGAGGATCGTAATATTTATATTGGTTAATTTTGAAACAAATGGTTGGGAGAAAAGTACAAAGAAAATGCATTCCTTCCATTGTGTTGATATCAAATACATGAGGATCGTAATATTTATATCGGTTAAGTTTTGAAACAAATAATTGGGAGAAAAGTACGTAGATAAATGCATTCCCTCCGTTGTGTTGGTCTGATTTTAACACTGGATTATATTTCAAGGGGTCAAGAAAACATTGTACATGTGATGCGTTGTTAAGAACGCACACCCACATACCCTCACCCACAAACGTCCATAACATCCTAGTCATTTTTAGTTGACACATCCTAGTTACTTACTCATAATACCTCAACGAAAAAACGAACTCATGTTCTGTAGTCCTCTTCACAATTCTTTCAATCAATTTATTTAACTACCTAATCCGTTCAAATCCGATCTAATTTCACAAGATTCTTTGTCTTCGTAATCTGTTTGATCCTCTACTTGACCTGTTCATTTTTTAGCAATGCCATTTTTTCGCACAATAACATTTAATTTCAAGTATTTCCCTGATGCGATGAAGAGCGTTATCAACAGAAGTACTGGGTGTATATCAGAACGTTAAAAATAAAGTGCAGTTTCTTTCGTTCCGATTACATTAAACGTAAAGTTATACACAAAAGGGATAGAACCCCGATGTGGGAAGCGTCGCCAGCGTGTGCGATGCTATCAGGAATGTGAGATCATAGGTTAGGTGCACAAATATAACACAAATAAACAAATGAGAAAATTCTCATTCTAACTTACACTAACATGAGTTCATATTTTTCTCATACCGATGGCGACAATTTTCAACATCATGCGTTAAATTTAGATCAAGAACCGTGGTGTTCGCGAGAAAATTACCTTTTATGTCCACGTTGAAGTCGCGCGCGCCCTCTATTGAATCACACAACCCTCAGCACTGTGGCGTGGGCATGCTGAGCGTTATTGCGCGCACCGCACACACGTGCGTTTCAGACACGCACGTACACCGCGTAATTCCTTCTTTTTTTGGCTGCGTCGTTTTTTGTCATAGATGCGGCTCCGAAACCTCTCGTACAGTGAGAGTGGTCTCGCCGATATAAAAGGGAGGACATCGAACGAGCTGCTTCAGTCGAACGGCTCCTCAGTACTGGTGGTTTGCGCAGGTATGGTACAGTGCCTCTACAGCTAGGGCGTGGGAGTGTGCAGTTAACCGATTTCATGAAGAGGATGCTGTCAAATTTTAAGCTTGAGTGAAAATGCTCGTGGACTGATAGGAATGAGCTGAATGTGTGGATTTAACCGATTTTATGGAGGGTGTTGTCAAATTTCAAGCTTGAGTGAAAATGCTCGTAGACTGATAGTAATGCACTGAGTGTGTGGATTGAATACATTTTATGAAGAGGGTGCTGTCAGATTTTTACATTGAGTGAAAATGCACGTGAATTGACAGGAATGAGCTCGAGCGATGAACTTGTTTGGTTTTTCCATATTTTCAATGAAGAGCTGTAATTTTCTGCAAGATATTTAAAAATTTTCAAACTTAAAGTGAATGCATTCTTTCAATGAAATTACAGTGCTAATTCGTGACTTCTTTACTGTTTAAATAAAGAATAAAGTTACAGAATAGGTTTTGTAATATCTTCATTGTGTAAAATTATGTTTAGAGCGCGGGTAGCTGTAAAATTTTCAATCGGTCGCAATGTACCATTTTTGTCGCGTACTACGAAAATATAATATAAGCAATTTGTTGTGTAATAAGTAAAAGTCAAAATTTTACTTTAAGATCATTTCAAATTAACTTTTTGTAACACTTGCAGGGATTCTATATGTCAAAGAAATATTAAGTAAAGTACTGTAAATTTCTCATAGTGAAAAAATGAGGTGATTTTGTAAGTTTCATTATTCAAAATTGTTTCCCACGGGGTTATTTTGTTGCTCAATCTCATGCATTTTTTATCAACACATTTTCCAACATAGTTATTCTTGTACATGTATGAAGTCTCACTATCGGCACAATGTTTTTGAACGAGAAATAAGCGTAGACAGATTGAGGCATTAGTCTCATCATGAGTACCATTCATTTTCATCATAACCATTCGTTGTAAGAGAATCCATTTTGTGCACTGGTGGTACCTTTTGAATCTTAAAAAGATACATATATAAAGTATCGGGTTATTATTTAAGAGCTTTCTGCTTAAATAGTAGGAGTGAAAATAATGGCATTTGGATCTGGAGGCATTGAAATTTTAATCGTAAACTATTGCGATAAAAACAGCCCTTATTATATTTATTGGGGAAACTTTAAATTTTGGGGGATTAAAATGACTGAATTTTCACTGAGCTTTGAAGCTGAAATAGCAAAAATGTATCCGTATTCGAAAGCGCTGAAGTCGAGCAATGCTGCAATTGAGAATCAAACGAGTAGCTCATATTGTCTAGAATTCCCAAAGAGATCATCGAATGCAAAGGGAAAAGAAATAAATTTAAAAACTTCATCACATTAGCCTCGTCATGTTTCAATGGAACTGAAAAAAGGTTCTATCTCTATGATCTGGTAGTGCGAAATGATGGTTTTGAAGCTGAATCACGATCTACCTTTCCAACTAATGCAATTTTGGAATCGAAGTACGGGTGTCCGTTGATTTTGTCAGACTTGTTCCCCGCACCTAGTTATTCTTAAATTTAATTGAAGCACTCTCGTGTGACTCAGTCACACAATTTGACTCACTCCTATGTGTTTCATTTTCCAGATTGGCCCAGCAGAGTAATCAACTACCGCAACCATGTGCGACGACGACGCTTCCCCTCTTGTGGTTGACAATGGCTCCGGCATGGTCAAGGCCGGTTTCGCCGGTGATGACGCTCCCCGAGCTGTGTTCCCTTCCATCGTCGGCCGCCCCCGTCACCAGGGTGTCATGGTTGGTATGGGTCAGAAGGACGCCTACGTCGGTGATGAGGCCCAGAGCAAGCGAGGTATCCTTACTCTGAAGTACCCCATCGAGCACGGTATCATCACCAACTGGGATGACATGGAGAAGATCTGGCACCACACCTTCTACAATGAGCTCCGCGTTGCCCCCGAGGAGTCCCCAGTCCTGCTGACTGAGGCTCCTCTCAACCCCAAGGCCAACCGCGAGAAGATGACTCAGATCATGTTTGAGACTTTCGCTACCCCCGCCATGTACGTCGCTATCCAGGCTGTGCTCTCCCTGTACGCCTCTGGCCGTACCACTGGTATTGTGCTTGACTCTGGTGATGGTGTCTCCCACACCGTCCCCATCTATGAAGGTTACGCTCTTCCCCACGCTATCCTTCGTCTGGACTTGGCTGGTCGCGATCTCACCGCCTACCTCATGAAGATCATGACTGAGCGTGGCTACTCCTTCACCACCACCGCTGAGCGTGAAATCGTTCGCGATATCAAGGAGAAGCTTTGCTATGTTGCCCTGGACTTCGAGGGTGAGATGAACACCGCTGCTGCTTCATCCTCCATTGACAAGTCCTACGAGCTTCCCGACGGTCAGGTCATCACTATCGGTAACGAGCGCTTCCGTGCCCCCGAGTCTCTCTTCCAGCCTTCCTTCCTGGGTATGGAATCCGTTGGCATCCACGAGACCGTGTACAACTCCATCATGAGGTGCGACATTGATATCCGTAAGGATCTCTTCGCCAACAATGTGCTCTCTGGTGGTACCACCATGTACCCTGGTATTGCTGACCGCATGCAGAAGGAAATCACTTGCCTTGCTCCCTCCACCATCAAGATCAAGATCATTGCTCCCCCTGAGCGCAAGTATTCCGTATGGATCGGTGGCTCCATCCTGGCCTCCCTCTCTACCTTCCAGTCCATGTGGATCACCAAGGAAGAGTACGATGAGTCTGGCCCAGGCATTGTCCACCGCAAGTGCTTCTAAGCAATTATATGTTTCAATTGTTATTGTTACAGTGTATTCGTATAGTTTATTCAGCACCAAATGATTGTGAAGGTTGACGCCTGGTGGTTATTGTTTGCGAGGCTACTTGTTCCAGAACGGGATGAGATTTAAGGGTTTTACATCGATACGATGCAGTATTATTCAAAAATGACTCACAGAGAAAAACTATTTGATTTTGTTCCTGGTGTGGTTACAGCTGAAAGTGATATTTTAATAAAAAATAGTATTGAACATGCTACTGTTCATTAACCGCCTGATTCCGAAGATCATGACTACTGCACTAAAAAAAAGATTTTTCATATAATTATATATGATATCTTACAGAGGGCAAGAAAACATCCTATTTTATTTTATATTTTCACTTTTACTATCGATTGTTGAAAATTGAAATGTTGAATCCCTGTTTGCCATTAAGATACAGGAGCAAATAAAGTTCTTAATACAAGAGTTTTTAAAACCCTTTTAGGCTTCTCGATTGAGTTGACGTAAAATGTTGAGCGTTTTTGTCACGTTCTCATTCAATTCGAAGATTTAAGTTTAAAGTAGATGAAAGTCTTAGAATAAAATAAAATCTTTGCGGTAGGCGTCAATAGTGTCATGCAGCCTCGATAAAGTGAATATGCCAATTGAAAATTGACGTTTTCGACGCTTTAATTGAAAAAAGATGCCGAGCCGCTACCTGGATTCAATTTCCGTTAGAGTGGGGGCATCTAAAAGTAAAGTATTGCAAAATAATCCCCGTGGGAATTCTATCGAAAGTACTGAATAAAGCACACCGAAGATTTACGTAATAGTACTTCGACATCACCTTGGTTTATCAACCTAATCGAACTGGAATGTGAACATTTCAGATTCCTTCCCTTTTTCATACTAAATGTAAATAATTCTGAGGAATTAATTGCCGCATCAAGATGCAGCCGTACAGTTCAGATGCACATGTATTGTCCGGATATTCAATAAAAAGTGTGCAATGATGGAAGCACCTATTATAAAATACAACGAACTCCATTTCGGTATAACGTCTTCTTTTCTTTGGTGGAAGCATGCTAAGGTAATTATTCATTTGGATTCGACATTGGACACCAGTCGGTGGGGTAAATTTTCAAATATGAACACCAGTCAGTGGGGTAAATTGTTAAAAATGGATTCCAGTCAGTGAAGAAAATAAAAAAAAGGTTTTTGGCAATAGCTCACATCACTGGAAAAAACAGGATTTTAGCGTACATGCACTTCTCCAAATGACCGAAACATACTTCTAAATTTGCATCTAGCTGATAGTGGTTACTTAACATTGAATATTTTACATGCTCCATTTGTAAGAATGAAATAGGTTATCCTTGTCTATCTCATTATCTGTGGTTACAAGCATCCCCGTACAGTTGCATAGTATTCGTGATACACTGGGTAAGGTAATTTATTCACATAAAATATTCAGAAATAGGCTCAGAAGATTGCGTGGCCTTGCACTGAAAATCAATTTTACACCTGCAACGAATACTTCATCGAAGAAAAAATAAACAATACAACAATAGAATCTTCAAAAATAGAATTTTCAACCGTTCCCATTACGAAGAATCACGTTTATATTTTGTTCATGTTAGTGATATGTAGATGGTATTCGAAGTAAAATATTTAAGTTATGATGATTGAAATATGAAAATAATAGAAACTCGCTCCACAATACTCATATATATAGGAGTTTTGCGGTTTGGCTGTTGATATTTAAAATGTAGGCAGGTGAAACAGTTATCTGATGACAAATGTAAGAACAAAAGGAGGAATTTTCCATTCAAATTATCCTTAATCGAATACACTGACGTCATTTTACGTACATACAGTACATATGGGATTGGAAATAAATTTCTCATGAGATTAGTGATAGTGTTGAAAGCCTATTCCTTATGCTATGGAATGAATATTCACCGCTGAATGAATAATTAATATGGAATGAATATTGACCGCATATTAACTATGCGTGTCACCTATTATATTACAAATTAATTATGCGAGTAACATATTATATTACATATTAACAATGCGAGTAACATATTATATTACAAATTACCAATGCGTGTATCAACTATACGTGTAAGGGTAACAAAAATTGAAGATTTTTAAATATAAACACAGCGTAGGAGGCCGCTCGACACCACATGCTGCAGGCAGGTGTTGTATTACGCGGTTGCTCCACATCAATGCCATCAAGAAAAAGATGCCAGCGTATTTCCCCGCGCAGCCTGTAATTATAAATAACCGTACACGAGCAGACCTTCTCTTATTAAGGCCGAATTATGCGGTGAATCTGTGGCCTAGAATCGTGGAAGAAACACCACACAATATTGCAAGGTAAATTCAATAGAGAGTGGTTAGACATATATTTTGTTCCACTTGGCGTTTCGTAACTGAAGCCCTGGAAATTCCGCCTTTACCGTGGTAGGTAATGTTAAGATTATGTTAGACTCTGGCTAGGATACGTTCAATATTTACGTAGACCAAGAGTAAGTGTTGAAAGAATATTTCTTCACTCGATACGGAAACGATCTTTGATATTTTGGTTTTCGTTTGTGAGAAAGGTTGTTTACTCTATATTAACTATGTTGATTTTGATCAAAGTTGTATTAAGTGCATTCCTTGAATATACTTTTTCAGGATATGCTTTCTAATCGTATTACTCATATAGGTTATTCAGCATGAAAAGTTAAATAAAATTTTGAAGTTCGCCCTTAACGTATTGGTGTCAAGAAGTCGAAGTTTTTGTGCAGGTGTCCTTAATTTGAAGATTTCATTGTTATTTTAACTTGGAGTTCTTAAAAAAGAGTTTTTCCTCGCTAATCAATAAAATATTGTTTCCTGACTTAGTTATTATGCTTTACCGAAAATCAGTTGCCCGACTCAATTGTTGAGTAGGAATTATACACTACGATCATGGGTACCATCGAGCTTGTCACAGGCGGATATTAGCACAGGACTGACGCGACTAAAACTGTCATCCGTCAAGTAGTTGGTAATGTCGATCTAACTTCATGTGGTGTCAACATCGATTGCTTGTTTTTTATAACTAGTATGTATCTGTATTATCCAACTTGAAGTGACTTGATACAGTGAATACTTTCTCATATTTTTTTCTAATCATTTATTCTACAATGGACATGAGTTTCATGATGCCCATGAATATTTTACAACTCAGGATTCATAAGTTTGAGACATTCTAAAAACCAAGGGTTTTTTATCATCGTTGCTTAGAATGATTTTTATTTATTTATTTATTTTTAGAACTCAATCGTTGTGACAGTCTTCGATTTTGAGCCGCGGAAACTGACGTGTTATCCATAGTTTATTCACACTATTCAGCGGGCTAAGTATAAGACTTTAAAAGAATGAACCCTAATGTTAATCACTAATCGAATCACTACGATACCCATGATATTCAAGAATATACGGTATATTTGAATATTTTGTGCCTTGTAGATTGACGCGTTGGGGATTGTTCCTGCTCTGTATTCAGATAACAAAAAATAAGAATTTAAATAAACAGAGCATCATTGTTTACGAGTTGCTAATGGTGCGTATGAGTATACGTTGAAATACTTAAGCAATCTAAAAAGGTAATGCAGTTTTAGTAAAAAACTCTTGCTAGTCGTTCGTCGAGAAACAACGTTGGTTAGAATAGTTTGAACTTAACAGAGAATTTAAACGAGCTCTCTACCTCCATTGTTAAGCCATTGAATGTGGAAAAAATTCTAGCGATGCAGAGGAGGATGACAGAATGACGAGCTCCTCTTCATAGAGCAGAAAATTTACTTTTGTTACATCATGAGTAATGCTCATTCGAAATCTACTAGCATTCGAAATCTAAAAGTAATATTTACATGAAGCTTTAACCGTTTCCAAAACGAGAAATAACTTTTGTTTTTGTTTGTTTTAGTGATATATGACATTAGAGCGAATTGTTTCAAAATAACTCAAATGCACTACAACTTATTTATTTTGCCCAGTGAACTGAGTTCAGTACATGTGTGCAATTAAGACGATGTATAAATACAAAAGAAAAGAGTGCTCCTGATGATGTATGACATTAGTAGCAAATTGTTTCATAATCTGCATGATGCAATACAACTTATTTAGTTTGCCGTGTGAACCTAGTTCAGTACATGCATGCAATCAAGACGATGTAAAAATACAAAAGAAAAAAGTTCTAATGATTCACGCAGTTGTTGTGTCTCGAAATAGATTGTGAAGTCGTGGATTTGGCTGCTCCAATCTACCCCATAAGGGCTGGCAAGAACGGCATTACGGGGGCACATTACAAAGCCCCCTCCCTCTCTCCTCCCTCACGCCGCCGCTGCTTTGCTAGGTGAATCAGATTCGGTATCCAACTCGTGCGTGCTCAGGTATAAAAGACACGATCTCAGGCTTTTAGCTTTAGTCTTCTGGCTCGAGAGATCTGGTGTTGTGCAAGGTACGGTGTTTTCCTGTCGCTACATTTCTACTGTTTTAGTCATCCTTGTTGTAACACGGTTTATTTTTGAGTTTGTCCAGAAATTATATAAGGATTCAAAGGATTTTTTTTCAAGTTGATGCTAGTGAATAATTGTGGTTAGAAATTCAATTTTTATTTTTATAATGAGATCTATTCATTGAAGCTATAAGTCCCCTCAAATTTTAGAATTTGAGTACTAAATTGGGTCTTAGCTCGGTGCTAAAGTTGGGACTTATTAAATTAGTAAAAAATGTTACTCATCGTTAGCTGTAACATTGATATGCGAAGTAAAGTTTAAATATGATTGCATATTTCATTGCCAAGAAAAGGCGAGCAGCTTTCAATTCTTACATTACTGTAATTAATTTTGTTCATTGAGGTGTGCTTTACGGGACTCTGCATGTGATCCATTGATGCGTCACAGCTGTTCGTACGCCCCGACGGGAAAGCTTTGAATAAAAAATCAATGTTAAAGTTTACGGTTGAAATGGAATTTCAGCGAAAATGTGGGCTCATTTCCTTGTCATTCTAATCTAACGTTAATATTAGGTTACGGATACCGAACATCATTCACAGTTTCCAAAAAAAAAAATTCTTGGAAAACAATCCAAGGAAAAAAGCAATTTGGTTAAACTTCACTTACCGGAGACTTCAAAGACTATAGCTAAATGGCCGAGTCTCAGCGTCTCGGAATTAAATCTTGAACACCAAAATTGGTGGACAGTTCGAGCTGCAAGACCTGGGAAATAAACAAGAACATACATTACTATTAATGTTGAAGTTTTCTAAGGGAAAACAGGCAGGCTGAACTATCACTTTGCATTTCTACTCTTTAAATTATTATTTTTTAAATATTTATTGGGCATTAAAAGCTTTCAAACAGCAAGTGTAAATAAATTAGCATCTGTCAGTGCTAAAACGATTAGCAATAGTAAGTTTCCTATTTGTTTTTTAAACGTAAGGATAAGCGATAAACTAGCACCAGTTAGTGATAAAACGGTAGCTAATAGTGAGAGTTTCCAGCTTGCATTTTATTGTAAGGTAAAATGAATTTTCGGTTCATAGGTTTGCAAACGCAGGATTTCTGCTTGTTAATGGCATCTTCTCGGCATACTAGCCTATTTTCAAACCTTGAATTTCTCTAAGATCGAATTGACTTGTATCAAAATACGATGTGCTGAGGTCATTGAAGAATTTTGATGAAAACCCGATAAAATTTTCCATTACACTGTAAATATAATAAAATTAATTTTAATCCCTAAGATAAAATAAAATATTTCGTAGAAGTTGCTGCCAATTTTATCTATTCAATGAAAATAAATACCAAGTACTAGAATGATGAAATAATGACATAGCGTTTAACTTCAAGTAGAGTTCAAGTAGAAATCTCTTCAATTTTCGAGCCAACTGTTAAAAGAAGTCCTCTCGATGCAATAATAAATTATTAAAGTCTTAGAACATTACTATTAGACATTGAAAAAAGTATTCAAAACTATGGAACTCCTTATACACCTATTTTAAATCAATTCTTAACAATAAATGATAATTTTACTGATTATGTTATTAAATTGATAATTCCATAAAATTCAACAGCATAATGAAATGAAAACTATGACAATTTATTTCAAGTAATGATAATTTCTAGTGACACTTCCGAGTGCTCTTTTCCTGATTTAAATGTCATTCCACAAACAGCAACTGTACTAGTTTACTTTGAGTTGGGGTTACCTCAAGTCGTCAATAACGAGCTGCAGACTCATCTTAAAGGAAACAACGATCAGTTTCGTTGATGATTAACTACACCTGACGTTGTGTTGTTCTCTTAAAGAGCATATTGTGGTTTCGTGGGCGTCAGAATGAAGAATCTACGCGAGTCTAGTTGAGAAACAGAGAGCTTCTGTTTCGTTCGACGCGTTGATGATTGAAAAACCATGTTGGCTAGAATTGTTCTTTACCTTTCTGATGAATTTAGCAGAATGTAAAATTTTCCCCATATTTAGACTTACTTCTTTCAAAAATAATATCGTGGAGCATCTTCCGCTAGATTTTTTTTCGCTAGAAATGGTGTAATCAACCACCTGTTTACATGTGGAACATGAATATAGGACGTGAATGTCATCTCATGAGTGGAGTGTCAGTGTCCATACGAAATTTCGGAAGAAGAGTGCGTGTGGCCAAAAATTTTGGAGACACGAATCTGAATCTCACTACTGTCAGCACTGTCTGAGACCGTTTGTGCGCAAATTTAGTTAATTTTCTACCCCTGGTACGTATTCCTCAAGATTGACGTTCACTTTCTACATTTCCAGATCTTGCTGAATCCAAACCGCAACCATGTGTGACGACGACGCTTCCCCTCTTGTGGTTGACAATGGCTCCGGCATGGTCAAGGCCGGTTTCGCCGGTGATGACGCTCCCCGAGCTGTGTTCCCCTCCATCGTCGGCCGCCCCCGTCACCAGGGTGTCATGGTCGGTATGGGTCAGAAGGACGCCTACGTCGGTGATGAGGCCCAGAGCAAGCGAGGTATCCTTACTCTGAAGTACCCCATCGAGCACGGTATCATCACCAACTGGGATGATATGGAGAAGATCTGGCACCACACCTTCTACAATGAGCTCCGCGTTGCCCCCGAGGAGTCCCCAGTCCTGCTGACTGAGGCTCCCCTCAACCCCAAGGCTAACCGCGAGAAGATGACTCAGATCATGTTTGAGACTTTCGCTACCCCCGCCATGTACGTCGCCATCCAGGCTGTGCTCTCCCTGTACGCCTCTGGCCGTACCACTGGTATTGTGCTTGACTCTGGTGATGGTGTCTCCCACACCGTCCCCATCTATGAAGGTTACGCTCTTCCCCACGCTATCCTTCGTCTGGACTTGGCTGGTCGGGATCTCACCGCCTACCTCATGAAGATCATGACTGAGCGTGGCTACTCCTTCACCACCACCGCTGAGCGTGAAATCGTTCGCGACATCAAGGAGAAGCTTTGCTATGTTGCCCTGGACTTCGAGGGTGAGATGAACACCGCTGCTGCTTCATCCTCCATTGACAAGTCCTACGAGCTTCCCGACGGTCAGGTCATCACCATCGGTAACGAGCGCTTCCGTGCCCCCGAATCTCTCTTCCAGCCTTCCTTCCTGGGTATGGAGTCCGTTGGTATTCACGAGACCGTGTACAACTCCATCATGAGGTGCGACATTGATATCCGTAAGGATCTCTTCGCCAACAATGTGCTCTCTGGTGGTACCACCATGTACCCTGGTATTGCTGACCGCATGCAGAAGGAAATCACTTGCCTTGCTCCCTCAACCATCAAGATCAAGATCATTGCTCCCCCTGAGCGCAAGTACTCCGTATGGATCGGTGGCTCCATCCTGGCCTCCCTCTCTACCTTCCAGTCCATGTGGATCACCAAGGAAGAGTACGACGAGTCTGGCCCCGGCATTGTCCACCGCAAGTGCTTCTAAGCGCTTCGTTATCTTATATCTTATATATGATATTAAAGCGGATAGTTATAATAAAGGTATTATCGGCACAAACCAAACATCGAATGTTGCGGTAGGATATATTTTTTACATCCAGTACGGACAGCCTTCAGCTTCAAAATAAATTTTCTTCTCAAATTTTTCTGTTTGTTTTCCATAACCCTAAATTTCGTTTTCGGTAATATTTTTTAGAAAAAAAGCTTCATCGAAGCATTGACTGATAAATTTAATTTTTGCAATAGATAATATTGATGAGTTTTTTCTCCAGCATTATTAACTATTTATGACGTTAGGATGATGTGAAATTAAAATGCTTCAAGTTCATTTCTTCAAAAATTTAATTCGAAAAATAACTTATTTAGGTTCTTAACCCTTTCCTGTACCAGGTACCGGATATAGCACAAACCAAATTAAAGGATGCAAGCAAAATATTTAAAAACTACACTTCCGCGCTATTTCGTTTCTGTACAACACAGCCATTACATTCATACCGATACTTTAAGTACTTTACTCTTTACTACACGCTTCGTATTAGTGCATTTTTCAGGGTAAAAGTATTTCATTTCCATTTTTAAATTATACAGGAAAGGGTTATGGGGGCACCGAAATGATTTTTTTCAAGTTCAAATGCTTTTTGCCTACTCTGCGGTAACTCAACTCTTCAGTGATGCATCGATACATTTTTGAGGAATTCACTAGTTAAATGAAAATGAACTCTCAATTATTATGAGCGGCTAGTTATTCGCAGTAAAAATTTTGAATTTTTATTTTGTATCGGTTGTTAAAAAAACTTGAATTAATGATTTTATTTGAGCAATGAATATGTCTTCGTAAATGAAGCACACACGTTAATGGCTTTAACTCTGTAAAATATTTTGAACGACTGAGTACCGAGATATAATTGATGGAACCGTAACTCACCAAAACTTAACTGAATATCAGTAGTAATCTTTATTGCTCATAATATGAAACCGGAACATATAACGACATATAACACAAAAAAAAAAATTGCAGCGTATCTTGTTTCACGAAGTTCTTGTATTCCATGTGCTATTGATTAACTTGTACGATTACAATGGTTAAAAAATTTCGGTTCTATTTGATGAGCAGAACGAAGAGCATCTGCAAATCTACCGAGATCAATGAGTGAACGTCAAATAGATCTAAATACACTATATGTGAATTAATCGGTTTCCACATTGTATGTGAAATGCACAGACCATCTCCATGTCACTGGATTAAATTTTCGGATTAGCAACAGTCATCTCTACAAATTTCAGTCTATTATAACATTGAAGGTATCGCTAGTAGATTACTGTGATTGAACTACGCACTGCAAAAGTGTAAGTACAAACTTGAGCGACGACAGTTCTTACCAGATGAACATCTAAGAATGTTAGAATACGGTGTCTGTGTGAACGCAACTCTTTCTGTCTCATGATGTCTTTCTGAATTGCTTTTGAATTTATTTTAGAACAGTAGGCCGATTTTGAAAAATATTGTGAGCTTCTCCAAACGATTTTCAGCACCACTTTTGAGTTGCACCCCGTCTTGGGTTACAACCTATTTTGTGTTGCAACCCATTTTCATCTATCTCACCCAGTCCGAAGTGATACTGAAGACTTTCTGGTTCACTGACGCAGCCTTTGAATAATTAGAACTTCCTTCTCGATACGAGTGACTTTCTTCATTTGCATTTTAGATGAAGTAAATGAATGTTGAGCCATTTAGACGAATCGGATGAACATAACAGAAGAAATTCTTTTTATCTATTGGGTTCACACAGTTAACTATTAGCCCTTTTGTCACGACAATTAATATCCCATGAAGTTATACATGGAATTAACAAAATTAAGTATTAATTCAAAAATTAAATATACAGATTAATTGTAATTTAGAAAACCATACTGTATAAGAATCATAAGTAAAAGTCATACATTTGAAGTCTTTGAGTTCAGGTCTCCAGCACCAGCATAAGCGCGAGCAGGCGCAGTTTGATCGTTTTCTAAAAATTTGATAAGGTAGTTCGTCTTGAGGGTCTCATAAAAACCAATCTCAGAAAGTACGTAATAGCTGGGCAGGCAATCCAGTGCTCTACGAAAAAGTGTGACCCATAAAAGAGGTGACATTTTTTATAGGATCGCCTTATAGGGTCACTTTTTATAGGGTCACACTGACCTCTATAAAAGAGGTCACACTACAAAAAAGTCTGACTCGTTAGAGAGGTCACACATTTTATAAGGTCACACTATAGGGTCACTTTTTTGTACGGTTACACTGACCTCTATAAAAGACACCATTTTACGAAAGAGAGTAACCTATAAAAGGGGCTGATGAGGACAGAGAGAATCCTTTAGAAACCCCTTTGCGTGTCAGGCAAAAAGAATAGGAAATTTTCTAACACATGCTTACGTTGCTTAAACATGTTTTCTGAAACGACAGCTGTAATAAACAGTGTTATTCAAGTAGCTTTTAAGTAACCTACTGTAGATAGAACATTTCAGCGCCGATTAACAAACAAGAACAAGGTGTAGGTGCAGTAGAAAATATCATCAGTGGGATGGAAGAGCCGCCGTTAACGTGAATGCATGACGTCATTTTTTAAAAAGTTTTTGCAACGTACTACAATAAATGTCACGTATACCAGGTAAACTGTGTGCCTCTTAATTTCGTATGTTTCGTTCGACGGCTTATTAGTTGGTGCAGAGAGAAAAAGATAGAGTGGGAGAGGGAAAATGATTTACAGCTGAGAAACAAAAGGCAATTTGAGCTTTGAGCATTTCTTATTTTTTCATTTTTTAGAAACTTGTGAACTAGATTTCCGTTCCACTACATCTCAATTTCGTAGAGATCATTTTGGAAATCGATGAGGATGAATTTTAATTTCCGAGCTAAAAATCGGGCGTATATTAGTAGATGTAACAATACACAGCTGTTCTTGTGTTTATCTATTGTTGTGGTCGGTAGGCTGCTACAGTTTGTAGGGCGAAATTTCATTGCTGGCGACGAGCTTGAAATTCCGTTGACGAAATTCCGTTGTACCTTTCATATCTAATTGTCTACTTTTCTCTCTTACTATCAAGGGGCTTATACTTCTTCTACGTGGACGGCTAAAGTGACATAGTCTCGCAACATAGAGTAGAGCCACACGAAAATTAACGGATTGGACTGCGCATCACAAAATTCAATGCTATACTCTAGTGCAAGCTATCCTTTGCGAGCTCTTCTTCATTTCGTGTACAACGTCAAGTTGAGGGGATTGATAGGTGTTAAGTTTATTAAGTTAAATTTATCATAGGCACAAGTTTATTATCCACAGTTACATTTAGGCCGGTGAAAAAGGCACAGAATGCGCAGAAAATGATATGGTTATCACCATAACGTTAGCTGACTAAATCACCATGAATAATAAAGGGGCGCGAAACCCGGACTCTGGTAGCAGTGAAAGGTCGTGGGCCAGGCTATGTATGAAGACGACTGACACGAACAGCTCGGGTTTCATACACACGCAGGTCTGTTGAAACAACATCCAATATCCCGCATACAGGTAAAAACAGAGAGCAAACCTGGTAAACTGAATGGCAGTCATCACAATCACCGTCAGTTGCCAGCACGAAGGATGAAGAACAAAAACTGATTTGTAATCTCCGATCGCGTTACATGTACTACTGGTTCACACTTTGAAATTCGAGTTAACATCGAATGGGAGTATGGATGGAGATGAATATGGCATATGTAGGGTGCATAATTCTCTCTTCATTGCACTGAGATCAATTGAATTGGGTCACGTTGCTGAGTCAAGTAAGGATATATTGTGACTCAAGAGATCTTGTTACGAGTTGATTAGATACGCAGTAATACCAAATCATGAAGGTTTGGAAATTTATTTATTGCATTACAATCCCTACGCTAGTTCAGTGGCTGCACGTTATGGTAATATTTCTTTCGACTACGCTAGATAATAATATTTTATCTGATGTTTCGACGAACTAAATGCGCTGGCGATGGCTTAGAAACACTGGGATAAATTTATTGCGTTCATGTTTGTGCTGATTTTGCCTTCAAGCATGTGCTTAGCTTGTTTTACGGGACGTATTTCAGATGAACTTATTTTAGAGAAACCTTTGATATATTTTCATTATTTACCCACATCGGTCACACCTATTGTTACGTCAATATGTATCCTGTGTTCCATTAGAATTTCTCTTTCGCTGTTCTTATCTCTTTCCCGGTGGTTAAGATCCCTCATCGAAAAGGGTTTATTTAATTCTTGTAAAAGAGATAAATGTACCGAGACACTTTTTGAGAATGTTCAGGTGCGTCGAAATAAATTCGCTTCATTACAATTATGTTCATCTGGTACTCATATAAGCATGAGGGCTTCGTCTTATTATCATAAATGGCAAAGTCACATGTAGCGTTAGATGTACGAAACAATGATCACGCTAATGATACGATGAAATAGTTAGGGAAAGTTTTGTAATACTAGCTAAAATGCATACTTCTACATACAGGTACTTGTTGAAGAAGCAACAAAGATGAATTCATTTCTAATACGGTATGAGTAAAAGATTCTGATGATCGTATTTTTTGACAAAAGAGATGAATTCCATGCGAAAAACTTGCATCATGAACTCCCCTTCTTCATAGCAGTTCGAAACAAAGCGAAAAGAATGTTGCCTTGTATCTTCGACAGACAGTCCAAAAATGCATCGTTTCTGAACCTCGTATGACCATAAACAGGAAAGCGTTTTCTGCTTACTGCATCAAACAGGCAGCAGTCCTTCTTTTCTGCATTCAACACAAGGTGCTGTCACAGCAATCCAAGACGCGAAGCACTTCTTTCTTTTAAAATTTAACAAGATTGTTAAATATGGGAGTACAATGGGGAAAGAAACCAGTGGTGACCGAGATATTTTTAATGAGCCATGCAAAAAATGTACGGTATGAAATGAAAAGTTTTTTTTAACGAATTAATTTTTGAAAATTCATATTACTTTTCTCCGGTAGTTGTTGATACATTCCAAATATTAGAATCACAACATTCGTCTGGTTTTTGTCGTGGACTCTACGGAAAAATTATGAAACAAAACACGTTAAATTTTGAAAGGAAGGTGAAGCGTAAGAACCATAATCGGTAACAAATGGTTTTGTGAGTAAGTATTCCAATTTTTATCAGATTGGTAAAAGTTATACACCCGCACCGGGTGTTTTCGGTGTACCTTTAATTAATTTTATCAGAACTTTGAGCTTCTAAGGTTTCTCGTACAATGAAGTCTGGTTTTCCTCTGGAAACGCCTTTCGAAATGCTTGTTTCCCATGAGGAATTACGTTGAAAATTTGTTTGCACTAATATTAGCATTGTAATATGTATATTATGAAATGAGTTGAATCAAGCACGCATATAGGTACGGGATACTCAAGTTATTGAAGAGTAAAACGCGCATTCGTTTTCTGTGTTTGCGCACGTGTTATTCTCTACATAGCCGCTGTTTTCTGTAATGCCGTTGTTTTCTGTAACTCTAATTTTTCTCTAACGTCTTTTTCTGCAATACCATTGTTTTTTTGGCAATGCCTCCATTTTCAACAATGCCTTTGTTTTTCAGTATAATCATATTTTTGCATTGCTAAAGTGTACCATGCTGCTATTGCACCAATGAAATGATACATAGAGTGGTGCCGTTGTTTATGTGATGATAAATTTTTTTCGACATCTATTTCGGCATTACTTCCGTTTCCTTTAATACCTTTATTTATTGTACTGCTTTCATTTTCCAAATTTTTTTTTTGCAGTAAGTCAGTTTTAAATATTGTTACTGCTCCCCTGTGATGCCGCTGTTTCTATACAGTAATGCCGCTGTCTTCTGTAATGTGCCGTTTTCTGTAATGCAGTACGCTATTTTTAGACCAAGCTTTGGTGGCGATGAGAGCTGCTCTTCCTGAAGGTTACCGTCATGAGCTTCGTTGTAGGCGTCCAAGTAGATTTATTATAGATATTTTGTGGGATGTTGTAGAGGATGATGTAAAAATTACTCAGGTATACCTTTTATAGATCTTTTGTTGGGTACTGTAGTGGATGATGGAAAAAATGATTTGGGCTTCATAATTATAGAGGTTTTCTAAAATGTTGAAGTAGATTCTGTTGTGGATGATGAAAAAATTAATGGGGTACATTTTTTATATTTTGCATGATGTTGTAGTGGATGATGAAGAAATTAATATCTTGTATGGATATTTTGTGCGATGTTGTGGATGATGGAAAAAATTAATATTTTTTATCGATATTACGGAAGATGTTGTAATGAATGATGAATAAATGAAACTCGAATGGCATGTTTAGAATAGTTACGTCTGATAAAATTGCGAAATTTTAAAAAGAGATACACATTGCTACCAACTTTTCAACTTTAACGAGCTCTGCTGACTTGTATAATTTACGCATCTTGAGTCGGATTATGAATTCGTGCATTATCGATCGAAATAAAAAACGTGGAAAATTTTAAATGATGAATATGAGTGTAGTCTACACTATTTATACAGCATTTCTGGAATTACATTTATTTGCAATTGAAATCGATGCATTGATAATATATTTACGTTCAGCAGTGTTGTTTCCAGCGTGTCCGTTTCCTTTCCTTGATGTTAACCATTCTTTAAATTATAGTAAAGGATTATTTTTTTTTCAACCAATGAATGTTTGATTTAAATTAGTGAGATGCTCGACCGTTGTTTGCTTCCAGGTGCACGTGTTTAATTGAAAATTATAGATTTTTCCTATTAAATACGCATTCTTTAAAATATAACAAGGCAACTCGCATTGAGTGTTGTTGCAGGCTTAGAAGTAATCATTGATTACCACTATCGCGTTGAAAATGGTTCAAGAAATACGAGAGAAAAGCCAGTAGCGAAAGGCTAATTATTATTCGTTTCGCTCTCAATTGTCACATGTCCGTGCCGTTTTCTCCTTACAGTGATGTGTTTGGAATGTGTACATTAGTTATAATTATGAGTTCTGAAGCATAGTTATATTTACACTTGCTATAATTATAAGTTCTGAAGCATAGTTATTTTTACACATTAGTTATAATTAAGAACAGTTATATTTTCACATTAGTTAAAATTATAGTTCTTAAGTTTAGTAATATTTGTACATTAGTTAAAATTATAATTCTTAAGTATAGTTATATTTACACATTAGTTATAATTATAGTTCTCAATTACAGTTATATTTGCACATTATTTATAATTATAAGTTCTGAAGCTTAGTTTTATTTGTACATTAGTTATAACTATAAGTTCTTAAGGATGGTTATATTTGCATATTAGTTATAATTATAAGTTCTTAAGTATAGTTATACTGGCACATTAGTTATAATTATAAGTTCTTAATTATAGTTATATTTACACATTATTCATAATTATAAGGTTAGTTATAAGTACACTTTTGCGTCAATAGTGCCGTATAATCCATACTCTCATCGTTAATAGTGTGATATGATGGTCAGTGAAATTTTTCCTGACGGTTGCAGTCTATGGAAGATATTTGTTTATTGGAGCACAGTTTTTTAAAAAAGAGTGAAATTTTCTTCACGATTACAGTCCTTGAAATATTTTGATTTGATGAAGTAAACTTAATTAAAAAAACAAGTGTTACAAAGTGGCATTCTGATATCGTTTGGTTAAGTGTAATATTTTCTATATGAAGTAAAGAATAATATGTCATATAAAAATAAATGGAAAGAATGCCTACAGGACTGTTCTTTTGTTAATTTCACCTAGTATTCTAGTAGGTTTCAATCATAACGACTCATATTCAACGATTTTTCTGGTAACAGAAAGTTCGTTCTCTCTTGAGCATTGGTAAACAAACCTTACGAGAACCTGTCAATTCACTTCATTATGGTTGACACACTGCCCCAGATTTGGCAGTTCTGTCAGTGCCGACAGTCAGTGCTGACAGTATGCCCTACAGTGGCTTTGATGTGTCAACTGACGTCAGGAATTACACGTAGACAAAACGTACGCGCGTTTGCACTTGAACTTGAGAAATGTTGCATCTTGAAAATTTATGATTACATCCTGCTAAACTTGATGAAAAGTTGTTAAGATTGTCAATCAAGTGGGTTAAGAAGTGAATTTTAAACTTTTATATTAGCTCTACAAAAAATTTCAAATGGCTTCGAATTGAGTTAACTTGTACCCTTGTTTTTAAATGAAAGTATTACGCCTCAACCACGTTATGGTGTAATTTTGTTTTATGTAATTCATGTTATCCAGTAAACACGTGGCTGTGTAATTCTTTCAAAACAAAAGTCGATGGATACAAAATTTCAGAAATTCTACCCCGTTTCATATCGTTTTAATGGAAATAACACAAAACGATAAAGTCGTTCTGCCAAAATAAAATCTCACAGCAACACCAAAATAAAAATTAACCTCTTTGTTCACGTTTTTCAAACTTTAAACGAAGTATATTTATTTTGTCTTCAGTGATGTCATGAAAATCATCTCACGTCTCAACTAATTTGGCGTGAGGCCGCGGCACTTTTCAAAGGCTCTGATTTTCTTGAGTTAGACAAGCGATTTTACCCGAGCGCTCTTTAGATCAGAACGACTGTCGCAAAGTATCGCGCGGCGACACAAGAGGCTGCGATATAGGTACAGCATGTGCGATGTAGTCGTGCCATGTTACTGTGTGAAGGACGAAGTCTTGCCTTGCGTTAGCTAATATGAGCTCGAGATCATTTATTAGACACGAGTTTTGACAACCTGAGTTCATGTTTACGAATGGACACTCTGGCAGCGATGTAGCAAAGTCAACCTGCTTTGTCGAAGGGACATGTTCGTTACCCCAAAACGATGTGGTCGAAGAAACACATTACCCCCAAACGATGTGGTCGAAGGAACACATTACCCCCAAAACGATGTGGTCGACGAAACACATTACCCCCAAAACGATGTGATCGAAGGATCACATTTCCCCCCAAAGCGATGTGGTCGAAGAAACACATTACCTCCAAAACGATGTGGTCGAAGAAACACATTACCTCCAAAACGATGTGGTCGAAGGAACACATTACCCCAAAACGATGCAACTTTTGAAGTTAAATTTACGTAATACCCTGCGATACTCCAATGCTGAATTTGTTTAACCATTCAAACTTGATAAATACAAATGCTATTCATTGTTCAAGTTCTTCATGTGTTAAAATACGAAGTTATTCACTTATTATTTTTCCTATAATGATAAGCAAAAGTGATAAGTGGTTATCTTCGAATTTTAAATACAAATACTATTTATTGTTCAAGCCCTTCACGTTTTGGAACACGAAGATAGTCACTTATAATTTGTACTCAAAATGACACGTGATAAGTAAAAATGATAAGTGATTATCTTCGCATATTTAGACGTGAAGAATTTGAATAACTTTGCTAGGTTGACGTGTTGGAAATGATATATTATTCATCTGCATGGTTTCCTGCAGCAACTGATGGTGTTGAGTGCATGCCGTATTCGTCTCTTTAGACCAGTGTTATTCACTAATTTTTGCAAGAGAGCCCCTTCGGTTAAGCGCATGGATTGAGAGAGCCGCAGCTGCTGCAAGTTAGCGTATATTATATAAGTTATATATTCAATAATTAATTTATATATTTTCAGAGAGCCGCGCAGTGAATACCACTGCTCTAGACGATCGGCGACAGTGGTGTTTGGTTTCAGAGACTTTATGTTGTTTTGGGAACGGCAGCTTGTTCTTTTAGTGCCTTTTTGATCACGAGACATATAAAATTCTCGTTCTCTTTTGGCTTTAGCACAACCGTACACTGCGACACAGAAATTAAATACTAGTGCAACTGTTCCACGAATAATTTTAAGAAGAATAAAATAATTCACTGAAAGTATTTAGAATAAATCAAGAGTAAACAACGACCAAATAAACTTTGAGTACCTCATCATGATGGTTTTTGATTTGTAATTTAGATTTCCCTGTTTGAAAAAATTAACGTGAACTCGTCTTGATAGTTTTTTCATTAGTAATTGGGATTTCTTTGTTTGAAAAACAGAACGTGAAAAGGTCGTTCACATGTTGCGTACCTCTCACTGTTTTCTAGGAGACCTTAGCCAAATAACCTAATACAGACTACTGCAGGTATTGGCAAGATGGCGGCATGAACGTCTTTGTTTTGTCGGAATTCATCCAACGAACTGCAGCGCCTTCTCCTCGGCCACCACGAGCCAAGTACGATGCAATCGAGTAAAAACAGGCATTGCAATTTAAATTTTAATTAAAGCTGACGCATTTGTAAAATTACATAGAATTTTTTTAAGACAATGCGCTGCGGAACATTAGTTTTAATTTAACGCTGATTCACTCGCCAACCTATGTAGAATTTTTGATGGGAATGCTAAGTGGATGATTAAGTTTAATTATAGCTGATTCATTTGCAAACTGATCGAGAATTTTTTAAGGCAGCGTTAAATAGAAGATTAGCGTGACTTCACTACGCCCTCGTGCCTCGTACGTGATAGAATGATGCAGTGAAGAGATGAATTACGCTGTAAGAAGTGGCGAAATTTATTCTTTTAAATGAACAGATTTCAGTGTGAAATGTTCGTGAAATTACTCTCCAAAATTACTTTTCGTCTAAATGGTATTCATAGATTCAGGATTTCAAAATGAATATGTAAAAAACGGTACACGCCTACAAAAATTTTTTAAATGGATTTCCTAAATAATTTTGTCTGTTGACGAAATATGCTTTTTCCGTTTGCACTGTCTGTTCAAAAATCAGATTCTAAAATCTTCTCATTCTAAAAATCATAAACAAGAAGAAGCCATTTCAAGAAATCGCTCAAAATAGCTAGAGCACTGGATTACCGGATGCTCTAGAATTACAATAACTTGTAGTGATATCTGGATACTCGTTCGATCTAGATTGTGAGCGAAATTAAATTAGTACAATCAAATTTAATGGTTGATCAAATAAATATGATTTGTCATAGGAAATCAGTGTCCGAGGGGAGAAATTGCTCATTCATCGGACAAACGAATGTCTCTTTTCATCGTCAAAGAATTATTCAGGCAGTCCCGACGTGCATTTGAAATGGCTGCGTATTTTGTCGCTGCGCGCGTAATTCTCGAAGATTATCGCCGGGACCTGACGCAGTTTTGACTTTTATTTGACAATACTTCGTAATTTTGTGTGCATGAAACTTGTATTTGTTGGATCACGCTCGTTGTCTTCCTGAGGTGATGTTAATTTCGCTCATGACTGTAGAAGGGATCTCGAACGACCTCGTCGCTAGTCTATTATTTTTTTAATTGCCGTAATTCGGCGTGATTTTTATTTTGCCAGATCGTATCCATCCGTAATATCCCGATAATGATCTAGTGCACTCGTCATGAAGTTGTGAGCTTCTGAGCATCTAATTTATACACCGTACTGAAATGTAGACCGCTGTCTGAAATGATCGTCTAGCATTCACGCTTCATCGAACTGACCCAACTCATACTCGCTCACTTTAAATTGAGCATAAATTCATAGAAATTTCATTTTGTGTTCAACAGATTTTCAAGTTCCCAATGTGTTCCTACCCAGAATTTGAATGCTGCTTAGTTAACCTCCTCAAGTTCGACTCCATGTTGGAATCTCTAATGGCTAGACCCCAAAATGGGTGGAGTTAGAGTCTCCATATTAGAGCCTCAAATGGTTAGAGTTTGTCTCCATGTTGATGTCTCAAATGGCTGTAGCCTCACTCCATGTTGGAGTCTGAAATGATTCAGTGTTGTACTCTTCCAATCCTTTCAATCCTTTCACTCCGTAAAATATCACGGAATGGCAACATGCCCTAGATTAAAATGAAATAATTAAATCCAGGCCAGTATTTGGAAACCCAATTCTGAAATTATTAAGTAAAGTGAGGACGTCATAAAATTCACGGGTTGTGGAAATCACCGATTGACATGAGTCACGACATATGAGTTTCACCTTCTCTTTCACCGCCTACTAATTTTTATTGTGTATGAATATTAGATCTGCTAAGGAAACAAAAAGCTTTAACAAATACCATTGATCTCTTGCTTCTCTAAACAGTGAGTTTGAATTTAGGTAAATAGGTAAATATAAAAACTATTCCGTAAAATTTATTGATCTCGTGAACTTTTTGGTCTTCCTTGGATATTATTGAGTGTTACCCGGAGAGTTTGGTAATGTTCGGTCTCACAATCAATGCGTTTCCCATTTGTGTAAATATTTTGCCATAGTTAAATCTATCGAGTATATTTTCAGATCTAAAAATAATGATGTTTAGCAAACCTTTGTCCAGTTCTTTCAGGAGGGGCATTATATCCCGTCATGAATTCCAACTTGCATCAACATACAGTGCAGGAAAAATTATCTTCATGAAACTTGATTTTTCGCTCGTTTTATCCTCCTTCAGTATTAGCTTCAGAATTCACAATTTAAGACCTCTTTTATCCTGACTTTCGCAGACCCTCCATGGCACGTGCAAATAACGTTTTTTTACGAGCAACGGCCACATCAAAGTTTCATGCGCGCACACGCGCGCGACAAAGTTGAGTGGTAACGCGAAGCAGAAAGCTGTGCGCCGCGGTCTCCCACGCAGACACGTTCCGAGTGGTGCAAGGTTAGGTGGGTACCACGCTAGCAAGGTTAGCTTTACTCGCTGTATATAAGGCCGATCGCGTGTAGCGCCAGCGCCAGTAGTGTTGCCGGAACATCTCTTCACGGGACAGCCTCTGTGTCAACCTAACTCAGGTGAGATGCACTCTAAAACCGCTAGATTATCTCGTGACAATGACGGATTGTGATGTGAACGGGATCTAACATGGGCTTCATCGTAGGGGTTATCTGCAGTGATAAGTTCTGTGAGAAAGAACTTGGTCGATGATCTTCAGAGCTGAGAGAATCGTGCGGTGTTCGTATTTATACTCGTTGAGGAATGTTGCATTCGTTGGCGTTATTCCAATCCTGAATTATACGAAATTCGTTCGCAATGAACGCCTAGTTCACAGGTAAATACTTATCATGATATCTTTGCCATTCATTCCTGTTTGTGATAACTTATTTCCATTAAACAATTACTAACAAGAAACTCTTATTAAAAATGCATTTGCAGTCTCTGTAAAAATCGTATTTTACTTATAGGTAATGTTTAATCAACTACGTTTAGCTATTCAACATCTTAAAATGATGTTTTTATTTATGATAATTTTATTCATGTTGAAGTTTTTATGTTTTATACAAGTACGCTGCGTCTGAATGCATGAATGCTCGTTCTTTATACACTATTCCAAATAGGTCCCAAAAGTTAATTTAAGTATAGCGATAAGTCACTGATTTGACTCTGTTTACGCATTTAACTTAAACGAAAAAATTATCTTTCTTTTAGCTGAATCAACAGACAGCTCTACTTTGACTCTGTTTATGCATATAGTTCAAGCGAAAAATTTACCTTTTTTCAGTAAATCAACAAAAAGCTTTGCTGATTTGACTCTGTTTCCACATATGACTTGAACGAAAATGTATCTTTCTTTTAGCTAAATCAATAGACAGCTTAACTGATTTGACTCTGTGTACACACATGACTTAAACGAAAAATTTATCTTTTGTTTTAGCTAAACCAACACAACAATGTGCGACGACGAAACGTGTCCCCTTGTCGTCGACAATGGGTCCGGCATGGTCAAGGCAGGGTTTGCCGGCGACGACGCTCCTCGGTCTGTGTACCCATCGGTGGTGGGCCGCCCCCGTCACCAGGGTGTCATGGTCGGTATGGGTCAGAAGGACGCCTACGTAGGAGAAGAAGCTCAGAGCAAGCGAGGTATCCTTACTCTGAAGTACCCCATCGAGCACGGTATCATCACCAACTGGGATGACATGGAGAAGATCTGGCACCACACCTTCTACAATGAGCTCCGCGTTGCCCCTGAAGAGTCTCCTACTCTTCTCACCGAGGCTCCTCTCAATCCTAAGGCCAACCGAGAAAAGATGACTCAAATCATGTTCGAGACTTTTGGTTGCCCTGCTACATACGTCGCAATCCAGGCTGTCTTATCTCTTTATGCCTCCGGACGTACGACTGGAATAGTATTGGACATCGGCGATGGCGTCGCTCACAGTGTTCCAATTTATGAAGGTTTTGCTATCAAGCATGCCATCGGTCGTCTTGATCTCGCTGGCCGTGACCTGACGTACTACCTCATGAAAATCCTCACAGAGCGTGGCTACTCCTTCACTACCACAGCTGAGCGTGAAATCGTACGTGATATCAAGGAGAAACTGTGCTACGTAGCTCTGGAATTTGAAGAGGAATTGAAGCAAGCAGAAGGCACATCTGGCTTGGAAAAATCGTATGAACTTCCCGATGGTCAGGTCATCACCATCGCGAATGAACGATTCCGTACTCCTGAGGCTCTGTTCCAGCCATCGTTCATTGGTATGGAATCTGTCGGTATTCACGAATTCACTTATACCAACATAATGAAATGCGATATCGACATTCGCAAGGACTTGTACGCTAACATTGTCCTTTCTGGAGGCACCACCATGTATCCTGGTATTGGTGATCGCATGCAGAAGGAAATAACTTCCCTCGCTCCAGGTACCATCAAAATTAAAATCATCGCTCCTCCGGAACGTAAATACTCCGTTTGGATTGGTGGTTCTATCCTGGGGTCTTTGTCTACTTTCCAGTCCATGTGGATCACAAAGGACGAGTATGATGAGTCAGGACCAGCCATTGTCCACAGAAAGTGCTTCTAGTCAAGCATTTCGAAAAATATGGTCTGTGCAAACGTTTGTGTTATGTTTTCGTTAAAGAATTTCTTGTTTTTTTTCGTATTTGATTTTCCGCCTTAATTGTACAAGCTGCAGAATATATTCGCCTCTGTTTGAAGCGGCCGCAATTGTTATGTTTGTCTTCATAAGTTCTATTTTCTGTGATGTTTATTGTATAATGTTTGTTTAGAAAATCTTTGGAGCGCTCCATAAGAAATTTCCCTTAGTTTGTCGCGATGTTATGAAATAAATTATTTTACAAATATGGTTTTATATTATCTACTAGCGTATAACTTGTTTTGATCGATTCCATTGATGATATTGAGTAAACAAAGATACGAATCTGATGAGGTGAGTATTCGAAACCGAATAGCGTTTGAAATGATTAATTGAAAAGTGAATATCCCGAAATTCGCCTATTTTGAGCTTAGGAAAATAATGGGAATGAGTGAAAAAAAAATTTCAATTCGTCCTCTTGGGAGAAAGGATTATATTACATGTTAATGCGGTTGATCATTGATATTATTACGTATTGTAAAGAAGATGAGACGACGCTAATCGAATTATTAATCATTTTGTATATATTTACGTTTCATGAGGAAGTCATGGAAGGGAAATGAAGAGAAAAACTCCCGACGATAATAACACTCCCAATCTACATGATAAAATGAGTCAAAGTCATCGAAAGAACGAGTCGTGTGATTCTGGACAAATATCTACTGAAACTGTTGTTGGGGAGCAAATTGAATCATGTGAAGTATTTCGCATTCCACAATATGATGATCACCCTCCACACCGGCACGTCAGTCACCACAGTCATACCGGTGTGGCATGTCAGCATGTCATTCACCACAGTAATGCCGGTGTGGCATGTCAGCATGTCAGTCACCACAGTCATGCCGATGTGGCATGTCAGCATGTCAGTCACCACAGTCATGCGGGTGTGGCATGTTAGCATGTCAGTCACCACAGTCATGTTGAGGCAGGTGGAAGTCAGCGAAAGCTTGTCTCAGTTCACATGCGGGTTGGCAGAGACGCGCTCGTGCAAATGGGCTCTAGAAATGTTGTTGTAGCCGCAGCCGTCACACAGCATCAGCTTGATGGAGTGAGACTCAGAGTTCCTGTACATTTACCAAGCCTTTAATCCGTCGTGACGAGATATGCTCTCAAGACTGCAGGGCTCAATATTAGAAAAAAGTCGCTCATGCTCAACGTTGAGAAGTGCAGTCGATCGTTGAGTTATACAACTTATGAGGTTAGTCTCAAGTTATACGGATGAATACTCACGTGATAGTGAGTGTAGTACTAGTAGAAGAACCGAGAAAATATCATCCGGCATTCATAGAGTCCGAAATTTTCTAACTGAAGCTCACTCTTAGGTAAAGGATGAAAAAGGCTGACAATACCTGTTTAATCAATTTAATTAGGAAGCCATACTACGAGCAGCTGAGCACCCTACCAGTTCATAAATAATTTAAGATCAAGTCGTATAAAATTTTGAAGTATAGAGAAAATCATGGATTTTATCTCAGTTCGAGGTTGTCACGCGCGGTGTTGAGGTGTCACTGTGCCCAAAAACAGCAAACAAGCCTCCTTCGAGCATGGTCTGATCGTTCAGCTGCATAAACAAGGTTTTCCTTGCGTGTAATCGCAGATTACGTTAATCTCAGTAAAACAGCGTTTTATAACTATCTGAAAGACCCTGACAGTTTGCGGTGGCGAAATCTAGTGATAGATAAAAAATTCATCATTGTTGAATCGAAAAATCTGTTAGTCACACGTCACAATGTGAACCATTTTGAGATTGCCATGAAGCACCCAACATGAAATGTTGAAAAATGGAAGAAAATTAAGTTCTCTGGTGAAAAAAACTCAGTTTCCAACGTTGACGGAACCCCAAAGAGTTACCTACTGAAACGTTTTCAACGTAGTGCGGTGGGGGAGGTTCAGTCATGGTGTGGGATGTCTTTTCGTTCTTAGACTCAATTTAACCACAGGTAGATGTAGTGACACCAAACTGCGGTTGATGATGAAATATTGCAAAGAGGATCCATTGCGACATGAGCCCTCGTTCGTGAGGTGATGGATGATTTTTCCATCAGAATATAGCCGCGGTGCTCAATGTCCACCTGACCGAGATTATCTTTCAGAAGAATAATATCCATTTATCGTCTCCAGCCAGTTTTTCAGATTTAAACCCGGTAGAGAATGTTTAGAATAGATCAAAAGGATCTACAGAAATGGGCACAAACTTGAGACCGTAGATGATCTTGGTGGTGCCTTCTTCACCGCTGGGAGTAATCTTCCCCAACTCTATTGGAAACCATAATTTCAAGTATGATGCAAAGAATTTTGAAATATTTTACTTACGATTTCCTTGTCTTAAATTTTTGATCAGGAGTCAAGCCGCTCAGTTACTCAAAACGTAATTATCTCATTGAATTCATTGGGGAAAAATTGTTTGTTTTCTTCATCCTTTACCATAACAAATGAGTAAAATATGAACCCGATTACTTTATATGAAGTTGTCAGGTACCCGAAAAACCCAATGAAAAAAATCCAAGCATAGGAACGCGATATTTGATTCTTCCTACAAGAAGAAAGAATTTTCTAACAAGCATTCATAGTTGCACTTGAAGACAGTTTAAAGTTTAGAAAACAAAGTCAATAATTTAACGATCTGCTATTTACAATGAACAATGAGCCATTAACTGGTCAAAGTGTATACATGGTCTATTAAAAATACAGTGCTTGGTTGTCAGAGCAGTCTGTGCTATGCACCATGATGATAAGAACAGTAAGAAATGAACAGATCTCATTGCAATGGAAGCTGAATGTCAATCAACCTCCAGCGGCCGATAAATTACTGATACAAGACACCAAAGGATGGAACGAAATTGTAGCAAAAATACTAACATACTCAGTTGAGGTGTTCAATCGTTATTTTTAAACCTCTGTCCATTTCAGTAGATTTGCGTATAAGTAACAATTAGAGAAAGAGTGGTTGTGATTTTACATGAAAATCCCGGTGCGCTATTGTTTATTCTTTGTATCACAAAATGCAAGACGTGCAAAGCCAAGCAGGAGTTCTTTTTTATATTTTCCGCATCACGTGCACAACTACCCACAATTTCTTCCTTTATCTACCTGCATCCCGCACAAATATGCGTACTGATCTACAAAAGATTTTGCACGTCTTAAGGGCTTTGAGAAGATCTCTGACACAGTTTCTCTTAGATTCGCTATCGCGTTAACCCGAACCCGACCTAGTCGACGAATTTAAGACAGGAAGCTTAGCTTCACCTGCTACTTTGGTGCACCTGTCGATAGGCGAGACGTACAGTTTACTTCTCACCAATCCAAAACTGAAATACATCCTGAATTCAGTTTTTTACATGTGTGTATAAAAAAAGAGCGGAGTCTCAATTTTTTTACACAGGTAGATACGTTTAAATGAAATTCTGACAATATTCGACAATATGTTTGACAATGAAGTAAGATTTAAGAATTTAGCATGCTTTTAAAGAAGAAGATCATCATTTTGATAATAATACTCACAACTCTTCTAGTTTAACATTCATCTGATGTATGAAAATTTCTGTATTCCTCCATGAAAAATATTGCATTAAGCTGAAGGTTTTAGCGTTTTTTATTTTCTTCGACCGCGTTATTTTTACTTTTATTATAAGCTTTGATAGACCACAGTCACTAATATATGACTAATGAAGACAATGAGACTCAGCATATAAATTATAACCTGATTTTCCATGAGGAAAGGTTAATGTCATAACTGTTACCATGAGTTTGAATTTGAGGGGACGCAGAAGTAAGACATCATACCAGAGAATAAACTACCACCCTGTGGTAAGTATACTCAAACTGATATACAGACAATCACTTTATTATTATTATTTTTTGTGTGGTGTAAGAATCCCTGAATACATATTGAACCGTTTTTAGAAATGCATTAGACATGTTAAAAGCATATAACGAGGAGGGAAACCAGTTTCCAAGTTAGCAGTCAGTGTTAATTACATTTAATAGGTAGTTTTAAAGTTATGATTTGTTTACGCTCAGTACAATTATTAGCGAGATGGAAATTTATCTCGTTGTGTATTATGAATGTCAGTGGGCTTTGTATTTCAATACATATTGCCAAGGAAGTGAGCTCTCTACTAAAAATCGTTAGTTTCAACAATCTAACTAATTGCCAGCAAAGTGAGCCCTCTGCTAAAAATCTTTTGTTTTAAGAATATAACTTATTGCCAGCAAAGTGAGCCCTCTACTAAAAATCATTTGTTTAAACGTTCTAATGATAATTGACCTCAGTTGCAATACAATTAGAAGTAGGTTGTAACAGAAGTTACAGTTATTTATGATATTAGTGATGAATGTTCAAGATAGCATGCGTCTGTGACCGCTGTGTTCGCATAAATTTTGTATTGAAGGCTAACGAGAGTCAGTAAAGCTTTTCATGCAATTAGTTTGTTGCCAGAGTTTTTTCTTAGTACCATGTCAGGCCCGTGTGCCATGCAGTAGAAATATGCAATGCATGAGTTAGCTCGCTAAAGAGAAGTTATAGAGCATCGCGTTTTGCATCTTTGAAAGATCGGTGCTCGAGTTAATTTTCGGGTAATTTGTTCCTGAGAGCTGAGTTTCGGTTGCAAAGGGGTTGTTGTACAACAAGAAAATTTATTTGTCATTGAGGTAAGTTAAGAAAAGTTTTTTCCATAGTGTTAGACAAAAATATGTATTACAGTTCACAGCAAAAAAAGGAAAATGATGATTTAGGTTAAATGCAAATGCAAACGAACAAGGTGAGTACTTTCATGAGAAAAAGGGATGAATGAAAGATAAGGTAGATTAATCTCGAACATAGAGGCTTGGTGACCGACACAACGTTAAAGTTACAAAATAAACAGCCTTAATTGCTGAGCACATTTTTCAAGCACGATTTTCTAGACCAGCTGTTAAATATCTACCTAGCTATGCAGGTTTTTACAACTTCATTGATAACTTTTTCTGAATCTGCTTAGCGCAAGTTTCAGATGATTGAATTAATTTAAATTCCTTGAACTTTTTGTTTTTTAACTTTTATGAAGTTCTGAACCGTCTGCACTTGAAGAGTCCAAGGCCGCCGTCACACGGAGACCAAACGGTAACGTTTCATGATAATTTTCTACAGTCAGCGGCACCAATCGGTCTATCCAGCGCCACGAAACCGTCAAATTTCAGCCTTAGTCATACCGTGATTAACTAAGGCTGAAATCTGACGGTTTCGGGGCGCTGGACAGACCGATTGGTGCCGCTGACTGTAGAAAATTATGGTGAAACGTTATGATTTGGTCTCCGTGTGACGGCGGCCTAATATACATCCGGCAGTTACAACACATATATGACATATTTTTCGACGCAGAAAGTAGAATATTACTGACAACTCGCACCTTCAAAAAAGTCAAGTTGCTATAAAAAATGAATGTTTAAGTATTCAGCGCATTTATTTCTGCAAGGTACAATGCCTTCCTCTATAACGCTGACCGAGCAAGACAAACTGTCCCGTTTCTTTCTCCGGTGTCTCGCCACAGGAATATGTCAACTGCTATCCCACGATCGCCTGTCAGCCCACGCCTCGCACTGAGACGTGCCCTGTTTATTTTCGACTGTTCTGGTCGTCAAGGTGCATAGCGTTGTCTGTTTTGGTTGAATAGAGCTTTGCACTGACTGTTCTGGTCGTCAGGGTGCGTTGTACGTAAGTGCGACTGTATCATTTTGTTAAATTAATTTCGTTCAAATTAAAGAAGTTCCATTGTATGCACTCAAGAAAATGGCAGAGTATTTCCTTGCTGTCGAACCTACAATACACTTCAAAAATCAGTCTAATTTTTTACCACGAAATTAAGCATTCAGTCGTTTGATTATTAGCGTAATGTTATGACTTGAGTCACGTTTTCTTTGTTTCTTCAAACTACAAGCAGTTATATTTTCTTATCCATAGCTCTTAAATTTCGGAACAATTATAGACTGAGCAATATCAACTCTTTATATAGTTATTCTTTTAATTTAATAAAATGAAGAAATTGCACTCACGACAGCTTTAAGTGTTGTGAGAGGGATGCTTTCCATATGCATGTAGAGTTGTAAATTTTTACTTGTGATTTATAGGTTAATAAGCAGCTGATACACTCACATTAGCTCATAAACTAAACGAAACAGATTATTTGCAATCAATGTGTCAACATCCAAGGGTGACAAATGTTGATTTTAATTTCGTTCGTTTTCAGGGATTCAAATAATAAAGAGATGAATTGCAACTCATTTGAACTGAAGATAAAATTATTTGAACTGAAAATTTATTGATTTTAACTGACAGGAAATAATTCAATGGCTGTGTAGCGCTTGAGACTAATAATTTATGAAGCATTAAATATAGCAAACAGCAACCGATAATTTAAGCTTAGAAAGGCTACATAATTAAGGAGAGCAATAAAATAGGAACCTACTCAGAAAATACTCAGGGCTTCGTCCGATGATGAAGCTCTTCAGTTTCTTCACTTTTTGATTGATTTTCAATATACGACAGATAAACACTCTCCCAATCACACGAACTAAAAATTTGTTTTTCTAACTCAAATTTAAAGGCTGAATATTCAGGCAATACAGTGCTAGTATTCATAATGTACCAATGAGGAAAAGAAGAGTAACTTTCGGAGCTGTCAGTGACTACGTATCGCTCAACTTCTTAGCAAACTTCACGATAAGAAAGTGCGAATTGATGGATCATATTTGCTAAGTAGTATGGAAAGTCATAACTGACGTAAAAATACCTGAAACGATAAAATATTTTTAAAATTTACAATCAAATATTTATTCTAAAAATTTCGTGTCACCAGCAAATGTTACTAAAACATATAACTTCTTGGAGAAATGTTCACGTATTTCTGTAATTTTTAAACTTTAGAAATGATGGCAAATTTCATTGCTTCGAGGTTGAGAGACCTTAAAAGTGCTAACACGTTGAAAGCTGGAATCTAATACGTATAAAGTAAATGAAATGTCTGTTCTAATTACCGTAGATTTTTTTGCAATCTCCTAATAAGGACGCATTTCGGGATGTGAATTTCATGCTATTATTGTATAATATTTCTTCGGAAGAAATGGACCCCCCAAGAATCCACCCATGCATTTTTTGTAATTACATTTGAAATATTCTTGTAAAAACTTGAACTTTATTTTCGTCGCGAGTGATGCTTAAAGTTCAACGCAGTTTGGTATCTAAAAAAATAATTAAGTACCCCATGCACTGAAAATGCAACAAAATCACAACTGTCGAGCAAAAATAATAGAAAGCAATTTGATGGTAAATGTTGAGCTATGCGTAGATTTCGTCCAAAAAGTGGAAACAACATAGAGTAAAGCTTTAAATGCGGAGATTTTAACCAGAAAATTAAAAACCTTGATAGCATGGAGTGTAATGTGCCTACATTCACAAAAGCAATATAATGCAAGTACATTCATATAAATATATATTTTACCTCATATATATATATTCATAAATAGATATAATATATATATATATGTATATATATATATATATATAAATTTTCACATACATGCATACACACGCATGAATGAGGAAATAAAAAAAGGAATTAAATAAAAATTTCCCATCATTTTGAAAAATACAGTACTTTTATACATCACTTAGCCTTCTGTACCTGACAGAAAAAGTCACAGTGTCTGAAACTACTCGCATGTATTATGCTTTACGCGAACAGTACATCACATGCGAATAGGACAAATTTATACAAAGAAAGGTATGAAAGATTTACTTTCCATTCATCATTTACACTTTGTTCACAAGTCAACTAACTTTCAAAGAGAATGCTCTGTTATATCATTTTACCTCATCCTAACATTAGCCTGAGCTTGCATTGAAATCGCACTTGAGGTTGTTATATTATTTGCAAATCAAATGAAACAGAACATGTCATAGAACTCGTTAGAGTACGCAAAAAAACATCAAATACAGTATGTTTCAAGTGTCCATGCTAAGAATACGTGTGATTCGTCACGTGACGTAGTACCAAAATATACAGTATGACAAATTGTCTTTCAGGTGTTCCAAAGGAATATGTTTCGAGTGTTGGGGAGTTCCATTCGATGAAAAACGAACGTTCTTACTCGCTACCAAGTTCCAAACTAAGAATTTTATGAGGAAATTAACTTCAAAGCTTTGGTAATACGCTACCCATATCATAACATAAATTATTTTGATTTAAAATGAAATTCACGTCAAAGAACTACATTGCGCAAACTTCACCCATGACGAGGAACTCATTCAGTTCAGGGTTCGGTATGACGTTTTTGACAGACATGACATCAGCCAGAAATAAAATAACATCTCAAGGCGACAGTGGTATAGCTGGGAGGTTTAGTGAGACGATCAAAATGAGGTTCGCTGAGAGAACGCTAGGAGAGCTCTTAATCAAATCGTTTTTTCAGTATGGTGATCAACTCCGTCGAAATTGGAGTGAGTGATTTATCATGAAGCCCTACCTGAACTAAAGCAAAACCATGACATGACCAAGCACAGCAAGAACGCAAGTGGCCACTATCTGCTATGTCTCAGAGAGGCGTGCACTCTTTGAGGCATTTTGTAAAATGAATCCTAGATTGAATTTTGATGGGATTGAAAAAGAATGTCAACAAAAACTAGTTTAAAACAAATGAATAAAGTCTAAAGAAGGGAGAATGATAAGTAGCTCGAACAATATTTAAGAGCGGATTTAGGATGAATCTTCAATCATCCTGAAAAGAAGCTCTTTGGCTGCTTCTCATGACAAGGTACACGTGAAGAGATACAATCATATCATGAGGCATTTTATGTGATGCATCAACGATGGAGACTGTGATGAACCCTGCATGAAGGCTCAACATGAGGCCCATATGAGGGCAGCCCACATACCACATGCATGGTTCACTCCGTCTCTCATATCAGACGCCGGGAACAAATGTTTACCTCTCCCCTCGGTCCGCTGTTTAGGTTACACCTCACCTGCCATCTCTGCTACTTACAAATATTTACGCTACTGTATTTGAGATTTTAAATTCGTCGCACCTGAAAATTCATTGCCACGAAAAATCGTCCCTGTAAAATTCGTAATTCTTGACTACCTGGTGCCGATCAACGTAATGTTTGGTGCTAGATATCTGATGCTTTCGGGGCGCGGTGAGGTAGGCTTCACTCGTCACAGTCACCCTCTATTGCCAGTCTGCAGAGAGAGGGCCGGTCGTTTTTCCGTGCTCAGCTCTGGTGGACGGTCCAAAGTTTACTGTGACTAGAAAGCCATAAAGCTAGAATTGGGAGGGAGCGGTTCAAACAAACACAGGATTGAAGCTATAAGAGGAGTTTGGGCGAGGAAACACTCCCAGTCTTGCGCAGACTCAGGTTTCGTGAGTTCATACACGGTTAGTCCGTAGCTTACTCGTGTCTTTTCGGTTTGTCTGTAGCTCACCAGTGTTTGTTATATTTCTGTTCATCAGGGAGTACATGTTATAATTTCTCGTTGACACATGATTAATTTTTTAGTTTTTCCAAGGAGTAGTGTTAGAATTCAGAAGTTTTTGCTCACGTTCTTGTATTTTTTGGCTATTTTTTATTCAGGGCTTTCTTCTATAGAGCCTTTGCTGACTAGAGAATACATTCGATAATTTTTGTTCGAGTATCTTCGTTATTTTAGACTCTTTTAACTTCAACTTTTTGTGCTCAAATAGACAACTATAAAGTACATTCTGTGTCATTTTTAGTGACTAAAAAATAATTTGGCAGTTAATGCATATGATCAAGGATGAAGTTTCCTTTTCCTGATAGACGGCTTAAACAGAACTACTTCATTGCCTGTCATATTTTCAGGAGCAGTGTTATTCCTTAATTTTTCTTGTTTTTTTACTTAGTGGGTTGCTGTAATTAGACTCTTATTTACAATGGGCACTTCAAGAATTTATTTTGCACGCCCGAGCTTATTTGCTCTCGCTTGTGATGTTTAAAAAGCATTTATGTGGATTTGTTATGGCCCTTTTAGCTAATATTCTGACTTTTAAGTTGCTCACATCTCATTGCCACCCACAGCAAATTATTTTTGGGTATTCAATCTGACCCACGAATAATTTGCACAACCTCTGGCGCAAGCAGCCTGAGACGGGCTAAATATTGTTATTTTCTAAGTGCATATTCATAGTGACAAACCTTTTGTGATCAGTAGGAGGTTTTCTTACCGCTTCATTAGATGGGCTTATGTAAAAAAAAACACGATTTATATTCGGTATAAATACAATTCAAAAGAATTTTAAGCCCTAGAAAATTTAGTTAGTTAGTTAAAAATATATTAGTTAAATCATGATGTGTTTAACATGACATGAACGAATGGTCTGAAATTTTCTGACATTCTTCAAGCAAGGAGATCGAAAATGCACTCAAGTATTTATTTTGGCCGAAATTAAATTGATTCACCATCGCTCAAATCCCATCTCCATTATAACATTGGGAAAAGAGTTCAAGAAGTAATAACATGCATTAATATTTCCCTTGGCCTTAAGTGTATGACAGAAAAAACACGCAATGTTCGGGAGGGGCTATTAAAAGAAAATCGGTGTGAGTCATAGAGTGTTAATGAGCGAAATTCTTTGGCAGTGCCTGAGTGATGGATCCTTGATGAGCTGTCGTTGGTGATGTATGTTTCCCCTGATGAAACTATAACAGAAAGGAAAATGGGGGTAGAGGGAAAAAGTATTGTTCAATTTCGGGGAATGCACGAGCAATTTTTTAACGATTACGCAAATATTTCTTAGCATCTAAAAAATTATACCGATTGAGAGTGAGATATAGAGAAATAAATTATTGCAATTCCATTATGTTTCTACGGGTATGGTAAGACTTTTAAGTCTGATTTACCTCCGATATCTGAATGTCCAGCAAGTTCGAAATCAAAGAACTCTTTCCGAATACATTTAAAAACAATAAAATGTCTTTGCTAACTCACTGAGTATGTCACACAAATGAAATAACTTTCTCAGAATGAGAAAACTTTTTGTTTGGAATCACGCACGTTTAATGTAGTGTAAAATGCACTCATCAGTGTGGCCATTAAAATTGCATATACATTGTATTCACTCGAAATTGCAAGAAAAAATTTTCCCTGCCTCACTAATTAATTATTAACTTCTTTTACAATTAAGAAAGCCCCAGTTTTTAAAATTATATATCTGAAATTATTTTATCAGATCGCAAATTGTTTTACTCAAAATCATAAATCAATTACGTAGATGTGCATTGTCAAAGTCTAGTAGCGCTTGCGATTTTGAAAACACGAAGTCGCTAAGTGTTTCCGTTATGTATATTTCCATCAAAGTGACCTGACTTCTTTTTATGCGCCAAGGTAGTTCGTTTGAAATCGTGTTTCAAAAGTTCAAGCCTCGAATGAAGTTTAAACCTGTCGTATTAACCTTTTAATTATACTTAAAAAAGTCTTAAATCAAGTCTTACAAATTAGCTTATGCTGACAGACACTCAGATGAGGCAGAAAGGTATTAGGATGAATTGTAATCATATGGCTGCACCGGCTGAGAAACATCTGAGAAATACATATTCGTGAGCCACATGTAGAAAATAAACATAAGCTTGAAGAAGCCCTTGTATGGTTTGAAATTCAAGGCAATTCAGTCTTGCGATTTTTGAAGCCTTACTGCGATGACAACAAGTATCATTCGATTTTTGGAATTTTAGTTCTGTACCGATGAAAATTATTTGAATTTGAGCTGCATTTTCTATTTCCCCAGGAATTAACTCAAGACCATGGCAGACGAAGAAGCCTCAGCTTTGGTTGTCGACAACGGCTCCGGCATGGTCAAGGCCGGTTTCGCCGGTGATGACGCTCCCCGAGCTGTGTTCCCCTCCATCGTCGGCCGCCCCCGTCACCAGGGTGTCATGGTCGGTATGGGTCAGAAGGACGCCTACGTCGGTGATGAGGCCCAGAGCAAGCGAGGTATCCTTACTCTGAAGTACCCCATCGAGCACGGTATCATCACCAACTGGGATGACATGGAGAAGATCTGGCACCACACCTTCTACAATGAGCTCCGCGTTGCCCCCGAGGAGTCCCCAGTCCTGCTGACTGAGGCTCCCCTCAACCCCAAGGCTAACCGCGAGAAGATGACTCAGATCATGTTTGAGACTTTCAGCACCCCCGCCATGTACGTTGCTATCCAGGCTGTACTCTCCCTGTACGCTTCTGGCCGTACCACCGGTATTGTGCTTGACTCTGGAGACGGTGTGACCCACACCGTCCCCATCTATGAAGGTTACGCTCTTCCCCACGCTATCCTTCGTCTGGACTTGGCTGGTCGCGATCTCACCGCCTACCTCATGAAGATTTTAACAGAACGAGGCTATTCTTTCACTACCACTGCTGAGCGGGAAATCGTGCGTGACATCAAGGAGAAGCTTTGTTACGTAGCACTGGATTTCGAAGCTGAAATGACCATCGCTGCTGCATCCTCTTCTTTGGAAAAGTCCTACGAACTTCCCGACGGTCAGGTCATCACCATCGGCAACGAGCGCTTCAGATGCCCTGAGTCTCTCTTCCAGCCTTCTTTCCTGGGTATGGAGTCAGTTGGTATCCATGAGACCGTCTTCAACTCCATCATGAGGTGCGACATTGATATCCGTAAGGACCTGTACGCCAACAACGTTCTTTCTGGGGGTACGACCATGTACCCTGGTATTGCTGACCGCATGCAGAAGGAAATTACTACACTCGCTCCTTCCACCATCAAGATCAAGATCATTGCTCCTCCTGAGAGGAAGTATTCTGTTTGGATTGGAGGTTCGATTCTTGCTTCCCTGTCCACTTTCCAACAAATGTGGATTACAAAGGACGAATATGATGAATCTGGGCCTGGCATTGTCCACCGAAAATGTTTTTAAGGCTTGAAATTCTTTCATGGTTCCCTTATGTTTCTATAAATTTGTGTTCTTCGGTAATGTGTAACATTTCGTTTTTGAATTATCTTAAAGATGATGATTTGATTGAGAATTAAATCATAATTTTATGTATGAGTTGAACCCATAACATAAATGAAATTTATTTACCTACCCCATAAAATGGCCGTTGTCGTTTTCAAAATTTTGTTATCTTCAATAAAGTATTCAAACAAGTACTTCACTTGAATTTCTCAAGCTCTTCTTGAAGTTGACATTCAATAAAGATAAACCCAACGTATTAGGACATATCTGAATAGTATAAAAGCATTGAATGTGGTAATATACATAAGATCCCTAATCCAATCCATCGAAAAGTTATTTGCCTCCCAAACACATTACGTCCGTAAAATGTTCGAAATATAATATTTGAGAGTGATTCAGGCAAAAGTATTATATCGAAAGAAAACATTACTTCACTTACAGGTTCAACGGGAATTAAGAAGGGCTTCTTCTATGAAGAACTCGGTCAGTTTGAGATCACTAATGATACACCTGATGAAGTTTTGTGTATTTTGAAAGCAAAAAAACATTGAAAGGGTTGATGAGAAAAGCTAAAGTTGGATCTAGACTCTCCTGCGTGAATTAAAAAAAATTGAGTTGAGGAAGTTTGAAAGAACTAAGTCAACTACATCGTCAAGTTGAGATGATTTTTTGTAAGGTAAAGAATTATGAATAAAAAGGCAGTAGTCTGGAAGTAAAATATGTTACGCAGCACTTGAACGACAAAGCTCGAAAATTATCTAAAGATATCAAAAGAATACAACTATCTGCTAACGAGAGGAGGAAGAAGGTCGTGCAGGTGACATGTTCACCGAAGATTCATATAAGACTCTAACCAAAATAGAGATGCAAGTTACGAATTTCAGTCGTCAACCCCCATAACAGGTGAGGATCTTTCACTGAATACAGTTTTGAAAGAAGCTTCAGTTCTAGATTACAAAAAATCCCAATACCTTATAATAGGCATTTGTAACGCAATCGTTGAAGATACTGGTCGAGTGAAATTGCATTGAATCAAATTGATTTGAAATCAGTTGAGGTACAGTTATGGATGGCTCTGTCGAAAGTTTATAGTAAACACTCTGAAATGTTTCCAAAACTTGCGACTTTTGTTGAAAATATTGGGAAAATTCACGATACTGGAAAACTTAAAGGAATGGGCAATAATTGCAAACAATTTATAATTCCTTGGAAGCCTTTGTTGAATCAATCGACGATAACTAAATCTAATTAATGTATTGGAGAAGAAAACTCTTAAAAACATTTGTATTGATGTTTCAGTCCTAAGATTTGTAAGTATATGAGGAAATAAAATATTTTGTTCGAATTGAACAAGAACGTACGACAAAACGCGTTTAAAACAAATCAATGAAGCACAAAGAAAGTAGAATGATGAGTATCTCAAATAAAATGTAAAAGGGGGCCAATGTAAATCACAGGCTGTGTATTATTAGAAAGTAATCACTCTCAATTTGGTTAAGTGATGGCTTTAATTTATAGAAGTACACGGACTTTTGGATGCGTTCGTCAAAATTTGTTGGACGATTAAATAAAATCTTATAATTATAGATGAAAATTTTAAGGTCGAAAGGGCCATTATTGCTGTGCAATTTGAAACGAGAAGTGGGAATTCAAACAGCTCGATGGTTTCAGCCAGCATTGAGGTTTGCCCGCTCTGCATAAACTTTTCAATGCCTATGCATTTAATTAAAATTTTCTTCAATTTCAGCTGCAAAATGGAATAATGGACTAGAAAAATAGTTTCTGTCGATGTCAAGTCACCTTTAGAATAATTATTTTTTTAAATGCTCAGCGACCCTCAAATAAAGCGCTCGGATTGTGTGAAACCCTCGTACTGCGATGTGCAATGCTCACTGCTGAAAGAATAACTCATAAATAAATGAAAAAGCAAGGACGTATGAGACTTTAAGCGTAAAAGGACAAAAGTATTATCAATGTAGTGCTATAAAAATAATTTTAAAGTCACGTGGGTATTGGTCGAGCGAAGTCTGTTCTTGGCGGCAGATAAAAATGATTACAAATGTTTACTCATGAACTGCGCCATTCTATATACCTTCAAACTGTTTTTGAGGTGAATCATAAAAAATAGAACATATGTTCTCTAAGAGGACTGACTCACATTTATACGAAAACAATCCGTTTTATGTTCGAATAAGTGCGCAAAGGCTTCGTTGTGCTTCATTTTAAATTTCATGCTTCTTGACAAAATAGCTCGGGAGATAACGATCGTCAAAGTTGCGAAGTTACAAGGCGAGCTGCGGTAGAGAGCTACCTTGTTGGCTAGGAAGCATGCCAGTACTTTCTTCGCTTTGAAAAAAGCACCAATGAAAGCGGAGTTTTTACTGGTTAAAACTATTTTGCAATTCACCAACTAAAATTTTACTAGCAACAAATTTGAATTTCGCCTCAATATAAATCATAAAATATTGTTTTTTGAGTGCGATTACAGTGAAATGAACTTTTAAAATCAAGCGGTTTAGCATCTGTTTCGCTTTGAAAAGCGCCCAATGTGCCTAAAAACAGTAATAGACCTAAATTTCAGCATCGGTAGACCTAAAATCCAGGCGTCGGAAGACCTAAAATCCAGAGGAGGAATACCTAAAATCCGAGATCAAATTTATCTCTGGAGATAAATTTGTACCCGGGATTGATGCTTAATAGCATAATGTAATCCTTTTTATATTTTTGAGGTAAAGCAGAGCAGATTGGTCAAGCTTGGGTTATGCTTGGTCGACGGGTCGATGTGCTTCTTTCATTATTTTAAACCTGACGTTTGAGCGATGATTGATTTTATAATAGAAGTTGCCAACGATAATGATGGAATAATAAAGCTCATGTTACCTACCGTGAATTTCATTTGCTTTGTTTTAATCGTGCTGACTATAGCCTTGAACGATAGTTGCGATTTCCAAAACATTTGAGCTGATTTAAGTAATTTTAATTTGCAAAAATATGCACTGACCTGTTTTCAACAGAAAACAAAACTCACTAATTTCCTTTCGCTTAGAAAATTTTGTGCTGCTTGAAACAATAATGTTCTGACACGAGCTGTTTGCACTTGAAAACAAGATAAGTATAACAATGCTCGATTTTCAGTGATAAATTTAGCAGTTGAAGCAGTTTTAGAAAATTCAGTTGTCCTCAATTAGTTACTAGGTCAACAAGGAGTAAAACTCTCCCTTATTTTTAAGACACAAAACTGTACCTGAAGTTTTGTACACTATTGTTCTAGGACTTTCTAGTGAAGCAGGCAAGATAAGAGACATGCTCATAGATTTACTTAAAAAAGAGTATAAAGCTACTCCATGACAATAAAAGCTTTTTTATTTAACTTATTACATGAGAAAGGAGGAAAATAAGTCGATAGCAGTCGAATTTAGTACAGCATTTCGCGTCTCCACGTCACAAAACAGTGGCACTTAAATCTTCATGTCTATATCCGTAGAGTTTTTGAGTACAACACCGATAAATAAACATGTTACCTGAAAAACGGAAAGAAAGGATATTTTACAAGAGTCAAGGTGATATACGCCATATCATTTATTGGAGTTTGAAATGCATTATAATTCTCTCCAGGTAACTATGATATAACAGTTAAACCTAGTTGAGCGTGTACCTATTTTTAACACCTGGGCTAGGCGTAGCTCTGTGGATAAGATCCGTTTCTCATCCATGAGAAATACCAAGGTCACAACGTGCGCTGGAATGCTAAACTGTCAATTTGACGACGAGTGTGATAACTTTTAGGCCACAATAACTAATGAGCATGAGAGATTTACTCGTTTTATTTGAACTGATGAGATTGCCCGTTGCACACTAAAGACTTTTTTCAGTAAGAAATATATTTTCAGTTTTTTTTTCAGAATTGAAGTGAGATTGCTTCTTGCTCACTAAAAATCTTCTCAAGTATGGAAGAAATTTTGTGAAATTTTTAGCCAAAAATGAGAACTCCGAAAGGTATGTCTACAATCAAATAATTCTTGTTTCCGTAGGTTTACTTGTGACCATTATCTGCCAGATGGAATTTTTTTTCATGACAAATGTAAAAAAAATCGTTCCAAACTGAAACCTGAATGTTTTTCTTACAAGGATCAAAATATCACAGTTGAATACTCATTCCCTGAACTTCAAGTGAAAGTGCCTGTCAGTTTCTTTTTGATGTTGGTCAAAAACCGTCAAATCTATTGTATCATGCGAGAAATAGCTCATCAGCTATTCCTCGCAAAATTTTCTCAGAAGTAAAGTTTTTTCCTATGTTACGCAGCATTTTGGTTTTCTAGGTAGGAGATGAAAAAATTATGAATAAAAATTATGAAGGAGAGGAAAAAATTACAAATGAAAACCAGAAATCTACTGTCAAACAATAATTCATCATCTCTGATTTAGGAATCAATCGTTCTTGCCGGCAACGTAGCGTGTAATCGTAACACAGTCAACCCGCACCATTGAGCTCCGGAGAAAAAAATCCGACCGACCTCTACTTTGACAATGAATTACCGATTTTGAACCTATACTTCAATCACTTCATTCTAGACGCACAAATAAGGACGCTACGCTAACGTAGGATGATTAATAGTTGATCACCCATGCGCAATGACAAAATATAATTTGCAGTCTTAAGCATTCACACGGCGCACTCTCTAGCTGCAGAGCAGCTGGCTTTTGATATGGCAGAGATGAATGTGCAAATGAAAGATCAAGTATTGTCTTACATCGTGAAGCATAATTGGCTCAAAATCGTTAATGAGAGCGGTAACTTATTTTTCTCTGTAATTTGTGGTACATGGTTCAAAGTAGTTAATGCAAGTACACGAGTTTTATTTTGTATTTAGTATTAAACATCTGTCGAACTTCATTCAGTAGGATTTCATTCACTGGGATAATCTCTTAATACCCTGATGCATTGTGTCATTGCTATTTTGAATGTGGCTCAGCTAAATAATTTTGTTGATCGTAGGGGCGAAACGATTTCAAATTTATTGTTTTAGTTCTAAACTTTCTGAAAACATGGAACTAGTCAGTTTGTATTTATGGAACACAGTTTTCCTTCAAAGGTGGAAGAGACTTAGCCACAATTTTGCCGTAATTGGATGCATTTATGAATTTGAATTAAGATTCATTTAGCAGGACTTCATTGATTATTTGCTTTTATCAGAGGCTGGCAGTAGACGACGGTGACGAAAACTTTAAATGATTTTTTTCGTTATCAAAGGAAATTCGTGAAAATGGCAAGGAATAACATTTCTGGAGAGCGTGCTTGTATGAATTCTTAGCTTCATGTTGTGAGTAAACTTAATAACGTACAAGCCAATCAATTAATATTCGTTCAGCTGCTTGCTCTCAGATTTCGACGACGGAAATTTAACATCTAAAATCGAATCATTATTCCGTATATTAAACTCTATTTTCAATACTGAAGAGTTGATCGAATTTAACCCTCAGGATAAATGAGCCTCAAGATTTAACAAATGCTGAGCATAGCACAAGTTTGTAATATTTTCTTTAAAAAAGCTTTCATCTTTCACCGACTCTTAGTGATTTAAAATACATTTAAATAAGGGGACTGTTTATATAAGGCCACTTTGCTTCCTTATTGCTATATTTTTCTACTTTGATAGTATCACGCATTCAATTCTTGCAGTCCTTTCCTCAGGTCTCATAGCAGCAGATGCATAAGTTTCTGTGCATCGAAGATTATCAGAATATCAGTTTCGAGGGCAAAGAGCAGACAACGAGCAAAGTTCAGATTTAATGAAAAAAATAGTTCAGTATTACATCCGTACTTTTACTTCCATTTACGTTTCTCGATCAGTCTGACATACGAGATAAGAAAATTGACGACTGACGCAAACCTTCTTACAACTATAGCTGCTATCAGTAACAAAGGTGTCATTGATGTATCAACTGATATCGTATCTTATTATTCTGAGTAAGAACGAAAGTGATTTAAGCTATAAATTTCTTATTTATGATATGATTGTGATATAATTGTGAAGAAAGGGAAAAATTCAACAATAAATAACAATATAAATAAATTAGAAGCACTTGCGGTGGACAATGCCAGGGCCAGACTCGTCGTACTCTTCCTTGGTGATCCACATGGCCTGGAAGGTGGAGAGGGAAGCCAGGATGGAGCCACCGATCCATACGGAGTACTTGCGCTCAGGGGGAGCAATGATCTTGATCTTGATGGTGGAAGGAGCGAGGGAAGTGATTTCCTTCTGCATGCGGTCAGCAATACCAGGGTACATCGAGGTACCACCAGAAAGAACGTTGTTGGCGTACAGGTCTTTACGGATATCAATGTCGCACCTCATGATGGAGTTGAAGACAGTCTCGTGGATGCCAACGGATTCCATACCCAGGAAGGAAGGCTGGAAGAGAGACTCGGGGGCACGGAAGCGCTCGTTGCCGATGGTGATGACCTGACCGTCGGGAAGCTCGTAGGACTTCTCAAGAGAAGACGAGGCAGCAGCGGCAGCCATCTCACCCTCGAAGTCAAGGGCAACATAGCAAAGCTTCTCCTTGATGTCGCGAACGATTTCACGCTCAGCGGTGGTGGTGAAGGAGTAGCCACGCTCAGTCATGATCTTCATGAGGTAGGCGGTGAGATCGCGACCAGCCAAGTCCAGACGAAGGATGGCGTGGGGAAGAGCGTAACCTTCATAGATGGGGACGGTGTGGGTCACACCATCACCGGTGTCCAAAACGATACCAGTGGTACGACCAGAGGCGTACAGGGAGAGTACAGCCTGGATGGCGACGTACATGGCGGGGGTGCTAAAAGTCTCAAACATGATCTGAGTCATCTTCTCGCGGTTAGCCTTGGGGTTGAGGGGAGCCTCAGTCAGCAGGACTGGGGACTCCTCGGGAGCAACGCGGAGCTCATTGTAGAAGGTGTGGTGCCAGATCTTCTCCATGTCATCCCAGTTGGTGATGATACCGTGCTCGATGGGGTACTTCAAAGTAAGGATACCTCGCTTGCTCTGGGCCTCATCACCGACGTAGGCGTCCTTCTGACCCATACCGACCATGACACCCTGGTGACGGGGGCGGCCGACGATGGAGGGGAACACAGCTCGGGGAGCGTCATCACCGGCGAAACCGGCCTTGACCATGCCGGAGCCATTGTCGCAGACAAGAGCGGAAGCTTCGTCGTCGCACATGTTGGTGGCTTTTTATTCGTACGAAGATACAGACACGATCAAGGTGTTTTCTGAAAAGAAATGACTTCGTTTTAAAAACACTGATGCCATGTTACAAATTTCACAGTAGTTAAAACTAACAGACCAAGCGTTGAACACCATGTGAGCGATTTGGAAAATTCCACATTGAGTATGTAACCATAAAATGAAATGTAAAATTTAGTAAAACTCTATTCAAATTAGTTAAATAGAGTGCAATTATTATGCTCTGATGGGTATTTTGTTAACATCATCTAATTACAGCTGAAGAATGAAATGGATTGATTTTATGTTGAATTTTCAAGCTAACGTTATTTTAGAAATCAAAGAAGATTTCTGAACTTTTCATGTGTAAGATTTGAAAGCTGATAGGAAAATCAATTTCATTATGACATCAGTAATCATGCATTAGGGAAGTTGTATGTGATACATTATTGGCGAGGCGTCGATTCAAAGTAAATGTCTGATTCAGGATATCTTGTTACTTGGGCTCATTATTTAATCGACCTTGCATGTGGTAGAATATAGTATTTATGCTCAGGTCAACAAAATACATGAAAAGACAGAGTTTTCACGTTCAAAATGATTTATGATCTCTCATGCTCATCAGTGATGAGTCATCAATAAGTTCCAGTAACTTTACCCCAAATTTGAAAAGGATTCAAACACAACCAAATACAATGAGTGTCAGAACTCCCTCAAAGCCATCGGATACTCATGTGGTTTAAGTATTTTCAAGATTGCTTAAACATAGTCTAAAACATTGAGTGATGAAACTCACTGAGGCCAATAAGTTATTTTTATGGTTTAAGTATGATCAAACCCTGAAGAAAATATTTTTAGCTTTCCAATGCAGCTCAGTTTACTACGTAAGCTTTGCCGTTGAAATAGGCACTTAGAAAAACTAGGCAAGCTATCTAATTTGTTAAAAATGCTAATTCCTAAAACTAAGTATTCATTTCCAGTCACTGTGTTTTCTTTTCGGAAAACAATTTTATGACAAATTAATATTTCTTAAATAATTTCAAACAATTTCTTAAACTTGTTTGGAGGCTCGGTTTTCATAGCGGAAAGTTTTTTTCATCGAAATTTTGAAATAAAAGCTTATTTCCTTACTTATGATTCGCAAACAAAATCTATGTAAGGAATTTCTGCAAACTGTACTGTATAACATCAACAGTATAAGCGTCAGCTCAAATTCATGACAGTACTATACACATGTACAGTGATAGCGTTTTTCAAGAGAAGGTAAACTTAGTGCAGGTAGATATTTTTCATGGAATTTGATAAAAAATCAGCCTCCGCGGGGGCAAAAAACTGTCAAAAATCTAAACGCTTCAAAAAATTGTTTACATGAGGAGGAAAGTTTTACATGAAAGATTCAACTGTATATCCACACCACAACATTGCCACAGACACAGTAAAACCTAACAACATTCGCCGCGTTTGGCGTTACACCTCGGATCAACATTTCCACCGCTAACACGTCACAAAGTTGAGCTCTACACCAAGCAGGGTTCCTTGCTGACGTACCTGCTCCGATGCTAGTGCTGCAGAAGCCGCTTCCTCTCTTGCTTTATAGAGCGGCACAACTTACCGCGGGTCTAATGGGGCTCCAACCATTACTTTTGGCAACATCTCAAGCGGTTACTCACACATGCTTCCTTGCCCATCATACCCAAGAAAGGTCTTATTCTCCTTGGCTTATATCGAGCGAGGAATCTGACTTGATGCGCTTTTTTTGTCTCTCACAGGCTGAGAGGGGAGTTAATATTCAGGTTCCGGTGCCTGAAAAGCATTCCATAGCATGTTTGTCGAGGATGATAAGTGAGTGTATAGCTGAGATTAATAACAGTGCCACGTATTTTAGCTATAATAGAAAATGATTGGCTGAACATAGAGTTAAAGTAGAATATATGGTTAGTTCATATCATTTTCTCAAAAGCTCTCCATGCCCAGAGTAATTTCACGTATTGCAATAAAGAATACAAGCAGTTTTCACATTGACCACGCGTAGGGGTATGTTTTTACAACAAAATTTGAGTGTATCACGCTCTAAACGTCGAGAGTTTCATCGAACAAAGGACCTGAAGAAAATTTTCTAAAATCTCCACAAAACAGAAAGACTTGCTTGAAAAGACACTGTTTATGTTTCGTGTGGTTGAACTGAAAGTGGGTCATTCAGTAGTTTACACGTAAATAACCTACATTTTCCATCCGTATGAGGGGAAGCTTCGATGTTACCCAGAGGAGCTCTATTTTTAAACGTGCCCTCATGTAAACGACTGCCCGGTACAGCACCTGGTGGACGTGCTGCTGCTCGAAGCCCTTCCCTTGCCTTAGAGAGTGCGGGAACTTTTCTAGCATGTTTTGAATAGCAATGCGGAACCTTTTCAATCTGCGAGTATGTATCTAGCCCAAATTTACTAGTATTGTAACATTAAACATCAAATCCCGAGTACACCAATTCATTGATCAGTCTTGTGCGTAACTACGTCAAGTGAATTAGGTTTACCATTCACCTTAGAATAGCGTCGGTGATAGAATGCTCTAAAAGTCGCTGAACTCATTCGGGCCTACAAGTAGCTATACTCAAACGTGTCCATTTTACTAGACTTAAGAAACTATCTAATACTTTTGTTGTAAATAAATAGTTTAAACTGTTCAAAATTGTACCTGCAGGGCGAAAACTCAAGACACATTAAACGTGAAGAAACATTCAGTAACACAAAATCGACAAACGAAAAACTCCACAGTATGCATTCATACATACCTTCATTCTTGTAATGATGGTATTAATGCAAGTCCTGTAGTGGACTTGACGTTCAGAATTTGCTTCTCATGAGAATTAAATCGTAGATTTGTAGCATGAACAAAGAGATTCAAGCACCTGTCGACCATTCCAAACATTGTTCTAAGTACTTAAGGCTTTTGAGAACATCTTTTTCCGTTAATAACCTAAAACCTTGAGATAAGTGGTGGGCGTTGGCTTATATTTTCCAGCATTGAATTTAAACGAACGTGTTGGTTAACTGTTTAATGGAATTGATTTCACCTATGAAAACGACCATCAATTAAAATTTCAATCTCGAAACTGCAGCTTGCCACTTATTCATTGTGAAAAGTTATTTGAAGTGTAAAAATAACTAAATTTCCCCTCATGGTTTAATGTCAACTTTCGTGGTTAACTTTCATTGAGCGTCTTAGAGTCCTCCTTTTTTTGAATGGTTCACTGATTTTTTCTCTACTTTCAAGATTCTGAGTCTTAAAGAAGAAATATTTTATTATTATTCATTGTACCACCTTAACACTTTTGGGCACAGTCACACTCTTTACCCAAAATCACATGCCACCACTCATTTTCAGGCACTGTTAAAAATTGATGTTCCCGGAAATTATGCTGCATGAAAACTGTCATACCTAAACAAAGATCAGAGGAATGTTTAATCGCTTTGTATTCCTTTGGTGTTTTTAAACAAGAGAAAAAGACCATCATGTAAGAAGCGGAGACGCTTGCTTGTAGACAGGAGCGTCACGCAGCGGGACAAGACACCTGCTCCTCTCCATGACAACTGAGCTGTCACGAACGAAAAATAAACAAGTCCCAAATAAGCTGGTACGTCGGGCAACTGATGAGGCTTTGAATTAAATACAGAGGCTGCATACACATGTAGGTGTTTCGAGCTTTTAGAGAGAACTGTCACAAGAAGTGGGAGTTTTCTCATTCAAGCCTATCATGGCCACTATAAAGATCCATAGATTTTCTTTCGCTAACATATTTAATTAGAAAGGTGGTTTCATTGCTACATGTGATACTAAAAAATATACAGGAGCAGTTTGGAAAATTATATTTCAGTTTAAAATTAAAACGGAAAGTATTTGGAAAGACGGTACTTCAAGTTCAAAGCTTTGGTGTTAAAATACATTTAGATTTGATTACAATCGCGCAGGACAGTGGCTGTTGCACACTGTGAGTTAGATAGACGAGGTTTAATTATTTCATATATACTAAAGAGTTACTACTTAACATTCATTAGGTAGATTAATTGGCATTGGTTTCTGCAATTGGATATGCTTATAAATATTTTCTCGAGGTGAATTTACTGGAACTTGCACGATCTATTGAAAAAATTTCTTTGACAATTCTCGCAATTTCTGACAGTATATCGGTGATCGCATATATCTTCCCAAACTAGCATAAAATTTTACCTTAAATGAACTTTATACTTAACACCAGAAAATTTTAAATTTATATCCTCATTATGTATAGCAGATTAAATTAGTTTTAACTGTGGTACTCATTTGAAAAATCTGTTTATACCCTCCAAAACCTTCGCAGATATTTGATGTTCTTCAGTGTAATTTGATGTTTTAATATCAAGTACACACACATTTCCATCAATTTCTCTTATAACAGGCGATTACATAAATTTTTGAATGTTTTTCCATAGTGGCACAGATACTTTTAAATAATAAAATTTAACTGCCTTCGGCACCTAAGAAAATATTACAGGACTCAGTCAGCAGAACTTCAAATGCACGTACTGTGAAACGAGCGACTTCTTTTCCTACTTTTGAACGGCGCTGAAGAATTTTTCATCGCGTACCTAAACAAGAAAACCAAATTGGGATGGGGCGGGGCCAGCGGTCGGGGCATATTAGGCACCAACGGCACGCTACAGATGAGCACTCGATCGGCCAGACGCTGCCATCAACAACACAAAATTAAACAGAGAAACATCTATCGAGACTCGGGAATCGGGCCAAGAAAGTTCAGTGGGAGGGATTTGGCGGTAAAAAGTGCGCTACCACCCCCAGTCTGGCGGTGGTAAGTCCTCCTAAGAAGGTATATAAGGAGGGTGTAACCAGCATCGGAGTGCCACACGCTTCGGAGGAGTCATAGGTAAGACACACGGGTGGCTGTGGTCATGTGGTGATACTTGTGAAAATGGGTTATTTTTGCCCGTGATTGGAAGTGAAAAATGAAGGTTGAAATGGTCAGTTTAATAAGTGAAGAAAGTGATAAACACACTGAGAGAAATTCCCGAATACTATTCTTAGATCCATGTGTGATTTTTTTGGAATTACTCATTATAACAAATAAATGTTTTGAACAACCAAAAATACCGTGGAATTCTATGTGATAATTGAGTTCAGTTATCGTAATTAGCCTTCAAATACTTTTCAATAATGAAAATTTGAGTCAAATTTTGACGAAGCATATTGTCAACAATCCCAATGTTCTGTCTCATTGCCTATGAGATGATTTATCAGATTTTAAACCAGATTCCAGTATTATTTACCAGATTCCAGTATTATTCTATATTCGTATGAAATTACTTCAGTGATAGATTTATTCTATTCCCTTTGTGCATTGATTTTGAGTGAATTTTCTTATGGAATCCGAGAGAGGGTTTTACAGGTATCTGTATTTCTAATACATGACTTCGTATTCGTTAACAAGTCTTCCCACATGAACTCTTTGAAACAAATGCAGTTTAAGTCAAGCTACCTTCTATAAAATTAATTACGGGAGTCTGTTCTAGGCTTTGATTTGTGGCAGGGGACCTAAATATTTTATTTTTACTTTTTCTTCTTTTTCGTGGAAGAGGCCGACTTACAAAGTAACTGACCTCCCACACGAGTGGTGCCTTCGTGTTTTTCTCCTTCATTCCACTTTCCCCTCTTTGCTTCATTGAAATGCTTCCGCCTTCTTTGTCTACGTAAAGTGCTGCACTTAATAAGAAATTGAAAGTTCACCCAGGTTGGGGCTTTAAAACGAAAAGAAAGTAGAGCGTTGAACTCTAATTAAAGTATTAAAAAGCCAATGCCGCGTCTTGGATCGTGAATGTAAAACAATGAGTAGTTACAGTTGAAGCCAAGAAAATTCATGCTATTCGCGACCTCAGTATTGTATTTTGTTGTGAGTCAATTTGGAACTGATAGAATGGTAAGAGCCTCCAGTGTCGATATAATGCCTAAATTCCAACGATTCTAAATATTCAAACCGATAGTTTCGAGAACAAGCTAATCTCCTGAGTGTTGTATAATGAATATGTAACTAAATATCGATGAGCATTTAAATCCCAGTTTTCAATCTTTGCAATCATAGACTGAAATGAGGAGTAGTGAAGTTTGAGTTGAAATGTTTCGATTTATGGTTCTATTACTGTACATTTAAATATTGTTATAATGAAAGTGGCAGCTCTCGCCGTACTCAGATGGGATAGTTTAATTAAACGTACGTATTGACGAGCGAATTAATGCCCTCAATAACTTAAATTTATCATTGATTATGTGTAGTTTAAAAGTATCTGGCACGTTTAAAGTTTGAAGTGAGTGGAGATCTAGCTGCTATAGGAGTAAAATAAAACCTGCAAGTTTAACAGTAAATTATTAAACCAGCTGTTGCGGAGTCGGGGCTTATTCGAGGTATTTTATAAAATATTATGTGCAGTTTAGTGAAATGAGATAAAAAGGAGACATTCGTGAAAATTTGCATAGCCTTAAGTGTTCCCAGCTACGCTAAAATTGTCGACGAAATAATTGCATCAAAGATTTTCAACCGATAGTCCGGATTATTAATTATTCCGGTATAGTCCAAATAATTACTGGTTCACCTCATCGAAATGGGGATACTTGAGGGCGTATTATTATCATAAATATTTCTTCCACTTATTGCTCATATTTCGTTAAGTTTTGTCAGAATTAAGTGTTCAATATGTTTCGATACGCAATTCAAAATCTATTTAATGAAAAATCATTTCTTTGCAGTTTTCCAGTTCCGGCTTGCAACAAAGGTAGAACTCGCTAACACAAAATGTGCGACGACGAAGCTTCCGCTCTTGTCTGCGACAATGGCTCCGGCATGGTCAAGGCCGGTTTCGCCGGTGATGACGCTCCCCGAGCTGTGTTCCCCTCCATCGTCGGCCGCCCCCGTCACCAGGGTGTCATGGTCGGTATGGGTCAGAAGGACGCCTACGTCGGTGATGAGGCCCAGAGCAAGCGAGGTATCCTTACTCTGAAGTACCCCATCGAGCACGGTATCATCACCAACTGGGATGACATGGAAAAGATCTGGCACCACACCTTCTACAATGAGCTCCGCGTTGCTCCCGAGGAGTCCCCAGTCCTGCTGACTGAGGCTCCCCTCAACCCCAAGGCTAACCGCGAGAAGATGACTCAGATCATGTTTGAGACTTTTAGCACCCCCGCCATGTACGTCGCCATCCAGGCTGTACTCTCCCTGTACGCCTCTGGTCGCACCACTGGTATCGTTTTGGACACCGGTGATGGTGTGACCCACACCGTCCCCATCTATGAAGGTTACGCTCTTCCCCACGCCATCCTTCGTCTGGACTTGGCTGGTCGCGATCTTACCGCCTACCTCATGAAGATCATGACTGAGCGTGGCTACTCCTTCACCACCACCGCTGAGCGTGAAATCGTTCGCGACATCAAGGAGAAGCTTTGCTATGTTGCCCTGGACTTCGAGGGTGAGATGGCTGCCGCTGCTGCCTCGTCTTCTCTTGAGAAGTCCTACGAGCTTCCCGACGGTCAGGTCATCACCATTGGCAACGAGCGATTCCGTGCCCCCGAGTCTCTTTTCCAGCCTTCCTTCCTGGGTATGGAATCCGTTGGTATCCACGAGACTGTCTTCAACTCCATCATGAGGTGCGACATTGATATCCGTAAGGACCTGTACGCCAACAACGTTCTTTCTGGCGGTACCTCTATGTACCCTGGTATTGCTGACCGCATGCAGAAGGAAATCACTTCCCTCGCTCCCTCCACCATCAAGATCAAGATCATTGCTCCCCCTGAGCGCAAGTACTCTGTATGGATCGGTGGCTCCATCCTGGCCTCCCTCTCCACCTTCCAGGCCATGTGGATCACCAAGGAAGAGTACGACGAGTCTGGCCCTGGCATTGTCCACCGCAAATGCTTCTAATTTATATTTCTTGTGGACTTCTACGTTACTCTGGAATAAATCACGAATATTTTTTTTCTTTCTTGTTTTATTTTAACAAGATACACTTCATCACTCCCTTATGCTGTTTTACTCATGCCTTGTCGAAAATAATTATCACTGATTTCGTTTCATACACGCTTTTATACGCGTCAATAAACTCACTGTGAGGTCTAATAACTTTGACCAGAAAAGAAAGTATTTGTGCTGATATAACCAGCATTTTATAACCAGCATTTTAATTGGATCAAACGTTTCCCTGTATTAAATAAAAAGTTGTCATTTACTGAAATGAATCCATTAGTTTGTATGGAATACTATTTGTTAAGCTTATGAGTTGTTCGATAGCTCTATTCTTGTTTTGCTTTCAAACTTCGAAGAATGCATTTCCGTTAAATCATGTTGGAAGTGTCGAATGAAGCCCATACCTGTTGTTTCAGCTTCACTGGTTTACACACCAGGATCTTAAAATTACGAATGTGAAGATTTAGTTTATCATCCCAAAATAATAAATAACTATGCACAAGCACATTGAATCTATAAAACTAGAACCAGGTTTCGAACCCATTTCATAACAATAACTTTTCCTGGTTGGTCACACTTTCCTTTTAGCAGCAGCACCATCATTGAAGAACAAAATGCTGGCCCAGAATCGCGCTCACTTGGGAAGATAAAGTGATTTCTTTTGAGGCCTATCATGACAAAAGGCCTATCTTCAACCCAGTCTAACAGGAAAATTTTGAATGACCAGGTCATAAACCTGGACCAGTTTAAAACCTTTCATTTGGTTTATTGATCATTGTTCGTAGTCAAATTGCTCAGATATATTTCCGAAGTTATACTTCTGTAATTTACGTTGAAATGAGTGAAAATTATTTCAAAATGAAGATGGCAACATGTACTGTAACTTCACGATAGAATTTTCTTCGTTGAGATCTAATTCTTAGTACAATCACAGTATTATAGGGGTAAAAACATTTAAGTTTTGATTACAATTTTTACCAGAGCTTTCAAGCTATCTATATCGCATTATGCCCCATGAGTAGCAATGTGTAAAACAATGGATATCAGGAAAATAAGATGCTTGAAACGTACACTTTGTCCTTTGAATTTGAGAGAGACTATTCAAAACTCGAAGAAAATGAAATAAGCATTGAAGAAAAGGAAACCAGATTTAATATAGGTTGTGTACTTGAACTCGCAAGAAAGATGGAACCTGCTCTTCTTACTTAAAACATTTATTGGTGCAACGGAGCCACGGTTGTTATGAGTTGGCTTCAGTTTTAGGGATTAGGTTACCTAAATTGCTTTATGTTACATATAAATCAAACGAATTGCTTTATCTCTTTGCTTTAAAACTTTTTTTATGTAACGGATAGTAATATGAGTAAACGTGTTTCCTTGATAGCACCATTGGGCATTTTTGTAACAGCATTATAAGGTTGGTTTGTTCGGGTGCAATGCGAAAATGAAGGTTTCTCTCTACGTTAGGTAGCAACTCACATGCTTCATTGAAATTTATTATCAACGCTGCTCTGCCCAGAAGATGGTATCCTATCATTTACTGTGCACAAACATTCAGAAGTGGCATTAATGCAAAAAAACATTTGAATTTCAATTACGAGTATTGCTAACCGGTAATATCATCAATTTTTTTTTTTTCAAACTCGTGCAAACCCTTATTGATACATGCAATATGAAAATATAAAACGTCGAGTGTGATATTTTATAAGACTTTAACAATATATTTAAACTTTTTTTGACAATCTCCTTTGTTTAAAAGAAGGTATTACATTATAATATTTCGCTCATCAATGAGGGTTTGTACGATTTTTTTAGGAAACATATAGTTTATATTGTCGGTGAGCACTACCCTCGACATGAAGTCAAATTCGAATTGAAGTCAACAGCGCAAGCCAACGCTCTTTACACTCCGGCCCTGACGTATGTATGGCCCTTCTGTAGTCTGATGCAAGACACAGCTCATTTTTTACCAACATTGCAGCCAACGCTACCTACGGGATCCTGACTGGCAACGAGGCCAGCGTAGTCACCAATTTGAGTTCGCCCAATACGGCAGCCCAGCCAGACATGAAATGAAGCTCTGAAATTATGAGAGTTACTTCTTCACAGAAGATCTTTCTATAAATTTCAAACATCACGAGTAAAAATACATTCATGATATGACGATGAAGAAGTTAATATAATAATGAAGGCATCTACGGATGCTTTATTTCCAATCAAGCCTGATACATATCACCTTGTACATTGGATTTTCAAATGCCTTATAACCAACGCCAGGACGCCATGACGCTTTCCCCCGGTCGAGACCGGTACCCATTTCAGACACCTGGGTACCGGCAGGCCTCAGCCGAGACGGTTCAAGAAACGGTTTGTGAAGAGTACAGGAATTTCTGGAGAATTTCTTGAGTCCTACTTGCGCGACTTTAAACTTTAGTCCACTACTCGTAACTTTCGAAAGAATGCACCTATTGACTTCAAATTACTCTCAAACGAAAGAGCAAAACATTCTCTACGACTGTGTAATAAACACATCCAAAAAACTTTGCCGAAAACTACAGAAATTCTTCGATGAACCTGTGTGACTCACGCGCCGTCGATAGACCTAAGTCCACCATTCTTAACTTTTGAAAGAATGCACCTATTGACTTCAAATTACTCTCAAACGAAAGAGCAAAACATTCTTTACGACTGTGTAATAAACACATCCAAAAAAGTTTGCCGAAAACTACAGAAATTCTTCGATGAACCTGTGCGACTAACGGCTCGAAGAATTTCTGTAGTTTTCGGCAAACTTTTTTGGATGTGTTTATTACACAGTCGTAGAGAATGTTTTGCTTTTTCGTTTGAGAGTAATTTGAAGTCAATAGGTGCATTCTTTCGAAAGTTACGAATAGTGGACTAAAGTTTAAAGTCGCGCAAGTAGGACTCAAGAAATTCTCCAGAAATTCCTGTACTCTTCACAAACCGTTTCTTGAAACGTCTCGGCTGAGGCCTGCCGGTCACCTGGGTAGAGTGGGGTATTGTACTTGGAATTTTTCTCCTATACCCAACAGAGAAAATCGCCACTGCCAGCGCCGAGATTCAATCCCGGGTCTCCCGCACGGCGACAGAACCCTCTAGCCACATTATTTTTTATCATTTAAGAGTATATGAACAAATCTCCGCTGTGTGTTCCAACTAGAATTTCACCAGAATTTATGCATCTGCCATGTGCAAATATTATACGTAAAGAATTATTCAATTTTAATCGTGAAAAATTCTTCCTAATTTAGTTCATTGAAATTAAATGTTTTTGATGGTATTGAATTCATTTCTTTGCTCATTCTGAACACTTGATTTTGATATTTTAATGCTTTTTAATGAGCCTTAAACGGAGTATAAAAGCTCAATCACTTTAAACATAGCTGCAGTATTCTATGAGGTAATTACCATTTAGTTTTCAAGATTGACATCGTTCGAAATTCGACGAAACTTGTTCGTAACTCGTTCGTCAAGGAAAATGATGCCAGAATCAATATCTTGATATTTCTTAAGTTTGAAACTCAGGGTACAAATATAGTGATCTGCAACTAAATTTTTCAGTATTTTACATGTGAATTTCGAATGATAAGAGAGATTTATGGCTGATCTCAATGAAATATAATTTATTTTTCACTTTCTGAAAAATTTCCACGAGTAAATGTTTGATTTTGTATAAGTCTTGATAAATTGAAATTTCAAGGATTTTTCTCTTGAAAAGCTGTAAGCTCTCTCTGCTGATCATATGGCAGTTTGTTGTTAGGCATCAAATTGTGTTGACTATTGGCATTGATACGTGTGCATTTGAGTTGGCAGTGATAGGTCAATATTAATTAATAACTGATTAGATTAGCTATAAGTTTGAGGTTTTTAGATATTTTTTGAAATGCTTCACAATGACGGAAGATAACACAACTCAACAAGTAAGAATTTGTTTAGCGTCAGTGATGGGGCCGAAGTGTGAATGATTGACTTGAGTGCTAATGTTTTTCAACTTGCCGACTTACAAATGTCCAAATTTTTCTTGAGATTTGTCATACTAAACGTGGTCATATGAAATCCCATTAACCTTTTCCCCTCTTTCTAGAATTGAAAAATAATTTCTCAAGCTTAAATCCTTTACTCTCCGTGGCACAGCGGTTAAGGGCTCGGACTTGTATGCTGGAAGTCGGGGGTTCGTTCCCAGCGCTGGCGCGGAGATTTTCCCCGTTGGGTATAAGGGAAAGCTCAAGCACAATACCCCACTCAACCCAGGTGTCGGAAATGGGTACCGGCTTTACGGGGGAACCGTCATGGTGTCCTATATATAGGGTTAGTTATAAGAGATTTGAAAAACCAATGCTAAGATCATTTGTATCAGGCTTGATTGGAAATAAAGCATCCCAAAGATGCCGATGTTAACCTAACCTTTAACCTTTAGGCTAGAAGGAATGTCTTATTTTATCTATCACACTCTCCTGCTGGTTTTTGCTGTTAGTAATACAAAAAAACGTGTCTTTTTATAATTTTCTGTTTTAATTGATAAACTTGAGTGGTAAAGAATGGTTTTACAATATATCTTGAGGTATGACAAGTGTTACCGATATGCCAATGCAATTCATAGATTTGTTAATTTTTAGATGTAGACTAAATTACTGTGTCCCCAATTGTTTTGGTATATTGTTATAACTTAAGGAAGTTAATGAAAGATTAGCTATATGAACAATTCTCCACTGTGTGTCTCAACTAGAATTGTACCAGAATTTTTATATCTGCCATATACTTGATTAAAACTTCTGTAATTAAAATTTTTTCGGCAAAACAGTAAAAAAAAATCCTATAAAGCTGGCATTTAGCCATTTGTCATTAAAGTTTAGAAAATCCAATGAATTAATTATTGGGACCTACCTTGCTGCTTTATGTTACAAAATATGTGATTGATTATAAAAATTCAATATCTCAAAGCAGAAGACTTGTAAAATGTAAAAAGTTTTTTATAAAAGAATTTGCATTAAATTATGCTTCAATTTTAAAATTTATTTTACATCAATGTTATCAGACATGTCACTAATTGCATTGAACTTGGCTAGAAGGCTTATATATAGTTTTGTTGACTATATGCCCATTAGAATTGTGAAACTATATGCAAAATTCATTTTCCTTTTAAATCTGTAGCTTGAATACATATTAGACTTAGGTAAGCACTACAAATAATAAAAAGTACAGCCTTAATTAAATTAGAATCTTTCAATATATTTGAAAGATTGGAGAAATTTAAGGTAAATGTAAAGGACTTGACCATAATCAATTTTCCACTTTTTGATCAACAAATATTGTTGATGAGACGAAAATAAACAAGTTTTCTTCAATGCACTTTCCGGCGGAAATGAGTATTTTAAAAGTTATGGCATTAAATGAGTTACCGTAACTCCAGTCTTTGAGTCGGGGAAAAATATACCGCGCGGTCCGACGTGAAAGTAAACAGGCGTTCCCGCGCGCCAACCAAGCCGACGAAGAGCAAACCCCCTATTACAAACGTAAAGAGGTTGGGTCGTGAGGGGTAGCAACAGTTCTTTTAGTGAAAATTATGGTAAATGTTGAGGACTTGACCATAACCGATTTTCCACTCTTTGATCAATAAAGATTGTTGATGAGACCAAAATAAACAAGTTTTCTTCAATGCACTTTCCGGCGGAAATAAGTATTTTAAAAGTTATGGCATTAAATGAGTTACCGTAACTCCAGTGTTTGAGGCGGGGAAAAATATACCGCGCGGTCCGACGTGAAAGTAAACAGGCGTTCCCGCGCGCCAACCAAGCCGACGAAGAGCAAACCCCCTATTACAAACGTAAAGAGGTTGGGTCGTGAGAGGTAGCAACAGTTCTTTTAGTGAAAATTATAAAACTAAAAGAACTGTGGCTACCCCTCACGACCCAACCTCTTTACGTTTGTAATAGGGTGATGCACAATGGAGTTCCGGTAACTCATTTAACGCCAGAACTTTTAAAATACTCATTTCCGCCGGAAAGTGCATTGAAGAAAACTTGCTTATTTTGGTCTCATCAACAATCTTTATTGATCAAAGAGTGGAAAATCGATTATGGTCAAGTCCTCAACATTTACCAAAATTATAAAACTAAAAGAACTGTGGCTACCCCTCACGACCCAACCTCTTTACGTTTGTAATAGGGTGATGCACAATGGAGTTCCGGTAACTCATTTAACGCCATAACTATTAAAATACTCATTTCCGCCGGAAAGTGCATTGAAGAAAACTTGTTTATTTTGGTTTCATTAACAATCTTTGTTGATCAAAAAGTGGAAAATCGATTATGGTCAAGTCCTTTACATTTATCAAATTTAATTATGAATACTTGAAACTATGTAGATATCATTATGTTGATGTAATTTGTTTGCAAAACTGGTCTGTAAAAATTTGATTGTTATACCCATTTTATTATTCTTTATGAATGTTGAAATTATTAATAGTTATGATCAGATTTGATTTAATGATATTACTTGCATGCTTAATTCTCCAACTAATGCGTATTAAAGTTAACTCTTTCCTACAAGAATGACTTTAGTTCTATTTGCTATGCCATTTATTATTTTTTACAGAAAAATTTCAAATCTTGTGGAATATCAACTACTCTGTTAGGAATGGAATTGTGAAAATGAATAAATTCTCTATAAGCAATAGAAATAAATAAGTTTATGAATTTTGTGTACCTTATTTAATTATCTCATGCTGATTTGTAAAGCTAATAGTACTATTTTGTAAAATTTTAGTAGCCTTGCAATAAACTGCAGGTTAATTGCCATTGTCAAAACTCTATGATTTTGCTTTTTATGTAAGATATCCATTAATTAAATTATGCTTATCTTTTATTACTGTCTCATTGATACATCTACTTTTATTTGCATTAATATTTCTATACTCATTTTTATATCAATTTTCATTTGATTATCTTATACTACTGCTTGTCATTTATATATCTACTTTTAGTTCTGTCAATAATTCTGTGAAAATATTTTTCAGTGTGATGAAATTGAAGCTGTGTCTGCCATTTATGGTGATGACTTCCGGGTCATTGATGAATATTTTCGCCAGTATGGAATAACAGTTACTGCTGGCAGCTACACTGTCAGTTTAGTGGTAAGTTAATATTGTAGAATTTGTCTGAAGTAGATTTTTAAATGTAAAGAAAATATATAACAGTTGTATTAGATGATCAGATGTCTGGTGAAGGGTTTGAAAATTTATAGATATGGGATTTATGAATTGTGGAAAAAGTCAATGTGTAATGCAACAGGATTAATGTCAGGTGAATGCATGGTGTGTATGAATAAATATGTAGACTTTTAGGGAATGCTAATTTGTGATAAATAGTTAATGTGTGATGAGAAGAAATGACATCAATATGTGATGAAGTACCTGTGTAGATTTAGCTTGAAAGGTAGGTTTGTAAAGAAGATGATGCTTGGCAAACTTTTTCCAATAGATCTGGCGCATAAAGTATGATGAAATATATAATTTAAAAAAAATGATAGGGAAATGTATGTTGAAAATAGGCTCACATGTGTTTTAAGAATTTGTGTCTGCCACAAAGAATGTTTGATGTATACTGAAAATAGTAGTCTTTCAATGAATAAATTTTCCAGTAAGTAGGTATTGTAGGAACTTGAGACAGAAACTGTTCTTTGGTTTGAAATGAGGTTTTCTTGCATTTCATGTGAATAACTACATTTCTTGTTTAAAAGAGCTATACCTTATCTTGTGTTGTTTGATCAATTTCCATATCGGTACTACTTAATTTTTTTATAGTTATGCACCATAAACTTCAGTTCTTTCAGATTAGAATTATAGAAATAATTGAATACCAAAATACGGATACTTATAATTGGGTTAATTTTTTAGTGTACAAAAATAGGTTGTGGTGAACATCATTTGTGATATTCAATATTTTGATCAGAATTTTTATGCAGTAAATGAGACCATTGAATTATACTGCATTTGGATTTCAGGTGAAGCTGCCGGTTGGGTATCCCAGCGAGAGCCCTCCTCACTACGAGCTAGAAGCGCACTGGTTGAGAGGAGCTCACCGGAAGCAGTTACAGGACTGCCTCAACGAAACTTATTTGTAAGTGTGGTAAAGGTAATCTTTTGTGCTAACATCTGCCATTTCGTTTGCAGTCATGGGCTTAATCCTCAGTTGGAAGATTGGGTTTCAGATATTTGGCATATATTTCTGTGAATGTTTGGCTGGGAAAATATCTGAATGGAATTTTGGGGATTTTCATAATACTGCTGACCGACCAGCGTTCACAAACCTAATTTTGATGAATGCTTTATGAATACTAAATGAAGCTGCGCTTTATTTAATGTTCATTATTTTCAAAATTGATCTCTAAAATTAAATCTACTAGTGATCTCCAGTCTAACCCGCCACACTTAGCGTGCTAACTTTGCGTCATTATTGCAGAGAATACGTTGGTGAGTGCGTGCTGTACGTGTGGGCTGAGAGGATCCGTGAGTTCCTCCGGGACCTCACTGACCATGATGTGGAGCTCAAGGGGACGCTCAAGTCTTTGGAGGCAGTTGACTTGGTACGAAGTTTTCTTCCTTGTTATTTCATGTTCTCTCTTTTCATAATCTATAGTTTCCATCATGTATTCTGTAAGTTCTCTTCCTTTTTTTTAAGCATTTTGTTTTCATGTATTCTGTATTTCCATCATGTATTCTGTATTTCCATCATGTATTCTGTATTCCCATCATGTATTCTAGAAGTTCTCTTCCCTGTATTCTATTTATTAGCTTGAATTCTCACTAAACAGCGCTGAGATGCCTCTGCAGGCTCGAACACATGAAGTATCAACTACTTCAGTGTGTTGAAACAGTGCCATCTTCTGCTTTGGTGGTGGCACCACTTGTTATATTTTTCTTTATGAACGAACAAGTGGATTTACCATGAGCTCGTTTGATGTTGCAATATTAGTAATGATTGAATATCTGCCTTTAATTTACTATCCGGATTGTGAGAATTTTTTTCACTTTCCAAAATTTTTAATTGAAGACGTATTTTGAGACACTCACTAGTCAATTTTTTCTTAACCATAGAAATAGTTTAAAGTAAGTTGACTTGTGGATTGATCGTGAAGTTTCGAGGAATTTGACAGTTAGGTAGTTTTCAAGAAATTGACTGCTTCTAAAATGTCGGAAGGCTGGAAAATTTTTTAAGTAATTAGGAAAACAAAACTTGCTCAAACTCGATTTTTATTCGGTTGCCAACAGTTTCCGGAGTTGTTGTGATGCTGCACTTTTAGAAGTTTTATGTTCACTGGTAGATGTCACTTAGTTATTGTTGGCCCTATTGCCCAAATTTGGCATTTTTCCATGTCAAATTTCCATTATTTCTTGACCTATTAGAGTGTGGACTGCCCGCTAGGTTACTGAAAGTGGATAAAGTTATGTACAACGTTTTCATCTGTTACTTAATATCTTTTAGTTGTGTCACTCGAAACATTCATAAAGTTATTTTCTCTCAGTTGCACTGGGATCTTCTTGTGTTTGTACCTACAGTGATTACTTTACCCACGATTTGAAGGTGTTGAGGCTATGTGGATGCAGGTCTGTATTATCGATTCATCACTACAGGGCGACAGCAACGACAACAACGTCAGCTCGAGTTCCCTAGCCTGTCCTGAGATCACGTCGGGTGACCTCATCGTGGATCGTAAGAGCGTCTTCCAGCCGCACCTAGCCAGAGTTACTTCTGTGGACGAAGTCCCGTGAGTATACCTGTGAGAAGCGAGTCTTCTGTGGGTCCAGTGGAACAGCTTAGATGCTGCGCATATTCTTTTTTCCCTGATGCTTCAAGGCTGATATTTCGTCTTGAATATGAATATATAGGTGTTTTTTTTATTGTAGTTGTCTCTCATGATATGGCACTTGTGTAGATGGCCGTACAGCTGTAGTGTATAGATGGGGAGATACTGCTATGTATTGTATAGATGGGGAGATACTGCTATGTATTGTATAGATGGTGAGATACTACTATGTATTGCGTAAATACGAACATACTACTATGTATTGTATAGATGTGAAGATAACTACTATGTATTGTGTAAATGAGAATTGGCTTTCCGAGGCATAAAATATGAGCGATTGTGCTGAAGGTTAGGTTGCACCGATTGGAATAAAATGAGTTTTTCTAGATTCTACGTTCACATTTACCTTCCTCCTTACTAAATGGTCCTTTTTCTTTCCTCTATGAAGACATCTTTGCAACAGAAACCAAGCTATAAACTTAAGACGTCATTACTACCCAGATTTTTGCCTGGGGCGTTTCATCCTTGAACCAATAACCAACGAGGGACAAATTTTATTTTTGTTCGAGTGAGGTGAACCAATGAACACCATAAATCCCTTCTTTTATATGGTCCAATCTGACGTGCTCAAATACTGCTTATGTTTTTTTCTCAGTTCTTTCAGGTCTAATTTGTTATTATGATTTTGTCATTCAAGATGTTCTCATTTCTGTGGTGTTGGTGCGTATTTTTTTCTAACGTGTCTCTCCCCCTCAGAGGAAATCAAGTGTAGTATTTACGGGAAGTTGCATTTCCAAAGTTGAAAATGTAAAATTCCGAGCTGAGCGTTCGATAGGCCTTCTGTATGACGAAATAATTTTTTTTTTATTTGTCCTGTGCCATCCTTTTTTCTTCTCTGCTGTCCTGTTTTTCACCTCCTGCTACTTAGTTCAACTTTTATCTTGTTTCATAATCTTCTTTCTTGAGTTACTGTTTCTATGCATCTTATGTAGTGATTCCGCGTTTTTGTAACTCCGTACTAAATGGTGCCTTCCTCTCTACTATCTTTAAAACGTCTTTTTTGCTATTATCACTGGCTTATCACTTTGACAACGTGCGCCACCAGTGGCCACGGAGATGATTTTCATAACGCTGCTGACGGACCAGTAGCCACAAACTTAATTACATAAATACTTGAATAAAGCCAAATGAAAGCCTGATCCAGTAATGTTAGCGTTTTTCAAACTTGTTTACTGCAATTTACTTTGAATTTGAGTTGAACATTGAACTTCAGTTTAATCAATTATGATCAGCGTTTTAAACTAACATCTAATATAGTCTATGCTTCAAACCAAACACTTCGAATACGTTTTTAAGGATCATTAAACAGAGATCTTAAATTCCTTGCAGCGTTGTTCTGAGTCGACTGAAGGAGAACAGGAAGATCGCGACGGCCACACACAACATCTACGCGTACCGCATTGCGCTGCCCGGCGCTGTGATGGCGCAGGACTGCGAAGACGACGGGGAGACCAAGGCTGGCTCCAGAATGTTGCATCTCATGGCGGTGCGAACGTTTTGTTGATGCCAGCTGCTCTTTTAGGCGTTTTATATCTTTTCCATGGCTTTTTGCTCTAATATATCATCTTTATTGAAAATAAATTGTGTTTTTCCATGGGTTTCGCATGTCTTTTATATGAAGCTGGTACATCTGAATCCAAGTTCTGTTTTTTCTTGATATTTTTAGGGTGCGTCTACTTGTAATACTACATGTGCGTCTAGGCGTATTTTCTTCTTTTTTTTCCATTGACAGTTCAAATACGAGTATAGTGAAATGTTGTTTTAAGAAAGCTATTATTAATGAATGCAAGTTGTGATATTTTCTTGTATAAACTTGTTGGTGCTACGGAAACTTTCATGCGTGTTCTTCGCTTTTCTAAGGCTGTTGAAGTGTTGCTTTAGACACTTAAGTTATTTCTGAATGTTAGTGCATAAACTGGAATCTGTTCTGTTGATATTTTTAGGTTGAATTTTGTTTACTACTTGCAGTTTAATTTTTTTTTTGCTCTGTCAAGGCTGTTGGAATGTTGATTTAGGTACTTAGTCATTTCTCAACGTTCGTGTTTTGTGTTAAGTTTTTGTGCGTGTTACATGCTCTTTTTAAATTATATCCATATTTGTAGGTTAAGTTCATGTTCGCATTTTCTCTTTTCATGAGATAGAGGCTGCGATTTGTATCTTTATTTCTGCATCTCTTTGACTTTTGAATTCTTTCCTGTTATATTTTTCGTGTGTGTATCTACGTGCCATTCCTCACCGTATTTTCCTTGAACTAATGAACTAAAAGATAGCATGCTACTCAGGTGCTGGATGTGGTGAACGTGCTGGTGATCGTGACGCGCTGGTACGGAGGCTGCCACATCGGTCCTGACAGATTCAAGCACATCAACGCTGCCACCAGATCCATTCTCGAAATTTGTGGCTTCTTGGACGACCCTCAGGACTCTAAATCACCCGACATCACCGGCAAGAAAGACAAAAAGTTGGCAGCACGCAAGACGAAGTCGTGATGTCTTTTGTCTTCGTCGGTCTGCTGCTTCTAGAAGTATTCGTGAATTATTGCGAAGTTGTGGCGGTAAATCATTGGTGAAGGCGTGCAAATGATGCTTGATCGTAACGCAGAGTAGATGAGGGAGGAATGCTTTTATCTGTAGGTGGTTAAATCATCAGAGGCTACACCTGTCGTAGACATACGTGTACCTACGCTAGATTGACATGAGTGGCATATTTTGTTTGTGTACCAGCCAAGGTAAGTGAGTTAATGATATTTCTTGAAAATGGTATGATAGAAGTTTTTTTTGCTCGCAACTACTGAAATTCTTTCGTTTTTCTCAGTGCTAAAAATGAAGCATCAAATTGATGAGCAATTTTATTTCTAACGCAATACGTAATGTTAATTTTTGATGTCTGACGTTGGGTTTGAGAATATTTTATCGTTTACTTATTGGAACATTGTTTTTTATGCTGTTAAGTACAGGGCTAAAATCCATTTCGAATTTTGCCTTAGTTTAAATGCACGCTTAATTTAGAACTATACTTTTGTAAAAGCCTATTTAAAGTAACGTGACCGTGACGGATTTTACATCTTCTATTATTATGTATTTCAGCTTTGGGATCGTGGTAGGCTACATGTTTATTTTGACAGCAGTTATCAGGGACTTGTGTTATTTATTTGAATATAATGAGGCACCCGGCAGGTCAGAAGTGGCTGTTGTTACTTGAAGAAATGATTTATTTAACTTATGTTTTAACCGTTGGTGATGGACACATTGCCATACTTGCTTTTTTTTATGGTTTGAATGGAATTTTGTGTTGTTTTGCTTGTGCAATTTACTGCTGGTTTTCCTATCGAAACTCATGATCTTGCTGCTAATGCGGAGATTCAGAATAATTCAAGCATAGCTAAGTATTTTTGACAAAATTACTGGGTCATTCTACTGTTTTTCAGGTTAAAACTTGAAGGAGGGAGCACTGAAAAGATCGTCTAGTTACACACTTGTTGTTTCTGACTTTTAGCATAAAATATGCAAATATATTCGATACGGATCAGGTTTGTGTATTGTAAGTACGTGAATGGTTACGAAAGTTACTATAGTGATACCATTACTTACATGGCGAAGCAAAATTTACCGAACTCATTTTCTTGAATAGAGTCAAAACTTAATCTATGAAAAATATATTTTATTGGAGTTCCACCTCCACAAGGGCTACTCGTTGAACGTAGTAAGATTCCGCTCTCTCAAAAGGGGTCGAATATTTTCTTGAAAGTTCTATTTTCGGACCAGTCGAAAAAACAAGCGTTTGTTGACGCAATTGCTGATTGCTGTGCGATTTTTATAGGCTATGTTCTGATGCCTCTGTGGAGTTTGAGGTTGGTTGGGCCGTTGTAGGCTTCGTTGATTCATGCTTTTCGATTTACATGCATATTTTTAATACTTGACATTTTTGGTGGGATTAGGCTGCGCTTCAGCGGATGAACTTGATAAATATAAATTTCACTTGTTTTTTATCAGAGGTATTTTTGACCTTGAGCAATACTGGCTAAATGAAGTCTAGATCGTTATGAAGATTGTTTCTTTTCGTTCAGCATCCGATAATTCTCGTTCAGTATCCGAACGGTTCATGTTCGTAGCTTTCTTCTTTCATGATATCACCTCAGGGAGATACAGCTATTGTATCTATGGGAATTAGCGCTCCCGGGGGAAAATGTGTGAGGGCTCGACCTGAGAGGTAGGCCTTTTTGTTTGTTGAAATAAAATGTTATTTATGTTGAGGACCCTTTTTGGGGTTCACCGCTGTCCTGTTTTTAAGCACCTACTGCTTTCTTCTTCAACTTTTATCATGTTTTTAAACTTTTTTCTGAACTTACTGTTTCTGTAACCTTTCTGCGTGGATTCCACGTTTCCTTATATCCTTACTAAATGGGGGCCTTCCTTTCTTCGGAACGTTTTTTTGCGGTTAGGGAGGCTTAAACTAACGTCTAATGTATTCTTTGATAATGATCTTCCATACTTCGTTTCTAATTATAAACAACTTTTTAGTAACAAGACTGGTGCGGTACACTTTTGCTCTTATAATTTAAACTGCATTTTGTTACTCAAATAACCGTTATCACAGCCTACGTCTTAGACGGGCATTGGGCATCAGGTTGTCATCGGCATAAAAGGAGGAAGTAGCTCCCGCACATAACACATAAGGAATGAATTCGACGAGAAATGCAGATTATTAGTTCGTTTAAGCCTCCCTACCCGCCACAAAGGCGATCCAAAGAATGGAAGTAGGAAGGCACCGTTCAGTGTGGAGTTAAGGGAATGCGGAATCTTTGCAGAACGGGCATAGAAACAGTATTTCGAGAAAGAAGAGTACGAAACAAGATCAAAGTCGAAGAAAATAGTAGGTGCTGAAAAACAAGACAACAGTGAACCGGAAAAAAAATGGCTCTTGTCAAAACAAAAAAATTATTTCAATCAATTGAAGGTTATCCAACTCTCAGCTCGGTCCCTTACATTTTACCCTTGGGACGTCTAATACTACCGATACAACAGTTGTATCCCCTGTGGGGAGCGAGAGCTGCTATGCAATGTTATTTTCAAAAGAGAACCGGACAGTTCTCTATAGCGTGTAAGGGTTAAATAAGGAACTGATGTGCCAGTTATGCAGGCAAAGCTATAAGTACGACTCATTGCGGGGAAAGAATTTCCTTTGGTTGACTTCATCAGAAATCGACGAGTAGAAACAAATGCAAAACATTATTTCAGTGTAGTAGTGTAGGTAATAATAACTCATTTAACGATAGCTTCGGTCATAAACCATTTAGTTGTCGCTTTGGCATTCAGGCCAAAGTTAAACCACAACAATACAAGTTCACCCGGACTTCCGATTACATTACACCGCAAAATATCCACAAATTGCATTTCAAAATTCCACACATCACCTCTACCATATGCAAGTCACAATCTATCGTAGGTCTTACATCCCACCACTTCAAGTACACCTGAACACATCGGGCAGCCCGACCCCCATGGGGGTTTCAGCTGCCCACCCATTTATGGCTGGGCTCCTTACCCACGCTGAAACCCCCGGGGTATCAACATACTGCGCCCGGCCATATTGCGCGTTCATCGTCTATACTGCTAAAATCGGAGATATCCTCCGCTGAAGCAATGAGTATAGTTTAAGGAATTACATTGCATTATTCCACAAACTTGGCTAGTGACCATTACAACTAATCGTTTGGTACAACAAGTTTGACTCCGCTCTTTTCCATTTGTTCTTATAAATTGCCAAATACATTTACTTCTTTCACATATTTCAGAACTTTGCGAATCGGTCCACCGTCAAATAACAACTTAGCCACACTGACGCTTCCTCCAGTGACTGGTCGAAGTGCTCTGTCTCTTGTTTGCTGTAGTGCAACACACTCCACCAAAAGATGCTTCACTGTCAAGACTGCTACTCCACACCATCCGCATACAGGTCTCTGTCCAAGAGCTTCCGGGTCCAAGAGGTAGCTGTGGGTTAGTGCCGTGTGGTTCAGTCGCAGCCTATTGATGGCGACTTCTTCATGGCGGTTTAACTTACAGCCCCTCGTCTTCCATCTTCCGGGACATGTTTTTATTGCTCTGAAGATTCTACACGCTTCTTGCCATTCACAATTCCAGATCTCGTACGATCGCTTCCTTATTACAGGGAACCAATCTCGGTACGGAATCAACACAAATTCGGTTGGTCTCAATGCTGCAGCCCTTGCAGCCTGGTCTGCACGTTCGTTCTCGGTGACACCGACATGCGCTGGGACCCAGCTGATCGTGATGTTTTTGCTCTCTTCTATGATTTGATGTATCTCCAGCATTATCTTTTTTATAAGTTCATTGCTTTCTGCGTAGTGGTCGATTGCTTGTATGGAGCTCATGGAGTCGCTGCATATCACAAAGTTGCGAGAGTGTGTTTCTTTTATTATACTTATAGCGAGCCTGATCGCGTGTAGTTCTGCGGTCATGATGCTTGCAACAACTGGCAAAGAAATTGTTTTGATGAGAGTTCCCATTACTGCTGCTGCTCCAATTCCTGTCGGAGACTTGGAGCCATCAGTGTAGATGATCTTAAAGTTTTTATATTTACTGATATTTTCTTGATGGATGTGCTTCATTACAGATGACATCATTTCCGTTTTCTTCCAGTTTGCCATGTGCTGCTCAATTTTAGGTCTCTGTAGCTTCCATGAATAGTACTTAGGTGTGAAGGAGGGTTGCACTGGTTGTGTTGGAATATTGTACTCGGTGATGATCTGGCAAAGTCTCTGGATAATCGGTTCTGAAAAACATTTACGGCTTGTAAAAAATAATTCCAGGTTTGAGTTATTGATGCAACTATATGCTGGATTCAGGAAATTGCATTTGAGTTTAAAGTAATATCTAAGCAGCAGGTCTTTCCTTCGCAGTTCTAAACTAGGCTCATTGCAGATGACATGCAAGTCCGCTATCGGTGTTGTCTTGAACGCCCCTGTGCTAATGCGCATTGCCTGATTCGCCACAACGTCTAGTTCTCGCAACGCCGTTTCGCTCGCAGAGCCATATACTATACAGCCATAGTCGATCTTGGAGCGGATGAGCGATCGATACAACCGCATCAGGATTTCCTGATCTGCGCCCCACGTGTAGGAAGAGACTGATTTCATTAGATTTAGATCCTTACTGCATTTGGCTTTAACCTTGTGGATATGGGTGGTCCAATTGAGTTTCTGGTCCCAATGGAGTCCAAGAAATTTGGTACTTTCAACCATGGGGATAGTGTTGTCCCCCAATTTTAACGTTGGAATCACCATAGTTCATTTCTTCTGTAGAACTGCATTGCTGTAGTCTTTGTAGGCGAGAACCTGAATCCGTTGTACGTGGCCCAATGATTAACTCGGTCTATTGCTGACTGTAAGGTTCGTTGAACTTTGATACTGTCGTAGTCTGCGTACGCAATGAGAAGGTCGTCCACAAACAAAGAACTGAAAATGTCCTCCGGGATTTCCTCTGCCAATGAATTTATTTTGATGGCGAAAAGAGTCACACTCAATGTACTACCCTGCGGTGTTCCTGTAGCAAGCTCAGTTGAAGAGGACGTTACATCTTGCACTCTCACACGAAATGTCCGGTTCTTCAGAAATTCCCCCACAAATTTCGGTAATCTTCCTTTCAAGCCGGCAGCCGCAAGATCTCTTATTATTCCGTTGCGCCAAGTTGTATCGTATGCCTTCTCTAAATCAAAAAATACCGCCATAACAGTTTTATCACAGGCCAACGCCTTCCTTATGTACGTATCAAATCGCACGAGATGATCTATCGTCGCTCGATTTTTCCTGAAGCCACATTGAATGTTAGTATTTTATTATTCTCGAGATATTCCATTAGTCTTCTGTTTATCATTTTTTCATAGGTTTTACATAGACAACTGGTCAATGAAATGGGTCTATAGTTAATCGGGTTGCTGTGGTCCTTGCCAGGTTTTGGGATTGGGATTACAATTGCCTCTTGCCACGGTTGAAAGACATATTCTTTAACCCACAGCAGGTTATATACCTTCAGTAAGCAGTGCTGCGCGTTGGCTGGCATGTTCTTGATCATGAGGTTGCTGATGTTGTCTGGTCCGGGTGTTGTAACTCTATTGCTCCTGATGGCCGATGTTAATTCCTGCATGCTGAAGAGCTCGTTGTAGGGTTCACTGTTGTCACTCATGAGGTTAATTGGAGTTTGTTCTGTCATTGTTTGTATAGTTTAAATTCGTCCGAGTAGTTTATGTCGCTGGAGATGGTTTTGAATATTTCTGCTAATTTTCCTGCTATTTCACTCACACAAAAGAATTGAGTCTCTCCATCATTAATTATTGTTATTTGCTTTTTTGCTCGGCCACGAATTCTGTTAATTTTGTCCCAGATGTTGCTGCTCGGTGTATTGGTGTTGAGAGTCGAGACATACTCTCTCCAGCTATTTTGTTTTGCCTCCCGGAATGTTTTCGCTGCAACCGCTCTCGCCCTCTTCCACCTCACCTTGTCTTCCATCTTCCCAGTCCTCTTATACAGCCTGTAACTCTTCTCTCTTTCTCGCCAAGCTGCTTTACACTCGGCCGTCCACCAAGGCTTAGCGTAGACTCGTCGTCTTTTATATCTAGGTACCCACTTCTCAGCAGCATGGTTGAATCTCGAGTATAGTTCCGTAATCGCAGCTTTAGGGTCTTCTGGCATTTCAAGATCTTGCACATTTTTCCAAATCTCGTCCTGTCGATACTGTTTCCAGTTGCCCATCTTGAAATTCCATCCCTCGGTCTCCTCGCGTCCGTCTGCCTGCCGTACTGATAAAGACAACGTTATCGGATAGTGGTCGCTGCTCAAGACAGAAGGGAGTACAGAGAACTGTATGTCAGGTGTAATGTCAGGGGAGGTTAGGGTAAGATCTATGGTTGTTCCTGAGATATGGGTTGGGGAGTTATCGTTTATTATATTGAAATTATGTGAAATGAAATTCTGTATCACTCGTCCTCGTCTATCGATTGTACTATTTCCCCAGTCACTATGATGGGCATTAAAATCCCCCATTATGACCGCTGGCTTTGGCAAGGTTTTCATTATCGTAAATAATTCTTCAAGGTTTGCATTTGATTTTGGTGGTAGATACACTGATGCGACCGTGATGACTTAGTACCGACTTAGACATATTCTCACTGCTATTACTTGGACCGATGATTGGATTTGGATCTCCTGTGTGGGCAGCGATGAGTGGATGTACAACGCTACTCCTCCATAGAACCTGTGATTATAATGGCCTTGTTTGCAGTAACCGTTGTATCCCACAAGAGGTGATACGAAATCGTTACCATAAAAGGTCTCTTGCACCGCTAACACTGCAGGTTTAAAAGTATCCACGAGGTTAATGACGTCTTCTTTGGATGACGCCATACCCTGTACACTCCACTGAATGAATACGATCTCTTCTTGTGCCATTACCTCTACTGTCGTTTACTTTCTTCACGTGCCCGTCGCTCAAGCTTCTTCCCTTCTTCTCTGCCTCTCGGCGATCTCCTTCGGTACTCTTCCCTTGAGGCTCCACGTCTCTGCCATCCTGCTCTTCCTCTTGGTTTGGAACAATTTGCCCTTCTTAGTTCCTCCTCATAATTATCTCTGTCCATCTATTCCGTTCTTCCTTGCGCTTCATGAGTATACTCATCAAAGATCTTTCTCGTCTCCCTTCTTCTGGATTCTCTCTCTTTCCGAGGTGCAGCTGTTACGCAGTCAAGGTTGACGTTGTGGTGAAAAGTCTTCCTGTCTGGGGGCTTTCACAGACCACTTCCGTTCTCCCTGGCTCTTCCCCTTCACTCATGGACGACAGCCTACGCCTCCTCTCGTCCCTTTCATTGGTTTTTCCGACTTTCTTCCTGCTTCGCTGGGGTTCCAATGTCGTTTCCTGGTCTTCTTGACGGTTTCTCTTCTTGGTCGATGCCTCCGTTTTATCTGGGTCGGTGCATGTCGCAACTGCTTTAGCAAAGTTCATGGAAGAGTTAGGATGTCTGTGGTGGAATAAGAGCCTGGCTTGACTCTTGGAAACTCTTTCCCTGTTCTGAATTATCAGAATTTCCTCCTCGATTGCTCTGATCCTGCAAACTTTCGCACCAGCAATATGTTGTTCCCCGCAATGGTGACACTTTATTGCATCAGATTTGCAATCGTCAATTCCGTGACCAACTGAACTGCATCTTGAGCAAATTTGTTCTCCTTGGCAGTACTTTATCCCATGACCGTATTCCTGGCATTTCCTGCACAACATAGGTTTTGGTTTTATCTCATATACTTTAGATTTGGCTTGCTCCCCTGGTATGTCGATGTATTCTGGAAGTATGGGCTGCCTGAATGACATTAGAATGGGCTTGGCTAATTGGTTTCGAAGTTTTATTTATGTTGCAGGAATCGCATCTTGCACACCGCAATTCTCCAAAAGGCCTTTTTTGAATTCTTCGAAGTTGTTCAAGTCGTATTCATAAATGTATACAAGACCCCTTTGGACGGCAAAGTTGAGATTCTCTTCTACAGAGACAGGTAATTGGTTCAGTTGATTCAGCTGTCTCATCTTTTGGCTCTGTGATGCGTCACCTACTTCCACTGTGAATATTGTCTTGCTGCGAGATCTGATCGCTTTAGGTTTGCTGCCAAGGTGCTCAGTGATGCACCTTTCCAGGAGCCACGGCGACATCTTCCGCCTGTGAGCTTCGTTCATCTTACAGTCAAAGTGGGTGATAAATTTATTGAATTGTTGTACTTGCTCGATTTCACTTGTTCCTTCTCTAATTTGCTTTGCTCGTCTCATGGTCACTTTTTCTTTTTCTATTATCTCCAGCAAACTTCTCTCCTCCACTTCCCTCGCACACAAGATGCTTCCCGCAGAATGAGGACCCTCGCAGTGAAGACACTTCAGTTGATCAGACGTGCAGTTCAGAGAGGTGTGCCCCACCTCGCCGCACTTCCTGCACACAGCTGAGGTGTTGCGACAGTGTTGCCCATATGCTTGGCAGTTGAAGCACATCATTGGTTTGTTTTTGTATGGATACACTTTGGTGTCTTGCCTTTCCCCTGGAATGTAAATGCTAAATGGGACGGTTGGTTGCTTGAAAGTTATAAGGAAGGCTTGAGTCTCCGGATATCTTGGCTTAATGAAGGTTGCTTTGGTAACTTCTTCAACGTTGTATTGTTCCTGGAGTCTAGTCTTGAATTCTTCGGTATCCGTTATGTCTAAGTCGTTGATGTAGATGAGACCTACTGAATGATTAAATCTGCTGTACTCGGCAGTCAGGCACGGTGCACCCTCCACGTCCGTTAGGGCAACAATCCTCTCTGCTTGCTCCGCACTTCGCGCCTCCACTATCATCATTTCACGGCTCATGCTGAAAATCCTCTTTGGTTTAGATCCAGTTACTTTTTCAATGCTTTTAATGATTTCAAAAGGGTTCAGTCTTCTTTTTCCAGTGCCGAACGTGATGGAGAAGTACTTCGGAAAGTACTTCTCCTCAGCAAGCGTTAAAGGAACATATTTCCTTCTCTCCTTTCTCGCAGCTTTCCTGTTATCTGGTCCTGGTACTTTCAAGTTTGCTGGAGCGTCAGACTGAGCCGACAACACCGCCTTTTCGATTTCTGCCAATTGCTTCTCAATCTTCATTATCTCGGTGGCACTCAGGGCAGCAGGCATTCCTTCCTCATTTTCCTCACTAAGCCCATTGAGCATTGAATCTATTGCTTTTTCGATCCTTCTCTTAGTTCCTGCAATCTTGCTCATCTGCTCCATCTCGCCAACAGCGCCTCCTTTGGTTCCTTCGTTGCATAACTGTTGCAAGTCTTCCTTTGATCCTCGTCGAGGACCGGCTGAAAAATCTTCACTCATTTTGAATCTTAATTTTATTTGCGGCGGGTCCCCTTGATAAATCAAGGGGGCCGGGGTTTTTCACACTTCGAGCACAGAACACTTTAAGATAATCACACAAAACTAAAAATACAAGACCCAGATGTTGGTGGGCGCCCCCCACGTTGGTTCTACCCACAGACAACACTCCAATAAATAACCTGATGAACACTGTGTTAACAATTTACGAATAACTAACTATGTAATGAGTTACAACTCCAAGTGGGTATACTAACAGTACCACCTCGGGAAGGTGTGGGTGGTCTGGAATACTTGTTATGAGCAAGTAATCCTTATCAAATCCTTGTCTGTATACAGTTCCTTTTACGATACAAATAATGATAACACAATTCGGCACCAGTAAACGTGGTAAATGGAACACGTAAAATTTCCAGGTAAGACACGAGTGCGTAGAACGGCTCTTGAACTGTGTACTTCATAACCCGCTAATTCTTAATTATCACTGAAATTAGACTGAGCATAGGTTAGTTAATAAGAGTATTGGGAAAACGAGAAGATTTATATGACAGAGAGATGAGCAATTCAGTAAAGATATGTCAGTTTTACGACTGCACACGCGTGTCTAATTTATACATAAGCGGTGCAGGAAATACAGTCAATAAAATGAGATTATTACGCGGCTGGAGGCGCGTTAAAACTCAGTTCTATTCTATTAGAAATTCTATAATTTCTATTCTATAAGTTCTATTCTATAAGAAATTTTATAATTTCTATTCTATAAGAAATTTTATAATTCATATTCTATGAGTTCTATTCTATCAGAAATTCTGTAAGTTCTATTCAATAGTGAATTCTATGGGTTCTATTCTATGAAAAATTTGATAAGAAATCTAAAACAATGAAGTGTCATTCAGTGCAAAAAAACTTGTACGTAATATGAATGAAAACACGGTACTTGACACGTTTATGATGTCGAATGTAAATGGTATACTTCTTGATTTTGCGATTCTAACAAACGCTTTTTCTACTTTCTCGATTCGAATACAATGTCAGTTCAAGCCTCCCTGATCGCAAAAAAGCGTTCCATAGAGAGGGAAGGGCGAAGCACCAATTAGTATTGACTTGAAGAAACGTGGAGTCAATGCGCTAAGTGCATAGAAACAGTAAGTTGAGAAGGAAGTTCATGAAACAAGATGAAAGTTGAATAAGAAAGTAGTGGGTACTGAAAAACAGGACAGCAGTACACCGAAAAAATAGATAGTCCGCAACAAAACCAAAAACCTGCCAGATTTTAACAACAGGAAAGCGTAGCTAATCTTTAGCTCAGGGCCTCATATATTCCTCCTGGGAGCGGTAATTCCTATAAATACAAGTTGTATCTCCCTGAAGGGAGAAAAAGATCCAAAATAAGATTTCCTACCCAGTATAGAAATTTGAAAAACGACTGGTGCGGTAAAACGAGTTATTTTTAGCACAGAAGCCTAAAACACAGTAAATGCCAATTTCTATTGAATTACAATGTTTTGAATTCGGTTTTCCACGCAAATATAATCAAACAATTTCATTCTCTAATTGGTATACTATTACTATCGGTTTGTACGAATGGTTTGACAACTTTTAATCAATGATGGAGACAGTGGTGTAAAAGCGCATTTAGTAGAAGGGTTTCCCCTGCCACCCCGTTTTCCATAAACATACGAGGAGCTGCTTTTTCCTCCCGTGAAAATACTGTACTGCTTTGGCGGAACTAGATTTGAACTAGATTCTTAGTTGATCTAAGAATGATGTTTTACTCCCTCACCCCATAGACAAAGAAATTGAAGGTTGAGACCAGGTGAAGCAAATAAGTGAGAAGGGAAATGGAAAAGGTGAGAAGAATACGTATTTAAAACATGGGTATCTGACAGATGGAGTAGAACTTGAACAAGCAGTTAGTGTGCGACCAGGTTCCGTCGAGCCCAATGATTGCGCAGTTCAGGTCTTTTCGCGTCCACACGCCATTCCAGTCCCAGTTGTCGTATTTTCCGACTGGCGTTCCTGTCACGCATTTTTTCAAGAGGAACGGTTTATTTCCGAGGAATTTACAGAATATAATGAAATATTATGCATATAATGAAATATAATGCATATAATGAAATATAATGCATATAATGAAATATAATGCATATAATGAAATATAATGCATATAATGAAATATAATGCATATAATGAAATATAATGCATATAATGAAATATATTGAATAATAATGAAAAATAATGAAATTTAATGAATAATAATGAAATATAATGAATAATAATGAAATATAATGAATAATAATAAAATAAAATGAATAGTAATGAAATACACTGAAAATATTTAATGAACATTAATTTTAAATGCAAGCTTTGTCATAGTCTCCGACAGATATTCTTGCCACGCATGTTTTCAAGAGGAACAGTTTATTTCCAAGAGAATTGATATATTTTCTTAAAACTTTAATTTATATACGTAAAGAATATTATATAGGAAACATACATGGGTGTCAAAACAACCAAGCCAAAAGTTGAATGAAAGATGGAGAGAAAAACGTGACAACGTTCTTCCAAAAACCAACCATATGGTTTTTAAAAAATATTCAAACATAATGGTTGACAATCATTTATAATTTTATAATTCTTATTCTATGAGTTCTATTCTACCAGAAATTCTGTAAGTTCTATTCAATAGTGAAATACTGAAAAAGTGAAAAATATTTGAAAAATATTGAAAAAAATATTTGAGAGAGAAAGAAATACGAAAATATATTCCCATAGTTAGGCTGTTCTAAGTTTGATATTGCTTTTAACTATAAATATTACTAGACATTTGACACATTGATGATGAACGTTTTGTTTAATGTGAAGTTAGTGATTCGATTACAGCGAAATTCTCGACGTTAAATATGAAATTTAATGACGCCTTATGTTATTTTTAATAGCAAATGTCTGATTGATTTCGTTAACTGGAGTACTTGTAAAGTCAGCCACAAGGGAATGTCCCTCCATACTGTTGATCTCCAGCCGTTATAAGTGAACCGGCTCTTTTTTTTGATATTTTCTAATTCTTTTGAACACATTTGCAATATTTTTTCATTCTTTCAACTCAATATGTAAGCTTCACAATCCAAATCAGAACAACTCTTCTTTCTCGACCTTATTCTCAGAAAACTGAAATTCCCGGCCCAGAAGGACTTCTTTTACTTTTGTTCTTTAATCTTACACAGCAAGATCATACCACTTTCGCGCATCCTCCATTTCCATTTTCCTCACATATCTTCCACGCGTTGGCTTGAAACTAACTTTCCATTACCTCAATTTTCCTTTATCACCTCACTGCTGTGACCTACAGCCCGGACACAGCACTACTTCTACCTTGTTTTCCCAAAATATCGTTTGATTTCGAGACTCACCGTCAGCAAACACCCAGCTCATTTCCTCGGCTTCATCCGAGAGACCAATGAACGCTGCCGACACTGCCCGATTGCCGAGTTCTTCGTGTATAACGTCATTCATACCTTTCGTCTGAGGCAAGGGGGCGTAAATTGTTCAAAATGAGTACTTTGACAGATATCCAAAATTCATGAGCGAGCACAATCAGTAATGATGAGCACTTAGTAAGTAATGGTATTTAGTAATTACTAAATTACTTAGTAATTGAATTGGTTAGTCAACATGTTTACCGCCATGGGTTAAACTGAAGTTTGAAATTCACCTCAAATTTAAAGTCAATCGTTGTGAGCAATTTTGAAAATAGCAAACATTAGCTGGATCCATCTAAATGGATTAGCTGGATGCCATCATTTAGCTTAGATTAAGTATGTATGAAAATTGAGTTCGTGACTTCTGGTGTCGATCAGCAGCCTTGTGAAAATTCCCTCCGTGTACCACTGGTGGCTCACATGGCGGTTAACCTGTTAACCTACCTACATTTTTAAACCTGAGTGAAATATACTCAAGTACATTCATAAGTATATTCAAGCATGTTAAAAAATGTTCAAATAAATACAGACATTTTTAGTATAGCTTAACACTTTGGCTGCGACTACTAAATATTAAGTTCGACGCCAAACTCAAATTTAAAGTCAATGGTAGCAAACTATTTTGACAATAGCAAACATGAACTGGGTTGTGCCTTCATTTAGCTTTGATTATGTATTCATGAAAATTGAGTTTGCGACTACTGGTCGGGCAGCAGCATTATGAAAATTACCTCCGTGTACCACCGGTGGCGCACGTCACAGTCAAAGTGTTCAAGAACTTACTTTGATGGACACCAGCTTTCCACCTTCAGCAGCGCACGTAGCCTTCGCTTCCTTAGCGTTCTGCATCTTGAGGACGAGCTTGAGGTAGTCGGTGCCATGCTTGAGGTAACCTTCGTCAGTGCCTGCGAGAACGAGTCTTATAACAAAACGGCGTGCGCAGATTTGATATGCTAAGTGTGGTGCGTAGGACTGAAGATCAAGCCAAAAAAGTTATTCGCACCTAGTCACAGGTGGAATTATTCAAATGTACGCGAAGATAATATCGAGAAGCAGTCACTCAGCTCGTTTTGAATTCAACTTCACGGTCCATATGGTGAATTCAGGTATTTGATTATGAAAATCGCACACGTCAAATGAAACGTGCTTCCATTTGGTTGACCCGTTGAATGCGGTGGGCAGAACTATTGTTCAATGCTCAACTCATCCTGAAGTTAATTCTAGTGTTCGACTCTGAAAATGGCAAACATTACCAAAAATGGTCCTTAATTTGGTTGAAACTAAAACTACGGCGGGCAAAACTGATGTTTTATGCTCCATTCATGTATTAGTGAATTTTAACGCTTGACTGTGAAAATGGCAAATATTACATGAAACAGTTCTTCATTTGATTTTGATCAAGTATACTTGAAACTTTCGTTTGTGACAACTGGTGGACCAGCAACTTAAAGAAAATCTCTTCAGTGACCACTGGTGGATCATCGAACATTTAAGGTACTAAAACAGGCTCTTTTCCAGATAAGCCCCGCCACTAATGCAACACATAAGTTCACCCACTTGTAACTTTCCGAATAATGCACCTATTGACTTAAAATTTCAAAAGTTATAAGTGGGTGAACTTACGTGTTATGACGGCGCTTGGGACAGATAGGTATATCCAGAAATTTATGAAGTTTACTGAAAACCGTTTCCGATACCGTCTACGGTACAAAAATAAAGAATGTTTTAATCTTTCGTTTGAAGGTAATTTGAAGCCGATAGGTGCATTTTTTCCAAAGTTACAAGTATGTGAACTTATGTGTTGCATTAGTGGCGGGGCTTATCTAGAAAAGATCCCAAAAACACCAGCAGTTCACCAGATGTTAGTCACCTGAAATGACTAAATATGGTTAGTGCTCAGGGACTTACCTAAGTGTAAAATAAAGATGTTGATAGGATTAGTAAACAAAATCGAATCATTTGTTGATATAGGATACACCAACAATAAAAAAAGTACAGTTTAAATGATTCGTTGGTTAATATTGATGTAAGAATACACTACAATGGACGATAGCAATAGTGAAAAATAACCAAACCTAACTACGCAAAATTTGGGTTATTAAACACCTTTATTCTAATGCATAGTTTTAAAAAGAAAAAAATAAGTGAAAAGCCATATTAAAACAATTGATTCACGAAATGCATTGCTATTAATAGAATTTTAAATATTTCTTAACGTAAGAGTCCTAAACTGATTGACAAACATAGATCACCAAGTTTTTTTGATCATTCAAGTAGACAGATCAGTAGACTAAATAGACAGAAAACATAGATGATCTAAATTGCTGAAACTCTTTTCTAATGCTCCACTGCCACATTTAGAGGAATTCAAACCCTATTTCAAACATTGAAACGTTTGCATGGCACTCTATTTCCGATATTTTTGAGACATGAAGCACTTCGATGTTGCCACTACTTTTGCGCAGTTGCCCCAGTCGGGTCGGCTAGGTTGCGAGTTGCAAAAATTTAAGAACTGACTTTACTGCTTTAATGCATTTTTAAGAAGCATGAAAAATGTTAAATTACGTTAATATATTACCTCATACGCTAAAAGTTATTCTGAAAAATGTACCCCTCAGGGGGATACAACTATTGTTTCTATGGGAATTAGCGCTCCCAGGGGAACCATGTGTGGGCCCGAGCTAAAGGTTAGGTAGGCTTCCTTTTTGTTGTAATAAAATAGTTTTTTTTTTTGTTACGGACCATCTTTTTTCGGTTCACTGCTGTCCTGTTTTTCAGCACCTACTACTTTCTTCTTCAACTTTTTTCTTGTTTCATGAACTTCTTTCCTAGCTTACTGTTTCTGTGCACATTGTGCATAGATTCCACGTTCCCTCAATTCCATACTAAATGGTGCCTTCCTTTTTCCTCTCTTAGAACATCTTTGTCGTGGTTAAGGGAGGCTAAAACTTTCTTATATAATAATAATAATCTGAAAAATGTAGTGAAATAATTCAAGTGCTGCTCATTTATACCGGTACGCAAATAAGATATTTACTTAGTGATACACCCACGTCTCAATGCGTTGTCAAACAGCTAAAATTACATCTTTAAATGAGAAAGTAACCATCCCCAACACCTTGAATTTTACTGGCCATAAAATGGCAAAAGAACACTATACCCATGAGGTCTAGATACTTATGACCATTATCGGAATTGCAAAAACATGCCTATGGCAACAACCTTCACAACGATCCAATTTCTTTTAGTGTCAAAATTTGTTTTTGAAACTAAATAATTCCTACACTAGAAAAGATGATAAACTTATTCTCTTTCACATTACGCATGCTAGCCAATTTCAGTAAATTTGTGACTGTTACTGTGTACGTTGCAGTCGTACGACAAATCCTATTCGGAAGCGTAGGTCGAAATACTTTAAGAAAGTGTTGACGGTCAGGAAAAAACTGTGCACTCGGTTCATGGAAAACCAGCCCGCGGCGTGAACTAGCAGCTCAGAGCAACTTGGCAATATTTTGAGCACTTGCGTCACTACACTAGTGATGAGTTCCTACAACGGGGATTCGACTTCTGGCGAGAAAGGATTTAAGAGTAAAGTCTGTGAATCCGAAGATTTTCCTTCCGCTCAAATTACTCCTCCGGCCGCCTGCGGCCATCCTTGTCTGCCTGCTGGTGTAAATGCCTGCTGGTGTAAATGCCTGCTGGTGTAAATGCCTGCTAGTGTAAAATCCTTGTCTGCCTGCTGGTGTAAAATTGAAAATCACTCGCAATTCTTCACTGTGCCAACTCGATGCCAGTTTAACTTACGTTATTTTGTTACTTTTTTGCTCAATATTTTCATCTATCCCTTGCTTTTTTTATCACTCTGATCTCTTCCATTTTTTTATTTTCTCTCCTCTTTCAACACGTTAACTGCGATGGATTAAACCGAAGTTCAATATTCAATTCAAATTAAAAAAAAATTGTGGAATCAACTTTGAAAATAGCAAGCATCAACTGGATCGGGCCTTTGTTTAGCTTTCATTTCTTATTAATAAAAAATGAGTCATTGACTGCAGGTGAGTCAGCAGCACTATGAAAATCACCTGAGTGACCACCGGTGGATCACTTCGCAAGAAATGTGTTAATTTGATTTATTTTTCCCTTGATTACTTATTTTTCACCTTTATCTACTTCCTTTTAACCATTATCTTTTGATTTTCCCTGACCTTCTTCTACTAGGAATTGTGCACATTTTTCCATTAATAACCTACTTCTACTGCCAATTTGGATGCATTTTTCTTTCCACACCTATTTTTACCATGAATTGAGTACACATCTCCTTATGCAACTCAATTTTACACTTGTACCGAAATGTGCGCCACCGGTGGCCGCAGGGAAGATTTTCATAATGCTGCTGACCGACCAGTAGTCACTAACTCCACTTTCATAAACACTTCATTAAAACTAAATACAGGGAAGATCCAGTTAAGTGTTTGCTATTTTCAAAATTTCTTACTACAATTGATTTTTAAATTCAAGTTGAATACTGAACTTCAGTTTAACCAGTTGCGGTCAACGTGTTAACACGTTGACTCTGAAGTGGTACATATGTGTGTACCACCAGGTAAATTGCTCATTTACATGTCAGAATGTACAAATAATATTTCTACTATTTCGCTACCTTTTTACGAAATAAATTTTAAAGTATAAGGTAACATATTATGGTTCAATTGTATTCTTTACACTTTTTAAAAAGGTTAAAAAGGTGTTAGATCAGAAAAGCCGGACTTTCAATACGACTTCTTCTAAATCTAACCAAACTGGCCGTAGCAACCGCACAATCGAAGTCAACGAGTTAAAGCCTTATGTACTTACTTTTCTCCCTGACAAAGAGCTTGTACATGTTCTGGATGATGGCTCGCTCTCCGACCTTCACTTGGTAGATCTGGCACGTCTTGTGGAAGCTGGAGTAGGCGAAGGCGTCGCAGGTGGGGTGCTGGTGCACCAAAAGGAGCCTTTTACTCGAGAGGTCAAATTTGTAAAAATCATGGAAAATACTTGAGCCCAATTCCAAGACAGCAGAAATTGTTCACTTCTAGGTTAGAGTTCGCAATTCCTTTAATTTACGTGGGGCAGAGGAACAAATTATTGGTTTTCAGTACCGAATGACTTTTAAAACCGAATAACTTCACATATTTTAACGATTAACAATATTCAATTGGATCGAATGAGATGCATTTTAATGAATTGATATTTTAACGATAAAAATATTTGATTGGATCAAATGAGAAGTGTTTTGATGGATTTGGGAGTTATGTATACTAATTACTATCAGGCAATGATGTGTATGAAATGATGTTCTCTGCTGTATTTGAATTCTGAGTCGTTCCTTCCGCAACATTTCATCCTGCAGAACCTTGCCCAGTCTAACTTTGCCAAGGCTTCTAAGATTTCAGTTGCACAAGTGCAAAAATCGCCACCTAGGAGGCGATAAACATCTGCATTTTACTCGTTGCGTTAGCTGTTCGTAGCACCGCCTGAAGTATACATACACTTATACAAAACATCGTTCAAAATTGCAAAAAATGTTGAAAGTTCATGATCGACTCGGGTAGAGTGACCTAGTAAAGATTCTTCAAACCCAACAAATCAGTGCACTGAATTTCCGTTTGTTCAATTTCAACAATTTAAAATAATTTAAATTGTTTAAATTTATATTCCAATTACTATTCAAAACACAAGAAAATACCCACTAATGTATTCACCCTGCATGGTTGTGTTAGTTTTCCTAAGCAGTGTCTCGGGCGCAATTAAACAGAATTCTGGTTTTAAGTACTACTAGTTATCGCTGGTTAAAGTCCTGTAATTCTTTTGATAACATTATCCTCGGACATGATGTGGGAATGATGGAGCCAAATGAGTAAGTAAATAACTAACTATTCTTATTTTCTGTCCGAAGAAAACCTTTGAAATCAGGGTCGGAGTTTGTCAAATTATTTTTCAACGCACGCAATAAACACTGTCAAATACTGTCTACATCAGCGCTGTCAAAAGCTTTCTTAAAATGTAAATGGGGAAAAAACACATTTATATTCACATTATCGTTCATATTCACATCCTAACTTAACATTAATTTTCTCTTTGGCTCTTATTCACGTCCTCATCATTCACATTCCATTTTAAAACTCATTCTTATTTTCGTTAATGCATTGTCAAAACTCGTTCATCTACTTGCATTATCAAAACACTGATAATGTTCGTTTCTAGTTTTAGTTTTATCTTTCTAGTTCGTTTTATTTCAACCAATCTCGAAACGCCCACTTACAATCCTGTCTAAATTTGAACTATTTGATACGTGCGCGCAGGACGCAATTTTTCCTGAACAATTTAATTTATCAACAAACCAAACAAATATCGGCATTTTAAGTTAATATGGACAGTGAGTGAATTTATGAAGACTTCAAGAATAATGTATATTCATAAGGAAAAAAACTTACCCTAGAACACCATGCTTTACATTCATTTTCTGTCGCCACCGGTGTTTTGACTCTGAAATGAAAGTTACAATAAAATTAAACATAGCGGCAAAATTTTATGCTCACACCGGATCAGTTGCAGTGTGGAACAGCTTTTTAACGTACTCGTATATCATACCGATGATAATACACAAACATCTGTGGAAATATGACTGAATGCATCTGAGAAGTTCATAACATTTTTAAATGCGCAATAAAGTTTAATGGAATAAAAATAGAACTAAAAAATTACCACAAATTTGAAAGCTCCACAAGTTTTGCGATTAGTCCATGAATTTTCTGAAAGCGCACAATGAGGGTACGGATACGCGACCTAATTTACGAAGTGTAATAAATTTTACAGAAGCGTTTAAAATTTTATGAAAACCAAACAGATATTTCGAAGACGCTATAAACGTTAAAAAACGGAAAAATTCTACGAAAACGCAATTTTTTTTCACAAAAACTCGGTAACCCTACGAAAACAGTGAATTTGACGAATAAGAAAGGAATTTTATGAAAGTACAGCAAATGATACGAAAACACAATGAACGTTACGAAAGTGTAATAATTCCTTCGAAACAGCAAACAGAAAGTGTAATTCCTTCGCTATGCTTTTATAAAAAAAACAGCAAAACGTACAAAGCCACAACCAATTTTCCCGAAAACGTAACCAACATCATAAAAATGCCCCAATTTTTACAAAAAAGTAACTAATCTTGCAGAAAAGAATGAAAAACAGTTTATTTACAATAGAGTTAAAACATGAAATGTTTAACATTGTTTTTTTTTTTAACCGATACGATTCTAACGAAAACGGAACATCAGGCAGACACCATGAGAGTTCCAAAAGAAAACCACAACTCACCCGTCCGGTAGAGGGTTGGGCAGACGTCGGTGCAGCATCTCCTCGTTGGTGTAGAAGTCGCCAGGTATCGCTGACGTGAGGGCTGCCAAGTTGAGCACCATGGCCACCAGCTCAGCGCGTAGCAGCGCCATGACGGCAGTAGCGGCGAATCGATCCGAGATCGTTGATCAACGAACTCTCTTGCTCGACCTTCAAGTTTTCTTCCTAATTATGAATGCACAGCAAGAAATTGTTATTTTCAAACGCAGATGTGAAGGTTTTCAGCTTGAGTTTGTTCTTTCATTTACGAAGAAGGGTTTTAGTTGAGTGAGAATTGTTAAATTTTCTGAGAAATTTGGATTGGGCTTTAATTGGAAAACGTTTCCACATCGTTGATCAACGAATGCTTTCTCGACTTTCAAGTGTTTTTCCTAGTTATGAATGCACAGGAAGAAATTATTTCCGAGTGCTGTTGTAAGAAATTTTAGTTTAAATTTCCCAATTAGTTGATGAAGAAGGGAATTTACTTAGTAACGAATTTTTTGATTTCTTAGAATTTTTCGTTACATTCCGTAATTAAAGAATGCTATCGTAAAAGTTCAATATTTCCTTTAGTGAGTTCAACGATTTTATAAATTTTGTCCCAATAAATCAGTAATAGGACACATTTCAAGACGTTTTACACAAATGACACTTTGCTTGCAAATGCTTACTTTTGGGGATATTCAAATTTGAAGTTATAGGAACGTCGTAAATAAGCGTGAAGAAATGAACACGTAAATATGCTATAATATTCTATTGACGTAACGGAAGTTAAGGTTAGGTTAGGGGACGTAAGGATAGTTAAATAAACTAGCCTAAATAAACCTAAAATAACGTAACTCAGCCAAACCGAGACTGATGTTTTCGCACCAAAAAACTGCGCGTGTTCCATCAATGCAGTAACGACGCAGCAGACTATATAATGTACCTTACCTTAACGTTATTAACGTTATATCTCGAACATTAAGCATTTGCGAGCAAAACGTCATTTGGGTAAAACGTCTTAAAATGTATCCTACTCCCGATTTATCAAAACAAAATTTTAAACATCGTTGGACGCACTAAAATATATATTGATCCCGTAAAATTGAGGCATCCAATGAAGGCAATCGTTGCTAGAAGCTAACAAAAACTCGCGTTTAATGGGCAAAATTGTTCTTTTCATCAGTCGTGGGTTTCCTCGCTGAAATATGAAACAATATCTTAACGAATGAAAACTATGAAATGAAAAGGACGAAACACAAATGAATATACATGAGTGAAACGCCGATTAAATAACCTGACAGTTTTTTTTAGAGAGGGATATAAGAAAACGGAAAAAGGTTTTCATACAACGTAGAAACTAAGTCCATTGCAGTTTTTTATTTTATATTTTTTAAAACAGAGCCAAGTAGTTGAGGGTAACTCCGGAGCTCGGTAAATCCCATCGCCGTCCATTATCTGTACGCCTTCCTGAGTGGCGCTGGCTCAAGAGTCCCTCATTCCCAAAAAGCGCGGAACCCCAAAATGCAATGAAGGGTATTTCCCTTTAGCAGGAAGGATTAATGCTCGGGTAAATTGGGTGCTGCTGTAGCGTGAGGTCTACCACACTTTAGCATGATATCCACCTCTAATTAGGTGTAGTACTATAGCGCGAGGTTTGGTTAGGTTACTTATGGATATTATTTATTCCCAAACATTTAGTTTATCGATTTATACTTAATTTGTACATCTCAAACTGCACGTGGGTAGGCGATATTTTGCAGTCGACCTCACGCTGTAGTAGCACCGTAAAATGTTCATGTTGCAATTATTTTTCATTTATTGAAGGCATAATTGCAGCAGAGCGCGTCTTGCAGCATCAAAACACGAATTTGTTTAGAAATCGAGAAATCGTGCTGGATTACTTGAATTAAAAATCGAAGAATTTTTTCTGCTGCGCTCAAAAAAAAAGAACTTATAAGCAAGATAGATAAATTTTCCAGATATTCATTTAAATGAAGCTAATATTTCGCTTATACATTATGTGATGCATCTATTATAACAAATTCAACCAGAGTTAAATTAATTTCAGGGAGATTTTCATTTACTCATACGAAGAAAACAAAAATAAACGGTAAATGTTAAGGAGACCGGACTAATCGATTTTCAAAACTTTTATGCTTGAATCACGGTAATTACATCGAAATAAACAATTTTTATTCCATGCACTTTTTTGGGGAAATGAGTATTTAACGAGTTATATCGGTATGTTAATTTTCGTCGTTCATGGCAAATATATTCTCCCAAGCGGCAAAAATCGTGGTAAATATTAAGGAGATGCAACTAATCGATTTTTGAAATTTGTTTGCCTGTATCATGGGAATTAGATAGAAATAAACAACTTTTCTTCTGTGCACTTTTTGGGGCAAGTGAGTATTTAACGAGTTATAGCGGTAAATTACTGACCGCAACTCTAGTGTTTGAAGCGGGAAGAAATTGTTCTCAGAGGAAAGACAACAATGAACTCTCCCTTCCGACGCCTTCCGACGTGCTCGAATAATTTCTTCCCGCTTCAAACGTTAGAGTTGCGATAGGTAATTTACCGCTATATAACTCGTTAAATACTCATTTGCCCCAAAAAAGTGCACAGAAGAAAAGTTGTTTATTTTCGGTAAATCTGAAGGAGATGACAGTCGTCGATTTTCCACTTTTTGGTGCCTGAACCTAATTAATTGAATCAAAATTAACAAGTTTTCTTCTATCGTCTCAAATGAGTATTTTACGATCGTCATTGATGACGAATGCGCTCGAATAAACAGCTACTCATCGATTTTCGAATTTTTGTTGCTTGAAACATGGTAATAACATCGAAATAAACAACTTTTATTCTATACACTTTTTTGGTCAAATGAGTATTTAACGAGGTATAGCGGTAGGTTTGGTTTCGTCTTTCAAGACAGAGCGCTGGAAGCGAGACGCCATTGCAGTATTGCCATACAACTCGATCAAAGAATTTCTTTCCGCTTCAAAGACTCAAGTTGCGGTAAGTCATTTACCGCTATAACTAATAAAATACTCATTTGAGACGGAAAGTGCATAGAAGAAAACTTGTTTATTTCGATCTAATTAACTATGCTAAGGCATCGAAATTTACAAAATCGATAACTGTCATCTCCTTCAGATTTACCTTATTTTCATCTAATTACCATAATACAGGCAACAAAATTTCGAAAATCGATTAGTTGCATCTCCTTAACGTTATCCAAAATCGTTACGTTTTTTACGTTAAGTTACGTTTTGGGTGGGTTACGTTACCTAAACAATTGAATTTAAGCAATTAAACTAACCTGCGCCTTCAGAAAGAAGACTCTATTCTTCGTCTGAAGATTCAGCTTCGGGATGTACTGCGATCGAGCGCATTAACGCCGGTGGAACAGAGATCTTATCGGAACATTACGATTTTTCCCGCTCAAAAGGCTAAAATTGCGGTTATTAACCTACCGCTATAACTTGTTATATTATCATTTCCCCCAAAAAGTGCACGGATTAAAAGCTGTTTATTTCGATTCAATTACCATGAAACAAGCAACAAAAACTTGAAAATCGATTTGTCAGTTCTCCTTAACATTTACCAAATAAACTTCAATCACGACTTAAAAATATCATATTTAGAATGTTTGTAAGCATATTTCGATGACACATGGAATAAATCATTATTTCTACCATATTTCACTGCATGGTGACCCAGAAACTCTGAAAACATCATCAACATCATTGACCCTCATTGCAACAAAGCGTTCCTTTCTCTACATTTGTAACCACGAACTGCATTTAAGTGCAAGATTTTGTAAATATCGCTTGAGTGCAAGAACTTACCTCGCTGTTCTCTAAACCATGTTCCAGCACCATGACCTGACAACTGCTGCTGGGCCTCCCTGCTGACCTGCGAAAACTCGCCCCCTTGACGACTTACTTTGTTTTGACTACACATACTAGTGCTCTGGGACCCCAGCTACCACATTGGGCTTTTTTCTGCCAAAATTACTTAGTTTGATTTTTTAAATAGAAGTTCATCGGGATTTTCTAAATGAAAATTCTAAATGGAACTCCACAGAGAAACTTGATAGCTTTAATTAGTGTCTGAATAGGGCTGAATTTTATATTTGTGTCTCGAAAAAGTCAATTTGGTAACTCTGATGCTATGACGTCATCTTAAAACGGGGACAAGCACTCGTACTTGACATGCAATCATGAATTGCCACGGGGTGCACTGTCCAGATTTATAAATATTTCCGGTATTGTTATGGATATTCAGACATTCAAGAAATGTTGGTATGATGGGCACTGATTAAATTTCCAAACAATTCCGGATTTTTCGTAGTTGATCTGGATATCCGGATATGCAAGGCAAATGGTTTTGGTGTGCGCTGGTAAGATTTCCGAATATTTCCAGATTTTCCGTATTAATTCTGGATAGCCAGGTGTTGAAAAAAGTGTGCCGTCGTAGTGGAACGTCTGGCAACGTGCTCTCACCTAAATAACTAACGCTGCCAGAAACTTGGTGCGACGAAGTAAATTAATGAATAAACGATCCTAAATCCGCAGCAAGGAAAAATTTCAACAATTTTGTTTGATTCATTTTAGAGGCGACGTTGGAACACCTACACTGCGAACAGATTTCAATCATTAAAGTCGGACCTCGTCGAAAGGTAAATCTTAATTCATGGCTCATGTTAGAAGAGTGAAATTTTCAAATATTTTTAACCCACAGCAAATAGGATATTTTAAGGAAATCTCTGGTTGTCTGGTGGTCAGACGAACGAGGTTGCTGACCGTTGTATGTTTTTATGTCAAATAAACATGAGTTAGACGCAGCTTATTTGAGCTGAAGTTTTACGCATGCTTATGGACGTTGAGCTCCAATCACACGAAGACCAAAGACCATTAAGCCCCACTCGCACGAAGACCAAAGACCATTAAGCCCCACTCGCACGAAGACCAAAGACCATTAAGCCCCACTCGCACGAAGACCAAAGACCATTAAGCCCCACTCACACTAAATAAGGAAACCAAAACTGAAATAGAGCAAGTAAGCTAAATAATCAAGCGTTTCCCATATGAAATCATTAAATATGGACGCCGAAGAAATTTTTCTTCCATATAAATATCCATTATTTAAATATTATATTTAAATTCGAGAAGGGGCTGCATCCCACACATGTACATGTGCCACACATTCATTCATTTTTCAGTTGCATATTGTACATATATTACGGTAATAACCAAAAGATTAATAAATAAATTTACGGTATGTCTACTAGTGTAACGGAATGTTTTTTTGTGTGTCAACGGCTTCTTGTTAACAACGCAGTCTGTTTCCTTCGACTTGAACAAAATCCCTCCGTAGTAAAGTTTGCGAAAAACTTCTGCTAGAATTGTCCAGCTACACAAAAGTTGCCAGCTTGAATTCAATTGCGGCTCCAGTTTTCGTAGGCTTGAACGTGGGCGTGCCTGCGTGCCTCGAGGAATCCAGTTTATGCATCCAGTTTGGGTGTCCAGTTTATTTGTCCAGTTTGGGTGTCCAGTTTATTTGTCCAGTTTGGGTGTCCAGTTTATTTGTCCAGTTTGGGTGTCCAGTTTATTTGTCCAGTTTGGGTGTCCAGTTTATTTGTCCAGTTTGGGTGTCCAGTTTATTTGTCTAGTTTGGGTGTCCAGTTTATTTGTCCAGTTTGGGTGTCCAGTTTATTTGCCCAGTTTGGGTGTCCAGTATAGGTGTCCAGTTTAGATGCTCTAGCTTAGGAATCCAGTTTAAGTATCCAAATTAGGTATCCAATTTACACGGAGGAATCCATTTTAAGCATTCAATTTTAGTACCCAGCTTAGTTATCCAGTTCATGAACCTAGCTTACGTAAGTGTCAATTTTTAACGTCCAGTTTATGTATCCACTTTAAATGTCCAATTTATGTATCCACTTTAAATGTCCAGTTTATGTACCCACTTTAAACGTCCAATTTATGTATCCACTTTAAACGTCCAATTTATGTATCCACTTTAAACGTCCAATTTATGTATCCACTTTAAATGTCCAATTTATGTATCCACTTTAAACGTCCAATTTATGTATCCACTTAAACGTCCAATTTATGTATCCACCTTAAACGTCCAGTTTAGGTATCCCCTTTAGGTATTCAGTTGAGACATCATTCCGTGCGTGTGGCTATGACGGGAGGCGGAAATATCTCTACCGTGCAAGTGTGGAGCGCGTGAGGAGATCTATGTATGTTGAGGTGCGGCAGCTGAGGTTTGGCCAACCGGAGGTTAGTCCTTCCCAATAGCATTTCCTTTAATTAATATACTGATATCAATATCTAACTCCTTCCCAAGATCATTTCGTTCAATTAAAATATTGGTATAAATTCCTAACTCCTTCCCAATAGCATTTCCTTCAATTAATGTATTGATATCAATATCTAACTCTTCCCCAATAGTATTTCCTTCAATTAATATATTGATATCAATATCTAACTCCTTCTCAATAGCAGTTCCATCAATTAAAATAATATATTCATGCCAATATTTAGCTGTCTCAAAGCTGTCTCTTGAACTGGTAAACGTTGCTTATGAGTGTAGTTTCTACGTAGTATTTTTATCGAAGGTAAACGATTTTGACAAAGTAAAATTAATTAAATGTAACTGGGATGGAAGGATGATTCTTTACTAGAACTTCGCACGGATACAAAATACTCAAGAACAACCTAGTTTCTATGTAGCACTTTGATCGAAATCGAAGTTTTAGAATTTTAACAAAGCAAAATATATTAAATGTGACTGAAACAGAAGGATGAATCTTTCCTACAACTTCGCACGAATGCAACTTACTCCAGAACAATCTTTTGCTCGAAGGATGCAGCCGTCATTGTGTACGGGCAAGCGAGGAAACCAGACATGGTGTAACTCGCGCACACAGCGTGCTCTGAACAGGGTTCTTCTCAGGACGATTTCCCGAGACCGACGTCATGCGACTGCAGATCCGAAAACTTTTGAGTGAGAAGCCCGCAGCTTTACGGGGAAACTTTGGAGGCTCACTTGAATTAGAACTTTCTCTAGCATGGCGTGACGAAATTAATGGCTTATTCTGCCCTCGAAAAACGTGCATTGCTACCACGCAGAGTAGATCTTCGTGAGACCGAAGGAAGAGGCAGCTTGGAAAAAGTTTCTTGTGTAGGAAAATTCCGCCACTGATTGAAAATTGCTCGAAAATATTACAAAATATGATGATTGTATCGCCTTTTTGTACATCTTTATCCGTTTATGTTTCTGAGGGTACACCACTTTCTCAAAACTACAGTGTATTTTTTAAAATTCACAATGACACATCCGTGTGTAAGGAGTATATTATGGTCATATTAAGAACAGAGTGTCTCCTTCTAGGGCCTTTGCCATCGAATTAAAAATGGTTTATTTATTTACTTTATATAATTAAAACCAAAACAAATATTTGAATGAAATGAACGTGATCGCTGCGTTGAGACGGCACACTTTACATGCACTCGGAGATGTTTTTACGCACTACAAATTTGTGAACGGAATATAATTTTCTTATGAAACCTTGTAATATTTTCCACTTTTTTCCTCAAATCCTCAAATTTTGTCAGTCATTCCGCACATTCATAGGCTAATTTGAGATAATGGGGTATTGATGTGAAATAGTACTACATAGTGAAATAATAAACAGTAATTGATCATGGTAAACACACTTAAGTGTGTCAAATCGTCCCATGACACACAAAAGTGTGTCCCAATACTTGGATTAATATTGTACATAGATGATACATTTTCGTGCGTCGGTTTTGTGGTAAATGGAAGCAGAAAAGTTGGTCGGTTTTAAGACAAAATTTTCTACGTATGATGGAAGAAAAGTTCCCTCATGCATATACCTGTGGGAAAGATTACAACGAAAATCAATTAAGGGACTGACGACATTAGAGATTCCATAAAACTTCCGAAAATTGAGCTGCTATTTCTCGTGGGAAAGAACCTCAGTAAATAAATGATATGAGAATTCATTTATTTTTCTTACTCAGTGATGTGCATTGGCAACTGGCAGCCAGGATGTCTTCCACAGGATGTATGTAGAGATAGACGCTTGAGAGGGGACAGCGTTTGTATTGTTGCAGGGAAAAGCGCCCGCTCCTGAGAGCTTTCTTATCTCTCACGCACCTCGCAATGACGGCATGTTGTTGTGACCAATCATAAGAATCGCATCGAAAGTAATTCCTGAGAGTAATTTACAGAAATTCTCAAATTAGGGGGTCACCTACTGGCACGTTTTTCCTGTTGTAAAATTGAACAATGCGCCCGTACATTTCCAAAATGTAATTTTATGCTACACTTGCACATAGTGGTATCGAGGATTTATTTACACTCAAATAGGCTAAATCTCTATATGAGTGTATATAAATCCTCGATAGTACTATGTTTATGTGTAATATAAAATAACCTTTTGAAAATAAATATTTGAATGGATACTTACTGCCATTAATGGAGAATTTTAGAACAACTGTAATGTGTAGTATAATAAGAAGTTTTTAAATTGACTTGTCTCTTTTACGCCGCTCAAAGATCTGAATCACACTCTGCCTCCTGATGCTGGGTACTTACCACATTTTAGGACAGCTTGTCTTTAGATTGCAACACCGTTATAAATTGTATGTATTCCTTGTAGAAAGGAAGAACGGTTTTCTTTTTCATCACATCCAATAGATACATATTTAACACAAAAAACGCTCAAACCAACGAGTGATTATGTCAATTTTCAACTTAACTTAGTGTTGGGTTAATTTGAATTTGACTTGTATTAATTTGAACTTGACTTTTATTAATTTGAACTTGACTTGGATTAATTTGAACTTGACTTGGATTAATTTGAATTTGACTTGGATTAATTTGAACTGAAAAAGATGTAGAAGGTCAATGGCATTATTTTGTTTGAATTTCGAACAAACCTGATATAGGGAAGCTAACGATATCTATCTATTTAATTGGAGTGATGGCTATTTGAACATTGTATGAATGAAATTGCATCTCATGACTTTCGTTAAAAAAGGATGAAAGTACAATTATCGTGTACATAACGCCGCTCGTACAAAATGAACTAAAATTTGACGAACAGTTTTTAAGTCATTCAATTTTGTGATAACACATAAAAATGTATGTAAATGTAGGGGATATGAGCAGTCCCTTTGCGAAGCCATGAATTTGTTCGTAGCGAAACCAATTAAAAATAAAAATAGACTTAAGCAAAATCCTAGGTGAAATTTTCTGAGCAATAAGTGTTTTAAAAAGTTACTAAACGTGTAATACAAAATTACTAAATTTACAAAGTTACTAAATGTTGAGTGTTTAAAAATTCATTGTGTTTGAAATACATAGTTAGAGAATTTCGGCTTGAAAACACACTTTTGAGGCAACGCTGGGTACAAACTGTTCCCGAGAGAGAACCGTGATCGGGCTTCCAAGAAGTAAGGCAGAGGAAGCTTACCTGCGCGCCTAAGTGCTTCCATAGAAGTTCAAACACGCAGGGCTCCGAGCTGCGTCACTAGAGTTATCGTTATTTACTTTGATTTCCGTACTGCATCATTAAAGTTAATTTTTACTTACTTTAATTTTGTGACTGCATCACTATAGATAGTTTTTGAGCATTAATTAGAGCATTAGAGCATTTTGCTCTGAGCATTAATTGGAGTTAATTTCAATAATTTCAATTCACTCGCTGTAACACTGAAGTTAATTTTAGACGCCATAATTTCTGCACTGCGTCACTAGAGATAATTGTACTAACTTTAATAATTTTACTAACTTTAATGTTCTCAATGCGTCACTATAAAGTTAATTTTACTGACTCTACCCTCCATATAGTGTCACTAGAGTTAACTTTACCAACTATAATTTTTAATTTTTACTCACTTGACATTATGCTAATTTCATATATTACACTTGTGAGCAATTTCATAAATTACACTTCAATGAAATTAGCATTAATTGCTAATTTCACTCTATGCTAATTTCACAAATTAATGTGCTAAATGAAATCGCGGTGGGACCACTCCTAGGGAAAAAAAGGGTTCAAAACTTCTGCAACAGCATGACAATTGCCATGGTTCCACTAACTAAACTTAATTCTTAGAACGGACGCAGAAATAAACTTCCAATCTAATTATTGCAACACCTGGAATGGCCAATGAGCCTTTTCAGACACATGTCACAATGCTGATTTCCTCTCCCACGGCTAGGAAGGGCAGAACCAGAGGCACAAGCTCTACAAACAATACTCAGTTTCTATAATATAATGTATGCCATTTCCGGCGAGTGCAACTCTTAGGCTTTCCCCGGAGTCCGTTAGCGAGTTGAGGCCGTCGCGACAACGTATAAAGCCGTGAATTCTCGGTCAGTAAACAGTCAGTGACTTGTGCTCTCAGAGAGAGATCATTGGAAACGCTACAAGATCCTAGATAAGAAATAACAAACCAAAAAGCACAGGTTGCGGAGAAAACGGACAAGCGAATAGAAAACAAGTTACGAGTACGCAGAAAACGTGAAGCCGAGTAAAAAAGATAGAAATCAGCGTTGTCCTACAAACCGGGCTCCCGAGTACGTACGGAGAGAAATTAAGCTAGTCTAAAGGTAGGAGTGATGGCGGTAACAACCGCATTGTGTGTGGATTTCACTAAAACTGATAGATTTTGATTTAGAATTAGATACTGAGTGTTTGGATTTTTCGTAGATTGTTTGGCAAAGAACTGGCGTGAAGGAGGACTAACTTATTTCTGTTCTTAAGATTGAATGTAGCTTCATACAAATCAGAGCCCAACTATGCACTGAAAATCAATTGCGCTTAAAATTGTCATGAACTATCATTAAATTCTTATTTACCTGTTGCTTAGTAGTTGCTGTTTTTACCCAGGAAATGCTAAGTTGATAGCATCTCAACTTAGAAAGTCACATTTACATGAACAAATACGTTCTTATTTGCCTTTTTTATTGCACGAAGACGCTTATGTGGTACTGCAGCAATAATGATGCAGAAATGACAAATCTGCTGATTAAAGCCTGAGGTTATCCAGTTTTTCTTCCTTCCTCGAAAGTAGAACTTCCAACTTTTCTGCTATTGCGATGAATCCGCAAAACGGTAGAACTGAACTTGACAACTTAGGAATGTACGAAAGTTGGGGGCAATCCATTTTGGAAACGGAGTATTTTCTGAACCCAAGTTGTCAATTTTTCAAGTGGACTTACAATGTTACTATCTGGCATTTGCGAGAAATAGATGATTCGGCTTTTTCTTGACATTGCGTAGTTCCATGACCTTGAGTTGCGTTCAAGGTGTTGCAGAGGCGCCTCACATACGATCCTCTCAATGATCGGCCCTTGTTGGCTAAGTCGTGCCACGTATTGTATTCAAAATTATCATACGCAGGACAGCATCAAACCAGTGCATTTTTCCTATGAGTGTAGACGCTAAAATTCTTGAGCGCGATATTTTAGAAAACTAAATATATGGTTTTCGAATTAAGAATGACCCTTTTTACGGATATCAACGACGCTCGGTAATTTTATTCATTGATTGCTTACTGCTGAATTTCAATGTTATGCATATGATCTCTCCGTTTTACGTATTTTTAAGACTTTTATGTGAAAAAAGATAAACTTATAGATTCAATACATATTCTGTGAGGTTTACATAAGGACAACAAATAGGCCTAGGATTAAAATTTTACCATTCCTGGAACCTAGTGGTAGCTTTAAATTTTATGGAGTTACATTCACTGATTTTCCTTTCGAATGGCACATACATTTTGCAAGCTTGCGTTGAGGAGGAATTTGTTAAATATATACGTAGTATCCAGTTACAACGTTCTCAATCTATGCCTTTTGTTGATCTCTACGGCAATTTTTCAGCAACTGATATTTTTCGATCGTACTATGTTAGAGGATTTCATTGAAATTATCAACACAATGAAACCTTGAACTTCATCTTCTAGATCCATAAATAACCCAGAAAAACCTTAACCACATAAGAAAAGCTAGTGCGATGATTGGAATTCAAATCTTATTAGGATTGCGCTACTGCCAACATCGTTACAAGAGTGGAATGTTAGTACAAAATAACGAAATATTTACGAAAATACGGGAAACGTTCAGCATCGAGGTTTACCTTGCCTTTGACATTTCCGCGGGTACCTCAGGAAGATATCGGAAGACATTCAAACCAGTTGCGGAATTTGAGGCTCAAAACTGTCGTTTTTTCTCTTTCAGGACGAAGAGATGAAGGTCATTCTTTGTTTTGTGCTTGTTGCTGTGGCATCTTGTGCTGCCAGCCCCATGTTCGGAGCAAGTAAGTTTACTCATTTGTATACGTCTTGTGTTCTTCATACTTCGTTAGTTGAACAACTCGTTAAATGTAGTTTGCACATATTTGCCTTTGCCGTATCCATACGTTGCAGGAAATCAGTTTTTGCTGTTATTTTTGAATTCCTTATAGGTAATATTGTTACTTTTTGAACAAATTCATATCTTTGAGTAGATAGTAAGCTTTGATGTATGGGGAATGGGGTTGATATGAATTGTGGGATACCATTTTTGACAATTAAAACTCTATGGTATGAATGGTTCTCTGCTTTTGTTCATGTAAGGAAGTCGAATCTCTCATTTGATTGCTGTGAACCCCAATTAGGAAATACTTTTTCTCCTTGGTGAGGGTTCGGCTTATTGATGGTAATATTGATTGATTAGGATTGGTAGTGTTTATAAATGGTGATGAATGCTGTAGCAACTTGAATACTTAGATATCATCGAGAAACTTGCATGAAAAATATTCACTCATTTATAATATAAAATGCTAATTTAAGTATAAATAAACTGATAGAATAATTCAGCTCACGCGCGTTTTTTGAAGATACGATGCTTTTTCAACCGACTTTACCGAATTGTTTTTCAGTTTCACTTACGTAATTATTTTTTGCTTCACTAGGCGGCATGATGAAGCGCAGGTTTCCGGGAGCTCCCGACATGACGGTGCGAACATACCGGGAGATCACCAACAACAATGCCGGTCGTACCGGAAACATTCCCGGTGCCGCCACCGGTACTGCAACTCCCAACGCTGCTCCCGCTGTCGCTCGCTTCGGACCGAACACACAGTGAGTTTCGATTTAATTTTTTTTTCGAAGTTGTTTCCGCTGTAAAAATTATGCATCACAAGCTGTTTCCAACTCATGTTTTTATAATTGGAATCTAATTGCGTTGGTGGATATAGCAATCGATTAACTTGTCTTGAAATCCGATGGTGTCATGTAGCCAGGGATTGACTACACTTGAAATTCAATAGTGCTTTTTCCTGGAAACCTTATTTTTCTTTGATTAATTTATGATTTTCTAGTGTGGAAATAATTATCTACTAAAGGTTTGCAGCAAGTCCCGAAACCCTGGCTGGAAAACAGGGTGCACTTTTAGCAATCCTGTGCCGTGTTAACTAAGATACATGTGTCGTGTTATCTAAGATACATGTAATCTAGTTAAAAAAGTTAAAACTAAGCAGTTAAAAACTGCTACACGTATTATTTCATTTGCTTGTTTAATCAATGACTGCTCTAAATTAATGGCCACCTAGTAAACAGAGCTGAACTCAAGGTTGACCGTTGGAAAAAGTGTTTTATGCTACATTAATATTGATTACTCTCGTAACTCTATTTTCCTTCCCATTTTGTACATTTTACGTCTTGTATTCACATAATTGAAATAATTGATTTCATATTTTTACGATTGATGACGTTTGGCGCCCATGAGTTATTCCAACGCTGAGTTACATAGACTGTTCTTCATTTCTTAGGGCTACGTCAGATTCCAAAGCTTAGTCAATTATTCTGTTTTTTATTCTTCGTGAATACGTCAGATTCCAACGCTTAGTTCATGATTCTGTTTTTTATTCCTCAGGAATACGCCAGATTCCAACGCTTAGTTAATGATTCTGTTTTTTATATCTCAGGGGTACGTCAGATTCTAACGCTTAGTTAATGATTCTGTTTTTTATTTCTCAGGGGTGGGTCAGACCAGAGCTGGATGTTCTCCAATTCTGGACCAACTCAACTTGCAGTTCAGCCTTCACTCCAGTACACCAACCGACCTGCGCTCCGACCTTCTCCCACTCGTGTTCCAACTCTGCGACTAGACAACATTCCCACCTACCAAGAAAATTCCGTAGACAACTTCCAGGCTTACGATGACTACCCCACAAGCTTTTACCCTCGAGAGTCCTACGCACACCTCGACTTTCCAGAACCTTATTCGTTCGATGATTTCTTTGGAGCTGGGAGATACGAAGCTTACCGCAAGCCTATCTCCATGCCCAAGCGTCATTATTACTAAAATGATATTGTGTCATCATTGACGCTTAGTTCAATATTCCTTGATGATTTTTCCTCCATTGTGACTAATTTTTTACGTGGACTTTTAGTGTAAGGTAGTCATAAAAGAGGCATTTTTTGTGTTGGTTGCTTTATAGCAAAATGGCTGAGATTCTTTCCAATCGTCTGATGTTGATTTTAAATCTCATGGTGTTTACTAAGCAAATAAGTGGAACGAATTTGTGAATTGGCTTTCAGAGTATCCTGAGCTTAGATTTCGATGCTGCTAGTATTATAATAATGTATAATATTTAAGACTACTCCTTCCCCGTGATGACAACACAATGTCGGAAGAAAGTAAGTAATCGCATAAAGCTGAAAAAATCAATGCAATAAAGCTGGCATTATTCATCGTCTTGAATTTTAATTTCAACAATTGCTTAATGGGACGAAAAATGAATAAAACACTGGCGTAGAAAATATGGAGAGTAAGAGCCTCTCCGTATTTGGGGCATTTGGATTACGGTACGTCCCTGCGGACTCGCTCTAGCCAAAAAAACACGAGTTTCAACAGTACGTAATTCAACATACATCGTGAATGATCTCCCTGATATCCTTATTGGTTTTTATAACACTGAGGGTGGCTCACAAGCTGCCTGAGACTATCTAGTAGATAGGCTACCTGAGATTATCTTTAGTAGTTGTGTGGGTTATCTACCCAGTAGTTCAATGGACCGAGACTATCGTATAGTTGTTAAGTAAGCTTTTCTACCTAGTAGTTTAATGGACCGAGACTATCTTATATGGAGTAGTTGTTGTGTAAGCTTATCTACTTAGTAGTCCAATGGACTAAGCCTGTTTTTTAATTGTGTTAAGAATTGCGTGGTATCACTATTTATAATCAGGGTTGTACGGCATTAATAGCTCGCTAATTCTATACTTTTTAATGATTGTTTTGAAAAATCTATACCATTGAGTGTGTTATTTTTGGCACGAAGAAGGTTCGATTAATTGATACTAATAAAAGGTGCAACTATATGAATGTTGAAATTATTTCGTATAATTTACCTGACCAAATTTGTGGTGTAAAATTATACTATAACCCGTTTTCGTAAGATGAAAAAAGGAATTTCTCCCATGTATATCTGATAGTTTTGCGTTGAACTCGATTAGCCATAGGAAGTGAAGATTATTTATTTTTCAAATAAACTTTACAAAAACTTGTTTTGCCTTTTTTTAATTTTTCATTGATTTTTGAGAGGTTTTAAGTTCGGTTTAACTCAAAGAAGTACAAATATTTGTAAGTTTCCAATTATTCTAAATTGGGGTAAAACATTCAAAATTAACTGACCTGAACTAATTAAAGTTACATCCCCTGGGCTGATTAAAATTAGTTGACATGAGCTGAATAAAATTAGCTGACCTGAACTAATTAAAGTTACTTGAACTGAGCTAATTAAAATTTGTTGACCAGAGCTGATTAAAATTAGCTGACAGAACTAATTAAAGTTACATGACCTGAGATAATTAAAATTAGTTGATATGAGTTCATTAAAATTAGTTGTCCGGAATTAATTAAAATTAGTTGTTCTGAGCAGATTAGCTACCTGGGATTAGTAAGCCTCAATTAATAAAAATCGCTTGACCTGAAGGCGATGAATTTTTATTAAATTTAAAAGTTACTTTTTAGCCGCACATTTATACGATACTGGATGTAGTTCAAAGCATTGAATTGAGGTTGGAATTTTATTTTTGGAAGGATTGTAGAACGCCTGAAATGACTTTTTTTTCGGAGACGAGGATGCCTAGAAGTTATCTCGTTATCCATTTTAGAAAATAAATACAAAACCATGCAATTTCTCTGAATAAATATGTTCACAAAAAAAGTTTCATCTGTACCTGGATATTGGCCTTAAATAAAATGCGCATTTTTTAACGACGTCTTAAATTCTAGGAGAACACTGTAATTGAAGCGCAAAGGATATTCCGATGATTGCAAGCATAATGCTTTCTATCCATGAGTTCATCTGGAGCTGGAGGGAATATTGCGGTCAACACTAATGAAGGAAGAAATTGTTGTACCGCTGGAAAGTCTGATGAAGAGCTGCACCGACACGTTCTAAACGCAAAAATTTTGGATTTACGTGAAATATTTTCAAATCTATCGTAAATTTTCAGATTTGCTCAAACGATAGTAATATTCATTTATGTATCAGATGAATGAAATTATTATTTCAAAAATGGAAAAACACGGACATGAAGCTTTTCTAAAAAATGATAGATATAGAATAAATGAAGATTTGAGGTTTCAGATTTGCCATGAATGAAGGTAAAGATGACGTCTAAATCAAAACATGAAATACATCACTATTTTTAAACATTACACATTCATTCTGACGGTGTTTTGCCTAACGGGAGCAGCAAAATATCAGTTTGCTCTGTCAGCCCCATTTTTGCCTTATTCACTCGCAATTAATTTGTAATGTGGGTATTCATATTATTTCTGTTAGTGAATATTAAAAGGCAATTATAACACCAAAACAGAGATACATAGTACTGAGCTGATTTTAAACACGAAAACACGTACTTAAAAGTGCCCCCACCCTAGTTTAAAAGATCATTTATTTTGAACAGTTTGTATTTACGGTAAAGGCAAACTACAAGCCATATACTTTATAATAAATTCTTTCGTTTTCTCTCAAGCATCCAAATATCATTACGAATAATTTTTTTTATGGATTTGCTTATCTCAAGCATCCAAATATCATAAAAAATCCAAAATTTTTTTATAGAGTCTCCTATCTCCTTTTTGCAGATATTTGTGAAGGAAAATTCCAAAGACTTATCATCACCAGTCGCGATCACATCACGCCTATCGAATTTCAAACTTATTCGACACGGTTGACTAACGAGGCAAAGTTCGGAGTTTCCATTCTCGTAACAGGAAAATGATCCACTGGCTTCACTTCCCAGAAACAGGTGGCGGCACACGTGCTCTTGTGTAACTCTTTCCGTTACTCGAAACATTGGTCACAAATTTACAGTAGTACGCCACGTCTTCTCGACGACGGCAAGTTGTAAAAAACAGGATGATTCTCCCAGGTGGGATTTTTATTTAAAAAAAGATTCCATTAATCGAAACATCGGCCAAAAATTTACAGTAATACGCCACATCTTCTAGGCGACGGAAAGTTGTAAAAAACGGCATGATTCTTCCAGATGGGAATCTTAAAGTATGTGTGTTTCTTTTTTTCACGAGGTTCCAACCCTGACCTCGTCAAGCGGAATAATGATCGTAGGTCGAGTTGGGTGAGTCTCGTATACGAGTTTTTGATTCTACAGCAACGAGTTTTACGATCCCAACTGAAGATTCTTAAGAAGATATATTGAACTCACTACTTCACGTTCTAAAAATTTTCAATAAATATTATGCAATTTTTGAGTTATTATTAAAATTGTTTTGAAATTTCAACGTTCTCGAAAATAGTATCGATGTTGAACTCCTAAATGGATAAATTATTGCTGTGACGTGTTGGGAAAATTTCCTCTTACCAATAGTGCATTATTGTCTCCATTGAAGGTAAATGGGCTGCTATTTGGTGAGCGCAAAATGACTTCGTTAACGCTCAAAAATACGGCAAAATTAAAAAATTGCGGAGAATTATGCTCGATTGAACACTGAAAAATTGAGGACTACAAAATCTCCACCAAATCTTTATCTGTGTTGAATTGGGATTGTTACCAACAGTTCAATAAAAAAATGACGATAAAGATCAGAATTTTACTTCTGTGAAGCAACTTCGATGTTCATTTCCATGCTGCCGAAAATAGATTTACGTAACAAGCCGATGTGAGCTAAAGCGAATCCGTTCATCGATCACCTACGAACGAAAACAGTTGATACGAAAACCAGAATTTCGTGTCAGTAGTTTAGAATACGCTTAAATTTTATTTGAGTGTTTTGATTGGTAACTCCTATTATTAGTTGATAACTCTTCGAACTTATGAAAAAATATGTACCGCTCAACCCCCTTTATTTTAAAACAGAAGTTTTATTAAAAAGACAAGTTCTGATCACTTGTATGACAATCCTCGATCGTATAAGCCATAACCCACATCGAACAAAAAATAAACGGCTGAGAAAGTTCAGGCAATGGGTGTACCCTACGGACTTTCTCTTTTCTTAAGTTTCTTACTCTGGTGTTTAGGGAACGTCAGGCAGCTTCTTTTAGTTCTCCAAGCTTTTCAGAATACGTGCTTTGAGCGTACATAAGTGTAAATGTGTTCATTAAAAATCACTTGGTATTTTAGACTTAATTTTTTCACCATATTTAGCATTACGATATTAGGTATAATAACATGTAGATTTTCTTAAAAAATCTCAAGTGTTTAGGCTTATAAAATCAAACTCTACTAATTTTGGGTAATGAGTGCCCAAGCGAATTATATTAGGAAAAAGTTATCGGTCCTTCGTGTAAAATTGAATTTTATCTGACTTTTTCTTAATTTGGAAAATAATTCTTCCTTCGATGAGCAGCTTCCAGCATGTTGACTTGAATGAGTCACTTCGTATTCTATGCTGGAATTTAATTTAATAAAACCGAACATTGAATGGCCTTGGCAATAGGATGAAATTAGGAATTCGTAAATGATTTATTTTACATTTAGGTCGAAAGTGTAAAAATAAAACTGAAATATGTCAAGCTCAAATTAGCTCACAAATAACGTTAGCCTCAAAACTTACTTTTTGAACGCCCGCTTGACCAAAAAACTGGAGCCCTTTCGCTTGAAAGCAAACCTGAATAACGTTTACGTGTAAAAAAATCACAGAAGGTAATTGACATTAATATTAAAGAAAGTTGACCGGTTCCGGTAGGGAGATTTTCCGTACAAAAAATGCTTCGTGAAGTGAATTATTAATTTCAGCGTATGTTTTTCCGAGACAACGTTCGATTTTTGCTTAAATGTGATCGAACAGAAAGTGTCGACGGACAAAAAAGAAGAGGCGACTAAACTTTGAAGCTAAAAAGAAGTCTCGCGTTATCATTTTGCATCCGCGGGGTAGACCATTCTACAGGGTGGCGCATAGGTAACGCACCCTTAATTCCAATGCATCGTTGCGAGCCAAAACGAGGGAATTTACGATCAGTTACGGCCTCACTGTTTAATTGTAGCCTCATCTCCAAGACTGATGAGGCGGTGGTGATGCAGGGATGCCACCGCGTGTAGATGTGATACGGAGGAGGAGGAGAAAAGGGGGCGCCACCCTGTATATAATCTATATTTCTATACTATATATAATAAGAGCCGCGTCCGTCTGTCTGTCCGAAGCCAGCCTGCAGTGTGTGATGAGCGTATCTGTGATACAAGCTTCATCAACTCCACAATTTCCAGTGTGTTAATGCATCAGATTCGAGTAGGAATGAATATCACGTGAATTCTTAGGAACTAGGAACGTGTGTCATGTGATTTGTCGAATTGTACATTTTTAAAGGGCCGTGTGCACTCGACCTCATCAACTCTCGAAAGTTTGATTTTTTATTTCTTTCGGCCTTTCTTTTATTTCGCCTTCTTTTTTATCTCAAATAAAGGGGGTGGACTATTTCATTCTTGAATGAGGTCTTATATTGAGCCAACCTCACACACCAGCACACCTTAACAAATCTGAACAGATGAGGTACCACTCAGTGCGACAACTTATCACTACAAATAATGCAAAGAGAACTTATGATGGCTAATAATGTAAATATTTCGCGCCCAACAAAACTTACTTCGTCCGAGGATTGAGTAGGTCTAATCCTTATATCTTAGAATTCTAAATTAGCACGCAGAACTTATGATGCTCAATAATATAAATATTTTCACGTGCAACAAAATCCAAAGATTAATGACGTTTAATCTTCTTATCTTAGAGTTTTAACTAATGTAAACAGAACTTATGATGCTCAATAATATAAATATTTTTACGTACAACCAAATACAAAGATTAATGACGTTTAATCTTCTTATCTTAGGGTTTTAACTAATGCAAACAGAACTTATGATGCCTAATAATGTAAATTTTTTCACGTACAACAAAATTTGCTCCGCCCGAAGATTGATGACGTCTAATCCTTTGTTATCTTCAGAAGCTCTTGTGAGGAACGACGTAGGGTTTCGAACTAACTTCTCTTTGTATTACCATAACTGCCTGAAGGCTGCATTAACATAGGAATTTTATGTAGGTGCTTTGCTTGACTTGCTATGAAAGCCAGTGACCCCCTCAACATATTTCAGCTTCAGGAAACCTGATTATAAGAGAAAATGATTTCAAGTGTCTCGAGAATTCGATGTTGGATTTTCCGTATTGAATGTTCGTGTTCGTGAATTTAAATGAATGATGCGCCAGAAAAGGAAAAATTTGGCTATCGACAAAATATATTTCAAAGGTCGAAAGTGTCAAAATGGAACTTGAATAAATCAAGTTTAAATTAATGAGCGTTCAAGTTAGAAAGGAAGAAGAAAAAGAGGAGAGAAAACCCAAAGTTCCTACTTGACATTGTTGAATGCGAGCAAAAGATGTAAATGGTATATTTTTTTGTGGAAACAATGAAAAATTCAACGAGAAAAAACAAACAAAAAAATGCTACAGACTCCTAAAAAGCGGCAATTTATGTAGTTGACTATGAGAATTATGCAAAAATCAACGAAAAAGACCAAGAATAAGAATGATTCGGAGCCTTCAATATTGGCGATCTATTTACCTTATTGTAAGAATTATGCAAAAATCAACGGGGACGACAAAGAAGAATGGAGGGGAGGCTTCAACATTTGCGATTTATGACCGAGAAGATTCATCTTCTTTTTCTGACCGCTGAGGCGCAAAAGACGTCAGCAAAAATCAGGGCACGAAATAAAACGAAAGAAAGAAGAGACGAACTTAAGGACGGCACTGACGAGTAAACGCAAGCTGGTTCTCTTCGTAAGAAATCTGAAAAATTACTTGCAGTATTGCATCAGCGTTTTAAATCACTTCAATGCAAAGGTAAACACATACAAATAACAATCGTGTAAAATCTGAGGAGATGCGTGCAGTATTGGATCAGTGTTTTAAATCACTTCAACACAACGGTAAACTCATACATATAACAATTGTGTAAAATCTGAGGAATTTTGCAGTATTGCATCAGCGTTTTAAATCACTTCAATGCAAAGGTAAACACATACAAATAACAATCGTGTAAAATCTTAGGAGTTTTGCAGTATTGAATCAGCGTTTTAAATCACTTCAATGCAACAGTATACTCATAAATATAGCAATCGTACAAAATCTGAAGAGATGCGTGCAGTATTGGATCAGTGTTTTAAATCACTTCAATACAACAGTATACTCATTTAACATATATAACCAGATGAGGTAACACTCAACGGAATGACTTATAATTCTACGTAATGCATACTTGTAAAAGTACTTTTTTCAAATAATGCTCAAGATTGAAGTTAAGCCTTTTGCATAATCTCAAAAGGAATAAAAAAGCAAGGACAAAAATTCTCAAATTAACCATTATATTTTAATCAAATAAGAGAATTGAAAAACCGAACGTTTCGACCTCTAAGGTCTACAAAATGCAACTGTACAACAAAACTTACGGCATTCAACGATTGACGATGTCGACTAGTCTCAGAAACTGGCAAGCAAACGCAAGCAGGAAAATCGCCAGGATAATTTTAAAGCAAAATCTGAAAACCGGCTTGCAGAATTGTACGACTTTTTTGTATCGCTTCTTTTATTATTTTTACGCATTGATGAAACTACGCGAAAGTGTATTGATTTTCATTTATAAGAAAGTTTAATTATCGATAATTTCCTTCATAAATTTATAATACGTTAGCTAATGAAAAGATTATTTTTAATTTTAATTGTCTTCAATTGTCTTACGATTTTAAAGAAAGTGAGAAACTCAAAAGAAAGAAAGTTAAATGCAACTTGACCTGTAAAACTATTCAAACGATTAGTTTGTTATTAGTTTGTTTATTTGTTTTTTCGGATCAAGGCACATTTAAATTTAATGTGGAGAGTCGATGCGCTGTGAGGGTGTGAAATTTCAGCAGGCCTCGGTATCGTTAATTGTATCGTTAATTTAAAACTGAATTTCACTCATAGGAGAAAAATATAAAAAACAACATTTAGCTATGTAAACAGCTTGCTTAGTTATTTGTTACTAGAACATTTAAAGTTGCAGACAGAATTTTATTCAGTAATAAAAACACCTTCCCTCAAAACCAAGGTATGGGAGTTGGATTCTACATAACTTTTAAAATTCTCAATATTTCTGAAAGTATTTTATGTTACTGAGGAATGCTCGACGTCTTTTTCACGTTATTTATTTAAGAAAATTTCGCGCGTTTCTTACAAGAGACTTTGTGATAAATTCTTTAATTTTGCATTGAGTAAAATTAATTATGATTTTGAATTTGAAAGTTCTTTTGGATTTATTCTAGCCAAAAAGAGATGCTATCATTTTCCTAATTTTATATGATTATTTTGAAATGAATACACAACGTTTGTCTGATTCGGTTTCAATTTAGAAACAACTTATTTTACAAAACAATATAAAACTTTGACATTCTGTTCGCAGAGCTCGAAAGAACTAATTACCATTCGAAAAATTATAAAAAATTTAAAGAATGATTGCCTTAGTTTTTATCTCCTCCGGAAGATGATTTGCCCTAAACAAGAAAAGTGGTTCCGTGTATCAATGGATAGCTGCAATTAAAACTAAAGAGTTCCTAATTACAGAAGTTTCTTTTTATTTCTCTTTTGTGGAACACGCGTAAGAAATTTCTTGCTTCGACTTCTGGCTTCGATGATGCTCAGTCGCCCAAATTTATTCCCAGTCAAGCCTATTTTAGCGCTCATATTCATCTTCCTCGATTCATTTGAGCGTTCGGGTGAATTCTTTCAATTTCCCGCTGAGGGTTGTTAGGTTTTTCGTTGCACAAGTTATTATTTACACCTACTTTCGGTGACACAGTGTTGAAGCTTCATTTGGACATGTGCATGCGTATTTCTAATTTAGTGATGAAGGTTGTTAAGCTTTTAGTTACCATTGTTATATTTACGCGTGCCTTTTAAAGATAGTGATAGAGCATCGCTAAATTCTAGTGCATAAAGATATAGCGCAATACTATCTTTGAATCAATCTCTCTCAATTCATTCGAACATTGAGATGAATGTTTCCAATTTTCTGCTGAGGGTCGTCATATTTTTCTTTCCTCTGTTAAAAAAACAGTCCATTTAAAATCCATTAGGGTACAACCAATAAAAATAAAGTTCATTCCAATTCATTAGGGTTAAACCCAAAAGAATACAGTCCATTACAATCCATTAGAGTACAACACAAAAGGTACAGTGCATTACAATCCATTAGGGGACAACACAAAAGATACAGTCCATTCCAATCCCTTAGAGTAAAACCCAAAAGGATACAGCGCATCACTATCCCTGCCCTCACAGGATGAGGCTAAAGAGGCTGTAAGGAGCGGCATTTCCTAACAAAATTAAGTGGTGCTCACGCCTCGAGCTGTGAGAGAGAGAGAGCCTTTGCTGAGAAATATAAATTACAATGAATGAAGTACAGGCGGAGACGTTTTCGTGGAAATTCACACAATGAAAAAGCACGTCCCGATTTTCTTAGAAATTAGACATTATGAACTTGTGTCAAGGGTACAACGCGCTCTGCAGTGCCGAGTTTTGGCATGAGAAAACGATATTTATTTATATGTATGTCTTTAGTTCAGAATACAGCAAGGCAAGGATATTTGCTTATTTGAATGTGTATAGTTGTATGGCATACAGTGTTTGCATAAGTACAGTTTATAGTATTATAGTATGATTTGATAGTATATAGTATTTGTAAATGTATAGTTCAAAATACAGCAAGAATGAGGATCTCAGTTTGAAACCGTGATTTTGAATTTAAATAGTTCTAAAATTTCATTCATGCTTTAAAGTTAGTGTGATCAAGTTACAGGACGAAAGCATTTAGTTTCATTTTGAAGCATCCTCAATAAAGAACGCATGACTACGACCGCATGTTTTTTAAAGTAAACTATTCAGAGTTTTTTTTAACGTTTTATATTAAAGCTACAAGCTTACAGATAATGTAGGGATGACATTTATAACATTCATCACCGAAAAAACATACAACCACTTTCTCAGTCGCCTAACAATTTTATCGACTTGAACCCGGTGTTTGACGTGTGGTGTTACAACTTGTCGACTTGAACCCGGTGTTTGACGTGTGGTGTAACAACTTGTTGACCTGAACCCGGTGTTTGACGTGTGGTGTTACAACTTGTTGACCTGAACCCGGTGTTTGACGTGTGGTGTTACAACTTGTTGACCTGAACCCGGTGTTTGACGTGTGGTGTTACAACTTGTTGACTTGAACCCGGTGTTTGACGTGTGGTGTCACAACTTGTTGACTTGAACCCGGTGTTTGACGTGTGGTGTCACAACTTGTTGACTTGAACCCGGTGTTTGACGTGTGGTGTTACAACTTGTTGACCTGAACCCGGTGTTTGACGTGTGGTGTTACAACTTGTTGACTTGAACCCGGTGTTTGACGTGTGGTGTTACAACTTGTTGACTTGAACTCGGTGTTTGACGTGTGGTGTCACAACTTGTTGACTTGAACCCGGTGTTTGACGTGTGGTGTCACAACTTGTTGACTTGAACCCGGTGTTTGACGTGTGGTGTTACAACTTGTTGACTTGAACTCGGTGTTTGACGTGCAGTGTTCTAACTTGTAGAACTTTGAAGTATCAAAATTGTTTTACGCATTGGGCATAGCTTTGTTATTCATTAATTTTATGCACTGCAAGAGTTGATATGAGCAAGGCTTACGAAGTTCAAATAATTAGGGCCGGTCTGTGCATAGCCAACTATCAACTTTTCAATATAAGTTATGTTATTACAATTCTTTAGAATGTTTTAGAAGCATTCGATCATTATTAGCATACATGATAAGCTAAACAACTTAAAAACGAATGCTTAAGCGTTTTTTTTGACTAATAGAAAAACATGATTTCAGCGAGTCGCTCAATACCTCGCTCAGAATGTAGCAACATTACCATCCTCACAAAACATATAGCAGCATTACCATCCTCACAAAACATGTAGCAGCATTACCATCCTCACAAAACTTGTAGCAACATTACCATCCTCACAAAACATATAGCAGCATTACCATCCTCACAAAACATGTAGCAACATTACCATACTCACAAAACATATAGCAGCATTACCATACTCACAAAACATGTAGCAAAATTACCATCCTCATAAAACATGTAGAAACATTACCATACTCACAAAACATATAGCAGCATTACCATCCTCACAAAACATGTAGCAGCATTACAATACTCACAAAACATGTAGCAACATTACCATCCTCACAAAACATGTAGCAACATTACCATCCTCACAAAACATGTAGCAACATTACCATCCTCACAAATCATGTAGCAACATTACCATCCTCACAAAACATGTAGCAACATTACCATCCTCACAAAACATGTAGCAACATTACCATCCTCACAAAACATGTAGCAGCATTACCATCCTCACAAAACATGTAGCAACATTACCATCCTCACAAATCATGTAGCAACATTACCATCCTCACAAAACATGTAGCAACATTACCATCCTCACAAAACATGTAGCAGCATTACCATCCTCACAAATCATGTAGCAACATTACCATCCTCACAAATCATGTAGCAACATTACCATCCTCACAAAACATGTAGCAACATTACCATCCTCACAAAACATGTAGCAGCATTACCATCCTCAAAAAACATGTAGCAACATTGCCATCCTCACAAAACATGTAGCAACATTACCATCCTCACAAAACATGTAGCAACATTACCATCCTCACAAAACATGTAGCAACATTACCATCCTCACAAATCATGTAGCAACATTACCATCCTCACAAATCATGTAGCAACATTACCATCCTCACAAATCATGTAGCAACATTACCATCCTCACAAAACATGTAGCAACATTACCATCCTCACAAAACATGTAGCAGCATTACCATCCTCACAAATCATGTAGCAACATTACCATCCTCACAAAACATGTAGCAACATTACCATCCTCACAAAACATGTAGCAGCATTACCATCCTCACAAAACATGTAGCAACATTGCCATCCTCACAAAACATATAGCTGCATTACCATCCTCACAAAACATGTAGCAACATTACCATCCTCACAAAACATGTAGCAACATTACCATCCTCACAAATCATGTAGAAACATTACCATCCTCACAAAACATGTAGCAACATTACATCCTCACAAAATATGTAGCAACATTACCATCCTCACAAAACATGTAGCAACATTACCATCCTCACAAAACATGTAGCAACATTACCATCCTCACAAATCATGTAGCAACATTACCATCCTCACAAAACATGTAGCAACATTACCATCCTCACAAAACATGTAGCAACATTACCATCCTCACAAAACATGTAGCAACATTACCATCCTCACAAATCATGTAGCAACATTACCATCCTCACAAAACATGTAGCAACATTACCATCCTCACAAATCATGTAGCAACATTACCATCCTCACAAATCATGTAGCAACATTACCATCCTCACAAAACATGTAACAACATTACCATCCTCACAAAACATGTAGCAACATTACCATCCTCACGAATCATGTAGCAACGTTACCATCCTCACAAATCATGTAGCAACATTACCATCCTCACAAAACATGTAGCAACATTACCATCCTCACAAATCATGTAGCAACATTACCATCCCCACAAAACATGTAACAACATTACCATCCTCACAAAACATGTAGCAACATTACCATCCTCACGAATCATGTAGCAACGTTACCATCCTCACAAATCATGTAGCAACATTACCATCCTCACAAATCATGTAGCAACATTACCATCCTCACAAAACATGTAACAACATTACCATCCTCACAAAACATGTAGCAACATTACCATCCTCACGAATCATGTAGCAACGTTACCATCCTCACAAAACATGTAACAACATTACCATCCTCACAAAACATGTAGCAACATTACCATCCTCACAAATCATGTAGCAACATTACCATCCTCACAAAACATGTAACAACATTACCATCCTCACAAAACATGTAGCAACATTACCATCCTCACGAATCATGTAGCAACGTTACCATCCTCACAAATCATGTAGCAACATTACCATCCTCACAAAACATGTAGCAACGTTACCATCCTCACAAATCGTGTAGCAGCATTACCATCCCCACAAAACATGTAGCAGCATTACCATCCTCACAAAACATGTAGCAACATTACCATCCTCACAAAACATGTAGCAACATTACCATCCTCACAAATCATGTAGCAACATTACCATCCTCACAAAACATGTAACAACATTACCATCCTCACAAAACATGTAGCAGCATTACCATCCTCACAAAACATGTAGCAACGTTACCATCCTCACAAATCATGTAGCAACATTACCATCCCCACAAAACATGTAGCAGCATTACCATCCTCACAAAACATGTAGCACAAAACGCCCAAGCTATTGAAACGGCTTACATTTGCCTCAAATGATTTTGAATGTGCTCAGTAGTCTAGGCTCCCACGCAGAAGAAAATATTTTATTTTTTGAGAATTTTATTCCTGGTTGAAGTATTAATATTTTACTGCTACGACCCGTTATATAACAATTCTGGTAATAATAATAATTCTAGGCCTAGTTGAAGCATCGATATTTTAGTGCTTATGTCCGTAATAATTTTAGTGCATGAAATCAATCATGTATCGATATTTATTGTTTCGTTCAAGAACTGTTCGTTAAAAATAACGGATCGTTTTCCTTCTAGAACTAGTCGTTAAAACTAACGAATCACATTCCTTGAAGAACTGTTCGTTAATAGTAACGAATCGCTTTCCTTCAAAAATTATTCGTTAAAAATAACAACTCGCGTTCCTCGAAGAACTATTCGTTAAAACTATCTAAACGTATTGACGTTTAAAATTTGTAATGGGAGCAGAAAGCTGCGTTTACCCAGCCTGGCAAAGTCATTTCCACGTTGTGTAACGCCTTTATTCAAAAAAGGAAACTAGAGCCACTGACGACAGCAGCACAACGTTCAAGGTCTCCACCGCAGCGCAGAGAAAGTTTTCGGGCGAATCTTTGTGCGCTTGATGGTGCGCTTATTCAGTCTCGGAAAACCGTTTTCTCAGAAGAAATGAATAGTATGGGCTTCCCAGACTTCACTATTTGGAAACAGAAATGAAACACCAAGGTTGTGGGCTCGACCGAAAACTTTTGAGTTGTTTTGTAATTTCTACGAATGCGAAGATCTTCGTGCGCGAGTGTCCTTCGTTCATACATTTAAACAAACGAAGAAAAAACGTTATTAATGTTAAAAATAAAAGCAAAAATACATTAATAATAACACGTATGTAAGCATGGATAAGCATTAATTCTGCACAGAAATGTTAACTTTTTATTCTGATGCGTAAATAATTCACGACAGGATCTTGGAAAGAATTGAAAAAATATGTACAAACAAATGAAGAAAAAGCGTTGGTAGGCAAATACGGAAAAAATTATTCTCTTATAGAAATGTTAATTTTTTGTTCCTATGTGTGAATTCTTCAGAATAGTATCTTGGAAAAAATTAATAAACATATACACAATACAATACGCATGAGCTGAGCGGTTCGAAGTGCGTCAGACTTTTGTCGTGTACAAGCACGAGAAAGCAACATTTCAGGTATAAATACAAAACATATGCAGAGGTTTTTTCAACAGGAAGTTTTAACACAAGTTTGTAATGTGAGAATGGTTTATTGACGCCTTGTGTGTGTGTCACTGTGGGATATTTAGACCTTGACATGTGCATCCTACACACAGTACCCTCTGTACATATGAAGTTGTACCGGGGTCGATGGTTTTCAATGTACTGTTGGTTTATCAAATATCTATGATATTCTGATATAAATTATGAAATTATGTACCTGATAGGTCAGTTTTCGTAGAGAAACAGGGGTTACAGAATGCATAAATACCAAATCCCAAACAGAAAAATAGAAATAATTAATATATTCGTTTTAGATTAAATTGTTATTAGAATCAACAGTTCAGGAGAGTAATTATTTTAAACAAACCGCCTGTGATTATTCGGTAATTAAATAAAGAACTAATTTTTTCATTTATGTATTGGGGCCACAAATATATATTAAGCCAATTAATCATAGTCTAAATTTTTCGCCTCCTGCATACATGTTTTTCACTGCTCAAGTAATTAAATCGCTTGGGTGGCGAAAAACAAGCATACTCCGGCTAAAAAGTTTGACTGGGTTCTATAAACATTCACTGAGATGTAGATAGACATCCTTTAAACAAAAGTGTAACACTTTTTTACCCATTTTAATACCCGCACAAATTTTTGCACTATGTATTTACCGCCATAACACGAGATGTCCAGAAATGTTTAAATTTTTATAACAAATACTTTGCGATAAAAAATATTCTAAAATCTGAGAAAATAAAACTTGAACATATCAATTGAAAATTGGGAGAATAAATTTAAAGATAATATTTAGTCCGTCAGAAAAATACTCGTCCAGTTAAAAATGATCGGCGTGTAGCTGAAATCCATTCATGACTATAGGTACTGTACGTCTTGTATTGATTTTTCTTTAATAAATTGTAGGTTGGGCAGGGAAGGAAGTACAAGAAAGAGTGACGTGATAGTGCCCCTGTTTAACTTTTTCGCTGCCCTAGTAATTAAATCGCTTAGGCGGCGAAAAACATGCATACTAATGAAAAAGTTAGACTGGGTAAGTCATTCCATGAGTGTTTAAAATATAAATATGCAAATAATAAATAATAGAAATATATGTGTAAAAAATAATTTATAGAACAAATATACATGTAAATAATGAATAATTGAATAAAAATTTGAGTAAGAAATAAACATTAAAAAAAATATAGATTTAAATTGTAAATAATATAATAAATATATACGTAACTCTTAAATAATAAGTAAATATGGGCAACTTCACATATATTTGCACATTGCAGATGGTAATGGAACCATGCAGACGCCAGAGATTAACTGTTGACACGGTTGACACGATTAACGGTTGATTAGTTTTTTAATCCACGTCGCTGGTGTTTTCAGAATTGTGTTAAACGGAATTTGGAGTTTAATTTACAAAATTTTGAGTAATATATTGTGTCTATTTTCTAATTGTACGGTTAAAAAAGGTGCAAGAAAAGTCGATAGTAGTTTTGCTTTGACGTATTTTATAATATAAATATTTTCTCATTTGCTCATCGAATTTTCATCAGTTTAATAACACATTTATATATCCATTTATTTTATTGCTTTATCAACCTCTTTAACTTACGGGTAAATTTTGCGACACCAGAGCACATTAACCTATTAAAGCGTTTTTTTGGGGCTTGTGTCAACATCTGCATACGAAAAATCAGTGACGAAATTGAAAATTTCACAAACTCACCGGCATGAGCATTAAGTGCATTTTGATTTATTCAGCAAATTTGCGTTGGTCAGACTTGAATATTCTTCTGAACTAATGAGGAAAGGCAACAAATGAGCTGCTAAATTAGTAATAAACCAATATTGACAGAATTTTATAATTTTTCAACCATTTTCTTGAGGACCCACCCGGTTCTCGAATCCTTTTCTCGTACCTTCTTCTCATAGACCATTTTCTCGTACCTTCTTTTCATAGACCATTTTCTCGTACCTTCTTCTCATAGAACATTTTCTCTTACCTTCTTTTCATAGACCATTTTCTCGTACCTTATTCCCATAGACCATTTTCTCGTCCCTTCTTCTTCTCATAGACTATTTTCTCGTACCTTCTTCTCATAGACTATTTTCTCGTCCCTTCTTCTTCTCATAGACTATTTTCTCGTACCTTCTTCCCATAGACCATTTTCTCGTCCCTTCTTCTCATAGACTATTTTCTCGTACCTTCTTCTCATAGACTATTTTCTCGTACCTTCTTCTTATAGACCATTTTCTCGTCCCTTCTCCTCATAGACTATTTTCTCGTACCTTCTTCTCATAGACCATTTTCCCGTACCTTCTTCCCATAGACCATTTTCTCGTACCTTCTTTTCATAGACCATTTTCTCGTACCTTCTTTTCATAGACCATTTTCTCGTACCTTCTTTTCATAGACCATTTTCTCGTACCTTCTTCTCATAGACCATTTTCTCGTCCCTTCTTCTCATAGACTATTTTCTCGTACCTTCTTCTCATAGACCATTTTCTCTTCCCTTTTTCTCATAGACTATTTTCTCGTACCTTCTTCTCATAGACTATTTTCCCGTACCTTCTTCCCATAGACCATTTTCTCGTCCCTTCTTCTCATAGACTATTTTCTCGTACCTTCTTCTCATAGACCATTTTCTCGTCCCTTCTTCTCATAGACTATTTTCTCGTCCTTTCTTCTCATAGACTATTTTCTCGTCCCTTCTTCTCATAGACCATTTTCGCGAAACATAATGCAATTCAAAAGAAAGGAATGCAATTAATTAAAATATTCAGATTTGAGTTTTACTCTCCCTCCATTTTCTCCATTTTTTCTCTACCCTCACTGCAACAACATCTTCGTACCCTGAATCCAAGCCCTAGTCAAAAAGAAGCCCGAGCGTGACCTTGCACACTATAGTACTCACATAATTAATATCGTTTCCCAAGAAACAGAGGTGACTAATTTTTCAATGCACTGCCTCATTTATTCCCCCAGCATCATTGAAAGGGAAAATCCAGTGGTTTTTGCCGGGTAAGGTCAAGCTCAGCTGCTGAGAGGCGTAGTGTGAACAGTCGACGTATATTAGAAAGCAACTCGCCGGTGTGTAGCAGTGTACCGCTGACGCCCTTGCTATCCTGACGAGTCTCAGCCTCCCAGCCAGCGAAGTTTGCAAGGAATAACTGCATTCTGTGCTCGATTTCATCGGTGAGGGACGCAAATTTTGTTTTCTCTGGTTACGTAGGTATATTGGATACTTGAAGACTTGATATAGTGCCGTTTGTGTATTTTTCTCTTGGGTTGTAGGGAATTAAAAACTTAAAGACTTGATGTTGACCCGTTTGTGTCTTTTTCTCTAGGGTTGTAGGGATATTGAAGACTTGAAGACTTTGATGTTGCGCAGTTTGTGTTTTTTTCTCTCGGGTTGTAGGAAAATTGAAGACTTAAAGACTTGATGTTGCGCCGTTTGTGTCTTTTCTTTAGGGTTGAAGGAAAATAGAAGACTTGAAGACTTTGATGTAGCGCCGTTTGTGTCTTTTTCTCTCGGGTTGTAGGTAAATTGAAGACGTAAAGACTTTGATGTTGCGCCGTTTGTGTATTTTTCTCTAGGGTTGTAGGGAAATTGCAGACTTGAAGACTTGATGATGCGCCGTTTGTGTCTTTTCTCTAGGGTTGTAGGGAAATTGAAGACTTAATGACTTAGATGTTGCGCCGTTTGTGTATTTTTCTCTAGGGTTGTAGGGAAATTGCAGACTTGAAGACTTGATGATGCGCCGTTTGTGTCTTTTCTCTAGGGTTGTAGGGAAATTGAAGACTTAAAGACTTTGATGTTGCGCCGTTTGTGTATTTTTCTCTAGGGTTGTAGGGAAATTGCAGACTTGAAGACTTGATGATGCGCCGTTTGTGTCTTTTCTCTAGGGTTGTAGGGAAATTGAAGACTTAAAGACTTTGATGTTGCGCCGTTTGTGTATTTTTCTCTAGGGTTGTAGGGAAATTGCAGACTTGAAGACTTGATGATGCGCCGTTTGTGTCTTTTCTCTAGGGTTGTAGGGAAATTGCAGACTTGAAGACTTTGATGTTAAGCCGTTTGTATCCTTTTCTCTTGAGTTGGAGGGAAATTGAAAACCTGAAGACTTTGATATTGCGCGGTTTGTGTCTTTTTCTTAAGGGTTGTAGAAAATTGAAGAATTGAAGACTTGATGTAGCGTTGTTTGTGTTTTTTCTCTTGGGTTGTAGAAAATTGAAGACTTGAAGAATTAGATTTTGCGCCGCTTATGAGAAATGTGATGAATTAATTGGTAAGCTGGCTCTAACGTGTCATTCCTATAGTGATAAGGATTTGTGAATGATTGAAATTTCGCTGTGAAGGTTTTAGTTGGATTTTGTCATTGAGGTTTGATGATGGTTCAATTTTGTTGCAAATTTTCACGAGAAATATTTGGCATGTTTTGCAAAATATGGTAATTGGCTGTAAATGTCAAGAATTTAATATATAAACATCTCGAGTCAAATATTTTTACCAACCCAACTGAGAACCTTTATGTTAAAACATTTCAAAAACATTGTTATGGATCTTATGTCTCAACTTTATTGGAAATAAATTTTTCTTTTAATTTCAATTGTTAGAAGTTTCAACCTCTCAAGGGGCGTAGGCTAGTCAATCATCTTACGTTATTTCGTTTGTCTATTCTAAGCTATGGAGACTGGCGCCCCCAAAGGGTATACTGCACGGTAGAGGAAACAAGGTGAGGTCATTTCTATGGAAGAAAATACACCTCATCTTGTTCGGCCAGCCAATAGAAAAGCTTTATTTGAAACCAACTTTATCACGTCACCAAAACTCCATGTCGTTAGGCCAATAGTGGAGCCAGATTTGGGGGTAGCAGTGCTACCAGATGTAATGTGAGCGCTGCTGTTGGTTCGTTGCCGTGACGTCAGCAATACCACACCGTCAACGAAAAAAACTGTTTGAACCTACCTTGTTTCCTCTACCGTGGTACACTGTAGGTTACATTAGCTGTAGATAGGCCTTCGGGACTTTTATTTTTCGTACCCATTTTGCTTCTTTCTGTTTTTATGCCATATTTGCTACCTCGTCTTTACCTTTCTTCCTTTTCTTTCGTAACATTCTGTTTCTATGCACACGATACACTGTAAGGGAACACACCTCGCACATAGATTTCCTATTTTCTACAGTCCGCTCAGAATGGTCCCTTTTTTCACTTTCCTGAGATCACCTTATTTATGAAGTCTCAAACTAACTGAAGTGATAATAACAATCTTAACTGTGACGGTATGACATCCCAAAATGCATTTTTAATGCATTTTTGAACATTGCTAATGCATTTTTAAACATAATATCAAATGAGAAGTGAAAATTACAACTGCACTTGAGTTGGGAGGTCCAAAATGCTTTGTTTTCGACGTTTGTCTCAACACGCGTTCAAATATTCAACAGAAAGTTTCTGTTTATTTTCTCTTTGTGTATTTTGGCGCAAAACGCTTAGAGATAACAGCCCGAGTAGCAGCACAGTGAAGCATTTTGTTCGCTTTATTTTCTCTCGGTGCATGCAAAAAATTAAAAAAATAATGCTCAAGTAGCAGCACTCTGAAGCATTTTGACGCGGGGAAAAACTGGAGAGATGTTTATGATGCCTGGTGAAAAACAGGTTCAACGGCCGCTGAAAGCGAGAGTGAAAGCCGACCATGGACACTCGTAGTCATCTGGGCTGAGTTCGCTGAGCGCGCTTGTTCAGTGAAAGTGGTGTCTTCAATTCCATCGTTATTCATCCAACACACTTATTGAAGTCTACTCGTTTTAGCATGCAAATTTTTTTATTGAATATCACAACGTTCCCCGCATTTCCGCAGCTGTTAACGGTGGGTTTGGTTGGGTTGTAAGTAGCAGAGTAAGGGGATCGATTTGCGAGCTTGAATAGATTTAAATTTTTCACAATGAATATGAAAAATACAACTGCACGACAACATTTCACCTACATTTATTATTTACATTTATTTTAAAAATGTTGCGAAACATAAAATGTTGTACATTTATACCGGTGAGTAAACGGGCAATTTAACTGTTGGTACACATGTGGCCCAATGCGCGGGGAACGTGTTAAATAAAAATGTAGTTAATATTTTATTGGTCATGAGCACGGTAGAGGAATCAAGGTAGGTTCAAACTAGTCTTTTTTTCGTTGACGGTGTGGTTTTGCTGACGTCACGGCAATGAACCAATAGCAGCGCTCATATTGCATCTGCTGGCACTGCTACCCCCAAATCTGTCGCCACTATTGGCCTAACGACGTGGCGTTTTGGTGACGTCACAAAGTTTGTTTGAAATAAAGCCTTTCTATTGGCTAGCCGAACAAGAGGAGGTGTATTTTCCCCCATAGAAATGACCCTACCTTGCTTCTTCCACTGTGGTCATGAGCTTCATAAAATGAAATGTTGAATTGTTTAGCTTATTTTAACCACAGCTTATGTGCTACCGTCATGGTAACCAAAATGTATAACCCAGCGTTTGTTGTACCACGGCTAATTTTAGAGCAATGTGTATTCTGATTACGAGAAGTTTTAAGATATTTTCGAAATAGGAGAGGTAGTGAAAAATTTCGATCAAAATCATATTTCTCATGCGACGGTATTAATTCAGCTCCTGAGCATTATTATTATTAAGTTTCCAATTGGTACTTGTCAAAAACTTCCAACCCAGTAAAAGCTTGACAAGAACTCAACACGACATTCATGATATTATTTTTCGACCTGGAAACGTACAAATTTCCAAAAAGCTGTGTTTGTTGAACTGATGTTATTTTTCGACCTAAAAACATAAAATTTCTAACGAACTGCTTTGTTAAACTGATGAACATGTTTGTCAAATGTGTCAGTGAATTACCGTAGATTTATTTTTGCCAGATATTCAGATACCGGAAAGATGAAGTGTTTTGCCATCATCGCGTTGGTGCTCGTGCTGACGGCTGTCGTGAACGCCAACATGTTCGGAGCAGGTGAGATTGAACTTGTGTTGATTTGATTTAACATTGATTGATTCCATTTGATTCAACAATCAAATGGAATCTCACGTTGACGAGCAGACAATTTGAACATTTCAGTGAGTACTTCATTATAACAGGCAAAAATCTCTTCACCTACTGACGTCATGTTGGCCATTGCCATTTCTTGTTTCTTTCCAGTTTCGGGAAATCTTTTGACGTTCAAGGTAGATATTTTGTTTTAATTTCAGCGCTGAAATTAAATGACTTACGTCAGGCGTTTCATTTTCAATGTGTTGGCCTTTGATACATCACGGCTGGCATTTCAGAATTCGTGGTTTTCATCAGAGACTTTTTGTCCGTTCGAGTTTAAAAATTTTCTCTTAATTTAAAAGACGTCCACTTTCTCTTAATTTGAAAACCATCCACTTCTTCTTACTTTAAAAGTCGTCCCCTTTCTCTTAATTTATAAGACGTTCATTTCCTCTTAATTTTTATAAACATCCACTTTCTCATAATTCAAATGACGACAATTTTCTCATACTTTGAAATAAATTCACTGTCCCTTAATTAAAAAGAGGTGTACGTTTATTTCGTTAACAATTACATTATACAGCTTTCAACATAAGTACGCCGGAATTACGCTGAGTGAAGCGTAATTGAAATTGAATCTTCTTAGGCTATTGCGTCTATGAAAATTATGACTATATTCACTTCAAATTAAAGATTATCCGGAATGAATATGATAACTCACCTAATGTAAAAATAAAAAGAATTAGAGGAAACCACTCACACATAATTTGAGACACAATTCAAATGAACGAGCTTGGGCAAAGGGAAATTCGTTTAAAAGTCGATTGTTTGTTGTTTTATACAAATCACATTTATCAAGTCACACACTTATTATTTTTCCATATGTCCTTTAATATTTTGCTCCTCATAATTCTCAATTCACAAGAGAGAAAGGTAATCACGATTTATTATCTATGTATATGTGTACTCTATTTTCTTAAGTAATAGATTGTGACTGATCTCCTCAATTTTTCCTAACTTCAATATCTACCCTGACAGGATTGTCGTAGTTGGCGAACAATGTTTCCAGTCTGTAGATTTTTTCTCGGGAATCTCCGTAAATTCCAAGCTCGCTGGTCTAAAAATACGAGCGTCAAAATGAAATTTTTTGGTCGTTCTGCCTGAATGAAAGAGAGCTTCAAAGAACTCAGGGCGAGCCTGCAATTGAATAATAGAGAGCAATGGTCTGCTGAAATGAAAAATGATAGTGACGTACCAGCGCGTCCGAAATTCAGACCTTGAATTTACCATTTTTAAACATGAGACAGTTTCGATCGAATGTTCAACTTTTAAATCGGGAATTTTGTTGGAAATGATTCACCGAGTGGAAGGGAAAATATTTTGGCTAGCAAAACACGCGTGTAAATATAAGCGAAATCAAAACAACGTAATACAGTATCCGAAATAGTACTCGTAAGTACTCGTACATAGTACCGAAAAAAAACTATTCAATAGTACCAAAATGAATAGTACCACTGAATAGTAAGAAAATCTTGCTCGTAATTAACTCCATTGAACAGATTAGGTGCAAATTTTCTCTGCTTACTCTATTGTAAATAAGGTCTGTTGCGCTATGTTGCGCTATCTGTTCCTTTTTATGCGTTATTTTTACAGTAGTGTGTTGCGTGTTGCGTGTCGCGACTTTAGTGTTCCGTGGTACGATTTAATGTACAAATACCCTTGAAATTTGCCTTTCGCTCCAACGGCTTATAGTTCTAAATTTTCATTAAGTAGTGTGCCAATTCTGACCAAAAATTTGAATAGGGCTTGTTGAAATTCTTCATGTCCAACATTACTCATAACAAGGCGAGTAACATGATGTTTCTCACAATACATCACGTGTAATGTTGCAATGAGATACTCAATCAGTCACACACGCTGCATCAGTGTGTGATAGTTGTTTTAAATGCTTTATGCTTCATTTATCAATGTCAGTGCTGGCATTAGAATTTTTAATCGAACCTTTTGAAGATTTATACTTTTGTTTGTTTTTTGTGTTATCTAATTCGAAAATACGCTAACAAAAATCTTAGTTCTACCCTGTCAACTCGTTCCAATTAGTAATTGCATGAGTATCATTCCAGTCAGATTTTCATTGTCATTGCCACACATCGATTTTAAATAATTTTAACACTTTATTTACCACTAGCGATGAAGCAGTAGATTGTTTCTCAAATCTAGTACAATGGACACATTTAAGGAGAGCTACTTGTGGGCCCGGATAAATTCAACGACTTCTAGGGCATCCTATCATTAACGCTGTTTTGAGGTGTACAATAATATTTAACCTAATTTACTTGACCTAATCGTTAAATATCTTTTGTCGTTGCCAGGCGGTGCATTTAAGAAGAAGTACCCGGGGGCGAAGCCTATGAGCTATGAACAATACTTGCAGATACAGCGAGATCAGAAGAACAAACGTCCGAGGTAAGTTTTAGGGACGCTCATGTAATTTTTTTTGCACTCGTTCAAAATTTTGCACATGTTCTTATCATAATTATCACCATCATCATCATCATCATTAACTTCATCATCTTCATCATCATCATCATCATCATCATTATCATTTTCATTATCATTATCACCATGATTACATAATTAGTTTCAACTGCGTACTGTACGTGTTTTTAGTTGTCGTGGTTTAAGTTGCATTTGTTCCCGTTTATGTGTATTCAAAGATAATTTTTCCTTCGTCAGGTAAAACGTCTATTTAGGAAAATCAAAATTTGTTCACGTCTTCGAAATTTTGCGGTTTGTGTTTTTTTCCAATTTGAGGAGTTGTTTCCTTTTACGTATGTCCGTCGTGATTCTGAATTCACGTTTGAAATTTGACAAAAGTCATCCATATAGCTTCATATATTTTACGTGTGACCTCATTGAGTCAATTTCTGACTATTTTCCGCCAGGCCATCTTCCAACTGGATGTTTGACACCCCGGCGCAAGTGGCCAACCAGCGCCGCAGACCTGTGGTGGTCAGGACTCCACCCCACGTTGGCATTTGGGTCAGCAGATCTCCTGGATACTCTTCCGAGTCTGACTATTCTCGAGAAGACGACTGAGTCAACTTCGAAGACAGTACAAAGATTTCTGTCACGATGGCCATTGGTCATCGGTTCAATGGGGAGAAACTGAGTCAAGGTTGTTATCAGTTTATTGATCCAAGTGGAATGATGACTGATGCGGTGCTGTTATCCGTGTATTGATTTCGATGGGAAGATGGCTGAGGCAGTGTTGATATTCGTTTATTTATTTTATTAGAAGAACGCTGAGGAAACGTATCTATCTGCTTACTGATTAGTCGTCTCAGAGCATGACGGAGGCAGTATTGATTGTTGTTAATTTATTTTCATCGGCAAAAAAAACGAGACGACATTTTTTCTGTTTGCTGAATATTCTAACCAGAACATAACTGGGGCAAAGCTATCACAAATTTATCGACTCCCTTGATAAGAACAATGAGTTAATTTTTGTTCTTGTTTACCTGCCATGCGTTGGAATTGACAAATTTATGACAAGATGTAAGAATAAAACCTCGTGATGAATGTTGACAGTTCTATGTACCTGAATTGAATGGGGTAGAGCAAATAACTAATGGCAACGAAACAAAATCAACATCAAATTAGATCCAAATATTTAAAGTAGTCAGTGTATTCAATTTCGAGTGTTTTTATTTATGAGCTATCCACGATGAGTTATACACACGTGTATATATATTTTTATTAATATATACATATATATCTATATTTACATAAATGTATGTATATCTATCGTATACATATATGTATTTGTAAAAATATATATATGTATATATATATGTATACATATATATATATATATATAGAAAAGTGTTTTTGCGTGCACAGTTACCTAAAATTTTTAAATTTGACTAGCTCATTTATATTCCTATTGCAAAATATAAGTGTGTGTTTATTTTTTAATTGCCATCGAAATGAAGACATAGTCAAGTTCAAAATGATTTGTGGCAAGTTGATAAATAGTTCTCACTTAGAACTAGTTTCTTTAGACTAAGAATATATTTATTTTTTAGTAACAGAAAATTATATCACTGCTAGTTGTTATGAAATTTTAATTTCAGTTTTAGTATTGTTATGATTAAGCTTACTTTAAAAAATATATTTTTGATAGACTTTTGCATTCGATAAATTGCTAAAAATTGGAACAGACAGTTTTTGCTTAATAGATTCATAGGGCTCATTTTCATGATTAATAATAAAAAAATGACAAATAAATCGCTCTCTATAAATAAAATATTATGCGTTTGAATTGATTAATTTTGAGCATAGTTTTTCTGCATCACACTTCCAGCTACAATAAGATGAAACTGTGTATACGATCACCTTTATTTTCCCCTCTGAGTTTAAAATTAAAGTGAAGACTTTTTCTTGGCTGCCGATTCACCATCGACGATAACGAGACTTAAAACTTTTAAAGTCTTCTAAATGATACTTTTGCTTGCTCCGCTTTTTGTTTATTAAATTAATTTTTCTGCTAAATCGATCATTTCGATAACTTTGATTAGTCGCCTACCGTCCAATTACACTTCTGCTCCAGCACCTTCATTAATCCAACTGCATAGTCCTTCTATATTAGCGTCTGTTGGATTTAATGTCGAATATTAGCGTCTGCTGGATTTAATGTCGAATATTAGCGTCTGCTGGATTTAATGTCGAATATTAGCGTCTGCTGGATTTAATGTCGAATATTAGCGTCTGCTGGATTTAATGTCGAATATTAGCGTCTGCTGGATTTAATGTTGAAACCTGTTCGATGGTCCAGCGACCAGACGGATTCCATTAAAGTTTCACGTTAAAGTTGACAATCCGGCAGAGAAGTTGAGCAGTTTGAGAGTAGTTCTGATGAATGACAGTAGAGCAGTGTAACCCTACATTCAAAGAGTAGTATTACTGCACACATAGATAGCACTACTCAGCACGACTGACTCCAAACCGACTTCTCTCGAGCAAGGAATTTTTTGGGAATGTAAACGGATATGTTTTATTTATTTCGTCTGTATTTAAATACTGTTAAGCATATGCTTGGATATTGTTGCATCTAAATTCTTCAAATAAATCCTCATTATTTACTACTGTTGTCATTAAATGTTGCTCTGAAATTACAGGCCATGTGAATCTTGAACATAATGTAATTTTTTTTTGAGCGAGTAAAACGTGGGTGTCATAAATTATTCTGTTATTCTAACGTTTATCATTCATCAAACATTTAATAATAATGTGTCTAGGTGTCTATTTTGCTAATTTATTGATATTTCAGTGACTGAAATTATTAGTTTTCTTTGACCGATGTATTTGATGCGTTCCTTAGAAATAGACTGTTTATTAGAAAAGAAATGGCAAAGAAATTTGAATATATATTATAAATATATATTCAAACATATATTTGAATATATATTTGAAAATATTATTATATAAAATATATAATCTATTTTTCTGGAAGCTTTTTTTTTCATTCCCATTTACTCTCATTATCGCAATCTGTAAAACAAAACATCAGGTGTAAAGCTGTCGTTGTTTTTTTGAAGTTAAAGCAACTGATCTGAAATAAAAATTCCTGCATTAAATAGCTACATTCATGTAAAATATTGATGGCTAAAATGAAAATATACATGCTGCATTCATGGAAAAGAAATTTAAAATGTGAATGCCGCATACACGGATAAAAAATAGCACTTAATATAAATAACATACTGAGATTCTATCATCAAAACTGTTATAATTTGTGGTGAAAACCACCTCGTTTAATATTTTAATGCCAACATCATACAAAAATGAAAAATAAAGCAGTGTTGCTTGTAACCGTAGGGAAAATAGAGCCGCTGGTGTCCCACACTTGGTATGTTGATGCTTTCATCACACCTAAGCTTAAAACAATGAAACAAACACACAATGACAAACAATGGAATAAAGGCTTTAAAGTATTAATATCATCCAAAATCCTCCGTTGAAATCAAAGTCATCATTGGTTATGCACAAGTTTATTTAACTAATATTTTCAGTGACTTTTTTTGAAGTTCTTGTGGGCTTTTTTCGCTTCAAATTTTTTTTAGTAACGATGTGATGAATAATTCAAAGTGAAGAGAAAAATACAGAAAAAGTTTATTTGATCTTAAATTCCTCGCGTATGCTTTTCATAAATTTATATTATTGTGATTTCCAAATAAAATGTAGAGTAGATATCACCCTTTATTTTTTATGAAAGTTTGTAAGAAAGAATATTTCGTCGATGAATTTTCATTACTTCTTTGAGCAATCAAATCTAAAAACCAAAAACGACTTATCAGGCACTCGTATTTTAATATTTTTGAGCCTTGCATAGCATCAGTGTGAGGTGAACACTGAACACACACAGTGTACGGAACAAACATCGTGTGTGTGTGCGTGTGTTGTTCCAGCGCGAAGAAGAAAAGAAATAAGAAGAAACAGCTCTCTTCCCAAAAAGCTCATTCATGCATTACTCATCTATGCGTTAAAATTATACATTCATTAAAAACTTCATACAGGCATTAAAATTAGTTTGCTAACTTACTATAAGAGGTATCATAACAGAAGAAGAAGACCGAAGATAAAGTGCTAATCGAAATAATATGTTTTAGGAAGGACCTATGTTATGTGAAGATGTTTTTTATAAATTTTATTTTTTCTGCTGATGTTGCATTTTCGTTAGAGCAGAAATGTTAACTTTATATTCCCCCTGCAAGGTTTTTTTGATTTCCAGATTTGTCTGTGCTCAACGCAGATTTGTTATTAATTTTGTGACTCGATGTTGTTTGTTATATATATCTATGAAGTTGAAAACAATGATATTCTTTTCGACATTCAGGATACTTTTATTTATAAAGGGAAAAAATTGGAAAAAAATTTCGTAGCATATTTATTTATGCATAATATGATTTCCTGACATAAATTATAATGGTAGTAATATTAATAAATATGATGAATATAATAACGATAACAATGGAAAAATTAACTCGGGCTTCAAACAAGCTTCGGATGAAATAGAAATAACTTCCTACTCAATTAAGGAAGGTCAAATATGTTAATCAAAATTAACATAAAACTAAAATGGTTCCAGGTTTTCAATGAATGTTTTTTTTTCATTTTTTCATTAGGAACATCCTCAATTAAACGAAAATTTTGCAAAACTTACGAAACATCGAACTTGAGTTGTGCTTTAATGAAACTGAGAGATCGTTTTTATTTTTAAAATATTACACGATACATTCGCCAGATGCCATTCACTGCGTAACCTAGGGTTGTGGCACCAATAAAGCCTTCCTATATTATTATATTAAGCTTTAAAAAATAAATAACCTTATCGCAAGCTTTAACGTATACGCGTTTTCATCTTTGGTGGCGCAGTCTCTGGTTCAGAGGTGAGCTAAAGCAATAACATGGAAAACATGGAGATATTTAAGATCCATATTTATTATTCAAGCTATAGTAGAGTGCTTTAATTAAATGTTTAACTTTGCGCATTCAAGAATGACGTACATACCAACCAGCTACTTATGAAAGCTATAGGTAGCTTCTGGCTATACGAGTTTTAGTCCCAATATCGTTGGAAAGCTATAGCTGCTGGCTACGCAATACTCAAAAATGACATACCAACCAGTGTTCTACGAAAGCTTTAGTTACTGGCTCCACAATACTCAAGAAGGACTTACCAACCAGTGTTGTACGAAAGCAATAGCTGCTGGCTATACATTACTCAAGAATGGTGTACCCACCTGTGTTGTACTATATACAATACTCAAGAATAGTGCATCAACCTGTTTCGTATAAAAGCCATAGCTGCTGGCTATATAACAAGCACGAATGAAATGCTTAACATAATTGTAGTATGGAAGGTATGGGTGCTGGTGATAATTTTAATTCTAAATATTACACGCGTATAATACCACTATCACAGCGCTCTAGGTGCGCATCATAATCTAGGTTGGGAGCGAACCCTAGAAGACTGGGCGTTTTGGTTCCATCTGTCGAGCAGCCATGGATGCATCTTCGAGTTGGTGAAACTTACGTCACTTGAAGGTTCCAAGTTAGAGTTGAGAGGGTGGTCTTGGCCGGGGAATATGATAGGGATGCTGCAAAGTAGAAATTTACAATTTAAATTTTATTTTATATTTTTGAATTATGTTAAAATTAATTGTAAAAATAATTCTAATTGCTACTATTTAATTTGAATAGATTCCATTTTATGTTGTGTGGAAGCCTAGCTAGTTTTGTTCAGTAAAAAATGAAGCAAATGAGTACCTATTACTCGAGAGCTATCAGAAGTCTTTTTAAACTTATTCTATCCTGGTTTAAGTTTAGTTGCTCTAAGGAACTAATCTCAAAGCGTAAGAAACGAAGTACAAGTAATTTTGAAAGTTCGATTTTAGATTTACGATGCCGCTCTCAAATCGCATCACCCAAAATTATTTGATTACTTGCAAAATGTATCAACTTATTTGAAGTTAGCGATATAATTAATTCTTCAAAACTCTACAGGAATAAATAGCTATAATAAAATGTGCTACAGTTCTTTTTTTGATTATTCTTTTATTGCGTGAAGATTGCATCGGATCGAATTTCAATCAACTGAAACATGTCGCATTTTACAAAAATTAACAGAAATTAGCCATCGTTATATAATGATGAGGTATCCAGTTTATAGGGGGGCGGTAGGGTCGAACAGAATAATTAATCAAACAAACACATTAGCTAGCGAACAAAAACTCTGCTTTGTTCTGGGTTGTGATTTTTTTGTTCCCTATGGGTTGTGATTTCTTAAAATTGCCTTTAAACGGTCAAAATGAAATTATTGGTTATTTTTGACATTGATATAATTGCATATTTTAATTAAAAAATCAGTTCCCAAGTGACAAGACTTTGAAAGTAAAATCCTGCTAAGGTGTAACTTCATGAGATTTTTTAAAATTAACTTACTCCTTCGACAGCCAACACTACATTATTTCAGAAGTCAAAATGCAATTATTGGTTATTTTTGAGATTGACAGGCTGCATGATTTGATAAAAAAAATCTGCTCCCAAGTGACAAGAATTATGAACAAAATTCTAGCTGAGGATTACTTCATGAAATATATTTTAAATTACCTTCCACCTTCGACAGCCAACCCCCGGTTGGGATTCACGGGGCGACGTGGGGATAGAGGTCTGCCATTCCCCCACCTTATGGTCTGCCCGGGGAAGACGATTGGGGAGCTGGGAGGACACCACTCCCTGAGGAAGTCATGGCTCAGTCTGCAGTGGGGAGAAGAGGTCAGATTTGGTGCTGTAGGTGACGGGAGAGACACTTCGTTGAAGGCACGGTAGAGGAAACATGGTAGGGTCATTTCCTTGGGAGAAAATACACCTCCTCTTTTTCGGCTAGCCAATAGAAAGGCTTTATTTCTCACAAACTTTATGACGTCACCAAAACGCACAATCGTGAGGCCAAAAGGGGTATCAGTGCTACCAGACGCAATATGAGCGCTGCCATTGGTTCGTAGCCGTGACATCAGCTAACCCACACTTCCAACGATAAAAAGACTGGTTTGAACTACCTTGTTTCCTCTAACGTGGTTAAAAGTCAAACGATCGGTAATTAACACCACTCCACAATCAAAGTAATGATTAATTGTCAAAGTGGATTTCGAAATCCACTCTCATAAACAGCTCTAATATATTTTATTCCTTCTGAAGTTTGCGCCCTAATGTGTTCTTCGAAGTTCATTGTCGAGTGGCAGTCACTTCCTCGTTGTGATGTGGGTGACTACATGATGCCGGTGCCAGTTTAGCGATGGTGGTTGTGATGAAGGTAATATGAGTACAAAATCCGGACGTTAAAAGGTTAAATTAAAATGTGATCAGTGGAAGTTTTTGTAAAATCGTATACTGAATACAAATCTGTCTACACAGTTCTCTGCGGTTTACGAAGAAATCCGAAAGACAACACACCTAGTTACCGGAAACAATACATGCATCTACTGGAAACTGAGTAAGTCTCGCGACTTTTAGTAATGTTTTAGTAAAAACAGTTATCTGTTTGTAATAAAACATCACTAATTTCTCTCTGCATTTTTGAGCCTGTTTTCACGTTTTTTGTACCAATCTAAAATATTTTTACACTTTCATGTTCGTTTACGTTGAACGAAATTTCATACTCGTGCGAACCAAAATTTTCATTGATTACTTCCGATCCGATTGTCTATTTTAGAATTTCTACTGTAATCAATTGCACGATTACTTATTTCCCATTCATTAACTTCCAATGCTACTATCGCTTATTTTTTCAATTATTCTGCATACTGCAATACAAAAAACAATTTCTGTCCAATTTGTGCTGAAATCGTACCAAATAACTTTTGCAGTTTAATTTTTTCAGTTTAACCATCAATAAAATTTGCTTTTCTGTCGGATAATTTCAAATTTTAATATACTTCAGTTCCCTCGTATACAGTATTGTCTTCAAGATCATTTTCAATTCACTGCACCCAGTTCCAACATCAATAACATTCAAACTTCACTACATCTAATTTTATCTTCAGTGACTGTAACATTTCACTGCACCCAGTCTCAACACTTTGACTGCGACGTGAGCCACTGGTGGTACACTGAGGGAATTTTCATAATGCTGCCGATCGATCAATAGGCAAAGTTTCAATTTACATAAATACTCATTGAAAACTGAGTGAAAGCATGAACCAGTTATTGTTTGCTATTTTTAATGTTATTTACGACAATTTACTTCAAAATTTACGACAATAGACTTTAAATTTTAAGACAATTGACTTCAAATTTTACGACAGTTGACTTCAAATTTGAATTGAAGATTAAACTTCAGTTTTTCCTGCCGCAGTCAAAGTGTTCATTAAAGTCACCGACCACCAGTACACCAAACTTCACCTGTTGCGTGTCGGGCTGCGCTCTGCTGTCGGGAGAGTGCGGAGCGGCGCACAAGCGAAGCGTCGGAAAGTAACCCCCGGAACTGAAATAAGTTCAGAGAAATTAATGACTTAAAATAGAATTTGCACAGGAACGATTTGTGTGACATATTCTTGGGCTTCTACCAAACTGTCAATATCTGATGATTTTTCCTCCGTGATGATTTTTCATTACTATGATACCTTTAGCCGGTTAACCGGGGTCATCCGTCCGCCAGTTACCTAGAACATCTGGACTATCCGATCAATTTCTATCTTGACCTTCAATAAATAAACTCAACCAATTTTTCTCGCTCTTAGTTTGAACGTACATTTTTGGGTTAATTCGGAAACTTTGTGTTTTGTCAATTATTCAATCAAAGTTCAAAACGCAATTGTTGGTTATTTTTAAAATTGGCGCGTTGCATACTTAAATAAAAATATGAGTTCCAAATCAACGATAATTTTGAGCAAAAATCTGCCAAGGGTGACTCCTTGTGAGCATTTACTATAGTAGTCCTGCGTTGGTAAGTTGTACGGTATTCTACACATCCAACTTCTAAATAAAATTGTTGGTTGTATTTGACATTGACATGTTGCATCCTTTAACGCAAAAAATGAGGTTAAAAAAATTGACTAAAATTTTGAACAAAAATCTGGGGAAAGGCTAATTTTTCGACTAATTCAAATCTAACTTCAAAACACAACTGATGGTTATTCTTGACATTCACATGTTGCATACTTTAACTTAAAAAATGAGGTTGAATAAATTGACCAGAATTTTGAACATAAATAAAAATCAGTTCCTAGGTGACAAGAATTTTGGACAAAAATCCGTCTAAAGGCTAAGTTTTGAACTACTTCAACTACTTACTATAGTTGTCCTGTGCCGGTAACGAAGTGGCCAGCACAGCCAGAAGGGGTCCCAAGAATGCAATTTTGAGGAGTCCGTGCATTACTCAAAAAGTTTTCCTGTTTTCAGCGAAATCAAATTACGGAAAGTTTGTAGTCTCGAGAAGTTCTTGGACGTTGCGTCTTCTAGTCGAAGAGAATCTTTCGAGAATCTGAGGCTACGTTGAAGTTAGATCTCACTTAAAAAGTTTTTTCTAATTTCAAATTTTGATGTATAACTGATACTTTAGAATTGATGCTATGGAATCTGTGGCGATAATAAATTAGATTAATAAACACATTTTTATCACATATTGAGAGGGAAATACAAATGTTCTCTGTAACTTGGGATTCCATCTCCTCTCAAAAGAAAATCCTACTTATTCGAAATTGGGTTGACTTTCGACAAAAAGTGTCTGAATGCTTAATTTAAATCGAAAGAATACTGAGAAAGTTATTAAAGTAGGCGTGTTCAGCCCCTAAAAAGGTTTCGTTGTGCAAAATATTGGAAAACCTGTTCTTGAATACGAGTATGTATCAATGTAATTGTTAGTATGCACGAGTATGTATCAAGACACGACTCTAAGATCGAATAATTAAAAAATGATCAAGAATTGTACAAAAAGCTGAATTTGTGGAAACTACCATGAAGGCTTGTCATCGGAGCCTAGATATTTTTTATTAAAATGTAATATATTAATTTCATAATAACATTTTTCCCACAATTTAGTCAAAACATCACGCCTCCGTGCAAATGAGAGCTAGAATAAAAAAAAATAGATTTTACACGCAGTGCTCTACAATTGATCAAACAGACTAATTTCCTACAAAGAGTCAAAAATATAAGGAAATTGTCACTCCGAAGAAACACAATATTTCAACACTCTCGTTTCGAAGAATCTTATCCAACGTAAGCGTAATTAGTTCGTTAATAAACGCAACGCGGAAGAATCAACTCTGATAGTTGCTGTATAATTGGCTGCAGTCACTTCAGAGACAAGCAAATCGTTAGATAACGTTACTCCTTGAGTGGAGGCTACCGGCCAACTGAACGTGACGACGTGAGCCACCGCCTTAAATAGGTGCCAGCGTGACCTTGCATGCACCCTGCGCCCAACGACACGCACATCTGCTGCGCGGTTGCCTCTGTTGTGTGCACTGATGGAAATGGGTTGAACTTTTGAAAACGAAAATACGCGAGGAGTGGAGAGAAAAAGACGAGGAAAGGAGAGGAAGATGAGGAGAAAAACTTTTACCTAAAAATGAGAAGAAAGAACATTTTTTCTTAAAAATAATAAATAAAATTCATCCTTGAAATGAAATGGGAATAAAAATATTTAATCTGAATGACGAGAAGAATGAATAAGCGGGAGCGGGACACCCGGCGGTTTACGTTCTTTTCATTTGACTTGGCTACGCTACATGCTCTCACACGTCACGTAGCCAATTTAACGAAGAACTTACGCTGCTAGCTGTACCGATACGACGACGTCAATTGTCTGGCAATTCCACTCAGCGGTGTCGGCATAACATTCGAATCCTTCTCTTTTGTGAAGGATCTTCTGCTTTGATGAGGTGAGTAACTTCAGTCAGGACGATGACACTCACCAATCCGCTCATACAATGGCTGTGTTCTCAACGCTCAGTGTTCTTTATACAATATGCAGTGCAAGCTGTCCAAAGTAGACCAATCCGGTCTTAAAGAGACAGTGTTCATAACGCTCAGTATCGTACATACAGCATGCAGGGCGTGCTGCACAAATTGTATATAAATTCGGTCTTAAAGAGGAAGTGTTCGCTACACTTAGCATCTACGTAGCGAGCATCTCTCAGCATCTTAGCATCCACATTTACTACACTTAGGATCTATCTTTAATAATTCGTAGAGCGGGCAGTGCGTGCTGCACAAAAAAGGTCAAAATTAACTTTTTCCTAACGGCACACTGTAAACAAAAGATATAAGATGTTTCACTAATTCTAGTTAGAACCATTTAGATTTTATAAATATCTACCGTTCTTCTGCATTGATGGATTACAAATGATATCCTGATCGCATGTTAACAGCTGCATAGTTATCGAACTTGAATTAAAGAAAGCAACCACCCTTATTACAAGATAAAGAAATAAAATAAATTTCATAACTTCATAGGCAATAAAAGATGAAAAATAGAAAAATTTCACAATATCATGCGCAATGAAACTACAGAATGAAGAAATATACCGAATTTCATAATTTCGAATGCAATGGAACAACAAAATGAAGATATGAAATGAATTTAATAATTTCGTAAGCAATGAAGCAACAAAAATGACGCAACAAAATGAATTTCTCAATTTCTTATCTTATGAAACAACCAAGTGAAAAAATAAAGAAATTTCACTCGTTATATAACAAGAAAACTACAAAATAAAACGAATTTTATTATTTTATTTGCATTCGAGTTCATTCAAGTTTGTTACGCTATGCTCTTCCCCATAATTACAATAAAATCAGCACTCAGTTTGGCGCTGTATCAGATCGCAATTCTGGATTTTCCACGCGTGCACTTCACAATCCCTGCGCTTTATCTGCGAATCTCACTTCCTGCAACCAATTTCTTCCGAACATGACCGATGACGCAGCCTCTGTAACTTCTGACTTGGTAGAGAGAGCAGCAAAGTTGCCAGGTTGGCTTGTTTGTGACTCAAATTGGTCAGGTTTACACTCATATAAACCCCTCAGCATCTGGCAACCCAGAATGGTCACTGGAAGCCAAGTGATCTTTTGCTGCCAAACTTAGTTCCAAAAGTGACAGAGTTTAAAAATTTTGGCCATAGATAAGCCAAGGTGGCAACCCGCGTAGAGGACAGCTCAACTCGATGACGTCACAGGGATGAGATAAGAAGAAGCGTCGAGACCTCGCATGAAAGGCGCCTTTGATTAACGCTGTGCAATTTGCGCACAAATTTAAAAGTAGGAACGCTCGTGCGTCTGCAATTCCAATGGACCGGGAAAACCATACATATTATACCAAAAAATAACTAACCCTTTTAATTTGTCAATAAAGCAAAAACTATGAACCCTAGGATGTTGAAACTCATTTTATTAAAGTAGAACAAATTTTGACGGTTTCGTATTATTTTGTTCACGAGAAATTAAAAAAGACCACTGTACTCTTTTCGTGTGATTGTAAGGTGCAGAATAACTGTTTCAACAAATGTTTTCCTTTTCTTTCTTTCTTTTAAACTATGCTTGCTCCACGCTTTGTGTGAAATAGTGCCGCTACTGAATCAGTTACTGGAGAAAGATACCGAACAATTATAACAAATTTTGTTATTCTAAAACTCGAGAGGTAAGACTTGCACCTTACTTGGTTGCAACAGGATGGAGCCACAGCCCATACAGCAAGAAAAACAATGACACTGTTAGGAGAGTGCTTCCGAGACCCCAGATTTGTCCCCCTGCAATTTTTTCTCGCCGGGTTACCTTTAACACTTTGACTGCGACGTGCGCCACCGGTGGCCTTGGAGGGGATTTCCATAATACTACTGACCGGCCAGTAGTCACAAACTCAATTTCCATAACTACTTAATTAAAGATAAATGAAGGCACGATCCAGTTCATGTTTGCTATTTCCAAAATTGCTTACTACAATTGACTTTAAATTTGAGTTAAATACTGAACTTCAGTTTAACCCATTGCTGTCAAAATGTTGAGTTATGATTATATGAAACAAAACCAATAAATTTACAAGAACCCAAAAATGGCGCTTATTATGAATATGAATATTATGAATGAACCCAAGAATATCGTGTATTATGTATAATAGCTCAACCCTCGCCTGATACATTACGGAGCATCACAACGTCAAAGATGAGCCCTAAGTTTTAAAAAACAACCTTGGTCATCATTTGAACAACATTCTATTTAAACAGTAGTGTTAATCAACGATGATAATGTTTTTATTTTCAAGTAGAACAAGTTTCAACGAAACAGACTTGATAGTTTTTGATTTGTTAGTAAATTAAAAGGTCACTTGTCTTCTGGGCCACCTCCATATGTCAAAAACCACAACGTATGAGTCAGAAATGTAAGAAAATCCGCACACTTCATTTGAAAGTTTTATACGTTCATCAGATTTCTAATCTTTTAGCCTATAATACTAGCGAAACTCTAAAAAATAGATGCCAGGTATTAGAAAAATCGATTTGATGCATCCAAGTCACTATATCTACTGAAAATATGATGTTCTTAATGCAGTTTTTAATTCTGACATTATTCTTGATCTGTTCTTTCATTGGAATTCATCTTCTAACGGTGTATGTTTGTCTGCATGCACGGTCAGCAAAATTTGCTCAGCAGCAGAGGTGTGGAAACGCAACATTTCAGAATTATTCCCCTTAAAATGAAAGTTGGTAAATGCTCTAAGCGATCGGTGTACACGGGAGCTTAAGGGTAGTTCACACTAGGGGACATTTCGGCCGTGAGGCGCAACACGTGTATACGAGGCTCACCACTGAGGCTCATATTTGTGTGTTTATACGAAGTTCCCTCTTCGCCACTGTAGTTCCGAGGTTCTTGAGTGTCGTGCATTACGAATTCGATCAGATCGAATAGGGAACTTCGTATACGCACACAAATGTGAGCCTCAGTGGTGAGCCTCGTATATACGTGTCGCGCCTCACGGCCGAAATATCCCCTAGTGTGAACGGCCCCTTAGTTTCTAAGATTTAACTGCATATTCACACTAACAGTCAGTAAACCCAATACTGTTTTCATAGAGTTGAACATTTCGAATTCAATTTATAATCAGCTGCACAAGTTTGTAAAGAGAAAACAGCAGGTGCTCCGTGGAGATTAAAACAAAATTTTCGAAAAGAAGAGCAGAATTCTGTTTTATTCTGGGAAAAGAATTATACCACCACAGACTGAATTTTAAAAAGCGCTGCAGGATATTATGACAATTTTTTGCCGACATTTACAGCAGCTTTCCGTGCCAGTTCGCAATCTTTTCAAAATTTTCCATCAATTCTGTACTCTAGTGCGCTGAGATAGTGCGTTTCAATGCTGAGATAGTGCGTTTCCATCCACCCACTGTAACCAACCAAAAGCCGAACAGAAACAATAATGTCTGAGTCAACTATCGTTCATCTCACTTAGGGCAGAAAGCTCTGTCCATATCAGGCGCCTTACTGTGGAACAAACTTCCACTGAGTATTAAAATCCCTCAAAGACCGAGAGAATTTAAAGCCAAAATAACTCGTCACCTTGTGTCTCAATAATAATTCTTAGTTACAGAACATACTGAATAAGTATTGACGAATCTCATTTGCCTGGTATCTCCATTACTGAACAATCTCCCCCGATCATTGTCTTAAAATTCAAGACATCATATAACAGTTTTGAAGTATGCGTAGGTATTATGATTTGATTGCCTATACTCTGCCATTTGCAAACATGCTTACTTGTATATGTGTGTATATACACCTGTGTGCACTAGAGTAGATACACCAGTCGAAGGTTGCATTTTATGTCATCCCTCTCTGTTTCTGTGCAAGTATTAAACTAGACCTTCATGGTACCTATATGTGTGTGTGTTTATCAATTGCAGACATTTTGCACCATATTACAAAGATAATGGGATTTTTTTCTAATATGAAATTGTAAAGCATCCATGTAAAAAAAAACAATAAATTCGTTGTATGATCATCCATTTATACTGCAGTAATATGCTTATAATGCTCATAGTTAAATGCTTATAATAATGTGATACCTATGTATGTTTATCAATTGCCGACAATTTGCGCCATATATCAAAGATAATGTGATTTTTTCTAATATGAAACCCTTATAGGACATTAATGTTTTCTTTCTTATTCACGTTCCACAATCGTTTTCATGTTTCTGACTCAGGTAGACTGTTTTTGTGCCACTATTTTTAGTACAGAAATTTTATAAAATTCATGCCATAATAAAAGATATTTTCCCCGTTTCCCCCGATTGGAATGCGGGTTTATACTGATTAGATTACGCTGATATTAGCGCACATGCTTACTTGTGTATATGTGTGCGTGTGCACGCTATGCGTATGACACTTTATAGAATGCGTATGTATTGTAATTGCCTCGATGCATAGAAATGCATTTGTGTTTGCTTACGAGTTTGGTGTGAGTATGTGCGTGGGTATGTGTGTGCATGTGTATGTGTTTATATTTGCATGTATATGTGCACAAATGTGTGTACTAGACTGACAACTAGCATTTTACTAAAGATAATGGTCTTTTTTCTGTTCACTCTCAACTTGTAACATTACCTAACTCGTCATCTCTTTATTATTGTGAAGCATTCATGTACAAACTATACATTTGTTGTGCGATCATCCATTTATATTTAAATAAAATGCTTAATAACTAACGACCGTTATGTTAAAATTATTGAATTAGAAATACAAAACTTATAATCTTCTTGGTCCTCATGCTTATGTGTACATATATGTATATATATCTATATATCTATATATATATATACATATATATATGTATATGGATATGTATTTATATATATATTTTTTCATGCTTCCTTAAAATGACACTTTTGAACATTGGCCGAAACAAGCGATTCAAATATTATTTCCTAGCATCAATAATTGCGAAGTTTTATGTCATGTACATGTAAACTGTCATAAGTGTTTTCACCCCACAATGAAAATGCATCGTCCATGAAATTGTGTTATCTCTTATAATTATCATTACATGTATTATCAAATGTAGATTAAGCAAGATTAGGAGTACATTGCCCTCAATCATTTCTTTTCGACTAGTGACATGGGTATTACAAGACTCATGTGTGTGTATCATCTAAGTGTATTAACTTTAAGATATTTAAAAACCAATGATTGTAATATTGTACAATCTCTTTTGGAAATAAAGTTTTTTTTTCTTTTTTTTTGAGATACGTTTAGATCTGTTATTTTTCCGGTTTTACAGAGGGATTTGTGTTTTTTCTTATATTTCTTAGAATTTTCGCAAAATGATAAGAGTGGCTTAGTTTGGCCTATTACACTAACAAACAGAATAGAGAAAGCTGTTCGTCCTTATATTTTAACCGTTAAGGAATTACAGTCAGCTGCCTTGTCCTCATATTTCACCCATTACCACTTCACGGTAAGCTGTTTTGTCTGCATTTGTGATGCTTAGCACATTAGAATAAGCTGTTTTGTCCGCATTTACGATGCTTAGCACATTAGAATCAGCTGTTTTCTCCGCATTTGTGATAATTAGCACCTTAGAATAAGCTGTTTTGTCCGTAATTACGATGCTTAACATTAGAATAAGCTGTTTTATCTGCAGTTATGATGCTTAGCACATTAGAATAAGCTGTTTTGTCAGCATTTATGATACTTAGCACATTAGGGTAAGCTGTATTGCAGGTATATTTTGACCCGTTGCACACAGGGGTAGTTTGTTTTACAGGTATTTTTTGCTAAGTTTTACCCAAGTTGGTGAGGGCGAGCACAAAATGGGCGTAATCACGCAAATGACTTCCTGATTGCAGCAGTTTCATCAAGGCCCAGGCTTCAAAGCGAGCAATTTGCTAATCTAACACCTATTTAGTTTTGTTTTTTACTGAATCACAAGATGAGATCAAGAATTAAAAAATTACTCTACGAATTACTTTTTTTTTTCTTTATTGTTAAAGTTTCCTTCTCGAAGCAGTTTTTGGGTTTATTCTGTTTTCGTTAAAAAGTTGATGTTGACTGCAGTTCTTTTTAGCACTTAGTTCTTTCAGCATTTAATTTTTTCTAGCTATTTGTTCTCTTCGCATTTAGATTTTCCAGCATTAGTTCTTTTAGGATTTAGTTCTTTTAGCATTTAATTCTTTTAGGATTTAGTTCTTTCAGTATTTAGTTCTTTCAGCATTTACTTCTTTCAGCATTTAGTTCTTTCAGTATTCAGTTCTTTCAGCATTTAGTTCTTTCAGAATTTTGATTTTTCAGCATTTAGTTCTTTCAGTATTTAGTTCTTCCAGCATTTGGATCTTTCAGCATTTAGTTCTTTCAGTATTTAGTTCTTTCAGCATTTAGTTTTTTCAGAATTTATTTTTTTCAGCATTTAGTTCTTTTGGATAATACGAGTTGTTCTGTTAGCAGGTTGACTGCAGTTCACAGGAGACGCAGGCCATGACAGGAGCGACTCAAAGGAGTCGGGTGCACCAAATTGGCGAGCGCTGCTTGCGTCAGTCATTGACCGAGTGCCCTTGCACGGGCACGAACTTCTCGACTCCGGCGTCAGTCAGAGATGAGGCTCACAGTTCTCGGAAATTTGTGACTTATGCTACAGGAAACATGAAATGTTCGGTGCTCCTGTCCTGGACTTATATGGAATACTGAGGTTCTCTTCTTGAATTGATGGGTCGCATGCTTTTGTGCACACTGTGCATACGGGATGCTTATGTGCGCACTGTGCATAGTGGGATGCTTTTGTGTGCACTGTGCATACTGGGGTGCGTTTGTGCACACTGTGTGAAGCTGCCAAAATGGTTTCCAAAAGACAGTAGTTATTCACGCATGTCATACATAACGCGCAGCAAATTAGGGTATGTTTTCGAAGTTACAGTTACAGCGTTACTATTTGCACACAATGCTAAGTTTGATATACTTTTTAAATACCGTTCGTAGATTCTTAAAGTTGATAGAAAAATCCGTACCTGTAGACGGAATGAATTTTGGAAAGACGCTCTAGATAAACCATCCTAGAGTACGCCCTGCGATGCCTCGCATCAAACATAACTTATTATTTTCTTGTAGTCAGGTAACAATGGAAAACAAGAGCTGCAATCACACCTACAAGACTTTGTTGCGCCAGGAAGCGAACATTATGAAGGCCATCTACACACTCTTGTCAACAAATCAAGGCGTGTTCAGGCGATGTGTTCACGTTCATCTTCAGCCTGGCTTAAGAATTCTGTCGTGGCTTCCGCAATTCATGAATACTATATAGACTTTTGAAATAACAATTAAATTCAGAAAATATTATTGCCCGTTGTGATCTAAGAAAAGCGCATAATAAGTGTTCATGAAACATGTCTGAGAAGTCCTAAGCTTTCGCAATTCCCGAATGCTGATTAAAATACGCAAATTCCGAAATACTGATTGAATGTAGGAAGTATTAATACTCGATCTGATCTACTGAAATCTGATTAAAAGCTGGTTAGAGCAATTGCTTAAACTGATAATTTATGACGTAACCTAATACGCATCCACTAATAACTCATAAACTAAACTAGTTTGCGTAAACTAATAACTTATAAACTAAACTTATTTGCGTAAACTGAAAACTTATAAGCAATACTAATTGGCGTAAACTAATAACTTATAAACTAAACTAATTTGCATAAACTAATAACTTATAAACTAAACTTGATTGTGTGAACTGAAATGCGATCTTCGTGTTTTCTGGCTTGCGTTAAAGGAGAGCGTCGCGCATCAGAGCCCCTCTCTTGCAGCTCATCCCTTGCACGGGGAAGAAGGAGAAATAATGCAGCAGGGAGAATAAAATAATTAATATAACTTATAATTTGAAAACATAATTAATAATTAATATAAATAATAACATGATTATATAATTGATATATTTAATAATTTAATAAATAATACAATTATATAATTAATTTCATTAACAATGCTGGAGGGAGAAACATTTTAGTCAGTTCAGTTCTTTGTACATGGTCAGTTAACCTCGACAGATGTGCGTAAACTAGTTCACGAGATAAAATAGGATCTTATGAAAATGGAAGTCGAACAGAGGTAAGAACCAAATAAATTTAGACGATAAAGGGTCTCTACAATTTAGCGTTGGATCTGTAACATTTTCAAAGATAAATTGGATGAATTAATCCAATAAGTACCTACGATTCAAACGTGTTTAAAATCCAAGAAACTTAAAATAAAATTTTTAAGGGAAATTGAAATGCAGCAAGAAAGAGAACATATCTTCTGGTATAGTTTTAGTGTCCCGGCTTAAATAAATGTAGAACATAACAATTACCTTAATTTACCCCGCGTATCATTTGAAGAGCAAATTTCAATCAGCCAGAAAAAGTTAAAACATAAGTACACTATCCAGACGACCCTGAAATGAGATCTAAATAGACTTCAAAAATCAGCAAAATGGTGCAAATAACTGAACCCTAGCTAGAAGTCACTGCTTAGGCATTTCCTTCTTGCATTTGAGACGATCTAAGTGGACGTATGTAGAAAGGAGAAGTCAGTCAGATCTAGGTGTAAATTTTGTTTATGATTCTGAGAAGCCTGGGAAAGTAGAGCAAGCTCTGGGGCTGCATAATGAGAGACTGATCTCTGGTGTTGTGTCGTTGTTTTGTGATGATGTGAGACTGATCTCTGGTGTTGTGTCGTTGTTTTGTGATGATGTGAGACTGATCTGTGGTGTTGTGTCGTTGTTTCGTGATGATGTGAGACTGATCTGTGGTGTTGTGTCGTTGTTTTGTGATGATGTGAGACTGATATCTGGTGTTGTGTCGTTGTTTTGTGACGATGTGAGACTGATCTTTGGTGTTGTGTCGTTGTTTTGTGATGATGTGAGACTGATATCTGGTGTTGTATATGTCGTTGTTTTAGTGAGTAGGGTCCGGTGATCTTTAGACGATTGTTGTTTGGTGTGTAGGGTCCGGTGATCTTTCGACGATTGTTGTTTGGTGTGTAGGGTCCGGTGATCTTTAGACGATTGTTGTTTGGTGTGTAGGGTCCGGTGATCTTTCGACGATTGTTGTTTGGTGTGTAGGGTCCGGTGATCTTTAGGCGATTGTTGTTTGGTGTGTAGGGTCCGGTGATCTTTCGACGATTGTTGTTTGGTGTGTAGGGTCCGGTGATCTTTCGACGATTGTTGTTTGGTGTGTAGGGTCCGGTGATCTTTAGGCGATTGTTGTTTGGTGTGTAGGGTCCGGTGATCTTTCGACGATTGTTGTTTGGTGTGTAGGGTCCGGTGATCTTTCGACGATTGTTGTTTGGTGTGTAGGGTCCGGTGATCTTTAGACGATTGTGTGAGTCGGTGTAAAATGTTCATGATTTTCTCTGATTATTGGGCCTTGAAGATGTTGTTTTGTCGAGGTGGTAAAATTTTAAAATGCTCCTAATAGCAAAACAAAAAGAAATAGAAGTTCCATTTCTATCTCCAGAGTTTGAGTTTATTCTTAATGTTTACATTAAATCATTTTGTTGGCACCCATGACTTGTATGCACTAACAATTAGAGTTCAAGTCTGCCAAATTAATCATTCAGTTTTGGGTTTGAGCACATTCTTACTTTGGCTGTGCACCCTAAACTTGCTAATGTTACATCAGGTGACTGAAAAAAGTTTCAGCGTTCCAATTCAAAAATGCCTTTGCTTCTTGGCTCGCATAGTTTTTTATAACTCAAAAGTTGCGCAAGTTTTTGGGAATCCTGATCACTGCACTGACTTCGGAACTCAAATATTACAATAAGTGTTAGAAATTTTAAATACTCCTTCCTGGTTTAACTTCATCCTCATAAAACACTGACTGTTTACTAGACTCATCCCCGGTTTAGAGGAGCAATGTCCATCACTAAGCAGTTACAATGTTTATTTTTAATGTGTGAATGACATGAAGATGAGAACTCAATATATATAAATACATGACTCGCCATTAAGTCGTGTTTGTGACTTTTTTTTAGTCCCTATAACACCGGAGGAAAAAAAGTCACGAAACCGGGAGTGTAAAAGTCTTCCGTCGAATTACTCAGGCTTGAATGCATTGCAAATCATGAGATACCATTTTCTGAGCAATGAAGGACATAACTCCGAGAGAGAATCATTGGGTCATAAATATGAAGTCCACAGAACTCGCACCGAAATTCTCAAGTCGGTGATAAAGGTGAATTTAGGGTTCTTTTATTCAGTAGGTGCGATGTTTAGGAGAAACCTGTGGTCTTGAAGATGTGCGCTCGTGATGAAAGGAAGAAGTAAGCATTCCAATATGTGCGGAAATATGCGATTGGGAATTTTTTTTTACTATCATATTAAGGAATGCCATTCAGGTATCCATTGAATTTACAGTGAGCTTTGCTGGGGAGTACTGACCGCTGTAAGAAAACCACCAACAAACTATGCTTTGTGAAATAAACGAGGAGTCTGAGATCTGCAAATGAACACCATGACTCTAAGACGCCCACCCCCGTACGTATATCAGACTGAATGAAAGTGGGGAAAAAATGAAAAGGTAATTAATTTCTGGAAATAAATCAAATACATGAACATTTATTCCGCACGTCTGCGAAATCTACAATACTGAAGGTTCTCTACTGAACACAATTTCAGCGAGACTGACGGGTCGTCAGCAGGTTGTTTTCCATTTTTTAATAAGGATTTCCATCATTTTTACGTGCAGTATTTGCCGTGAAAAGCTGCACAAATGGTGCACAGAAACCTACACATGAACGTATTCCCATGATGATGTAACATCAAATATGTCCGAAATATCAAGATATTCAGTTGCGTGTGCAAGGGAGTGAACTGTCGTCCTCTACAATTACAAAAAATACGAGCACATGCCTTATTTTGTTCAGTAAACTTACGATTCGAACAAGGTTGTTTGCGCATTGAAGAGACAGGTTGAATGAGTCGGAATCAGATTCGAGTTGAAGTCAAAACAACAATTTAAACAATTTAAGCAATTTATTTACCACAAGTGATACAGAGGTAGAATGTTTCTTAAGTCTAGTACAATGGTCAAATTTGAGTATAGCTACCTGTGGGCCCGAATAAGTTCAGCGACTTCTAGGGCATCCTACCATCAAAGATATTCTAAGGGGTACAATAATGTTTAACCTAATTCACTTAACCTAGTTTCGCATTAGACTGATCAATGAGATAATTAACTCGATATTAGATGCTCCATTTTACAATATAGTACATATGAACTTGGTTTAACAGTTTATTCGATAAACGATTTAAGAGCAGACTGAAGATCGGCGATATTAACCATGGCAAATTACATTATCAGGACCAGTCATGTAGGAGACTGGTCCTAAAAAAAAATGAAAAGGTAATTAATGTTTTTTGATTACATGTTTTTTTGATTACATGTTTTTTTGATTACATGTTTTTTGGGCCCGAATCGAATCTTGGGTCCGAATGGACCCGAACCGAATCAAACCAACCGAAAAAACGAATCGAATCATCGAATAATAAATGGAAGAACAATCCTAAATATATTGGACAGAGTCATATACAATATAATTTAAGCTATTTGCAAATAGGATGTAATGGTGGGCATGAATTATATCTTTATCTCAATTGCAAGGACGGAAAGGGAGCAGTAAATGATACACTGTAAGTCCCATCATGTGTTAGGGATTTTCTTTTGTCGTTATCAGAGAGTTCTCACGGTACCATAGAAATCTGTTTTTTATCGTTCTTTGAATTAGCGCTGTGGAGAGATTTCTCCGGATGCTGCCACGAAATCCGGCGTCCATGCTGCGACTCGTTAGCTCGTTCCCACCAATACTCGAGTACGGCTTCGTACGAGCGTCAGTGAGCGTCAATGAACGGGGGAGAGATGAATCGATGCGTGGAAAAATTGGAAACTGAAGCGTAATTTGCTGGTATTTAATTTAATTTGCTCGCGCAGATTCTCGCCATCAACAGGATGCTCAACATTTACGTATTTTTTAGTCACAGAGTGTGTTTAGCTTTTACGAAATTCTCAATTATAGGAATTATTCAGCTTCTAACAACTTACCAATTACGGAAAATTATTTAGATTTTACAACTTCTCAATTGCATAGAAGTCTTTAGCTTTTACGAATTTTTCAATCAATGGAAAGGAGACTTGAACGTGGCTTTGATGAAGTTACGAAAGGATTACTTATGTAGATTTGGAACCTCACAAGCTTCAGGTGAATTGATCAAGCAAACGATATCGATTGAATTAAAATATTTTTCACAATTTGCATAATGATGGAAAAAGCACATAACAGTATTAAAATTCGCCGGTATTCACTGCAGTTTGCGTCATGCTTAGGGTTGTTAGGTCACAGAAACTAAAGTACGACACAAACTTCAGGCATGTTTTCCGAAAATCATCAAATTGCAACATGCAAATTGCAGTCATCAAAGCTGCGATCCTCAGAGGAAATGAGATTTATAGCACCAAACAATTAATGTGTGGCTGGCCAAACATTATTTGATGGAGAACTAAATATATGCTTGTTCATTGAGGAACATCAAGAGTTATGACTACAATAGCTGTGAAGCCATGGATTAATCATTTTTGCAGTTATCTTAACCGAGTTTTGTCCAACTAATATTAAATAATGCGCCAAAATTTACCACGAAATTGTTTGAAATTATTTGTAAAATTGAAGTTGTTTCACCTTTTTTAATTATATACTATTATTTGATCAATAAAGACATCCCGAGTGAAATGAGCTGCACTCTTTGAGAGAGATTTTTGAAAGACACCTGAAAGATTAATATTATTCCAGACTTTTCATATAATTTCAAAGATTGCTCAAAGATTACAGACATTGCTCAATAAATTACTTGAAGTAAAATTAATTTTTTTAAAATTATAAGGGAAAATAGAGTGGACACATTGGTGGAAAATAGAGCAGTCATCAGCATTTGTTGAGCGATATGAAGACAGTAAAACCGTTTTCAACGAATTAATAAATTACTCTCCAAGAAAATCCAATTTAAGAAAAAAAACATTCAAACAGTAAAATCCACTAAAACTGTTTTTTACTTTTATACATAAAACAATGAACTTACAAATTTATCCGGCTGCGAATTATGAAAGTTGGTTGAAGTGTTGAGCTCTTTTGTGAACTGTTTGTGTGTAGGAGTTGAGTGAATATATGAATTGCGCTGGCTGTCAACAGCTAGGTCTGTCACGTTACCTGTCAACAGCTCTTCCGTCTCATCGCCTGTCAACAGCTGTCACGTCGCCTGTCAACAGCTGTCAAGTTCCCTGTCAACAGCTTTTCTGTCTCATCGTCTGTCAACAGCTGTCACGTCACCTGTCAACAGCTGTCACGTTGCCTGTCAACCGCTAGGGCTGTCTCGTAGCCTGTCAACATCTGTCACGTCACCTGTAAACAGCTGTCACGTCACCTGTCAACAGCTGTCAAGTTCCCTGTCAACAGCTTTTCTGTCTCATCGTCTGTCAAAAGCTGTCACGTCACCTGTCAACAGCTGTCACGCTGCCTGTCAACCGCTAGGGCTGTCTCGTAGCCTATCAACATCTGTCACGTCACCTGTAAACAGCTGTCATGTCGCCTGTCAACAGCTGTCACGCAGGCTTTCAACAGCTAGGGCTGTTACGTGAGTTGTCACGCGGACTGTCAACAGCTAGGGCTGTCGCATGGTTTTCCACGTCGCCTGTCAACAGCTAGGGCTGTCGGTGGTTTGCCGCGTCGCCTGTCAACAGCTAGGCTGTGTCATGAGCCAGTTTCCCACACGCACAGCACAAGTCACCATTTCTTGGAACGGAAGCGACTGCGCGCGACACAAGCGCCGTCTTATCTCTACACCAGCGCACGAGGTCTGAGGATTCCGTAGTCCAATACACACTCACGGGGGACTGCGAAAAAAATATAAATAAAAAATAAAAAAAGGGTTTGGATAGCACCCCATTTCAATAAAAATTAATCGAGATGTTCAAAAGCCTCTTATTAATTGTTTATTATTAATTATATTATTAATTATATATTATTATATTATTATTAAATTATTATTATATTATTATTATATTTTTATTATATTATTATTATTATTACTATTATAATTATTTGTATTAAAGTATCATTTATATTTATTCATGATCTTTTTGTAATTATTTATTTTATTTCTTCTTTATCACTCTGAAAGTTCAATTTGTTGAGAATTCCGTCTCTAGATATTTCAAATATCATTTGTATAATTATACAAGTTCAAAATATTTCTGTTTGTCTATAAGCCAATTTTTTAAACATTGATTAGTGTGATGCGAGCTAACAATTCTACGTTAATTGCTGTAATTTCATAGAGCTTGACGGTGCGTCTCCTCCAAAAATCAACCTAGTCTAATTGGACTGTCGCTTCCGTAAATTCTATTTGTCACTATAAATTCCAAGGTGCATGAAACTCGTAATTAATGTTAATCAAACATTGATGCTTTCATAAGCGTGCGCTCATTTTTGACGGATGGCAGTCATGCTATCTTAATTTGCATGGCATGCAACCACTCGTTAAAGTATTTAATTCTGGGATATTGGGTGCACTTGCACGACAGCTAAGCGCCAGTAAACTTCATCGCAACTGGGTGAGCATAATGGGTTGTGTAATGAGCATAATGAGTACTTGTGTAATCAGTATGCTACAATAAATACCACTTCTAGCTCAATCGCTTCAATTTTAATTTCTTTATTCTATTTTTTTTAATTTTCATAATTTCTATTTATTTTTTCTCAATTTTTAGCTGTTATTGGAACATATAATCAATTTCCTGTTGTGTACTTCCAAATTCATTGGGAAAATATTTTACAATTTGAAAATTTATTCGCCAAAAGCGATGTATCGAAAGAGTCTTTTCTTAAATCTATTAGAATTGATTATTCAAGTTTATACAATATTTTCGCGACAAGCGTTACATCAGTAAAATAATTGTGCTTATACCTATTCGAAAGGAATTTTTAAATTAGAATAACTTATTCATGACAAGCGTTACATCTGTAGAATTATTCTTGAGAACTACCAGAATTAATAACTCCAATATGGATTATTTAATCATGACGAGCGTAACATCAGCCAAATCGTTTCTTAGATTTATAACAATAAATCATCCCTTGAGGCCTATAAAAGCATCATGAACAGCTTAACAGCATCGCACATTAAGAATAAATGTAGGATCAGTTTACATCAGGCTCAAGAGTTACATGACGAGTAGTCAGTAAGGTGTACAACACATCACTAGGACGCTCTGCCACGCTAATGCAACTCGAGTTAGTCAACCGCACGGCGTTTTCTACGAAAGAGAGAAAATTAAAATCTGCAACAATTCGATCGTGAACTATGGTGTTCGAAATTTTGGCTCCTGCTCTGGAAAACATAATAATTCGATGAGATGTTTAATAGCCTAATATAAGGTAACAAAGTAATTTATCCCTTGAATACGCAGTTTTATTGCTGATCCAAATGAACATGGTTGGAATGACGTTGTTATATTAAAGATGAACAGGCACTGCATTTTTACACTATACGAAAAAACTTTTTAAAGAAACTTTTAAAGTTTTAACATGCTATAATTAAGCTATCATAAATATTAAATTGATATTTGATGAGAGCAATATGCTGTACCAGATGCCAACTAAATTCGCCGCTCGAATTACTATATCACTGTGCAATAAAACAGAAGCGTTTGTATGAATTACTGATTATGGTTATCGAAGAAACTATCATAATGGTAAAGAGCTGCCTGCACTAATAACATTGGGCAAAATTCAATAATTTTTCAGTGGGTCAAACTAGGCTCTTTACTTCCATTACTAACTTAGGGTAAAATTCAATATGCAAGTTTGCTGGTAATAATAATAATAATAATAATAAAATTCAAATGCAGGAGGCAATAAACATATTTTTTGTGAATCATTAAATATTGCTAAAGGTTGATATTGAGATATTTAAGCATTTGGTTTCGTGGAACCAGCTGTTTTACCTCTGTATCACTTGTGGTAAATAAATTGTTTAAATAGTTTAAATTGTTTGTTTTGATTCAGCATGGGTGGATAAGTGCAGCACACCATGCGTGAAATTGAGTTAAGCTTTACATTCTGTCTTGTATCGAGTTCTGGCACACAAATAAGTTTTGAAAATTGCACTAAAGTGAGATGTTGTCAGAATTAACTCGCCAAATCCTTGCACCTGAGTTCTCTGTTAGGTTTTGTGTTATTTTAATGCTCAAAATAAGGAGATCATTGTGGTTTTACTTTCCAGCAGTGTAATTAAAACGTAAAGTGGAACTTCAAGTTTAAAGTCTCCGAAGTGCCATAACAGCCCGTCAGGTTGGGTTCGGTTTAAAATGTTCGCTTTGCTAGTCTTGACCAGGTCCTCGTGAAATATTTACATTTGTTGATTAAAAGGCTCAATTCGCTAATCTTGAATATATCTTATACATGCGCTTACATCCGTTGGTTTGATTCATTTAACATTTAATTCTCTACTTTTGACCACAACCTGGCAACATGTTTGCATCACTTGATTTTAAATGTTTGATTCTGTAATTTGAATTATGTCCTTATAAGGTTATATTTAAGGTTGTATCATTTGATTAGAAATATTCGATTCACAAATCTTACACCATATCCTAGCAACATGTTTACATCACTCGATTAGAAATGTTCGATTTGCTAATCTTGACCATATCCTAACATGTTCACTACGTTTGATTAGAAATGTTCAATTCTCCAATATCAACCATATCCTAACAACATATTCACAACATTTAATCAGAAATGTTCGATTCGCTTATCTTGATAACATTCTGCCAACATATTCACATCAGTTGATCAGAAATGTTGGATTCGCTAATCTTGACCGTATCTCGACAACATGTTTACAATAATCAATTAGAAATATTCAATTCGCTAATCTCAACCATATCCTCACAACGTATTTACATCTTTTGGTTAGAGACCTTCGATTTTCTTATCTTGACCATATCTCGACAACATGTTTGCAACATTTAATTAGAAATATTCAATTTGCTAATCTTGGCCAACACCTGGCACTATATTAGCCAATTCCTGTGCCGCTAGAATTAAGAGATGACGATGGCGCATCAGCGTCAGGCAAATCATATCACTGACCTGAGCTGCTAAGTTGAGTGACGTGGAGGGATGACTGCACATGCGGACACGAGGTAAGCAAGACGTTGCTGTCAAATGTGTTATGCTTTAAAAATAAATGTAATCTGACCATTATGCAAGTCACACGGAAGTGATATTTCAGGGCGTTATTCTAGGATTTTTCTGTTACATTGGGTTGCACTGAAATTCTAGAAAATTGAGTATCACTGATTAAAGTGAAACTGCTACTTGAACAGGTTTTCCTCGAGTGGAATATTTAGTCGCGAAGAGCTCTTTTAAATAAGAGGTAAAGAACGAGGCAGTTCACCCTTGTCTTCTGAACATCCAGCAGGCCTTTAAAGCAGCATTGCGCTCCCCGGGTAAAAAGAAAATGGCTTAAAGGAGCTGGATTTAACGGTAACGTACGCTCTCCTGTAAGTGCACGGATTTTTACAGTATTAGTCCCAATTTTCTGTCACCATGAGTACTCATGATGTACTATATTAAAAAAACTAAAGACATAAAAAAATTGCATGTTAGAATCACGATGTATGTACTATACTACAAAACTAAAGACATTTAAAAACTTTGCATTTAATAATGTATTTTACCACATGACCATCTCGCGGTTGCAATTTACGTCTTCGCTCTGATAATCATAAGTTACTACAAAAAATGATGGGAAATTCTTTGCAACCGCGGTTGATACTTGAGACAACTTGATACTTGATACTGGGTTGAAACTTGATACTTGAGAAATTATGACGCAGTGTATTTAGGTTTTTGCTGCCTTCATTTTTGTGTTCAGTGTGAAAACGCAGTCCAGTTTGCACATCCGTCTTGCTTCAAGTTGCTTCACAATAATGTGTATTATTTCCATTCACATGGGATTCGCACTATAGGGAGGGCCACGCGTAAATGAAAATATATCCTCGCATAAAAATGTATAATAGATTTGTTTTGCACATTACTCGCAATGGTAGCAAAGCGGCTTGAAATGATAAATGCCAAGTCGACTGAAAAACTGACTTTTGATCAATGCAAATTTCAATTCCTTGTGCTGGCTGAACGATTGGTTGAGTCAGCCGATAGAAGCAAGTAGGTGTTGCTGTAGTACGAAATGTAAACATGCCATCAGCAACTGAAACTCCGAGAAATTCTTTCTTTTTCAACAATGTGTTCTTTTAAATTGGTTAATATCTTGAACTGTTGGATGACTCCATTCAATTTATAAGGCAAACCAACGACGCTCTCACAGCGTTTCTTTTAATGAATGAGCGCTGGCTGAATAATGAACGACTGCCCGATTTATTGTTACTGAATAAAAAATATTTGTTTGTATTGCGCGGCCTCGGGGTTGAAGTGATTCTTCGTATTTACGGAGACGTACGATGGTTTAATGCAGGGTACACAGTACTGACTGGAAGTGACTCGTCTCTTAAAATTGAGCGCAAAATGTGGAAAATGTCGGGTATCTACATAGTCTACCTATACCAGCATATTTATGAAATTGAGCGCAAAATATTGAAATTTTGGGTATCCAGTCCACCATACAAGGATATGTATAAAATTGAGCACAAAATGTGGAAATATTTCGGGTATCTAGTCTACCATTCAAGGATATGTATAAAATTGAGCACAAAATGTTGAAATATTTCGGGTTTCTAGTCTACCATACAAGGATATGTATAAAATTGAGCACAAAATGTGGAAATATTTCGGGTTTCTAGTCTACCATTCAAGGATATGTATAAAATTGAGCACAAAATGTTGAAATATTTCGGGTTTCTAGTCTACCATTCAAGGATATGTATAAAATTGAGCACAAAATGTTGAAATATTTCGGGTTTCTAGTCTACCATACAAGGATATGTATAAAATTGAGCACAAAATGTGGAAATATTTCGGGTTTCTAGTCTACCATTCAAGGATATGTATAAAATTGAGCACAAAATGTTGAAATATTTCGGGTTTCTAGTCTACCATTCAAGGATATGTATAAAATTGAGCACAAAATGTTGAAATATTTCGGGTTTCTAGTCTACCATTCAAGGATATGTATAAAATTGAGCACAAAATGTTGAAATATTTCGGGTTTCTAGTCTACCATTCAAGGATATGTATAAAATTGAGCACAAAATGTTGAAATATTTCGGGTTTATAGTCTACCATTCAAGGATATGTATAAAATTGAGCACAAAATGTTGAAATATTTCGGGTTTCTAGTCTACCATTCAAGGATATGTATAAAATTGAGCACTAAATGTGGAAATATTTCGGGTATCTAGTCTACCATTCAAGGATATGTATAAAATTGAGCACAAAATGTAGAAATATTTCGGGTATCTAGTCTACCATTCAAGGATATGTATAAAATTGAGCACAAAATGTTGAAATATTTCGGGTATCTAGTCTACCATTCAAGGATATGTATAAAATTGAGCACAAAATGGCGAAATATTTCGCGTATTTTGTCTACCAAACAAGGAAGTTTATAAAATTCAGCAAAAATGTTAAAAGATTTCGGGTATCCAGTCTACCATGCATGCATATTTAACTCAAACATCCAAGAATCTTGCGCCACAGACAAAAATCTCCGGCGCGAAATGTCCCTCGAGATACAACAACAAATTGGAATGAATTCTAATGAGCTTAGAAGAATGGGGATGCCGACTAAATTAGGCAGGGAATTGCATCAGTATTCAAAGTTGCCACTTCGTCAGCCCTGCTGCAGCAGCCTGCTCACGAATGACCAAGAATTGAGGCTTCCTCTATTCTTCGAAACTTCCAGGTCTTTTGTTTAAAAACCAAGGAAAATAATCTCAGAAAGATAGGAGTGGTTTTTGAAAGTATTCATAAAGTCTTTTATTTTTGTCGTTTTTGTAAAGCAGTGAAATTTTTGGGCGTTTTGAAAAAGAATGGAAGAAAATGATAATGTCATTAACTTAGGATGTGAGAAGTTCGTTGCAAGAGCAAATGATGTCCTGAACAAATCAGGTCAAATCTGGAGCAGTATATATTTTTAACGCTTTCTGCTGGAGTTACTGGTCAATAATATGGTGTTTTCAACACAATCGATCTAATTTGTTGAATAAAATAACTGAAATAATTGCTTGAACATACTATGAACAATTAGGTCACGTAACCTATTGATAACGTCGGTAGGAAGTCCCAAAAAAATGTACTCATCCTTTGGCAGACGATTACTCCCATAGTTTTCGTGTTTTGCCTCGGGTATAATTAGGTTTTCTTGAATGACATTTAATTTCCATATATTTGATGTACATATCTTTGATTAAACTCATTATACATGGATTGATGTTAATAAACACTTACATCAAAACAAAATACATTCTGTAAGTGCATGAGTACAATTGTGCAAAGAAAAAGCGAGATATACAAAGAAAGAGAGCTTACATTTCCTTGGACTCCCAGTATATGAACATACAATTTATCACGCGTCCAAATTCACGAGTTGTTAAGCCCATTTCTTGGCTTTTGCTAAAAGTGCTGCAGATATTTATTAAAGCCGCTGCAGACGTATTTATTCGAATGTAACGATACAAATACGCCCGCCTGGCTCCTCTACGAGCTCTGCCTCACATCAAGAGTAAACATTTGCCTGCAGTTTGTTAATTTGAAGTCAAATACGTCAGCGGCATCTCTGAAGCTCGTACAAGGAGAGGGTTACGCCACTGTATTTTCAGGCTACGCTATTTTAAGTTGTTTTAAGATAAATTACTCACTATTTATAGAATGTGCAGCACTCCCGTTATGTATTGGAAAGCTACGTATCGTGTCCAAAATGTGCATTTTATAAGGTTTTTAACAATTTATATCAGAAATATTTCCACGCTTAATGCCTTTCACGTTTCATAAAATTTTATTAAAATTTCGAAAAAAATTTCACTCCTCCTTTCGTTGCAGCGTAATTTTTTCGGAACTCACATTATTGGACGAAAATATTTGATTTTCGTTGCTGATGTCGCGCTGCGTTTGAGAAATGTGAGCCGGAAATTTAATTTTCAGAGCGACAGTTGCTCTGCTGGGGCTGAATGTGTTAGAGATATTACTTCTAGGTTTAAAAATTGAAATATTATTATCATACTAGTATACACAGCTATCAAAAATGACGGGATTTAATATCTTCCTTGAATAAATCCTCCAGATATAGATGATAAACAAATACATATATCCTGATAGTAAAAGAGGTTAAATATTCTTGTAGTTGTGCACTGGTGAAACTTGTATCACAGATACGGTGGACTTCAATATCTTCCTTGAATAAATCCTCCAGGTGTGGATGCCCAACAAATATATCCACCCCAATGGTACCCGCCATTGAAATATTCTAGTACTTGTGCACTGGTGGAGCTCTATCACGGATACGGTCATTGAGCGTCCTTGTGAGCGTCACAGAGAGACGCAAGAAGCGGACACCAAACAAATATACAGTATAAATAAATAAACACACCCTGGATATTATTAGGTTAGAAAACATGACGTTTCACTACCGAAGGCGCTACAACACTAAGGCGTTTCATCGGTGTTTTCTATGTTCCCCAGTTCTTTACTTCTTTATATTATTTCTGCCATCACCGTGTGGCTTTTAAAAATGAAATGTTAGGCTGCGTACAGCTGTTAACTATACTGAGTTGTCTTTTGTCTTTTGAGCGCGTCAATGAAGGGAAGAAAGTAGCATCCTCATGAGGTAAACATGGACGCTCAAAATGTTTGAGCTTTCTATGGTGAAAATGATTCAATGAACCATAGAGGGTGATACACTTTTTCATGATTGAATTGAATGAATTCCCTGATTTTGCAAGAAGACTCAATTAAGTTCTACAAACTCGATAGAACTCTGTTATTATAATCATTACGGGCTTTATTATTATTATCGGCTTGTGCCAGATAACACAATCTACGAATTTTTATTTGTCATTTAAGGTTAAAACACGGTAGACAGGTTCAGGTTAGGCATGGTAATATTTGTTAATTTTCCTCGAAAAATAATTGAAATTGATCGTAAGCTTACAGCGACAATGAAATTTTAATTATTATCGTTACCTGTCATCATGATCATATTCTGATTCATTAGTAGCGAAATTAGCCTAGTTATTGTTCGTAGATGTGCGCTAGCTCGGAAATGCGACATGAAATTGAAAAGTGGAATGTGTCATATGTGCGATACTTGTTATAAAAAGTATGGCAAAAACATTCAGTTAACAGAAAATCCTTCCATTTATTTTTTTCTGATGAATGGGCCGCTAGTCATGAAAAATTCTTCAAGCAGCCTTCATCTTTTCATTTCCTTCCAGAAATATCCTTCTTATATATTTCTATTAAAAATAAAAAACGGACGATCATGCGTGAAAATAATGAGCAGGTAAGCGCATTTCGGAGCCCATTACGTTAAGGGTCTGTTTTTGCGCTGCATTGATATTAGTTTAGTGTTCTTATGTTTATATCATAACGCTAGTAAACAATTTTTTGTGAATTTTTGCATTAATTAGGCACTGGAAAGCTTTGATCTGGTCGTTGGACTAAATTAGGTCCTGGAATACAACGCTAATGAGAAACAACCGCTCACTCGATCTTTATATACGTTGGGTATCAAACACGCACGAATTTCCAAATTTTATTATTCCGAAAAATAATAATCCTTGAGATGACAGAAATTTTATTAGTCAATATGTCGTAACGATATAGCCGTTATTAAAACATTCCAGGACTGAACAAACGACTTGAGAACTGAGTAAAAAATATTTTTTACATATTGCTCTAAAAAATGTACTCCAGGTTTGAAGAAGGAAATTACACAGTGTCCCACTGAGCAAAACTTACCCGCAAAGTCACAATTTATGTAAATTTTCTTCAAGTAATCTAGAGTTCTAGCAAAAATCAAGGACGCTTCAGTTTGAAGGGCGCAGTTGTACATATTTAGCTTAATACAAATTGGGATACGAATACAATAAAAACTAACATTCGCTATCGCACTGCACATTAAACATGTACGTTAGGATCGTAAAACAGCCTTTCTGCAACGGGTGAGTGCATAAATATTACCTAAAATGTATACATTTCATTATTGTTATACTTACCCAGATCAGAGATGTGCAAAGGGTGTTTCTCTATTGCGTCTTTCTTGGAGCGAGTGTCCGGGTTCCACAAGAGCACCTCTTCATTGAAGCTCTCAAATGTTTATTGATCATTAGTTTGGTAGGACACACTAATTGTACTTTTAACTGGATTCGCTCAGATTAATGAAAGCTTGGCCGACTATATGAAGTTTAGCCGAAAATTGAAAATCTTCCAATAAAAATGAAACCCGGACGTCGGCTTTTGAACCATCTTCGCTAGATGTAGGTGTGATACCGAGTTTATTTAGATTTCAGGAACGTTGGGGATTATTAATTTATAACTTATATACACATTGCTTCCAAAACTAATCCTTCACATGACATAAATTTTATTATTCATATATCGTAACGACTTGGTCGTTATTAAAGCATTTAGGGATGGAACAAACGACTTGAGTACAGCAGCAAAAATAATTTTGATATATTGCCCATAAAATATGTTTTAGAGTTGAAGAAAAAAGTGGTTTGGTACTGGGTTAAAACCCTACAAAACCCAATTTTTCGAACATTACATAGTACGGGGAGAAAAACACCCCAAGTTGAAAATAACCAAGTTAATAACATAAAAAAATAAGTTAAACTCATAATAATAAAAAATAATAAGTTGGAAATAAAATAATACAAAATATTTAGCCAAAAATAAAAAATAATTGTTTTGAAGCCTCATGGCTAGCCATTGCAAATGCCTACATCTGCGTGTTTAAATTGACTTAGCGGGGTTAAAGGTTTAACAGACACGTTCAAGGGCTCAGGTCTGGTAGGGTTAAAAGGAAATCGTAGCCGTGATCACCGTGAAGCACAGCACTTGGGTAAGATATTACTTTTAGGTTATGATATTCTGTACCAAATAAGATACTCAATATACAGTAGATAAGGATATTCTGTAAAAAAATAACATAGCAAATGTAGATTAGGATATTCTCTACCAAATGAGACACTAAATTTAGATTAGGATATTCTACAAAAAAAAGGATACTAAATGTAGATTAAAATATTCTATACAAAATAAGACACTGAATGTAGTTTATGATATTCTGTCCTAAATAATATACTGAATGTAGATTAGGATATTCAAAAAATTGCCTCGAAAAGCAAGTTAAGCGCCAGGGAAATCAAGGCTGGGTATCAAGAATCTCTAGAGGGCAGTCGGAGTCTGAGCAGACGCTCTTCTGCTTGGAGCAAAGCGTTACGTGAAATCTAAAATACGGCTCTCTCATGCACGCTTTGCTCAGTTTGGAGCTCTACAGTAAACTTTTGCCGAGGGACTTTCTTGTGAACAGTATGTTGCACTGCGTTGTACCAAATTTCTAGCAATATTCTCCCTCGTATGGCTGTTGCTCCGATGGGAAAAAATTAAAGCTTAGTACACAGCAAGAGCTGATAAAATGTAGAAAGTTTTTGAATTGTTTTGAACGACCTCTGTTTATTCATTTTTCTTATGACCCCTAGATGAAACAGGCTGAATTTTAGGAAATCTCACTTTTAGGATAAAAAAGAAAACATACGTGGCTAAGAATATCATGATGAAAATGAACGTTTTGGGTTTTAAAAAATTCATCTTCAGTGGTCTGAAAAACAATAAATTAAAGTGTTACAACTTCAATTTAATTTGATTCGGTATTAAGCAGCATAATGAAAATTCCCTCCGTGTACCACCGGTGGCTCACGTCACAGTCAAAGAGGTAAACTTAAAAGTAGCAGAACTTAATTCTCAATAACCTCAATGAATAACGATTTGTGATGTACTGGACGGTTAAACGTATCACTTTCGTTGATGAATGCTATCAGCCCTCTAACGGTCGTTGCCCTTTCAAATTCGGTCAATACAGGTGGCACTTTCCGACCATATGCTGATGTTCGGCAAGACTGACCTCTTGCGGCTCGACGATGTCTAAATTTCGATTGACCGAGAGCGGAAATCTCTCAGGTGTTCTGACGATGTGCTGCCTTTCCCGACCATTGGCTGCTACTGCCGAAAGGAAAACCGCCTGCAATTTAGTTGGGGATAATTGTTAACACACGTCACTACTTGAATGATGAGTGTTACTTGGACATTTAATTAACAAATTAAAAAAATATACATAGAAAACGAGTCTTGTTAATTATGTTAGAGATTGTTTGAGCTGTGACATCATGCTACTTATTTTTAGGATGATTGGTGTTAAAATCCCGTTCATGTTGAAATAATTTTTTCGTACAGATTTAGCTACGTTACGCACCGTCCCGTAGTCCATAACGTAGCCAAGTCAAACAACCTACGCTGTCCTTTGGACAACTACGAAAAGCAAGTTACTCGCAAGTTGGGCCAATGCACATACCTACGGCGAGCGTATTCATTAAACGGTCGCGCCATATTATAAGCGCGCTCTCGCTGGGGGAGAAGACGCGGTCACGTGACCCGAAGGCTGTCGAGCTCCCGGCCTCCCGCCCGTTTCGTCGAGCGAGACGCGGGCCGCGAGACGGCGCTGCCTCACGGCAGCCTCAGTCGAGCGAGGCGGGTGAAGGAGTGAGGTGACGCAGCTGAGGCGTGTGCGCTGCCTCAGTTAAAGTGAAGCTAATCAAGCGAGGTGCGACCGACGCGCGATACTTCCATGCGCATTTAGCCCTCGATGAAGTGCAAGCAATAGGAGATCGTTTTATGATATGGCTTCCTACCTTTTGATTTCAATAAATTGGTACGATCATATTATGTGTGGGACGCGTGCTGTGGTGTAAGTATGGGATTTTTGTAAGTATGGGATGGAATTTGGTTGTTTGAAAATGAAATTTTACATCAGGTGCGACGAAAGTTTTTGATTTGGGGAAATTGATAAATTGGAAATAAAAAATCTAAATGCGCTCGACGAATATTTTTTCCAGAACTTAGGCATTCATGATTTCCATTAAGGGAAAAAATCAACGGTAGTCACGACACAGTCGATCATTTCATCACACAAGTAATATTTTTTTCCATGCACTTTAGTATATTTCAGTCAATGAATAATGATGTGATATCTGGGTAACAAAAGCACCCCCAGTCAACATTCATAATTAGGCCAAGCAAAGAAAAAAAAAGATTGATGTGTTATTGAAATTTAATTTAGACATGTATGAGACCTGACGACTAATTGTTTGTTGCTGAAAACTGGGAGCGATTCGCCTATGAAATCTACACGTAAATGAAACTTGATGGGAAAGTGTCATTTTTTGTAAATGATAAAATGAATTAGATACTTGATGTCCGATGCGCACCGGTTACGATTTCATGCTCAGGTGGCTACGATTTGCGTTAATTAGAAGTGGTTTAACGTGACAAATTATAATACATTTTTATCAAAAATTAATATAAATTTTCACAAAAAATTATTATGCACATTGACGGAAAATTGTTGTGCATTTTTACTTTCCGGTAATTCTTTTAGGAAATAAAAGATCCTAATTTCGTACCGAGTATCCCAACCCTCATTTGGTATTCTAGCACTCATCGGCCGACTTCGGTTTCGTTATATTAACTTATAGTTTTAGTTTTGGATTATTTTCAATCGCTCTTATATTACATTATAACTATATAGCAGTAGATACATATCGTGATTAGGAATAAAAATGAAAGTGGTCCAAGGATTGACCCTTGTGGAACTTCATAGCTAATTTCCATAGAGTTACTGAGCTAAGCCTCATCTGAAACTTGGAGTAGGCTCTTCTGACGTATCAGGTCTCAGGTTATGAAATTGGTACGCTAAGATTTACTTGTTGCAATTTCGGGTTGATTTCTGGTTCCGAATTCTACTAGATATAGTAGAACATTATAAATTACATACCCCTTTTTTCATGACTGCTAAATTATACATCGCAAAGACCTCTGAAACTTGTCACTAACCTGCCATAAAATCTGACATAACTATACTAGCATTTCGATTTTAAGTATATTTTTACAGAATGCTGCTTAACATTTCATGCGTAAGCATAAATAGAGTATATAATTACAATATGTTATAATTTGACTTATTTGGTTTTTAGAATCAATGAATCAAAACTAAACATAGTTTGTATAATTTGTGTGTTATTCATCAGAAAAAATAAATCTATCTTTTGATTTCAATACATTTGTACGATCATATATTTGATATTGTCGTTGCTTACTGTTTTTTCATACTAAGTTATTTTTAGTAATAAGTTCTCGTACTGATATGAAGCTATGAGGCAGTTGAGAAAGAATTTTTATTTTTTCGATTATCAAATTACTGATTTCGGGCAGCCTAGTTTACAGGAAAAAGCAACAATCAATTAAGTCATCCTGCATTTTTGTTGAGGGTAATCAGTACACAAATCTTTTCAACACGTATTCAAAAACGCAATTTAAATTTTAAAATCCCTGTCTTACACTTCGTAGAGGTGTTAAAATTATGAAAGACTCTTGGGCAAAGAAAAAACTCGCAGAGATGCTAGACGTCGTTATGGAGCTTTTGAATAATGTCCTAGGGCTTGTTGGAAGTCATTTTGTGCTTCTTTCTTTTCTTGAATGAACCAATTTTCAAATGCATTTCCTCAGTCGGCTGTCATCAGAAGAAGCGTGTGATCAACTAGTGGCTTTCGAAAGATGAAATAAGTTTGTGAATTTAGTGAATAAAAATTTGAAGTTTACTGAGGGAAGGGAAATATTCTCGATCGCCCTGCTGTCGCTTATTCAATTTAGCGGCGAGCCAGATACAAATTTTGCGTCGGGCAACACATTGACCTTAACATTATGCGAGTGATAATTCAAATAGACAGAAATCCGAAAGATGTTAGTACATTTTGCGTACTAGCTGTAGTATAGAAAAACCTAATTGTATAAATAGTCGCATCAAGTCAGGAACACGTGAAATGTAAAGTTCTCTTGTTGATGGCATGTACGCCTACATACAATTCAAGTTCAGGAACATTCAAATTCAGTCGACGGAACATAGTTTGAGCGCCAAAAAATATTAATGCTCGAACGCACATTTTATGTTTGCACTCTTTCAATGTTTAAACATGGTAATATTTCGCAGATTATTGATTGCTCATTTTAGATCAGAGGTTATAGTGTTGAACTTTCAGTTAGCATATTTTTACTAGCACTTGACTTCCGACTGTCTGTGGCGTTCAGAACGATACCTTAATATTCAAATAGCTTGAGATATAAATTAATCGCATGTTTCGTGAAACATGTGGCAACAAATCGAAGTATACTGCGTGTATGCCAAGGTTGTGTCAGGGACAAGGGGATGTAGTATGTCGTATCTTTTTTTTAATTGATTACATCAAAACGCAGTTGAATTGTTCCAATGTTAAATTCAATATCTTCATAATTTATTAAGATGAATATTTCACACCTCGAGATAAAAATCTTTCTGGATTTTTAATATTTATTTTTTTGATATAACTTTTAACTATTTTTGTGCCTCAATGAACATAAATTTATCCATTCTGTACATCCGTAATTCACTTGACAATGACGCTTAAATATCCTTGTATGATTTTGATTCCATTGTTATGTAAAAATGTAGCTATGATATAACGAAGTAGAATATACCTGTGTACAGTTGTTAAAACTTTGTTTATGAAGCAACCTTACGGTTCACTCTAAACTTTGGTGCAAATGAAAACAAAAAAGAAGCAATTTTATATAACGGAATGGTACGTTAAATTTTTTACACCCATAAACAAATAAATATGGCATTTTGTTTTTGGAAAAAACCCAAAATATGACGAACTTGCAACTGCTTGAACATGTATGAATTTATTTAAAGAAAATCCACTCACAAAGAGAGATCTTAATAATTATTACTGTAATAATTATTGCTGCTAAGTGGAATTATGGTCGCAAATTGACATGATGGAATGAAATAAATTTCCTTTTATTTTACAAATAAACTTGTTCTTGGCGGGAAGGAATTGCGAAAATCAACCAAAATTTGCAAAAAATTTAGTTTCTTAATCTTCATTATTCGTTCAAAGAAAGCTGATAACGTTAAATCATTGTAATATAGCAGCGCAATCATTGTTATAAACTTGCTCTTCTGTAACCTGCAAGAAAAAATGGATACTACGAATGTGTAGTTTCAATTTTGTTTTCAATCATCCTGGTTTTCTAGGATTACACAAAGAGCTTTAAACCCAAAAGTCCATTTGCAATTATCTCGAGAAATCGTGACCACTTTTGAAATCCAACGTTAATTAAGTGAATAAAAAGCCTAAAGTACACTCAAAAGTACCCCACGTGAATGCCAATGTTATGACTATACACTGCTTGCGTCTAAAAAATTCAACTTATTGTCGTTTTGACTTCTTCACGAAAATCGTCATGATGTGCGAGTTCTCTCTTGGATTCCCTATTCTCACTGATTTTAAACTCGTGTAGAGACTTACAAATTTAATGAACCGCAAATATTGTCGGCAAAAAAGAAGAGAGTGCTCCTCTTCAACTCCAATTCAGAGATGTGTCTATAGCTGAATAGAGGATGAGGAAATTTGGAAGAACTCCAGTGGTGCCTCATAAACTTCATGTGTGTCAATATTCTTGGAAAAAAATGAGAGCGCTACAATTCATTTAGGAACATTTGTAGTTGAACAGAAAATGAATCAAATACTGTATAAACGAAGAAAATATAATGAGGAAGGTGTAAATTATTCTCAAAACACCAAATATATTGAAATATTTTGATGTGAATCATATATTGGAATATTTTATGCTATTTGAGTTATTTATTTTTCATATTAGTGATTATATTATTGGAATTTTTTCGCGAAAAATAACCAAACTGTATACACGAAGAGAATGTAATGAGGGAGGTGTAAATTATTTTCAAAGAACCAACCACATCCAAACATGTTGATGTGGTCCACGGACGCTAGGATAGATACTACGAATACCCCTTTGCCATTCGGAGAAATAGCATTGAAAAAATTCTATATATTTTTGCGTCATTGACTGATTGTCTTTTTTCTTTGATTATTGCTTCAAGCTCAAATGAGAGTTATTTTACAACGAATTTTCAAAGGATATCCTTGAAAAGTCTTTTGATATATAGCATGTTTTTAAACTTATATTTTTGGTTATTTATTCCTTTACATGTTAATTTTAAAATGCAGTCAGTGCATTATGCGTGAAAACTTGACTACACTCATGAAATATGCTCTTACATTCGCAAAATTTAGTGTATTCACAACATATGTAGGTATATTTGAAAGCTCTTTTGGAAGGGCTGATAGCAAAAATCAAATAATTTGTTTCTCATTCCATTCCACTTTTATTAACTTACACTTTAATTAAATGAAAGTGTACATTAATATTTTCGAATATTGTTTTGATAACGTCAAATTTTTTTATTCGTTTTGACATAGTCAAATTTCTTTTAGTATAAGTTAAAATTTATTCTTAAAAAGTCAAACTTTACTTGTTTATGTCAAAATTCGTTAAAGTAACATAAGTTAAATATTTTAATTCTTACTCACAATCATCAACTGAATAAATCTTTTTGACATGGATGAGAGCTAAAAAAACAATTAATTAACCACCAAAAATGTTCCTATCGTCGGAGAAATATTTTCCAAGTTTCTGTAGATACACACTCGATCTGTAAGCTAGCAAAGAGCGTCTGGTAGGGCAAGTGTGGAGAATATGCGTGAAAGAGAGAAAGTTTGCCCCATGTGCAGCAGCATCTGCATTGAGTTATGGGACAGATCTGTGGCGGTGGCTGAAAAGTGGGAACGTCAGGGGTGTGAGGGAGCAGAGGGTGAGGAATATGGTCGATATACCATAGATATGAAGAGACTGCCTGAGCTCCAGTGCAATTGCCACAACGCCACTGCATAAGTCATTTGGTATTGGGTTTTTGGTATCGTGTGGGTGGCATTGGGGGGCTAAATGTGAAGCAGTTGTGGATGGGCAAGGATGCTCTGCTACATTTGAGGGCACGTGAAACTGACAACAACCGGTTGTTTTTTGTGCTGGATTAGATTATCTAAACAAATGAATTGTATCTGATTTAATTAACTCGTTGGTTGCATCAAGTCTTGCTTAACTGAAAAAAACGGGACTAATTTTTAATTCAAAGATAAACAAATAAATTGTACCTAATTCAAATAACGCGTTGCTTGCATCGAGTCTTTTTAAAATGAAAAAGATTGGGACTAATTTTAAGTCAAAAATAAGAAAAGTTGAAAGTTGAAACGTATAAGTTAAAATTTTCATGAGAGATGTGGTTCAACTCAAGAATTGAAAGGTTTTGATTTCTGTACCTTTTCTTCGTCCGAATTTTTAACAATATTTCTTCATCTTTTCTTCCAGAAATCAACTCTTATTTATCCGAATGTTCAGACCCGCTAGCTGTTCGAGACCCATTCTGGAACTACAATTGCAATTTAATTGCAATTGATGTTTCTATAAGTTCTGGGGGTGTTGAATTCCCTTTGCTCTGAGGAACATGTGTTCCTTAAATCTTTATTTATTATCTTCCAAAACTTCTACCCATATGTGGAGAGCCGGCAATACTAATCAGTTACAGAGGTGGATTTATTTTTTGCTTCTGAAGTGTTCCACTTAATCCAGTAAATTCTTGATGTTGCTTATTATACTTCAAGAGTACCCATCTCCTGAATGCGCGCCCAGTGTTCTGGAAACAATTCAATTGCAGCTGACAACTCACTCGTCAAATACACGCCCACTTTTTTGAACTTCGCAAGCGCAACATTTCAGTCAATCCGAATTTCTTCGACACGTGGAGATGTCTTTGAAATAAGGCGAGACAGGCTGAGATGTGGGATCAAATTCAATTTACCAACCTCGGAAAAAAAGGGAAGGGCTTACGAACTGGTCACTTTTTATGGGTTCCAGGGGATCAAGACTTCCAAGCGCTTATCGTTTGTCAGAAGATGCTCTGCATTGGAAGTCTGTCGAGCTCCAAAAACTGGAAGTGATCTGTCCCTGTGAAATCCTAGGAGTAAAACACGGCCGTTTTTGCGCACTTTTCTTTTCTTTACAGAGCAGCTGACGTCGACGAGTGTTGTGACTCAACAAATTTCTTCGTTGGGTTCGAGTCGTAAAAACCTCGCTGGGGCTTCCGAAACCATCCGGCTGAAATAAACAATCCATCACCGAGCTATTTCAATTTTCGTTCACGGTGACAAGTTCAGGATCACTTGGCTGCGTAACGGAACTGTTGAGTTTTGTAATCTGGTCCATAATCCCGTTGAGTTGATGATAAGTTTGCTTATTGGCGAATTTTGATCGTGGTGTTTGACTCGTAATAAAATTTGCTTGAGAAATTACTCTTTTTTCTGACTAGGGAGAAAGAAAATGAGAAAAATGTTTAAAGTATTTTCCTGCGAAGCGTGGTGAAACTTAGAAGCCCGTCTCTTAACACATTGACTGCGATGGGTTAAGCTGAAGTTCAGTATTGAACTCAAATTTAAATTCAAAAGTTGTCAGAAATTTTATATATACCAAACATTACCTGGATCCATTAAATACCATTAATTCAAAGATTATTAACACGTTCCGCGCGTATTGTGCCATATGTGTACCATTCGGTTAATTATTTATTCATGCACGTGCACTGTAGAAATGAATGACGTTTCATCTGTTTCGCGATCTTATTTAGAAATTACAGTTATCATACTAGGTGAAATGTTATCGAGAAATATTTTCATATTTCTCAGGAAAAATAAAATGTGTTAGAGCAGTAGAATCAATTTCTCAATTCTGCTCCACACAACTTAACCAAACCAACCGTTAACAACCGCGGAAACGCGGTGATCGTGCTGAAACTTTTTCAAACGACCCATATCGATGGGTCGTTTCGCAGCAGGAAAAACTTGAACACGACCCACATGGGTCGTAGTATTGCAGAAAACGCGTTAAATGCATTAATTAGTGCGTTTAAGAGATGGGTTTCTTACTTTCACGAGACGTCATAAAAAATACTATGAATAATTTTTATCTTTGTCTTATACTTATAATTAATTATATAATTATAAATATGGGTCAAAACCATGATCCCATGCATGCATTTACTGGAGAAGCTTTCAGAAAAAATATGGTGATTTCGAAGTTCAAAGTTATGAGGTTTGTGAGTGTACGAGTATGCAAGGTTGTTTTGTTTCATTTATGATTGATGAAATTTGCTCGTTTAAATTCTCGTCGTTAGGTGGACGGTTACAAGCATTAGTTTTTTTCGTTGATTTCATTTCTCACAAATGGATTTCAAAGTAATCATGGATTCTGGATTTGGGTATCAGTTTTTATCCAGAGGATTCCAACGTAGATTGTTCCTAAGTCCAGCGATTCGGAAAATTCCGGAGAAACTCAAACCCTTCATTAAAGGCTACAAACGATCGATGAAATGATTCAACATATACGGGGACTCAGTACTTAAGTGTTCTTAAATCCCGGAATTAGAGAATTTCCTGCGATACTTAATTTATAAACATTGGTTGAGTACAATTTATGAAATAATTCAAAATATCCGGGGATTCAGTTTCAAAATGTTCTTGAATCCAAGAACTCGTGATTTTTCTTGACATCCAATTGCTCGAATAGTAGTTAAGTGTAAATTTTGAAATGATTTACAGTATAGAATAGGAAGTGGGGACTATTACTGTACTAAATAATTAAGAGGAATTATTTTCTTTGCATGATTTAGACAGAAGTAACCATAGAAGCCTCTCAGATTATTGACCTTCATTGCCAACATTGCTGTCTGTTCAGTACTAAGGATGTTCATTCTCATGTCTTACTTGGAACAATATACAAGTAAGTAAATTCATGTAAGTAGGTAATTTCTTGTTTTAACAAATGAAAATGTGCCTACCTGGAGTGAATAAATCTTTTAAATATTTCAAAATAATGCATCAATAAACCTGAATGAATTGGAACATGCATATTTATATGCATATACCTTTTGTGAATGAAAGCAAGGAAATTTTTCGTTATCAGAACTTACATTCTTTTCCAAAATTGATTGATGTGAATAAAAAGCAAGGAGACTATCGTAATCATAATTAGCATAATTCTCGAAAGAAAACGAATCTAATCATATTGATGAATGAAGAACGAATAGTAAATTATTTTGTCAAGTTTTTTGACTGCCCTAATTAAATTTTGGTTGACAAAATCGATCAACGCCAAGTTCTACACGATGAAGTTCATGCGACATTTTTCATTCTTATATAATTCAAAGTACAAAGAGCCATTCTAGTATAATTAGTATTCAGGCTTTCGAATGTTGCGGAAATCTTCCACAAAAATACGATATTTATTTTTTAAGTTAGTTTTAAGAATAGTTACCGTACAACATTGTTGCAGCGTTTCTACATTCCTTCTTGTCGAGGTGAGGAAATTTGCTCTCAACTTTTGATAAGTTCTCATATTTCCGTCCGTAAACGAAGCAACTCTTCGCCGGGGATTTGAAGCCTTAGAACTCTTGGAACTAAAATTAAAACGGAGGAATTTTGGATCTCGAGGTCAAGAAATTTAGAAGAGTCTGACTATTTTCTCATAAAATTTTCACGCAAAGATTCATTCTTCAATTTCAAGCCCTAGTTCTTTGATTAGGATCTTCAAATCTCCGTATTGAGACACTGATCATTTCATACCACATTTGGCAGTATCTTCAAATCTCCTCCGTATTGAAAAACACTGATCATTTCATACCTCGATTTGCAGTATCTTCAAGTCCCCGTAGTGAAAGACACTAATCAAATGGTGAAAACCACACCTCACATTGGATTTCCCCAGCTCTTGAAATGAGCTAAATTATTGATGAAAATATCAATTTACTCAAGATAATGTCACGGATATTTTGTGGAAATTCACCTCTTTTTCTTGCAACGCACATCTAGTGAATCCAAATTAAAAATTGGTGCTAAGAAACAGCTTTAGACCAATACTGGCTGTCACAAGAGTTCTGAAAAAGTTCACTTGAAATTTTTCTGTTCCAAAAATTTAGTTAAAGAAGCACAAAGACCATGAACATGAGAACCTTTAAAACAAATGTATATTTTTATCCAGAATAATGCACATGGAAAGTCACAGGACATGGCCATATGAGAAGCATGAAGATTTATTAAAATATATTTTTCACAATTTCACTTTTCATGATTTACTGCTATTTATGTACACAAGGAGCTCGCGAGACTCGAACTCAGGACTATAAATTACCGCGCCGATGAAATGATTGGAATGAATTCCGGCTCTAAATTGATCAAACGTCTATTTCGTTTCAACTTGTGGAAGCAGCAGCTTCCCGTACCAGATTCATTATCTGTTTCTGGGAGTTACTAGACTGTGAACTCTCGATAAAATAGGGAATAAATACTGCTTTTTTTTATATAATTCCAATTTTCATGATTTACTACTATTTATTTAATACAATTCATATATTCATGGTCTATTTCAACTAATTTACTACAATTCTAATTTTCATGATTTATTACAACTTCTAGAAACCATGAAAAACGTAGATAAACCATAACAGAATCAAAAGCACATGTAGAGATTCACTGAAACAAAAAGACACGTTAAGGTACACGTCAGCCTTTCTTAGGCACGTTAACATAACACGTGAACTTTTTTTCTTAAGCACGTTTTTTCTTAAGCACGTTTTTCTTAAGCACGTTACAAGTCAAGATATAGGTAAACCTTCTTCCTTAGCCACCTTAAGATACACGTACGACTTCTTCCTTAGCCACTTTAAGATACACGTACGACTTCTTTCTTAGTCACCTTAAGATACACGTACAAGATGCTAAAGCCCAGCCAGCCGCGCTCTGACGCGACTTCACAAAGAGCTGCACAGGCAAAATATGCTCCGGGGCATCGGCTTGCGCAGCACCACGCCATACACACTCACTACGTCTTCATGGCACGAGACTCATCCCACTTTGTGTCGCCATTTGTTTCGGGTAATGGGCGCGTGCGCTATCGCTCCGGCACCTGTCGTTACAAGGGACACGGCTCGATTGCGACACACTGAGCGAGAAATGTCGCACATTGTCTCGACCGTTCAGCGTGCGTGCCCTCCCAAATTATGAGCCATAGCAGCTGCGTGAATAAAGTCCAGACTTCACGGGCTGGCATTCAAGCTGGATGCAGCAACCGCATTTTGATGCTCTGCAATGTAGGTTAATTCTGACGCGATGTCTGGGGCTGGCACCGGGCTGAAGGTAACATCTACATTTCGATGGTACACAATGTATGCTAATTTTGACGCGATGTCTGAGGTTGCCAGGCAAGCTAGATGCAGCCACCACATTTGAATGCTCCCGTAATGTAAGTTAATTTTGACGCAATGTCTGGGGCTGGAAGGCAAGCTTAATACAAAAACATTTTGAAGCTCTCGCAGCGTAAGTGAATTTTGAAACATGATTAACGGACTTGAAATGCATGTATTGAGTTTCACAGAAAATTTGTTAAATGAGGTTGGTAGACAATCTGAATTCAACACACTTTGAAAATCCAGCAGCGAAAGTGAATTTTGAAATAAGAGTAACTGACGTAAAATATATGTATTCAGTTTCGTAGAAATTTGAAAGCTATTTTCACGCATATTTTGTGTTTAGCAACAGTGTTGGAGCTGATGTAGGTGAAAATTGTTTACATTCTTGGGCTCAAAACTTTGAGAGTTTTAAATGGAATTTTGAAGCATCAAAACTTTAGAACTTTATGTATCGAATTGATACACATGTTTTTATATTGTGCCATTAGTGTTGTACGTTTGTTATTATTCTTTGCTTTCACTTAATGGAAGAAGAAAAACAACCAATCCTCACATCTGAAGCTTCCACAATGCATCTTCGGAGTCTACCTAGTCTGATTCTACATTGCTCGTGTTTGAAGCTCAAAACAAACATATGAGATTTCCCAGCTGTTCATTTTACAGAGTATATAATGTAAATTCGCATTTCATCGTTAATATTCCAGAAGTTAAATTTTAAAATGAATTCCGGCTCTAAATTGATCAAACGTTAAAACTGGAAGTTGAATTTCAAGGTTGAAAAATCAAAGTCTCGTTTGCTGTCACCCGCTCCAAACGTAAAGAATTCTCTCACGTCCAAAAAATAAGAGTCTGATTCAAGTCTCATTGATGCGGACGCCGTAATTTCTGTGATACTTTCGTCTTGACGATCATTCCAAAACTCGTAACTTCCTTTATTAAGTAATTAAATCGCTTTCACGATTGCTCCTTCCATGAAATGGCGACTAAGATAGCTAGTACAATTTCAGCGATTGAAAGTGAATCTTTTCCACGAAATATTTAGAACGTATTTTTGTTTTACATATTCACCCAAAATTTTAGTTTGATAAGTCCAGGAAAATCTATGCAAATAATGCCCATCGTACGGTTCATGTACTAAATATTTTAAGAGTGTATATGCGCTAGTTATGTTATCAGAAGAGACCATGATTTTAACATAAACTTTTTTATAAGTTAACGACTAATAAATCAAAATATAAGTTAACGAAAAAAAATACAATGAAATTAAACGAAAAATGAAGTGTGAGTCGTTTTACGTTTTAAGAACGTAAATATTAACATAAAATTAGATAAATTCACAGAAAAAATTGAAAATCAAGAGTTTTCACGTTCTACAAATCAGAAAACGATACCAATTTTGTTTCACGAACATTAGGGGTGGCGTAAAAAATTAAAATGAAATGATATAAATAAAAATAAAAATGGAAACTCGAGAGTCTTCACATTCTAAAAATAAGAAAACGAAATCAATTCCGTTTTACAAAATTAAGGGTGACGTAAAAAATAAAATTAAACGATAAAAATTAAAATGAAAAATGGATAACCAAGAGTCTTTGCATTGTACAAAGCAGAAAACGAAATAAATTCCGTTTTACGGACATTGGAGGTGACGCTCTCCTTAAAAAACGACCAGGTGGTCCAAAACTCTGGCTTTACGGGCAGGGAACGCCATTTTCGGGGCAAATCGCGGTCGCATTGAAGTCGACGTTTGACTAACGATGTGTGGGTGGTCAGTTTTGTAGGAATAGAAGCCCAGTAATGGCATTCCGTCCGGGTGTAAAGGACTTAGAAAGCCCCTGAAAATCTCAGGCCTCGAACCTTAATTTTTCGTTGAAAAGACCTGGGAAAGATTTTTGGAACTCGCAGAGCGCAACTAAAATATTGGGCAAACTAAAAGGCATTGGGAGCTTCTTGTTCCGAGGAGAGTCTGTTTAAGTTCTGATACTTAATTAAAAAATACGAGTGGGATGTGTTTCTTATCCCATCATATAGGCTCTTTCTGTTATAGCTGACTGAAAGCAGAAAAATAGCTGGAGTAATTTGTTATTCAATTTTTTTAGAAAAACAATTTTGGAGACATGTTCAATTTTTATTTTTCTGTTCACATACAGTGGTTATTATTGATACAAACATCTTTAAGATAGGCATGAAGTCGCTAAGCTTTTGAAAGTCAATTTTTCTCCTTATTTTTACTTAATTCAATTTATTTTAGATAAATTTAAGGAGAGCAGATCAGAAATATCACATGAGCAGCGAATGAGTCTTGAATCGACCATTTAATTTGGTTCGAGGAATTAATTTCAAAGAATTTCTCACGTTATTTTTGAGGTAGACGATTTTCCTTTCGTGCACTCTATTTTCAACCGTTGTTTTGGCCTCAGTGTAATGGTTTCCATTCCAATAAATGTGATATAAAAAAATACAATGGTGTGGTTCGGGAACTTCTCTCACTTACCAGAAATTGCGGGTTCACACTACGGAGTTCACAATATTGCAGTTCACCCTATTACACTGCACCCTATAGGCCAGGGGTCTCCAACCTATAGCCCGCGGGCCACATAATTTCATCCGGCCCGTCAAACAAATCCCTGTGTGGTGCCCTTGGAAAAATAATTACCACGCGACGGGCATCGCTGAATTAATTTTTTCCTGTTTTAATCCTTCGGCCCGCATGAATGTGGGAAATATATAATGTGGCCCTTACATTGAAGAGTTCGGAGACCTCTGCTATAGGCGATTGAGTACAAATACGATTGAGCTCTATTACAATAGGGTTCACCCTACAGTGCAGTTTTTTGTACTCTCTCCAGCACATTAAACTTGAATCACGAAAATGGATCGACTTGCACATTAATTTGATCGACTTGCACATTTGGAGTAACTTCAAAGTAAATCGGTCTACTACCGAGTAAATTTGGTAACTATTTTACACATATCAGCTTTATTTTTGAAAGAAATGCGTCTATAAGTGCGTCAACATGATTACTGTTTACACGTTTCAGTTTTTTCTTGGGATGAAATGCGTCTATAAGTGTGTGAACCTGATTGCTATTTACACGTTTTAGCTTTTTATTCAAAATAAAACCTGACAATCACCCGGTGAATGTAAATGTTGTTTACACGTTTCAGCTACTTTTTCATAACAAATCCGTTTGTAACCGAGCAGAACTGAAGGCTGTTTACATGTGTACCTGATCTTAACATAGACTGCGGATGGTGACAGAATTGAAAAACGGATTCAAGATTTCACCATCGTTAGCAGCATACTGTGCTCATTTCATAAGCATTTCATGCTCATCTTGATGCTCATTTCACTCTCATTTTGAAGCTCATTTTATAGTTATTTTGATGCTAATTTCACGCTCATTTTGACGCTCATTTATGGTCATTTTGATGCTCATTTCATGCTCATTTTGATGCTAATTTTATGGTCATTTTGATGTTCATTTCATGGCCATTTCACACTTATTTCATACTCAATATCTGCTCATTTCGATGCTCATTTCATGCTCATCTATGTTCATTTCATATACTTAGCATATACCCCGTGAATTTGAACGTTAGTCCAGAATTTTAATTTTGTATATCAATTATCATTGAGGAATAAATTATAATTTGTTACGAAGTTTTTGGAAAGATCTGCAATAGACGTTGTTTTTTGTTCATGAAGTTCGTATGCTACTAACTCAGGGTTCACTCCGCAGTCATTCCAACACCTGCAAAAATGTAGCCTCCTCCGACAGAATTCTTCAAGTGATGTTTGTGACTTCTGCGGGAGCTTCAAAATGTTGTCTCAGTTGTAACGAGTTTTGCTTCTTTTTCAGCCTTTTTTCCGGTTGATTTTGTTCTCCAAGGACGTACGCCTCGAGATCTTGTTACTCAATTTGTCCTCCGAATGCGTTTTCCTATAGAAACAGACATCAGGTTGCAGCTTCGGAACAAAGTTGTCCGTGATGGACGACAAGCTTTGGGAGGATTTGAATTTATCTTCAAGATACTTGCATGAATAGTGATGCATATTTAAAAATTCTAAAATATGTAATATACTGTTGCCTTGACTCTTCTTTGTTACCTCAGCAAACTCTCGGCCGTAGAAATCTGCAGATGGCATTCTCTATTTTACAATATCGACTTCGTTTTCTGTAAAAGCGCTAAAATTTACGTAATTGTTAGCGTACGTTCAATTTTTTGGGCTAGACTTTGGGTCACCATATTCAGAACACCCAAAGATAACATGAAATTTGTTTCATTTTCATGCTTAAATGTTCAGGTGAAAAAGATGCTTTATGCTTCACGCGGTCCAGGAGGAATTCTTTCAAGAATTATCAGAGAGCAGCATAGGTAGTCAGAAGCAGATGGAGAATTTGAAAGCGGTCTTTCGAAAAACTTGTTCACTTTAGCAAAAATGTCTTGCAAAAACCTGTACATAGTTGGGAAATGTATTTATATGAACATTCAACTTTACATATTTATTTCATTTGGGTTCCCACCACAGTAGATTTGAAGAAGCTGGTGACAATGTAATATTCTAGAGCCCTCTCAGCTCTGTTATTGTTCCAATCACCACATCATTCAGCGAGCTGCCCGAGCCCAACAAGAAGCAACTTCCCATACGCAAATTTTCAATCCCAGGTTTCTGTAATTTCTCCCAAATTTGACGCTAGATAACTCGCATTCAAACAATTCAAAAAGACAGTTTCAAATGCTTCATACGAGATAAAACCAGGTTTTCCACGTGATGTAGCTCAGAATGCCGGTGGTACGTGTGGCTGCCGATCTGTAAGTGTCAACGACAGCCATTTATGACCTGAAAAAAGTAGTCATCGCACTTCCTTCGAACTGCATCATCGAGAGAACTAGACTCTTGGACCTCTGATAAAAATTTGGAACCCTAAGAAAGCTTATGTTCGTTCAGACAAGAAAATAAAACGAAAAATTATATTGGCTTCAGATATGACAATCATCGGCTTGAAGAAAACCAACTTGCTCTTCTTGAAACCTTTGTGTGAGTACTATCCAACATCGACGGTAAAGGGACCTGAAAACTTTAACCCGAAGGGCAATAATTGAAATGAAGCCATGGAGAAGAAACTGTTTGATTTTGATAGGAAATGTTAATGAATACAAGGACCGTTAATGTTAGAACGAACCGATATTAGGCGCGAAATTCTCTGAAAATTCAAACCGAAGAGCAGCCATCAAAATCCATACTCACCGAGGTCATGAAGAAGAAAAGGTTTAATATCCGCAAGAAATTGGATGATCGAACACCTAATCAGAAGCGAAAAATAATCTTCTACACGAACGTTGGTTGGTCAGGGCTGCTTCTAGATCGCTCGTAACTCTCGTGACGTGCTTAGATAGTTTGTTTTCTCGGTACGGGGTGGTGAAACAGAGGAGGTGCCTTCAGTGGGGAGGAGAATGGGAGTGGACTTCTGTAATTTTAATGCCCAAAATTCTCCAGCGCATAATTTTTTCTAGCCATTGTTGCCTACGAAGCTCTGAGGGGTGATAGCCATTGTGGGATTGTAGAGACATTGTGATAGCGTGAAGTGCCATTCGTGGTAACGAGAATGGGAGATGGCTTTTTTAATTTTAGTGTCCGAAAATCCTTTGCGCACGCCCAAATATTTTATGCATCCACTCTATGTAGTCCGCGAATCGTTGTAGTTTAGATGCTTTGGAGAAATTTCATTTCACAGGTGACAGAGTAAACAGCACAAATGAGCTGGTCAAATTAGAAAGAAAGTTATATCAGAAGAACGAGGCAGTTTCCTCTCACACGTTTGAGCAGTCGGGGGATGAGTTTGTTAATTTGTTGTTCTAATTCGAAAATTTTTGAAACGTGTTTTGGCTGCTTGTTTACTCAAATGATTTGCTCGTCTGCGTTAGCGAGCAGTTTCTCTGTTTGATCTGCGGTTCAACTTGTGCAAACTGTTAGAGGAAATTTATTGATTGACGTACTGATACGTTATTGTTCTTCCTAATTATTATTTAACATCTTGAATTTTAAACAAAAAATGTATATGAGTAACTTCTTTCATACATAAAAAATAGGTTAGTTGTTTTTTGTTCAATTTCGTGATTTGACTGTTTTCGTGAAAACCGCAATAGTAACTTATTGACATTTTCTACTGTACTTTCGGAGTGAAGCAGTTGAATAGATTTATCTTCGTTGCTATCAGATTTAGTTTGGATAATGATAACTACATTCTATTCGACGACATTTGTATAAAAATACTTTATTTGAATGGGAATACGAGCGAATTCACGTTGAAAGCAAATTTAGGGGCCAGAATTAAAAAATTTGCTTTGCTAGTAGAGCACATTGGTATTTTTCAGTATTTTTTCCTCACACATCTGCACAATTATTCATGTGTAATTGCTAATGTCTGATAATTTATGCGATTTTATATTTCCCCTCACACACTCAATATGATTCTTTTATGGAAAATTACCCGAAGTTTTCCGTTAATCTATTGGTTGCATTCACAAAATTCAAATTTAAATTTTCTTCCTGCATTCCAGGCTCTCAAAATCTTTCTTTTACGTAAAATAACCTGGGCACTCCATCTTCAGAGAATTTATGGCTCTGATTTGGCCCTTTCCAGTGGGCCATTTTTAAGTCCGATATCTCCATTGACCCGCGTTAAATCGAGGCCCTCTTGCGGTAAAGTGCAAAGTCTTTACTGCAGTCAGTAATAAACTTCAAAATAAGGCCACTAAACTGAGTCCTCTGAGACCTAAAGCCCCGGTTCAATTTCGCTGAGCCGTGTTTTTTCTAAGGCAGAAACCTGCATTGTCAGCCTACGGAGAATGTACGGGATTAGGGATTTCTAGTTCTAAGGCGAGGAGCTGTTTCTGCTCACTGCATCTTGCGCCGCGTGATTCGGTTTGGGTCTCCAATCGCAATTTCACCGTCGAAAAAATTGAACTTTATGGCAACATTAATGAATTTTTTTCGAGCTTAACATCAATTAGAATGGGCGAGTCGATTTCGAGCTGTACGTTAATTTGAAATCTCAAGTCGATTTAAAATGCGAATGACTTGCAAAATACCATTAACCATAGTCGTGAGCTATAATATCGTATTTAGTTCTAATAAAAAAAAGAAAAACAACACTGTACAATGTAGAAAATACCATCATGCAGGTGTGTATGAAAGATGCTAAAATGGAGGTATGAACGTAAATTTTTGATACATCGACGTTTATTATTTACGAAATATGGCTAATTTCATTAACTGCCTGAAGGAACTTTGCTATGAATATAAATGAAGCATTAGATTTGAAATAATGTATAGCGAGTGAAACAAACGTTAATAAAGAGCCAAGTAGAGGAATGCATTTTATCTACAATCTCGTGTATTTTCAAAAATAAATTGCAGACTTCAAACTAAATTCCCACGACATTTTATTTTCTGTTCAGTATTATTCATTCTTTGGAAAGAGATAACATTAAATCATTGTAGACAACTGTCATTTTTAATAGGTTTGTTTTATAAGCACAACTTATAATGTAGCTAATGATGAATTTGTTTACAATACAGTGCAATAGTATCTGTAACGTCTACATCAACTCTTCACGATGATAAAACTGAATATAAGTTGCAGCTTTCTCACAGGCGTCTTTTCCGGCTCATCGACGATGTTCTATTTCAAATTATGTCAAAAACTGTTATTAGCCCCAAAAATGAACGCCAGCTATTTTATAATATCCTAATTTGAGTGTTGCAAACAAAGTGTACCAAATCTCACTCAGAAGTTACAATAATTGAATGAGAAGCTTGCAGCTATGAAAACAGTGCAGAAAACCAACCTCACTTACCAGAACCGAGAAACACTAAACACGTTCTTAGACTTCTCTCACCAGAACCAAGAAATACTAAACATGTTCTCAAACTTCATTTAAAAAAACTGAGAAACATTAAACATGTTCTCAAACCTCACTTACCGGAACCGAGAAACTCTAAATATTCTCTGGGGAGAAATCTGATGTTTAAATACGAGACAATGAGTTCAGCATTTTAGATAAACAAATAGAACCTCTACTCACAGGCTGGAATAGGCCGCTTGGGACGCTATCTGGTGGCCATTAGAATGAAATATGAAGCGAGCGTATAATGTTGGAGGGGACAACACGTGGGCGACGGAGGTCACATCGTTCTTCACTTTTGTTCCTGAGTGACAGAGATAGACGACTGTTGCAAAACTCCACAGAACTTTGAGTATTGTGTCAGGGGTTGACATAGAACTCCTCTTAACCCTGCACAAAGTGCAAAATGCAACCCTAGGAGTCGCTATTGGAACTTCAGTTTTCTTTTGTGGCCGTATGGTATAAAAAATGTGTTGAATGTATTATATTGTCTTGCTTCAGTTTTCTTTTTTTGCGTTATAACATAAAATGTTTACTGAATAAGTTATGTAATTTTGATTCAGTTTTCTTGTTTTGCCTAATAACATAAAAAAATGCGCTGAACACGTCATATTATCTTGAAGAGCAGGAATTGTGATCAAAATTAAAACCTTTTCGGAATTTGCCAAAATTGGTTGCGCGATGCAAACGCAAAGCTTAGAAGGAAAACGTATTTCAAGAGGTGCTGGTTTTGAGTCTGTACCTGACTGCGTAGCTACAATACAAGCGCATGCCTTTGACATTTACGGTTGGTGCAAAAGTAATGTCCGACTTTTGGAACGGATGTTCAAAATTTAGTCTGCCAATTATTTACATTCCGTTATGAGAGTGATATATTTCTGTGACTAAACTAAACGATTTTCCTTCAGATTATCTCTATTACGTTCATATTTTTATATTTATATTCATATTTTTAATAGTTGAACCTCACTGAGGGGCAATCGCAACAGCTTGGGTGATAGCGTAGATAACAAACGGGGGTTCCAAAGTTTGTGCACGCGGCTTTTCATGGTTGGTAGATTTTAAGTTTTCTGTTCATCTGCCTAATGGCTAAAATTTTTAAAGGCAGACGATCAGAAATTTTTTATATTTCTGATACAAGGAATGTTTTTTAAGTTATTGTGAAGTATTCATTGCGACGGTAATGTATGTAGAGTTGTTTAATCTTTAGCGATCGCTGAACATGAATATAATTACTAATGATGAATATATTAATTAATGATGATAAATATTTCTCGATGAAAAACGCACAAACATTTTTTAGTAAATTTTGAAATACTGAGCGATTTTACGAAAAATTACGTATGATATTTGGATGCTTTGCGTATGACTTCTTCTCATACTTACATTTTTTCAACATACCCGAGGAAATAAATCGTGGCTCGCATGTCAACTACTTTTTGTGAATATCCAAAGCGCATAAGAGAGGCTGCACTTATTTATTTGTGAGGATAAAAAGTTAGTTTATGGTTTTATTGATCCTACGCTCAGCGGGAGCGCTAAGATGAATGGCTGGTAATTTTGGTTTTTGGCCTCAAAACCTCATAAAAATTTTTGGAAAAAATCTCAAAAGAAACGAAAAGATGCTGTGGATCTCAAAAGAGGCGAAAAGATGCTGTGGAAGATGCTACGCATGATTTATACAGACTTTTTGTTCCCTCTGCAGTTTCTTTCTTGTTGATTTGTACTTCTTGAAAACTAACAAAACCCGCAGCTTACTACTAATTATTCCTAAAATTCTTATAGCACCTTGCAATATCTGGAATCAACATCTTATAATCTGCAACTCAAAGGCTTCCAATTCTTTTAGTTTCGTTGAAACCTCAACCATTACCTAAGTTGTATAAAATTTTTCCTTAATTCGGGTTCGTCTTTTTCTAAGCATCGGCGACTGAAGCCCTGCTGCCAACAGCCTCGTCGCCGTTGCCTTAATGGCAGCGACTTTGCAGCGCTGATGGCAACGGCTTCGTCGCAGTTGCCATAATGGCAACGGCTTCGTCGCCGTTGCCGTAATGGTGACGGCCCTGTGTCTTTGCAGGAACTGCTCAATCGTAAAAGCTTAATGGCAACCAAGCAATGACCGCTGCTTGCAGTCAATGGCTGGGATGGTGCAGCTTCGGGAAAACAGCTTTCCGGTCGCAAAGATCCGAAGTATGTAGAGCGACTGAGAGCAAAGGCCTCACGATCCCTTATTTCGGTATGGGTTTTACGACACCCAAGTAGATTGTATATCAATTAAGGATTTTTGTGTTAAGTCATTTTAAAATTCAATGATGGTTTTGGTATAATCTTTAATGGAAATAAATTGTCTCACGATCAGTTGTTTCAGCATGGGTATTACGACACCCATGTCGATTATATATCAACTAAGGATCTCTATGTTAGAACATTTTCAAAATCAATGATATTTTTTTGTATCATATTTACTGGAAATAAATGGTTTTTCTCACGAGTTCCACACACGGGGACGTGTTGGGTGAACCTGCAACATTCGTTGGGTGATCTCTTTTTTTAACGCACGTCATTCCAGTGTTTTGCATGCACTTCGAAGATGAGTTCAATATTTAACTAATTGCTTCAGTAAATTGAATTAAAAAGTGTGCGAGATTAAGTCAATTATCTATGAAGGAAAATGTTTACAGTCTCAATCAGCTTTAGAAACATCGTAGGTCATTGAATTGAAACGTGCGTGAAGAAAGAAAACAAGGATGTTTTATTCCAATCAAGCCTGATACATACCATCTTGTACATTGGTTTTACAAATGCCTTATGACTAACACCAGGACGCAATGACGGTTACCCCCGGTCAAGCCGGTACCCATTTCTGACACCTGGGTAGAGTAGGGAATTGTGGCTGAGTTGTTACTTTTCCCAGCGGGGAGAATCACCAGGCGGATAAGTTATTTGAGTTCATGGAATTAAAAAGTGTGGAAGATTAACCTAAATAACTAGAAAAATGTTTACAGCTGCAATCAGCTTTAAAAACTCGTAGGTATTTGAATTGGAAAGTGCGTAAGATAAAGAAAATGATCTGGAAAAACGTTTACAGCTCCCATCAACTGTCGAAAAAACTCGATCGGATTTATAACACGGTATATGTACTTATAAGTGCATGAGCGCTGTATAGAAAGTATGGGTCATTAAAAATCATCCAACGAGGAATGAATGAGGGGTAACCAATTATATTTTCGTCTTTGGAAATATCAAACGTTTCCCTGTACCTATTTAAACTGTAACATTTGAAAGCAGTGCCAAAAAAAGTAATACTGAGAGCGATTTATAATAGTTGCCGCATGTGGTATGACTGAAATATCCATTATAGCTACTGAAATGTCAGTTTTAGTTACTTAAATATCGGTAGTAGTTACTGAAATTTCTTTTATAGTTACTCATATATCCATTATAGCAACTGAAATTTCTCTTATAGTTACTCAAATATCCATTATAGAAACGGAAATTTCTCTTATAGTTACTCAAATATCCATTTTAGAAATTTAAATATCCGTTACTGGAATCCAGTTCCATTATTTCAACAGCGCGACGTCTTTGAGCTCTCGAAGGCTCAAATTTTCCCGAATGTCTTTGTCTTTTCACTCAAGGTCGAGTTTACCGATATCGGTAATTCTGCATCGTCGAACTATGATATAAATTGACGTAAATTTTCTGCTCTGCAGAGTCTAGTTTGAAAATTAATATCGAATTCTTATTGCGTTTTATTCATTTTCATAACGTCTATTATAGCTGCATTCACATTCCTCTTTTTGTAGTGTTTTTTACGTCAATTTCGGATTATGATAAATTTATGAAATAGCATTTTATTTCCTAGCACTCACGCACAAAACTGTTGGTAAAAGTAGGGCTTAAATTTGAAATAATTTTCGCAAGATTTAATTGGAAAAATGTTGATACTGTAATGTGAATTTCGATACTCTTCTTTTTCAATGCTTTTTTCATTATAATAAAAAATATTGGCTACACGATAATGTGTAACTACTCATGGTCAAAACTTTGAAGAATTGTCAATCTAACGATATTCTCAATGCTCTCTCTCAATATCTCTACGATATTCTTCTAAATATTTTCTAAATACCGCGACGATTTTCTAAACATTCTCTCAATGTTCCAACGATATTCCAAATATTCTCTCAATATCCCATTTCATCTAGATAGTTTTCATTTCTCCTGATTTCTGTAAGATATATTAACCTTACTTTCGCAATTTCTCAAACATTCATACCATCTACAATAATTTTGTTTTAACACGCATTAAATACCTTTCATTTTAGTATTTTTGCACCCACAGCTATTGTACGTTTTGATAAATAAAAAGCCTCACTTAATAATTTGGTCCATAGAATATCACATTTTGATCTCTAACTGCGATCTCTAACTGCGATCTCTGACTGCGATCTCTAACTTCGATCTCTGACTGCGATCCCTAACTTCGATCTCTGACTGCGATCTCTAACTTCGATCTCCGACTGTGAAAACGTAAAATCAGGAAAAAGCAAGACAAAATAAAAACACTCTGCGAGGCTTCGCTTTGAGTGCCGAATGCGTGCCTTGCTTTTGGATGAGCATCAATTCTTTGGACCAATTCTTGGGATACGCCATCAAGTGCTCAATGACCTCCTGCTCTAGAAAAACAAGGCAAGTTTGCCATAAGAAAACTCTACGCTGTCTCGGCCATCCAGAGGCGGTTATTTTCCAGGTCGTCCGTCTTTCGCGGGTTGAGGTGAGAGGGATGGAGTTGGTTGGTGAGAGGGATGGAGTTTTGCGGGTTGAGGTGAGAGGGATGGAGTTGGTTGGTGAGAGGGATGGAGTTTTGCGGGTTGAGATGAGAGGGATGGAGTTGGTTGGTGAGAGGGATGGAGTTTTGCGGGTTGAGGTGAGAGGGATGGAGTTGGTTGGTGAGAGGGATGGAGTTTTGCGTGTTGAGATGAGAGGGATGGAGTTGGTTGGTGAGAGGGATGGAGTTTTGCGGGTTGAGGTGAGAGGGATGGAGTTGGTTGGTGAGAGGGATGGAGTTTTGCGGGTTGAGGTGAGAGGGATGGAGTTGGTTGGAGTTTTTCGGGTTGAGGTGAGAGGGATGGATTTGGTTGGTGAGAGGGATGGAGTTTTGCGTGTTGAGATGAGAGGGATGGAGTTGGTTGGTGAGAGGGATGGAGTTTTGCGGGTTGAGGTGAAAGGGATGGAGTTGGTTGGTGAGAGGGATGGAGTTTTGCGGGTTGAGGTGAGAGGGATGGAGTTGGTTGGTGAGAGGGATGGAGTTTTGCGGGTTGAGGTGAGAGGGATGGAGTTGGTTGGTGAGAGGGATGGAGTTTTGCGGGTTGAGGTGAGAGGGATGGGTTGCTCGCTTGTATGGCGAGACTCGGGAAGGCTTTTTTATTTTTTGGTCTTCTTTGGTGGGGGTGTTTTATGCTGTTACACTTTTCATACATTCTATAGAAATGTTGGTTTATACGCTGAATATGATTACCTTTTTGTTATTTGTGAAAATGATAAGTTTCTTTAATGCTCTTAAACTTTTTATACATCTTAAAAAATGTTGTCTATGCGCTAAATTTGATTACCTGTCTGTCGTCGTTTTATGAAAATGAAAAGTTTCCTGTTGCTTTTGTTTTTATTTTTCACTTTGCAGTGACAGTTACTGTCTCAGTAGCTCAGAATGGCTTTGAAAAATTGGAACATATTTGACTAGTGTAAATAGCATTGGAAAATTTCAAGCTCATTAAGAACTTTCCATTCAAACGCATCACAGAAAGCCTAGAATTTCACGCAACTTTAAAGTTCCATAAATATCGCGAGGGTAAAATCAAATTTCGGTGTAAATTTACACCAAGAAAATACTCTCAAATACCAAATTCCTAAAAAACACACTCAGATACCAACCGGCACGTAGAGTTCAAAGTGGCCTAGACTTCATTCACACGAGTTATGTGATCGTTCGTATCTTCTTATGAAACCTGGCTAGAAAATGATAGAAACAGCTCATTCATCTTGCGTCTGGTAGCAAAAATTAATAAAACAGCTCATTCATCTCGAGTTTAGCTGAGACGAAAAGGAATTTTGACAGCTGCATCATTGTGCTGCTGTGAGCGATGATGCGGCTGTCAAAACTCGGCCTTTTTGAACGCGGTTGTTGCGTTGCAAGCATTTTTCAGTGAAGAATGGGGGATTTATTTTCAAGATTCGAATGGTTGAAGGACTGATGGTCAGTAGAAGGTTGATTTGGTCTCACTTCACAAAGTTTGAGGCTTGGAGCTTTCCAAGCACTAATCTTATTTATGTCGAATTGCTTCTTAACTTTTTGTTGTAAATGAGTTTGAGACGATTAATTCTGGGTGTTCTCGGAAGAATATTAAATAACTGAATTGTCAAAATAGACTTTTATGGTACATTGTTAGTTCAATGCATGCCTTCATCCGAAACGCACATATTTGCGTCACTATGACGGTGAAGGCAAAGTGCTTCGTTGGACGGCTCATTTGATTTATTTTAATAAAATTTTAACTACACAGTTTTAATTAATATTTCTGTAGCAGCAATGCTCTTCAGAGATCAGCTCTGCAAAATTAAATTAAACCGAGAGTGAATGTAAAAGATTCCATAATAAAAATTTTCATCAGCTGTTTTATTCCATTACTGAAACAAGCAGTTAAGGCACTCGTTGGAGAGAATAGAAAATACGTACAATTGCATCTCATGATTCATCAGTGGTTCGAAGGATTTTGGGGCAATCATTTTTCTCAGGATGTGAAGCATTTGCTGGGTAAACAGGATTAGAAGTCATATCAACAAATCAAAGGGAAGCATTTGCTGGGTAAACAGGATTAGAACTCAAATCAACAAATCAAAGTGAAGTATTTGCGGGGTAAGCAGGATTAGAACTCATATCAACCAATCAAAGTGAAGCATTTGCAGGGTAGACAGGATTAGAACAATTATCAACCAATCAAAGTGAAGCATTTGCTGGGTAAACAGGATTAGAACTCATATCAACCAATCAAAGGGAAGCATTTGCTGGGTAAGCGGGATTAGAACTCATATCAACCAATCAAAGTGAAGTATTTGCAGGGGAGACAGGATTAGAACTCATATCAATCAATCAAAGCAGCTCCGGAATGGTTGAGTACTTAGCCAACTCCTCTCATCTGTTTTACAATTCATCTACGGAGTTTACACATGACATTCAAGTATCTCTGAATGAAATCTACGGATTTAACACCTGACATTCAAGTATTTCTGAATAAAATCTACGGAGTTTACATTCTACATTTAAACATCTTTAGGTGGAATCAAGGAGGTTTCACCTGACCCTTAAGTATCTCGAGAGTCACTGTCCTTGGTTTTTTATTTATTTCAAGTATCTTTGAATGAAATCTAGGGAGCTTACAATCTACATTTAAATATCTCTGGTTAAAATCTTCGTAGTTTGCACCTGATGTGTTTATCGATATATTTGTTAAGTGTTTGTTTCTCTTGTCTCTCTATGACGCTTACAATGACGCTCAATGACGGTATCTGTGATACGAGTTTCACCAGTACACAAGTACAAGAATATTTTAGTCGCGGGTGCTATTGGGATGGATATATTTGTTTGTCATCCCCATCTGGAAAATTTATTCAAGGAAAATACTGAATGTCATCCTTTTTGACGAGCAACGCAGACTATGTAGTATGGGATAAAAGCACCCGCACGTCGCAACATTACTGAGAGGTGTCTCTTTTTCTCAATAAATAGTTACGAATTATTCCACCATAGATGGACTGAGCGTTACTGCTTCTGAAAACTGACAGCCATAGAGCCCACTTGCTCTCCGATAAATAAAAAGTAAAAAAATAAAAAATGACCATCCTAGAAGCCGACTGAAAAAATCCCCAATGCTGAACATCGCTGCTGAGATCACCGTTTGCTGAGGCTGTGGCGGTTAAACTGGGAATACATTAATAATATCAAATTAATAATATTGCTTTGGAACGGAGTCGATTAGTCAATATAATGTGATTGTGGGCCAAAAATTAGATTGCGACCAAAACATGGGGTCTCGCGATAATAACGTTAGAAGTCCATAAAGTTAAATGGCGGCTATTTTGCGAAGTGGAACAGCCTTTGAAATGAAATACTTCTCTGTAAATTACGCTCTTTTCCTGCCTAATGTTGATAGAATTCAGCTAAGGCAATGGGGCGCTGTAACCCCTAAAATGAGACCCAGATGACCTAGATTTTTGGGTTCGGGCAAAATCGAGCGAAAGCCGATACTGATGCCGGTTTTTTAAACAAAAGCCTCGTTAGCGGAGCCATTTGATCCCGATGGGACACTCAGTTTTGGCAAATGCACTCCGCAGCGAACTTTGGAGCGCTCGCTGGAAATTACGAAAAATAAGTCAACATTACGCTGCGAGTGAGTAGAGTTTATTTCAAGCTCTGAAATAATTTTTGGCATGAGAAGAAGGCATTCAAAAAATTTATGGGAAAAGTTCGCGAACGAAGAAACAATATAAGGAGTCTCTGGCGTACAATATCTGCTGGATTGTGTTAGGTTGCTTCTAACCCTGAGTTGGGTTCTGAGGCGGGGACAGTAGGAAAATAAAACACTTAGTTCTTTGTCTCGTGATATTCTCCTCGGTGGATGGATGAACTTTCTAAGTAAAACGAGTACGAAACACCACGCGTAACTCCACACTCCGGGCAGAACAACACTCAGTCGTGGGGCGAACCAATTTATACTAGAAAAAGATGAAAGGCAAACAGTTTATTTTCAATAAAGATGGGGTGAACTAATTTATACTAGAGAAAAAAGAAAAGAAAAGAAAACCAGTTTATTTTCAATAAAGATGTAACAAAAAGTTTATACATCATTGGTGTTTAAAATACCTTTAAAAAGTAGGCTTGTCAGTGGACACCTTCGAGTCTCTAGGTACAGTATACTTAAAAATACGCATTAAAATGAAACAGGGCTTACTGATATTTGGAGTTACAGTTTTTGGCTGTATAATCCGAATTGTCTACTCATTCAAGACTTATATGACCTTATTTTCACCCTGATTTGAATTTCTGTTTTTCTCTATAATGTTTTGAGTCAGCCATACGGAAGAAGCAATTAATTTTGTTTTCCAGATTATTCTTTTACATCGGCTTGACCCTTATTTTCCACCTATTTTCTCGAAAATAATAAAGAACCATTGAGCTTCCCACACTAGGAATCATTCTTTTACTCGAAATTTGCACAAAGAAATCTGAAAATATACAAGTTCATTATTTTTATAAATACGTGGTCAGTTCATCATCAAGTTTAAAAGTACAGAAGTACACTGGAATATAAAACTCATGACAAAGTTTGAAGTGCTTCAATTTTTTCATTTTAACATACTGAGTACACGGGTCGTAATGCTCGTATTATTCTTTTCATTCTGTTCTTCTTATTCTTCCATCAGATGTGATGGTAGCGTCTGTGATGCCAATATTATACCTTGTAGCTTTGAAATTTTAGTACCTGTTTCAAATCTGTATAATCTTCTAATTTCAGTGTCCTTATTAAAACTATCCCCCTATTAATATCTCACAGTGTGCTTTACCACTAATGAAAGTAAAGTGATTTACCTCTGTTCTTCATATCTATTTTAATGAGTCTCGAGTCTGTATTTTTTCATTTAACAATTTTTACACCCCTTTTTTATTCCCCACCACAGCTAGCTCATGAAGGACCCATGTCCAAAACATCCTGTTTTAACAGCAAATATTTTTACGCTAAGAGCTAAATGTTACTAAGAACATCTGTTCAGATTATCCTGTTATTAAATTAACGCTATCCAAATGTAATCGGATTTCACTGATCCATCAATTCCCTTAAACCCAGTCGGAAATACCAAAAGCAATTCTAGTCAGTCTAAATTTAACTATTGTTAACCCAAAACACTTGCATTCAGTCTAAATATAACTTTCGTTAAACCAAAACACTTGTATTCAGTTTAAATTTAGTATTCGTTTCAAATAAAACACTTTTATTCAGTCTAAATTTTATTTTCGTTAAACCAAAACACTTGTATTCAGTCTAAATTTAAGTTTCGTTCAATCAAAAGACTTGTATTCAGTCTAAATTTAAGTTTCGCTCAATCAAAAGACTTCTGTTCAGTCTACATTTAAGTTTCGTTCATACCAAAACACTTGCATTCAGTCTAAATTTAACTTTGATAAAGGTTTTGGCCCCCATTTCCCTCGATGAATTAATTAAAGCTTGCCTTGTCTGCCTCGCGCCACCATGAATTTAGCGACGGGCATTCACACAGAACCCGGACGTGGAAATTAAATTTAATTCAATACTGCATCGCTCAATGGACTGTTGAATATGCATTCGCAATGAAGAAGATCTATCACTCAAAGTTCCATCCTGCCTGAGTTCACGCGCTGAGATCACCTCCAGCTGTGACTGCGGTGGTTAAACTAGAGATTCAATAATAAAATGATGATAAAATGTATGTAAATGTAATAAAATGCAAAGTGATATAAAATGTAATGTATGAAAATAATAATAAAATCATAATAGCTAAGATGATTGTTCAAATTCAAGAAGTGTGAGTGTTTTCATTTATGTTATGAAGAATTCGCAAAACAACATAGTGAATTAAGTGATAAAGGTCTATGTGGGCTCATGGAATGGATGACAAGTTAGTATGGCTTTTTTTAATGTCATTGTTTTATTTTCATTTTACTCAAAGAAAATTGTTAGTGTCCAAATTCTTAACTCCCAGATTCAGTACAATTCAGAGGACTGAAGATGAATTTTCTCCTAATCTGAAACGTTTGTTTTTATCATGAAGTTTTTAGCTACGTTGATTTTCCTTGTATCACCATTTAGAGTTCAATTTGATTCCACTAAACATAAGCTTATAGTGCATGATTCGTTTATTCCGCCATATATATTGAAATTATAATGCTCCAGCCACAAGAGATATTGTCTGCTGATTTGCGCTGAAGAGTAATGGTGAGTAGATGAATATTCTTATTGGCTGTGTATTTCACTTCTTGGGAATTATTGTACATTTATTTTAGCTTGGTAGAGAAATTTTCACAACACGTACAAACACAACACCATGACGCCTTGAACAAGCGCTGCTCGCAAGGGTACTTATGATTCGAATGGTAAAAAGCATTCATCCTTGCTAATGCATCTCTGTGTTCACGAGGTAATAACATCTCTATGTCCGAAAGGTAAAAAGTTTACCCTGTCCGTAAAATATTTGGTATCCGAGTTTTGGTTAGAGTCAGAAGAACGCCTAAAACTTGTCCCAAGTCGTCTCCTCAAGGCGGTTGGTCTCACATCACAACGTACCGGGCAGTAACATGCTGCCTTCTAAGGGCTCAAGAAAGACTTCTTCAAGTAAATCCATTCTCAATAATTCTTAGTCGCTGTATTATCAACGCGCACATTCTCAATTGTTTTTGATATTTCCAGAAGTTTCGAGAACTTCCGCGAACCAGTCATGTTTAGCTGAAATGCAAAAAATTCCAAAAGTATTTTCATCAGCTTCTAGAAAGAAATAAAGCTTGATTGCGAAATACATTCAAATAATGCATGAACGAATAAGTACAAGAAATCTGTATTTAATTTTTGATTAGAGTTTCCCAAAATATGGTTGATTAATCTTTGCAATAAATTTGGTTATGTATTATCGAAATACAGGAAAAAATAAAAAATGACGTTAAAGTACTCGCTATTACATCATAATTTGCATTTGATAATTTTTTAAAAAGTGTGAGTCGCTTTCGCGGTACTATTTCTTATAGAAAACTTAGACCTACATCTGTCTGATAAATTCCATTAAAATATCGTGCACTGCACAAATTAAAAAATTACTCACGTGTTACAATCTATCGTAAATATTCCCTGCAAGACACCAAGTCTGAGTCAAAATTAATAGGGGATAACTGTTATCCGGAATTCATTGTAAATAAATCAATGAGCACGATGACCGGAGACCAAGTCCGAATCGAAATTAAAAGGGGATTATTGTCATCGGAAATTCAATGAGCACGATGACGAAACACCGAGTTTGAGTTAAAATTTAAAGGGGATAACTGTTATTGGAAATTCCTTTTCTTAACTCAATGAACACGACGATGAGACACCGAGTCTGAATCGAAATAAAAAAGGGGATAACTGTTATTGGATATTCGTTTTCGTGTACCAATGAGCACGACTCAAAAAGGCTGGACTTTCGGTGCAGTAAATCTTGGCGGAGCGACAGACGGAGTTTGTTGACCTCATCGATTTCGGCGCGGTGAAGTTACGGAGGTCGTGAGGCGCGGGATTGTGGTAGGTGGGAGTCCCTATACAGCCAGCTCATTTCCCTTACTTTATTCTAAGTCATTCTAGTAGTTTTTACGTATGATATCCCTTACGTTCTTTTGAATCATTTTCCTCAGTTTATTATGAATAATGTCGCTAACTTTATTTTTTATAATCATATCCCTCAATTTTTTACGTAAAATATCCTTTACCTTATTCTAAGTCATTTTTCGAACTGTGTAGAAGTTCCCTAACTTTCTTTTAAATAATTTCCCTCATTTTATTTTAAATAATGTCCTTCATTTATTTGTCATTCCCTACATTTTTTAAAAATTATTTCCCTCATTTTGTTTTCTAGCGTTTCTTTCACTTTCTATTGAATAATTTCCCTCTCTGTCTTAACGACATTTCCCTCATTTTCTGAAGAACATTTGCTTCCCTTTATTCTGAGTAAATTTTCTCACTCTATTTTAAATACCTTCCTTAGTTTCTCTTAAATTATTTCCGTCATTATATTTTGCATCATTTCCCTCAGTTTTGAATTATCCCCCTCACTTTATTTTGGATCATTTCCTGCACTTTCGAATCATTGCCTTTACCTTCTTTTCAGTAATTTTCTGGGTTTTCTTTCGAATCACCTGATGGATTTCTTGTATACCTCTGGATCCATCACAGCTATTGTCTGTACTCGTACGTATCCCTATACCTTACCTTTTTTTACTTCTATACCATAAGCTCTTTTTCTGCATTCGACAACATTTTGATGCGTCTGACTCGACTTAATAAGATGAGCGCAAATATGCAACATATTGAGAACAGTTATTGCGAGCTTTCTTCCGTACATTATTTAAACTTCAAAGTTATAGTCGATAGAACTTCTATATACATCACATTTGTTATTACTAGCAAACGATAAACGCTATTAACCATTTCCTCGGAAAAGCCAATTTTAGGACTTGATGATAGATCACGTGTCGGGAGTTGCATCTGTTACAGCACCAGGAGAGATGCTGATGATCATGCGTCTTGCATTCAATGTTGCCGGTCTTCGAGTAATAGATGCTTCCTAGTCTTTCGCAGCTCAACCTAATTTAACCTAAACTAGACTAACTTAACCTAACCTAACCTAACCTAGCCTCACCCAACCTATCCTAACCCAATGTAACCTAACCTAACCTAACTTTTCTTCACTTAACTAACCTGACCTATCGTAGCCTAACCTAACGTAACCTAGTCATACCATTCGCTGCAGTTACGAGGTAAGTGTAGGTGTATCTTCCACTCAATGATATTCCGCACACTTGAAAGTTAGCCTAAAATGAGCATTTGATTTGATCCACATTATTTTGCCTAACCTGATTCAACTGAACTTTTTGAACTTACCTAACCTGCCTTAATTATTATTTATCATAAATACTAAGTTTTACCTTTAACTGATCTTGACTAATCAATTCTTAAGATACGTAATATTTCACAACCTGCGCTAATAATCTGTTGAACAAAATGTTGACATATTTTTCGAAATTGAAATCAAATTCGAGTAACACTTAATCGGTATTTAATGCAATGAAAATGTAAATGCTATTAGCGACATGGTCTTTTGATTGAACTGAAGATCCATGACGAGTGAGCAAACATCCTAAATTTGTGAATTATTATTAATCATAAAGTATACCAAGTAACGAAAAATAAGAAGTTGCAAAACTGTCACCTCAAAAAATAGATTGAAAAACGACAATCTGTATGAGACGTACACTGTATTGATCATTAGTCAAAGTATAATCTTCAAATTCAATGATATTCGATGAGTTAAAAAGATGCAACGGGAGCATTGCAGTGCTTAATGTTGGGGCCCGCAGAAAGGGAAATGGGTGTGACTGAAATTATTTTTATGTTGTTACTGAGTTGGGCTTATAGGGTTTAGGATATATCCCATTAAACCTTCAGCCTGCCATAATAGTTCACTACAGAGTCGTGTATTGACGTGTACAAAATGTCAAAATTTTTAGTTTTAACACTTTGACTGCGACGTGAACTACATTTGGTCACTGAGGGAATTTTCACTATGCTGCTGACCAACCAGCAGTCACAAACTCAATTTTTGAAAACTCTCAATCAAAACTAAATGAAAACATGATCTAGCTAATACTTGCTATTTTCAACATTGCTTTCTACAATTACTTTCAAATTTAAATCGAATATCAAACTTCAGTTTTACCTGCCGCAGTGAGAGCGTTAAGGTTGCGCCGACCATTGATCCTACGGAATGCAAGACACGTACGTGGAAGTTCTTAATACATTCCAGTCGGTACGTTGTACAGACTGACAGCGGAGTCCCGGATCTCGGTCTGTATTCGATTTTCTAATCAATTTGAAATTCTCAAGCCCCGAATATTCTTGACAAAGGGCCCCTGTAATTGGTTTCTCGGTTCGGGACTGACTGCGAAATATTATGTCATCCGCCCAAGAGACGACCAATCATTTTGCAGTAAAAATATGGAACTTGAAAATTTACAGGTGTCTCAAAAGCACATTTATGATATTATATCGGAAGCCAACGTGTGCTGTGTGTTTTTTCCAGAAAAATTGCGATGACTTTATTAGGTTATGTTTTGGTTGATATTTTATGTTTTTACGATATGTTCTTTTTTAACTTCACACAACTAACCCACAATGAAAATGCATCGTCCATGAAATTGTGTTGTCTCTTATAATTATCATTATGTGTAACGTCAAATGTAGATTAAGCAACATTAGGATTGCATTGCCCTCAATCAATTCTTTTCGACTAGTGACATGAGTATTAAAATACTCATGTGTGTGTATCACCTAAGTGTATTAACTTTGAGATATTTTAGAAACCAATGATGGTACTTTTGTACCATCTCTATTGGAAATAAAGTGTTTTTCTTTCTTTTTTTTCTTTCTTTCTTTCTTTTAATGGTTTCACTCTTCAAAAACAGAGCATGAAATTAAAATTTCATGGACTTCTGAATACAGTATAGTGCAGCGAATATTATAGTCTTGTTGCCCAAAGAAAATACGAGAACTTATTCAAGTACAGTATAGTGAAACCAATGATATAGTCTTATAGCCCAAAAGAAAAGTAAGAACTTTAAGGCTTTCCTCAGGAGATCCGAGCGAAAGACCGCATCAGTTGGCTGCAGAGCGGCCCCGCGTAGCGTAAACAGGTGTAATGAGCGGAGCGGAATGAGGTGGTCGTAGGTTTGATGAAGTTAGAAGAGTGACTTAGGCATGGAGGAGCCTTCGTGGCTGAAAGATGGAGGAGCCTTCGTGGCTGAAAGATGGAGGAGCCTTCGTGGCTGAAAGATGACGGAGCCTTCGTGCAATGGCTGAAAGATGGAGGAGCCTTCGTGGCTGAAAATGGAGGAGCCTTCGTGGCTGAAATATGGAGGAGCCCTCGCGCAATGGCTGAAAGATGGAGGAGCCTTCGTAGCTGAAAGATGGAGGAGCCTTCATGGCTGAAAGATGGAGGAGCCTTCGTGGCTGAAAGATGGAGGAGCCCTCGTGCAATGGCTGAAGATGGAGGAGCCTTCGTAGCTGAAAGATGGAGGAGCCTTCGTGGCTGAAAATGGAGGAGCCCTCGTGCAATGGCTGAAGATGGAGGAGCCTTCGTAGCTGAAAGATGGAGGAGCCTTCGTGGCTGAAAGATGGAGGAGCCCTCGTGGCTGAAAGATGGAGGAGCCCTCGTGCAATGGCTGAAGATGGAGGAGCCTTTGTAGCTGAAAGATGGAGGAGCCTTCGTGGCTGAAAGATGGAGGAGCCCTCGTGCAATGGCTGAAGATGGAGGAGCCTTCGTAGCTGAAAGATGGAGGAGCCTTCGTGGCTGAAAGATGGAGGAGCCTTCGTGGCTGAAAGATGGAGGAGCCCTCGTGCAATGGCTGAAGATGGAGGAGCCTTCGTGGCTGAAAGATGGAGGAGCCTTCGTGGCTGAAAGATGGAGGAGCCCTCGTGCAATGGCTGAAGATGGAGGAGCCTTCGTAGCTGAAAGATGGAGGAGCCTTCGTGGCTGAAAGATGGAGGAGCCCTCGTGCAATGGCTGAAGATGGAGGAGCCTTCGTAGCTGAAAGATGGAGGAGCCTTCATGGCTGAAAGATGGAGGAGCCTTCGTGGCTGAAAGATGGAGGAGCCCTCGTGCAATGGCTGAAGATGGAGGAGCCTTCGTGGCTGAAAGACGGAGGAGCTTTCGTGGTTGAAAGATATGAAAGGGAGGAAGGGTGGAGACTTATTTTCGCTAAATAGCATGGCATGTTTTGCAAAAATATAGCGGCAACCTAGTTGGATTGGAAAGTGTTGTTTTGGAGAAAAAGTAACTTGATCGACCGCCATGAATGAGTAGTGGAAGCTTAAGTTCGACATAATTTTTCTTCATAATTTCGCATACATTATGAGAGACTCCCAAACCATTTTAAATTCCCATGATGTGATGAATGCATGATAAATTGACTATCATGCTGAACAAGGCGACAAGGATTGATTTAATCACACTAAACAGGTGTTTAGATCGTGTTAGACATTGTAGTCGAGTTGCAGGGAGGGTCGAAATCCAAGTTTGATCTAATCTAACTTTTTCTCGTTGTTGAAAGAATCACTCTCGAACCTTTTCAGCTCGCTTAGAATATCAAATTAGAAGCAACAGTCAAGGAGAACTCAAAACTTCCTGCATAGTTTGGCCAAAATACAAATAAAAAAAATATTTGAATACTTTTAAAAAGGACTTGAACTTGTTCATCACTTTTTATATAGTCAAAAAGGGCTTAGACCTATTCACCATTCTTATACAGTCAAGAAGACACTGAAATTACTCACTATTCGATCTTTATAGAGTCAAAAAGGACTTAAACTTATTCCCCAATCTTCATACAGTCAAAAAGACATTGAATCTACTCACTATTCGAGATGCGAGAGCGAGAGCAACTAACAGACTTACAAGAAGAAACACGAGGGGCTTACGAATCACTTGTTTTGAACAAGTTCAAAGAGTCTACGTAGAAAGCTGGCATCTTGTTTTTAGATGAGAAAATTTTTATGTTTACTAGAAGTTCAGCTGCTACACTGTTTGAGTGATGGAAAAGTCCCTCGGAGGCAACACAGGCTTCTAAAGAACACTTTTCAGACGTCAAAAATCAGCTTTTCACGTCTTGATGTAGTGTTTTTTTTCCAAAAAACATTGAAATTTTCTTCTAAAATTAATTGTTTAGTGATTAATCGAAGTAGTGGAAAAAATGAACATCAAATATATTTTGATCTCTGACAAGTAATAAAACATATTTTGAAGCTTAATTTGACATGTGAAAAAACATATTTTTAAACTTTAAAGACGCTCAATAACTTGTTAGAAAAAGGGGCTCATTTTTTCATCACGTGTTAGCTTTTTATGTGTTAGCCTTTTTATGTTTTAAACTTGAAAGCAAAGAAATATTGCCATTTATCTTCTGATCTTAACAGATTTCTCTGTTTGGTTGATTCTGAAGTCTGAATCCTGTGCTTTCTACCTCAACAAATATACAAAAGGATACGGAACATTTTATATAATACATCCTTTAAAGTGATACACTGTGAGTTTTCGAAGCAGACTTGAGAATGAGACTTGGACTGTCGGGTGACATATTGAATAATATTAATAATGGGAATAATAATGAAAATATAGATAATGTTTGAAAACAGTGACCAATATTCCATCGTAGTTATAAAAATCTAAATTAAATGATGCAGCGTTAACCTACTTTTTCTACAAAAATGAAAATTAAACTTAACATTTCGTTGGTCCGAGGAATTTGTCCGCGTCCTGTTTTTTTCAATTTCGCATTGAGAACGGCGCGCGCTCGTGACACCGGAATATTCAATTTGTCTTCATGTTTCGGGCATCCGTCTGTCGAAAGTTTTCACCGGCCATTCGTCTCACTCTGAAGTTATGCAACTGCAGCCAAATTTAGTGTTGGCAATTCCGGTCGTTGATATCAGACTATTTGGAAACAAAAATAAAACTGTATGGTCAAAAGATAGTTCAATAAACTTTTCCATAACTGAGTATCAGGAACAAAAAAAAAAAATCGGCGAATTTCAATCTTTGGTGTTTAATTATTTGAAAACAAAAATAAAAGGGTACGTTCAGAGAATTGTGCTAAAGACTTTCCCACAACTGAGTATTAGGAATAAGAAAAAACAATCGGTGAATTTCGATCTTTGATATTTAATTAGTTAAAAACGAAGATAAAAGGGTACATTCAAATGATTTCTCTCCAGAATTTCTCTTTACTAAGCATCAGAAACGAAAGTAAGCAATCTATAAGTTCCGAATGCCTTCGGGTTATCCTCTCTTATTTGTGATACAATGACATCTTAAATGTATACCCCCATCCTCGTACAATGCCTCCTTTTGTTTTATTTTTTATTATTTTACAAACGAAGCTTTACAGAGTAGCTATTCCAGGGCAGGAATGATTTTTAATTTTACAAACTCAGTTAACTATTTGAGTTTATTTATTCAGCTCTCGTTTACCCTGCAAATTTGAAGAATAATATTTTTTCTCAAACATTTTCTACTTCATTCAGCAAGTTTTTATCGAACGTGTTTCAAGAAATAATCCAGTGGTGAAGCTTTGATTCTGGTGTGATAGTTACGTAATTTCCTGTAGGTATGTAAAGTTGCTTATCTTTTTTTTTAAAGTTTACCTATGTGCTATTTCCTGATTATTGAGCTTAGGTCAAATTTAGAGCGCCGGAAATTGACTAAGCCACGGCATTTGAGCACTCACTCGGAAAAATTTGTAGGAAGGCCCGTCTTGTATGCTCTTTGTCAAAACTGCTCTTTCTTGTCTACCGAAGATGCTCTTTCTTGTCTCTACTGAAACTGCTATTTCTTATCTACCAAAACTGTTCTTCTTGCCTACTGAAGATGCTCTTTCTTATCTACCGAAACTGCTCTTTCTTAATAACCAAAATTGTTCTTCTTGCCTACTGAAGATGCTCTTTCTTATCTACCGAAACTGCTCTTTCTTACCTACCAAAACTGCTCTTCTTGACTACCGAAGATGCTCTTTCTTATCTACCGAAACTGCTTTTTCTTGCCTTCCGAAATTTTTCGTTTTTACCTTCTTTAAAAAAAAACTCATTTTAGCAGAAGAAAGGCCTGCAACTAAACTCCTAAAAACATCTCACACGAAAGCTACAGCGACGTGCAGCAGCAAAACTTCCTATGCATGGACGGAAGAATGTAAGCTGAACATGGCGAGGTTCAGAATAAGAAGTGGAAGACCGTAGGTGCGGGCCTGCGATGTGCAACTGTTTATTGGCCGAGCTGTAAACAGGGCGTCTGGCGCGGGGCTGTGTGAAATGCCGGCGTCTGTGTGGGGAGCTGTGGGCCTGTATACGAGGGGCTGTGTACGAGTGGTCTGCATGAGTAGCGAGGCCTTTTGCTGTAGAATATTCGGAAATACCCTAAAAAAATGATTGATAGTTTTAACAGAATCTGCAATTTTAGAATGCGTTCGAAAATGATTATTGTTACGAGTGGTGTGCCTGAGTAGCGAGGCCTTTCGCTGTAAAAAATTCCGTATTGCCCTCAGAAAGATTCATAGTTTCAACCGAATCAGTAATTCTAGAATACGTTCGAAGAGGTCTATTGTCGCAACAAAGGGCCTAATTGTTTTCATAAAATGGGGTGTGAGAACTTTTACTGAAAAAATTCCGGATAACCCTGAGAAAGTTTGATTGTTTTTACACAACGATCTCTAAGTCTGTAGTACGTTCGAAAAGGTTTGTTGTTGTAACAAAAAGCTTAATTGTTTCGATAAATGGTGTGTAAGAAGCCCCTTGGTGATTGGTAAGAAAGTATTTTTACGCGTGACGGCTCGCTGAATGGGGATCGCCGATTTAGAGTCATTCCTGTCATTAATAATAATAATAATAATAATAATGGTAATAATAATAATAATGATAATAATAGTTGTAGTAATAATCTTTTAGCGCAGCTGTATCGCAGAAAATTTTTTTTCTAATGAATGCCTACTTAAAAAGATGTGGTTGACTCGATTCTCCGTGTTGAATCCCGCTGTTGCGGCATTAGCGATCATCTTTTTCAGGTCTTTATTTTCCCCTACTGTTGTATCAGTTATCGATATTTCACTATCGAAATTGACGGTTGATGGTACGTCACATATCTCCGAACTGTTGAAGTATGATTAGACGTGATGGCAGTTAAGATAGCGTATCTTACTAGTCCATTCCAGCGTCGGGGATGTGAAGAGTTCATACCATCATCCTGATGGTATGAACTGCAGGTCAAAAAAAGTTATGTTTTTCGTGTAAGTCGTTCAGATGACATTCAAAGAAATTCTTGACGGAGGAAGGAATGAGGTCTTTCAACACACAAGCTGTATATCAATCCATAGACACTTACATATGTAGTAGGACATGTCTTGGAGGAGTAAGTTTTCATGATGTTTCCTCATCGTTGTGACGGATAAAAGATGTATGGGGCAATTCTGCAGATTGTTTAAAAACCTCATTTCACTCGCATTTTCGAAGTTTACTATATAATCTTTATAACCAAGCCTGAACAAAGCCTGAACAAACCTGAACAAAGTGAACAATGCTGTTTAAATAAATTTTCATTGCCCACTGTTCATTGTTCGTGTTCATTGGTGCACAAGCGGCAGCAAACCTGATACGAGGAAGATTACTATACTCAAGTTTAAATAAAAAGTTTAAATGTTTTAACAACGCCTGCTATTGTACAATAGATTTTCATCGTCAGGCCTCACGTTTAGCTGTCGATCCTTAACTTTTGAACACGAAATTCATGCTACCATAAGCCTACCGTTCAATTATTCAAACTTGTATTAAAAACAAACGAGGATAGACTGGAAAACAAATTACACCACGTAAATAAATATTTTGAGAGAAGGAATTTCGATAATTATGTGAAATGATTCAAATGCTGCAAATAAAGAGGGAATGTGAATGACTGCCCGAATTCCGGGTCTGTAAAGGGCACAGTGGAGACTCGGGTTTCGTTCGACTGTTTCCAGGCTTGGAATTTTCATAACAGGGTGGCGATCGCTGTATCCTATTTACCACTCCAATAAAGATAAAGAAAAGGGTCGTCGGTGTCTTTTATTCCTCGGAGGATGATAGGCACGGCTGCCGCCCTATCATTTTGCCCCTGATATTATTATAACATCGCAGTATCATTAATACGACATAAAGAGAAAATTCATCCCTCATCAGAAAGGGCAATATGCTCCCCGGCCAATAACTTTTTACTCTCGATACTTTGCTATGGATGGCGTGGAAACCAGTGCATTCAATAACTTTTATCTGTTGCAAATAATCATTTTTATTTTTTTAACCATACTGAAATTATGTGAACCGGTCAATTTTCCCACATTGAGCGGCTTGAAAATGAGTCAGAACAACCGCGTGTCACGCAGAGTCTGCAGTTTTTCTTTCCTGCTGGTTTACCCGTGCTTCATCACTTGGCGCATCCTTATCTACCATTCCACATTTCTTGGAACAGAAGGCTAGAGTAAGGCAATGTCTAATTGAGACTGGGTAATAGAAAACTAAAGGACACGAATAGGTTTTTGCTCTACATGGATTTTAGAGCTTTTTATAGACAGACATATTCTAGCATCCATTTCATTTCGTATTCTCTTTATTCTTCCATGTATTTGTCTATTTCTACCGTTTTTATTCGCTCTTCAAAAGCAGTTACTTGGTTCAACAGACGCTGTTTGCTCACGTTCTTCCGGTGCTCTACCAACCTCTCACGTCACAATTAGCTCACAGCTTCACGTCACTGTTTCACTCTTAAAAAACTTATCCCAAATTTTAGCAGCTGCATAGAAATAACATCGACAAAAAATATTGATATCAAACTACCTGATTGGCTCTTACAGACAATATATACGCATATATATATATTCATATATAACAGGGAACGCCTGCTATGATATATATATGGTGTCACGAAACAGGTATGGCTGGCGCCTAGCCTGTTCGTAGCGAGGGATTGAAACCTCGTAGTATAAGTGAAAAATGAAAACACAGAGCGGAAAACAAAGAAAGGAGAAATATTAGGGCAAAGGGTAAAAGTAGAGAAAAGAAGTTACTGATCTGCTCACCCACACCAGTACCTCAGGTTAACACAGGAAAATAAAAAAACACCTGACATTTATTCTTACTTTATTTAAGTGCTAATGTTGAACACGTGATTGACATGAGGCTTCCTTGGCACACAAAGAAATTTACGCAACACAATCCTATTAAAATCACTTGCGCGAGCCACTCTGCAGCGCGTTAGTAAACATGATGCCGGCTCGTTTCCAATGGCGTTAGTAAACATGATGCCGGCTCGTTTCCAATGGCGTTAGTAAACATGATGCCGGCTCGTTTCCAAATGCGTTAGTAAACATGATGCCGGCTCGTTTCCAATGGCGTTAGTAAACATGATGCCGGCTCGTTTCCAATGGCGTTAGTAAACATGATGCCGGCTCGTTTCCAATGGCGTTAGTAAACATGATGCCGGCTCGTTTCCAATGGCGTTAGTAAACATGATGCCGGCTCGTTTCCAATGGCGTTAGTAAACATGATGCCGGCTCGTTTCCAATGGCGTTAGTAAACATGATGCCGGCTCGTTTCCAATGGCGTTAGTAAACATGATGCCGGCTCGTTTCCAATGGCGTTAGTAAACATGATGCTGGCTCGTTTCCAATGGCGTTAGTAAACATGATGCCTGCTCGTTTCCAAATGCGTTAGTAAACATGATGCCGGCTCGTTTCCAATGGCGTTAGTAAACATGATGCCGGCTCGTTTCCAATGGCGTTAGTAAACATGATGCCGGCTCGTTTCCAATGGCGTTAGTAAACATGATGCCGGCTCGTTTCCAATGGCGTTAGTAAACATGATGCCGGCTCGTTTCCAAATGCGTTAGTAAAAATGATGCCAGCTCGTTTCCAATGGCGTTAGTAAACATGATGCCGGCTCGTTTCCAATGGCGTTAGTAAACATGATGCCGGCTCGTTTCCAATGGCGTTAGTAAACATGATGCCGGCTCGTTTCCAATGGCGTTAGTAAACATGATGCCGGCTCGTTTCCAATGGCGTTAGTAAACATGATGCCAGCTCGTTTCCAATGGCGTTAGTAAACATGATGCCGGCTCGTTTCCAATGGCGTTAGTAAACATGATGCCGGCTCGTTTCCAATGGCGTTAGTAAACATGATGCCGGATCGTTTCCAAATGCGTGAGTAAACATGATACCTGCTCGTTTCCAAAGGCGTTTAATGAACATGATACCGGATAATTTCCAAAGGCACTTAGTAAACATGATACCTTCTCGTTTCCAATGGCGTTTAGCAAACATGGTTCAATGGTTCATGTTCATGGTTCCAAAGGCGTTTAATGAACATGATACGGGCTCGTTTCCAAAGACGTTTAATGAACATGATACGGGCTCGTTTCCAAAGACGTTTAATGAACATGATACGGGCTCGTTTCCAAAGACGTTTAATGAACATGATACGGGCTCGTTTCCAAAGACGTTTACCCAGAGAAAAAAATTTCAGCTTTTTTCAGGCTTCCTCCCGACTGGCGTTTCGAAAAGTTCCTATTTTCCTTCGAAGAATGGGTGCCATCTCTCACTGTTCTACCACGAGGCCATCGCCTTAGATGGCTTCTTGCCGATGTCGTCGACGAAATTCGAAGTAACTCTGTGGGAAACCCTGAAAATAGGAAGTTTTCTGTATTTCCCATGGATTACCGAAGCCCCTGCTCCACAACACTGCTCCAAAAGATTTTTGTGTTTTTTTTTGTCATTTTATCCGTTTGTTGGGAAAGATTTAATTTTGGGAATTTAACTAATTTATGTCCTTTTTTTGTGCTAACTGATTGGTGCTCTTGTTTGGGAATTTAACTAATTTATGTCCTTTTTTGTGCTAACTGATTGGTGCTCTTGTGTTTTGGGGTCATGTCGAGAATAATCAATTTAGCGAATGATTTAACGAATTAAAACATGAGAATTTAGGAAAATGGTAATTATGATTTCATTCTGCGTTTTTTTAGAATTTAGGGAAATTATAATTATGTGTTATAAAATTTTATTTCTGTTGATTAAAATTCCAGCGGTGCGGAGGTGTAGTCTCTTCAACATTTGTGTGTGTTACAAGCCAGAATGTCTGGACGGGTGTGTGTGTGGTGAGCCCATAAAGGATGTGTTGTTTCAGAAAGGGTGTGTTGTTTCAGGCAGGGAGTGTGTAACTCTATCGAGAGGGGAGAAATAACAATCTCAACGGTTGAGCACTAAGACGTTCGAAAGTGCTGACGCCTTGGTCCAGGCGATAGCTGTGTATATTATGTTCTCAAGATTTTTGGCTATACAAGCAGTCTGCTGGCCCTCGGCGGGTACCGCATGCTGTGTGGGTTAATGGCACAATGTCAAACTCCATACACAGTGCTCGACAGATTTATGGCAAGCACTTGAGCGTGAAAAGGAAACTCTCAGAAATAGTCGGAGGGCTAACGTTGAGATCGGCGGTCCTGCAAACCCTCGAGAGGGAGGAGGCTGCTAAGTTACGTCAGAAGGCTCTAGGCCAATACCACGACATCAATATGGTGGGAAAGTAGTTGAAGCTAAGGAACACGAATGAGGCTTTAGCTGCTAAACAAGAAGGGCATTCGAACATGACGTAGAAGCTTCTAAGTGTGTGATTGGCCATGCGTGAGCTAGAACACCGCTTTCTCGCGAACAAGTGGGTAGAGCTGATGAGAAAAATTTAGTCTTGCGTCGGCGATCGTCGGATATAAGGGTAAATTGCAGACCTGGCTAAAGCGGGGAAATCATTCTGAAGATGCCACATTAAGTGGGGAGGGCGGGGAGGTTTTTTGTCATCGGCTTGGAAGAAAGGGAGATCATGGGTCAAGATAACGAAGCGGGACGAGCAGTGTGATATCAGCAATAGACATTTTGAACTGTGCATAAGGCAAAAGTTGGAACTGAAGCTGTGTTGTTTAATGAATGTATGTTTGAAGTGACACCACCTCCAGCACTGTTAGAATATGAACATGTTGTAGGGCTCATGTATCAGGATCTGTGTGATTAACGTACGGGGATATGCTGGCCAGCGGTAGCATTTACTGTCATTCTGTTATGTAAGCTGTTTAACACATGAAATTTCTAGAATACCATTACTCAATTTACACCAGTTCTAATGCCATACATTGCGTGCGCTTATCGATGTTCTGTATGATGTATTGCCGTAAATTATAAATTAAGTGAATTTTCACGTGTATAAAGTCCCCCAAATTTAGTAGCAAGCAGCCCCTCATCATAACTGATGCGCTCTGAAAAACGCGCATTGAGTAAGTCGAGTACAACGTACATCGGTGAGTACTGCCCAATTTTAGTATACACATTTTGTAGTAGTGTTGATTTGTTTTGGGCTTGCCCTTAAATTGTCCTTGGGTTTCCTGTGCATTTTATTGAGGTATGCCAACCCCTCAAGCGAGCATTCGGTCTTCTCATTAGTGTAAATTAATGAGAGACGAGGCAGACAGCTTTCTCGTGACAACACAATTTGGCAAAGATCAACGCGATCGCTTTGTAATTTCTGTGAATTTGTGAGTGTAGTATAACAAGTGCATTGTATTTTTGTTTGGATTGTTTTCATGTGCAAAACGTACAAATTTCAGTAGAGGCACATAACTCGTAGTATAAAATTTTCTGTATTCCGGGGTGAGAAGCCTGCAAGCGCACTACCATACAGCTAAAGAAAGTGTAAGTGGTTATAAAAGTGATGAGATGCAGTGAGAAAATTCTAGTGAATTTAGGCGATTAATTCAAAGTGTCAGTGAAATTTCACAGTGAGTAAGTTTTAAAATTATTTTTGAGTGATCGCAAAATTTGAGTTTTGGAGAAAGTGAATTGGAGAAGATCGACACTATGCCTGCGCGCGGGAGGAGAAACAACGACCGCAGAAATGCGCCAGCAACGCCACCACGACCCGAAGAAGAAGCAGTTAATATGCCTGTGGTAACGAGTTGCGTAGGAGCCATAGGGGCCAAGTTTCGGAGGGGCGACGATGTAGGGGAACATATGGCAAGATTGAAGTTTTTGACGGGCAATCTGAATAACAGCGAGCAGGTGAAAGCCTTCTTCCTATGCCTAGGTCAACAAGAGGCAAAGGAGTGCAATCTAATAATTGATACACTAACGAACCTGCGAGAAGCAGAAACATGGCTGCGCTCTTACGCCGATCAAGTTGAACATCCGACGCAAGCGCTGTTTGAAATAGTGACCAAGAAGCAAACAAGCCGAGAGGGAGTTTCAGAGTACCTGACGCGCCTGGAAAGGCTGTACAACGAGAATTATCTGGAACATCCGGAACGAATCCTTGTAGATTTGATGTGGCTCGGATTAAGGGAGAACATCACAAGACCCTTTCGAAGTGATGCGCGACCTACGACAGTACAAGAATTGAGGGACATGGCAATCGAAGTGGAAAATCGACGGATAGTACCAGTACCAAGGGAAACGACAGAGAAGAGGGAACCGGAGAGAGAGAGAGCGCAGCGAAGCGAGAGGAGGCCACAGCATGAGACTGCACGTGTCGGCCATACGATGCGGCATTCACCACAACGGCCTAGAGGGTACCGCCATGAAGTGCCAGCCTGGAGAGAAAGGAACAGACAGATACGACACTCTCCTTATCATCGAAGAGGAAATTATGAAGCACCCCACTGGAGCGAAAAAGGCAGACTTAGGAGTCATCAGCACCAAATATACCACGCAAGAGAGCCACAGCCGCATCGGGAAGTACCACCTGCACCTGCAATGGACTTGGCACAGTATAAAGCGGTGCCACCGCCGTGCGTCAACTGTGGAAGATTTGGGCACCTAAGAGCTAATTGCAGAGTGCAACAGTTGGCAGGACAGCCAAAAAACGGAATAGGAGACCGTTAGCTCCAATAATAAATCCCAGCGTGATGCTCCAAGTGAATGGCACACCTGTTACCGCACTTCTTGATACCGGAGCAAATATATGCTTGGTAAAAGAGCGTGTGGTTGCGGGGATTAAAAATGCTAGTGTGAAAGGAACATCGACTGCATTAAAAACAATTGGAGAGGAACCCGTACCAGTGCTGGGAAAGATTAATGTGCCAATCAAAGTTAACGGTCAGAAAATTGTTCAGAGATGTTTTGTTGTGCGGGAAAATGCATTCCCAGGAGACCTGCTAATAGGAGTGGAAGTAATGAACAAAGTCAACGCAAAGCTAGACTTCGGAAGACGTAGGGCATCATTCTTTGGAACTCACGTGAACATGTTTTCAGCACCAGGACACGCTTCTCCGAAAATTCAGTGTGTAACGCGGGAAGAAACATCAATCACTCTGGCTGAGGATATTACAGTAAAGCCTCGCGTGCAAACCATGGTGAAGTGTCGAGCAAATGGCAAGTTTGATGGGAAGGAAGTAATTTTAGAGCCTAGAATTAAGTGGGCGCCGTACGTCGGAGCCACCGCTGCAAAGGTACAAAACGGGTATGTTTTGATGCCTGTACTTAACCCTTTTGCCGAAGAAATCGCTCTGACTGAAGGAGCAATAATTGCAACATGCCACGAAATCTCGAATGAAGCTGCAACTGCAGAAGAAAACAATGCGGAAAATAGCGAAGCAGAAAATCGCCGCAGAGAGAAGCGCTTTCAGCAAATTAATGAGCTTGACCTCAGTCACTTGGATGCTGAAAAACAAGAACAAGTTAGGAACCTGCTGAAGGAATATCACAAGACGATTAGTGCAGACGAGATGGATGTTGGCCACGTCAAGGGAGTGAAATACAAAATTTTGCTGAGTGATTACAGGCCGATTCAAACGAAAGGATGGCGTATCCCGTATTCCCGTACACCAGCCAAGAAATTATTGATAAAAAGGTCTCGGAGATGATTGAAAGTGGAGTTGTGCAAGAGAGCACAAGTGCTTGGAAAAATCCGCTCGTACTCGTAAAGAAACCTGGAGGAGGCTACAGAATTTGCCTTGATCTGCGAGCTGTGAACATGCGAGTGGTGAACGAACATTACCCGATTCCCAACATCATAGGAACCCTGGAAGAAGTTGCTGGGAAAGAATACTATTCAATTGTCGATGCAAAATCAGCCTTCCATCAAATTGAGCTAGATGAAGAAAGTAAGCAGTACACGGCATTTCAGACTCGACAAGGCAACTTCGAGTACGCTCGGCTGCCTATGGGACTCAAGTGCTCAACATCAGTGTACCAGAGAGTAATTTGTCATGTTCTGAAAAGGCAGCTTGGAAAATTCGCCGCTATTTATTTGGACGATGTGTGCGTTAGCTCTATGACTTTTGAGAAGCACCTAGAAAATTTGAGGGAAGTGTTGCACGAATTTCAATGTGCCGGAGTCAAAATAGGCTTGGACAAGTGCAAGTTTGCGCAAAAACAAGTGAAGTACCTAGGATGTTACATCAGTCGTGAGGGACTCATTCCGGACCCCAAAAATGTTGAGGCCATGCAAAATTACCCTAGGCCGACGACCGCACGCAAAGTCCGCTCGTTTGTAGCAGCGCTCAACTTCTACCGGCGATTCATTCCGCATTTCGCTACAACAGCTGCACCTCTTAATGCGCTGACTAAAAAGGGGGCAAGATTCCAGTGGAAGGAAGAACACGAACAGGCCTTCTGCAAACTTAAGCAGCTCATGATAGAAGCTCCAGTTCTGAAGAAGCCTTCTCTAAATGAGACGTATTACTTGAGCTGTGATGCCTCGAATGAGGGCTCGGGCGCGGTCCTTGCACAGAAATGTGATGGTAAGGAACAACCGATTGGATACTTCAGCAAAAGATTCAATGATGCTGAAAAACGTTATTCAATTACGGAGCGGGAAGGATTAGCAGTGGTCGCCGCTGTAAATCACTTTTCACCTTACCTGTACGGCAATAAATTCGTTGTAATCACTGATCACACGGCTCTCAAATATCTGTTCAAAGGTAAAAACACCAAGAACAACAGAATTATGAGATGGGCCCTAACACTCTCTCAATATGATTTTGAGGTGATTTATCGGCCAGGAACACAGAACGTGGTGCCCGACGCATTGTCGAGAAATATTGCGAACGACAACGAAGAAGAAAATCCAGACGACGAAGCACCTAAAACAGTGTTCGTCACGACGATGTTAAATGAAACTCCCAGCGTGCAAGAGGCGGAAAGTAGTTTGCAGAAAGAAAATGTGAGAGCAGAACAGTTGAAGGATCCTGTTTGGGGACCTGTACTGAGATATCTTGAAGGTAACAAATCAGGGGACGCTCCAAGCCTCGCTCTAAAACCCGAAATCTTCACCGACGGAGGCATATTGTATTTCAAAAAGACACAACGAAAGCCTAATAGAACAAGGCACTTAATCGTTGTGCCAGACGCTCTGAGGGAAGCAGCAATAACGTTAGCGCATGATAGCACAATCGCTGCACACCAAGGTCGTGCTAAAACGTGGAAAAAGCTCATGGAATTTGGGTACTGGATTAACATGTCGCGCGACGTTAACAAATACATCGATTCGTGCATGCAGTGCCAGAAGCGTAAGATCAACAATCGCATTTGTGTTAGCATGGGTTCATTCCCTGAAATTGACAAGCCTCTGGACAGAATAGGTGTTGATTTAATAGAAATGCCAGTCTCGAATGAGGGCCACAAGTACATCTTGACCGTGGTTGATCACTTCAGCAGATATGTTGCAGCTTTCCCACTCAGAAGCAAGACAACTGAGGAAGTGACTCGAGCGTTAACTAAATTCGTAACCACGTATGGCCCTGCGAAAGCGCTCGTCTCAGACAGAGGTACCGAGTTCACGTCAGCTTTGTTCAGAAATGTGTGTGAAAAATTGAAAATAAAATACTACAACACATCTGCGTATCATCCGCAATCAAATGGGATGACGGAACGTCAGAACAAGAACATCAAAACAGTTCTGTCTCACCTCGCAGCCAGCGATCAACCATCGTGGCATGATGCTTTGCCGTGGACATGCTTGGCACTGAACACAAGTTATCAAAGTGTTATTGAAGAAATACCGTATTATTTATTTTTTGGTAGGGACGCTGAAATTCCTGTTGTTAACTGGCTGAAAAAACCTCGCATGGATTATTCTCTTGGGGAAAATTACAGTGCCGAGGTGAGCGCCCGACTTCACAATGCGTTCAAAGTAGTGAAGGCCAAGTCCAAGGCTTCACACGACAAGTCGGTGCAAATGAAGGAAAGAGGTGTGAAAAACAACCAGGTGGAGAGCGGAGATATTGTTTTATTACACAATCCTACAGGAAAAGCCGAATCTACAAACGCTTGGCCTACCGACTGGTTAGGCCCCTATCGTGTCCTTGAAAGGAATGCCACAAATGCGACCATTAAAGCACTATATAGTAACCGACAAGAAAGGGTTCATTTGGATAGATTGAAAGTCGCTTTCCTACGGGGCGAGGCTTTTCCCGGCACTTCGGACGTCGCAGCTGAACCAGGAAGTGGAACCGGATATGAAACAGTCGATAGTGAAAATGAAGAGCTGAGAACAGAAAACCACGTGAACGAGAGAGCGGCGGCCAGGACACAGCGGAGCTATAATTTACGTTCGCGGCGTAGGTGAACCGCCAACTAGAAACGAACTGCGGAGGACTGAAATCATGCATTAACTTGCCTTTGCGGGATGTGCTCTTGTGTGTTTAATTTTAAGAAAACTCTTGCGTAGAAGTGAGTTTTTAGCGTTGTATTGCTTTAATCTAAATGTGTTCTTTAGTAGAATTGTGTTATTCTAGCTGTGAATTGAAACTAATCTCACTCACTAGAGTGTGATTCTTTGTTCAATAGGAATATGCTCTAGGTTATGTGACTCCAACTTGCTTTGCTCACAAGAAATTTCGTTTGGACGAAAATCTTGTTGAGTGATATAATCTTACACTATGCGTAGTTCTCATTTCTCTCTTGCTAAGTAAAGGGAAGTTGAGCGTTTATTAGGTTAACGTCGTGTGTTTCTCAAGAGGAGTACTTTGTTTCCTTTGTAGGATGCTTATATTCTCGCCAGCTTTTCGGGAAGCGTGCGCGCTTCACACGAAACAGCTCTAGCGAATGAATTAAGTTTCATCAGAAGTTCTTAGGCTGAGGCTATCTCAGGCTAGCTGATTTTATTTATACCTTTAAACCGTTCATTTTCATAACGGGGAAAATATGTTTAGCGTCAGATTAAAATTTGCGAATTCTTTTGTACTGTAGCGTTGAATTTCTGACTCTGTGTCTTTCTCTTGCCCTGAAAGAATATCGTAAACACGGTATTCCGGAAGGAATTATTCTCCTCTTACTCCGTAGAAGTATAGTAAATTTCTTTTCAGACTTAAGGAATTAATTTCTTGGTAGATTAGCGTAGTATGTACTTCAGCAGAAACCAGGCCAAAACATTGCATAACACGAATGCGGCTCATATAAGCAGCAAAACCAAGGAAATTCAAGTGGAACACTAGCAATAATTATTTACAAGAACGAAGAAGATAGAACAACAACACAACATAGGGGACACATTACACCTGTATTGGAGATGTTTAAAGGATTGCCCAAATTCAAGCGTTGCAGTGAGAAGCAACAAAGACGAATGTATAGCTGGAAACTTGGAGCAAGCTCAGAAGAATGCGGAGAGCACAAGTAATTGCCTCAGAGCCACTCGCGGTCGAGCTGTGGCTGTAGACATGGGTCGCTAACAAGCAGAGCCAGGAAAGGGCATCTCAAGTAATTGGTGCCCATGCATCGAAGTGGAAAACACCACAGAACGACGCAGCAACAGCGTGAGGAAGGAAGGAAGAGAATACGAAAATAAAGCAGATAATGTTCTAGGGCGCCGTAATAATGTAATAGTGTTCAAAAATGCTTTCATAAATGGGTACCCAAATGAACCAATGATAATGCTTTTATATTATTGAGTATGGAATCTAACTTGATTTATTTGGAATTTGCATTGTGACATGAACGCTTAGAAAGGCATTCCTGATACTCGCATGCAAGTTTCCTGTGAGTTTTTTTTACTAGGCAAACGATCACATTGGAATATTGAAGCCGTATTTTTAGGCATCTCTATTTATACGTGAAATGAAAATGTAAAAGAGATTTCGGCGGATAGGCTTTGAATGAAGCGGACGGTCTTCAGAGAATATTAACCCACGGAATTCTCGCATAAATAAGAGTGTTCACTCGAATAAAATAAAACATCATCTAGTGTCTACCAGATTCCACGTGACGTCAAGGGATACTGAGGGGGATTCTACAGGATACCAGTGTGCACTACGCAGGATTATGCCTCGGAATACTTCAGCATTACTTCGTGGGATTGGAACCCCATCGCGAGGGGAGACTTAATCGAATGAAAAAAAAAGAGTTATCGACGCTTCAACTCGTATTCTTCGACAGACCAACATAAGTTCCTGATTCGCCAATTCGTCTGATCAACGAAGCGGCATTCACGAGTAGTCTGACGAGTAAAATTTGAGTTCGAATATACGTCCTAAAATGTATGTGAAAGATTGTACTTAACATGATTTAGTGGTAACTTGAATCGTGATTATGATCCGTGTTACCGAATGAAATCGTGCAAGTAATGTGGTGTATAGAAATTTTATATGAGGCTGGATATTGGGATCACAATCCTTCCTTCTGAAAATGAGTACCTATCTTCAACGCGTGTGTGATGGCATTGGAATGCCAGAAGAGAAAAATGGAAGGACAGCAAACTCCGTCAACGATACCCAAGGAGTGAACAGCGAATCGTCAAAAGCAGCGTCAAGGAATTATAGAAGAGAAGATGCAAACGGCTAGAGAGATCTGGAAGACAAAAACATCGACACTTGAGGATATTTGAGAATGTAGGAAATGTGCACACTAAATTTTGTGAATGTTATTAGGATTTAGTACTCAAGTATTTAGTACGCACTTCAGTTCGGCGGGAAAAACAGACGCATCGGTTAGATGAAGATGACACAATATATTACGCTGTGGCTGATTGTATTGTAATAAATAAGATTGTTAAATGTAATGTACCATGTTTCTGCGGAATTAATTTAGAACATAATTGGCTTAAGTAGATGTGTACCATTTGTGTCTTAAGTTGGCTAATAATTCAGTTCAAATTGTTCAAATGAATAACATAACGCTAATACAAAAAAAAAAAAATTGTCGAGTCAATTTTTTTTATGTAAAGGAGCGGGGATGTTGGGAAAGATTTAATTTTGGGAATTTAACTAATTTATGTCCTTTTTTTGTGCTAACTGATTGGTGCTCTTGTTTGGGAATTTAACTAATTTATGTCCTTTTTTTGTGCTAACTGATTGGTGCTCTTGTGTTTTGGGGTCATGTCGAGAATAATCAATTTAGCGAATGATTTAACGAATTAAAACATGAGAATTTAGGAAAATGGTAATTATGATTTCATTCTGCGTTTTTTTAGAATTTAGGGAAATTATAATTATGTGTTATAAAATTTTATTTCTGTTGATTAAAATTCCAGCGGTGCGGAGGTGTAGTCTCTTCAACATTTGTGTGTGTTACAAGCCAGAATGTCTGGACGGGTGTGTGTGTGGTGAGCCCATAAAGGATGTGTTGTTTCAGAAAGGGTGTGTTGTTTCAGGCAGGGAGTGTGTAACTCTATCGAGAGGGGAGAAATAACAATCTCAACGGTTGAGCACTAAGACGTTCGAAAGTGCTGACGCCTTGGTCCAGGCGATAGCTGTGTATATTATGTTCTCAAGATTTTTGGCTATACAAGCAGTCTGCTGGCCCTCGGCGGGTACCGCATGCTGTGTGGGTTAATGGCACAATGTCAAACTCCATACACAGTGCTCGACAGATTTATGGCAAGCACTTGAGCGTGAAAAGGAAACTCTCAGAAATAGTCGGAGGGCTAACGTTGAGATCGGCGGTCCTGCAAACCCTCGAGAGGGAGGAGGCTGCTAAGTTACGTCAGAAGGCTCTAGGCCAATACCACGACATCAATATGGTGGGAAAGTAGTTGAAGCTAAGGAACACGAATGAGGCTTTAGCTGCTAAACAAGAAGGGCATTCGAACATGACGTAGAAGCTTCTAAGTGTGTGATTGGCCATGCGTGAGCTAGAACACCGCTTTCTCGCGAACAAGTGGGTAGAGCTGATGAGAAAAATTTAGTCTTGCGTCGGCGATCGTCGGATATAAGGGTAAATTGCAGACCTGGCTAAAGCGGGGAAATCATTCTGAAGATGCCACATTAAGTGGGGAGGGCGGGGAGGTTTTTTGTCATCGGCTTGGAAGAAAGGGAGATCATGGGTCAAGATAACGAAGCGGGACGAGCAGTGTGATATCAGCAATAGACATTTTGAACTGTGCATAAGGCAAAAGTTGGAACTGAAGCTGTGTTGTTTAATGAATGTATGTTTGAAGTGACACCACCTCCAGCACTGTTAGAATATGAACATGTTGTAGGGCTCATGTATCAGGATCTGTGTGATTAACGTACGGGGATATGCTGGCCAGCGGTAGCATTTACTGTCATTCTGTTATGTAAGCTGTTTAACACATGAAATTTCTAGAATACCATTACTCAATTTACACCAGTTCTAATGCCATACATTGCGTGCGCTTATCGATGTTCTGTATGATGTATTGCCGTAAATTATAAATTAAGTGAATTTTCACGTGTATAAAGTCCCCCAAATTTAGTAGCAAGCAGCCCCTCATCATAACTGATGCGCTCTGAAAAACGCGCATTGAGTAAGTCGAGTACAACGTACATCGGTGAGTACTGCCCAATTTTAGTATACACATTTTGTAGTAGTGTTGATTTGTTTTGGGCTTGCCCTTAAATTGTCCTTGGGTTTCCTGTGCATTTTATTGAGGTATGCCAACCCCTCAAGCGAGCATTCGGTCTTCTCATTAGTGTAAATTAATGAGAGACGAGGCAGACAGCTTTCTCGTGACACGTTTATAATTGGTTAATTAAGGAAGAAAGGCTCTTAGAACTGTTTCTGTGGAATTACGAGTTTTCAATATTTGTAACAATACAGATTTCCTCTCTCCTATGGTGGTAAAATTAAAGGGTATTTTATGTTCCTATTGTCATGCCCCGGTTGGCATTACTTCTGTAAATTTTGATTAACTTATATTCCATCTGTGAAAAGCTCGTTGTACCATAGTACACCAACATTTAATTAGGTTTTAAATTTTTCTCAATTATTTTCAACTTTTGTATATTCAACTGGAAGCTCATCACACAGTCAGTATGCTTGCAAATGTTTGTGTAACTAAGAGAGCTTGAACGCCGCTAGCATGTTTTTCAAAAACATTCTCTATTTAGCAAAGACTCTTCAATTGAAAACTTAGACCTGCCTTTAGAGCTTCAACAAGTTGACTCATATTCACATTCTTATATGTCCGAAAACGTCAAGCTCAGCAACGTTCGTTTCACCAGTAATTTTTTTTAAAACGATTCAAAAATTTTCTTTTTTTTTAAAACTGAACCCACGCAAAATTTGATTTTGGCAACCATGATGTCTGCACAATCTTCCTTTTCAAGCTTACGTTTAATCCGCTATCGGAAACCCATTGGTATTGTTATGCATTCGGCTGAAAGTTAGGAAGCTAAAACAACGATTTTTGCGCCATCCAGATACCTCCTGAGGCAATTTTGTGTTAACTGCGTTATCGATAAAGAAAATGAGAGGAGCTTCCGCTGTTTTATTTCTTCCGGATAAGTAAGATTCCGCGATATTAAGCCATAAAAGCCGGATAAGAGCCCGCTTTGGCGTGTGTGGCTAAGAGCAAAGCCTGCGATCCGATTTACTTTCTCAGAACGACAGACTTGGTATGAGCGTCAGTGTCTCTATCTGACTCTTTCGAGAAAAGTTTTTCGAGCTCGGATTTCCGAAGTTCAAGTGTGAAAATCTTTTTAATGCACTTGAAGCAACAATTATTCCTTTTCAAATTAGGTATTTGAAGTATGGGTTTCCGGAGTTCAAATCAGTGTTTTTGTTGCAGGGTGGGAAATTTTTTTAGCGCATTTGAAGCTAAGATTATGCCTATTAAATTTGGATCACGATTGTCTTCGGAAGCAATTAATTCCCTGCTTTTCAAGAAAGGTAAGTCCTGGAAAATCTCATGCTTGAGATAATCTATTTCCAGCATCACTTGTCGAATAAACACCCTAAAGGTTCCTGGGCTCCTAATTCTTCAGTTGGGATGAAATGTAATAGTTGCTTCAGTACACGAAAGAGTCTGATAAATTCAGACTCTGACATAAATTCAGTTGTTACTTCAACATACGCCATAGTCTGATAAATACAGACTCTGACACAAATTCAGACATAAATTTAATAGTTGCTTCAGCACACGTAAGAGTCTGACAAATTCAGACTCTGACACAAATTCAGACATAAATTTATTGGTGGCTTCAGTACACAGTCTGAATTCTTCAGTCTGATAAATTCGCAATGCTCTGCGAGTTTCTCTACATGCAAATTTTGCCTCCATGTACACTTCCAAAACAGCGCTTCCTTTGTGGATATCTAACCTGCCCAGCCCCCCCCCCCCCCGTATTCGAAAACATGCTATCTTGATTGATCGCCGGCAACGATCGATCAATCTGCGTGAAAGGGGAGTTGATTGCACCTAAAAATTGATTAATGGCATCAGTAAACAAAACGAAATTTTCCCGCTTTGCCAAGCGACGGACATTTCGAGCAAGCATCCTATCGGTGTGGTTTGATTAATAGTTCTGACATTTGACTATTTCATATGGCAACTAAGTTGCTCGCATAGCGAAAGAAACTGTGTTTTTTTATAGCGTTTTTTAAAATCTCTTTGTCAGAGAAAGTGGTTGATGTTCCCTCTTCAAATTCGCTCTCCTGTGTGCTTCAGGAAATGAGCTCGCGCTCTTGAATTGCTCATAAAATGTTTTATACGCAAACTGGAACTAGGATCGTCATGTTGGGTTGCTGCTTTGTAAAGTGGTTTAGTTTCGTGACGTCCCGTATCTGTTTGTGAGTATCGTCTCTCAAGTGTATCTAAATTGTTAGCATCCATTTCTGTGCATTTTTGCTCGCCATTCCTGTCCGTAATTGCTCATCTATATCTGTATGTAATTGCTCATTTATTTCCATATGTAATTGCCTATTCATTTCTGTATGTAATCATTCATACATTTCTGTATGTAATCACTCATTCATTTCTGTATGTAATCATCCATTTATTTCTGTATGTAATCACTCATTCATTTCTGTATGTAACCATCCATTCATTTCTGTATGTTATCACTCATTCATTTCTGTATGTAATCATTCATTCATTTCTGTATGTAATCATTCATTCATTTCAGTATGTAATCACTCATTCATTTCTGTATGTAATCACTCATTCAGTTCTGTATATAATCATTCATTCATTTCTGTATGTAGTCACTCATTCATTTCTGTATGTAATCATTCATTCATTTCCGTATGTAATCACTCATTCATTTCTGTATAAAGATTTATCTCTAATTTGTAAATGTGAATTCGTTTTAGAGTACTCATGAACGAGCGCTTTTTGAAAACGAAGAATATATTTTGAAAATATAGAATAGAAAATATAGAGTATTAGTGAGGTAGTTGCTCTCACTTAATTATTCATGAGCAAATTTGTGTGTCTAACGTGCTTTTAAACTTTGTGTCAAGTCTGAGACAATTTTCGGAACCAAACACAACTAATTTTACCCAAAAATGCTCGCCTGCTCATTAAGTTTGTGTTTAATATTAACATAAAAATTTGTAATTTAAACAATTTTAAACAATTTAAACCATTTATCTGAACAATTTATTTACCACAGGAGATACGGAGGTAGAATGTTTCTTAAGTCTAGTACAATGGTCAAATTTGAGTATAGCTACCTGTGGGCCCGAACAAGTTCAGCGACTTCTAGGGCATCCTACCATCACGTTATTCTAGGGTGTACAATAATGTTTAACCTAGTTCACTTAACCCGGTTTCGCATGTTCTGATCATTGAGATAATTAACTCGATATTTTATGCTGTATTTTACAATATAGGTCAAATCAGCTATATTTAACAGTATGTTCGATAAAACGATTTAAGAGCAGACTGCAGATCGGTTATGTTACCCATGGCAAGTTACGTTGTTAGGACTAGACAGGTTGGAGGCAAGATTTGACATGGTGATCTTATACGACTTGTATTCTGATAGGAAGTGAGACTCAAGATGTCTTTTGAATACTTTGTACGAATTACTTTCACGGATCTCCGCAGGTATTGAGTTCCAAGTTTTAGTCCAATGAAGAGGATACTGTGTTGCGACCGGGCCTTTGAATAATAAGGAAGCATGAATTTACTTCTATTTCGGGTTAAATGGTCGTGATGACCAGTTTGCGAAGTTAATAATTGTTTTAGGCTATTGTCGCCATCATTTCTTAATGTTTTGTAAATGAAATTACAAATGGAGATTTTGTAGAGATCCGAAAGTTTAAGTATTTATAAATTTTTGAATAAATCATTTGTGTGAGCATTATATTCTAGGTTCTTTACCGCTCTGATAGCTCTTTTCTGCAGAGTAAAAATTTTGTTGGTTTTATTTTTATCAGTTCCGTGCCATGATTCTATTCCGTATTGCAAGTATGGAGAAATGAGCGTTCGGTAGAGCATTCGTAAAGCTGTTTCAGGCAGAAAATTTTTCATGCAAAAAATTTAGGATTCCGATGGATTTTGATAATTTAGAACTAATATGAGTGATGTGCTCTTTGAAGGTCAGATGTTTATCTATTATGATGCCCAGAAACTTACATAAGTTGGTTTCTTCGATTTCAACTTCGCAAATTTTAATGCTTGGGAGAGATACATTTTTCTTGTATGAGAATGTAATATAATTTGTTTTATCAATATTAAGGCTTATTTTATTAGCTTTGAGCCACAATGAAACCTTATGAAGTTCATTATTTATACTCTCTGCAATCATAGCGGGATTTTGGTTCGGAAGGACCGCAGAAAGCGTACTGTCATCGGCAAAAAGTATGAATTTGAAGAATGATATAGATTTTATAATATCATTGACAAAAATCAGAAACAGGAGAGGCCCAAGAAGAGATCCTTGTGGAACTCCATGGCTAATTTTCTGTGGGTCTGATTTTGCGTCGTCAATGACAACGTATTGCTTCCGATTTGTTAGGTATGATCTGAACCAATCATGGGCAATCCCTAGAATGCATTAAAGTGTAGTTTCGAGAGTAGTATTTTATGGTCCACACAATCGAATGCTTTTCGAAAGTCAAGAAATACAGAGAAGACAGGCTTTCCTTCATCTATATTAGAATAGAGGAATTGTAAATGATTTAATATAGCCTGTGTTGTTTATTTTTTTGAGCGAAAGCCGTATTGTTTATCGCAAAGAAATGATTTTTGTTCAAAATAAGAGTACACTTTTTTAGACACAATTTTTTCGAATACTTTGCTAATAATTGGTAGTACGGAGATAGGTCGATAATTGTTTACACAGGTTTTTTCACCATTTCTAAAGATAGGGGTTACTCTAGCAACTTTGAGGGAGTTCGGGAAAGTGCCTAGGAAGAGAGACTGGTTAATAGATTGGATATCAGCGGGGCTACAATATCAGCTATAATTTGAAGTACTTTTGTCGGAAACGTTTGTAACCCACTCGATTTATTTTTCAGGTTGTTTATGCACGCAATCACATCGGAGGAGTTGGTAGGCGTAAAGAAAAAGGAGTTGTGTTCTCGAATATGATCCATGTATTCCAGGTGATCAGCAGGTTCACATGGAATACCATCAGCTATAGTTTTCAATACGTTTACGAAGAAATTGTTAAAGAGGTTAGCAATTTCTTTCTTCTCGTTGTATTTTACATTATCTTGAACAATAAATTTAATTTTCTTTTTATCGGCGTTGTTCGGTTAACAGCAAGAGTTAAGGAGGCGCCAAGTCTTTTTAACGTCAGCTTTAAATTGAGCAAACTAGCGCGTGAAGTAATTCTTTTTTGATGTCCTTATCTGGTTTGTCACATAGTTTCTGAATCGGTTATATGTTTCTCTAGATATTCGCCCTTCACAAAGGAGGGCTAGGTACGCTTGACGATTGTTTATGTTTATCACGATGTCACCAGTAATCCAGGGCTTTTGTTTGTTTTTCGGGGTAACTGTACGAGTCACAATTGGCAACATTGATTGTATGCGGCCATTATAGTTTTAGTCAACTTTACTACTGCTTTATCAATGCTCGTTGCATTATTGCATTGGGAGATGTGCAATGTTGGTATTGATTCTTCTAGAACGGTGCGCATTTCCTCTAAATTTGTTTCATTTACTTTACGACATGAGTAAGTTTCAGCCCGTGGCTTGGTGCAAGTAATATAGACATTTTTCTTAACAAGAAAAATTGGAAAATGATCTGATGAGTCAGAGGTAATGATTCCAGACAGAAAATCCCTTGGTGTGTCATAAAGATATTGTCAAGCAGCGTAGTAGATTCAGAGGTTATTCGTGTAGGCTTTGTGATGATTGGAAGGAAGGATTGAGACTGAAAGGTTGTTAGGAAATTAGAGATTGGTTCATAGCTTTCATGTTTCAGTAGATCATAACTGAAGTCACCGCATATTATTATGTCATGTATAAGGGCCTGTTGAACTGAGAAATAATACGATTTAGCTCATTCAGGAAGGATATAGGACAGGCTATAGGAGGCCTATACACCGTTCCAAGCACAATGCGTTTACCATTTCTAGACAGTTCTACGAAGAGTGATTCTATATGATCATGATTCATTGTTGCACTTGCTATGGTTCTCGAGTCTATGTGGTTAGATATATATGTGTTGATGCCTCCGCCTCGCTGGTTTTTTCGTAACGAATGGTAACTATGATAATTGTCAAATCGAATCATGTATTTGGTCGAGTCATCTAGCCAGCTTTCGGTGAAGCTAATTACATCTAGATTATATTTAAGTTCAGTAATAGCACATTATATCTTTTCCAATTTTGGATAGAGTGACCTACAGTTCCAACATAGGAGTGAGAAATCGCGGTGGGTTATTCGTATAGTTTCGTTGAATTTTGATACATTAGTATACCTACAGTCTTGCGAGTATAGCTTTGCATTTCGTTCTTATAGGACATTTTCAATATATTTCTCTTATCTATTTATTGAATCTATAATCTATTTCTCTTACTGAACATTTATCGTTATTTTGTACATGACATAAAATATTGTAAAACTGTGAGAGTAAGATTTAGACATATCACCCGATATTAGCAATACTCGTCAGCGCAGACCTAATATTCGACTACCGAACTCACACGTAACGATTTATCAATCAAATAATGATAATAATTTCGAATTTTTCATATCACAGCAGGAATATTTATATAGAATGACCTTAAATACATAATTAAAAAAGGAATTATTGGTACAAGAGTAAAAAAAATAGTTATAGTTCCGTAAATATCTAGTTCTGACATCAATACAATTATCATCATATAGGGCTTATTGGTCAGAACATATGGTTTATTAGAATTTTTAAGAGATACAGTATTGTTTTCACCTCTTGAAGAAAGCTCAGTAGGTAATGAATCACATAAATCAGATCGTTTTCTTCTCTTGAAGAAAACTCAGCAAGGCATAAATCAAATGAATCCCATGAATCACATAAATCAAATGGATCACACGAATCAATGAATCACATGAATCACACGACACCCTCTGAGGAGATGAAGCCATTGAAGATCGTGTCAAGTGACCGTCACAAAACATTTCGCTAATGATAAGTACAATTAAACTAAAACTAAAATGTGGAACTGAACGATGCCACAAGCGGGACATTTTGAAAACCATTCTGACCAAAGCATAGCGGTATTAAAAACCTGAATGGAAATCGATGGCAGTTGTAAAAATAATTCTTCTACTTATCGTAAAAAACATGTTTGAACCCCTTGACGCTGAAATGATAATTCAACCCAAAAGTATTCAGAAATAACGCTCCCTTGACTTAAAACGGGCGAAATTTTCGTCATACTACCTCAGTCTCCTTAAAAAGGAAAAATATTTTGCCTTGAAGTCTCGATGGTTGCGATGTTCGCAATTTTGAGGGCATCGCTTGAGCTCTTCTTTGTGGCCGCTGCCTTCGCTGCATTGAAGCCTGCGGAGCATAGGTACGGTATATGATGTGCGAGCTGTCGCTTCTTGTGTGGGGTGTGTTGTGTACTGGTGAGTACTGGGTGGTGTTATAAGTACTGGGTGTTGTTGTTGGGTGGTGTTATTACTGGGAGTACTGGGTGGTGTTATAAGTACTGGGTGGTGTTATTACTGGGAGTACTGGGTGTTGTTATAGGTACTGGTTGTTGTTATTGGGGGTGTTATTACTGGGAATATTGGGCGGTATTATCACTGGGAGTACTGGGTGGTGTTATTACTGGGAGTACTGGGTGGTGTTATTTGGGCTAAGCTTCAAAAATTTTTTAGGTCCATGTTACGCTGAAAGTAAGACCACTGTTGTTCATTTTGTAGCCATCTCTCCAAATTTGGTGGGCTAGGAAGGCTTTTTTTATTACTCAGCGACAGCATCGAAGATGTTATTGGAAAACGTAATCTTTAGTCATTTTGTATTAGAACTCTAGCATTTCTAAAATTAGCAGTGAAATTTAGGAACTAATTCTTTACTCTTTATTCGTATCTCTAGAACTTAGGCGTTAGAAAGACTTCTTTTATAACCCGCGTTGCGACGGCATCGAAGATCTTGTCGTGAATCAAAATCTTGAGTCATTTCGTACCAGAACTCTCCAGCCTAAAAGAAAATTTGCAATTATTTAAATTAATGAGTTAAAAACACTTTTTTATTATTTGCGCTGTGAGGGCATCAAAGACCTTGTTGAAAACCAAAATCTTCACCCATTTCATACCTGAATTCTGAAGCATTTCAAAAGATGAGCACTCGTAAAAAGAGAGAACCGTCGCTTCACACAACACTCGTAGAGGAGCGCTGTTCTTTCCACTGACCAGAAATGGCCTATCCAGTCGATCAAAAAAAAAGAGAAGTTTCCCGATCAGATGCGGATGCAATCGATTGTCAAGCCCGCATGTTCCGTAATGGTGTCGCTATCCTCTGTGCTTTTACACACATGGGCTTACAATGCACGCTACGAACGTATAACACAGATAAGAGGCGACAATATATTTCTTTCACTCTTTAACGTTTTATAGTTTTGTTATTCCAGGGAGAAAGCGTTTCCAGCGCAGCAAAATATCATTTTCTCCTCTCTTTAACGTTTTTTGGTTTCGTTATTCCATTGAGAAAGCGTCTGAAAATTCTAAAAATTTAATCTGTGCCGCTTATAAGTTTTTAATTTAAACGCAGGCTATTGTCATAAGGTTGGGACTAGTTTATTTCAATGGGTGCAGCTGGGAGTAAAAATTTTAGATCGCTTCAAAGTTACGTGGGAGGCTGGAACAATTGCGATGCATTCGGAAGCATTTATTATTTTTCGTCAGAACGCAATTCCAAACGTAATTTCGATTTTGTACGTTTTTTTCAGTGTTGAGGCTGAACTACGCAAGTGCTGAACAAATCCTTGCATCATGTTAACGAGCGTTGGGAAGTGCAGGCCCGATACAATACTAATCTATTACAAGAATAAAACAAAACTCATTCATAAAAACCAAAAATTAAAACTCATTCACACAACAACCAAAAAAACTCTCTCATGGCAATAATAAATCAAAACTCATTCATACGATCAATAAAGCAAACTTCATTCATAGCAAAAATAAATCAAAACTCATTCATTGCGACAGTAAAACACACTTCATTCACTGCAGGAACAAAATAATACTCATTAATAGCAACAATACAGCAAAACTTATTGATATCAACAATAAAACAAACTTCATTCTTTTCAACAATATAGAAAAACTCATTCGGGGGAAAACAATGCTAAATTAATTCATTCCAATAATAGAGCAAAAGTCATTCATGAAAACAATACACCGAACTTCATTCATTAAAACACTAAAGCAAACGCAATTCATTGCAACAATACAGCAAAACTCAACGGTAGTAAATAAGAGTAAATTGCGCTTTATAAGCATGATAAACAATATCGCTCTCTGATAGATGAAGCCGCCTCTTATCTCACACTCATTTAGGCGCCAAAGCTCGGTTGCTCACATGTTAAGTTAACAAACTAATTGCGTGGCCAAACGTTTTCGCTTGCTATCTTTGTGAAGTCTCACTAAAGATCACAATAAATCTTTCTTCAACTTTTTCCACAAACTTTTCAACTTTTCCGTAAACAGCGCTCTCATTTTACGGCCAGCCCATTATGGCGATCTTGAATTTCATAGAAACTTCATGATGTAAAAAAGAGACTTCCTGAAACAAAGAAAATTCCTGCAGCCTACGAAACTACACGACCCAAAAAGGGGTTTGATTTGTCCTTCAAGTAGATGTAGCTATCAAAAAGTGAAGCGATGGTTATCCGATTTAAAATCCCTTTAATTGTAGTTGAAGTTCAACACCTTTCACCTTCTACAAAACCTCACGATTTCAAGTTTGTTTGATAAGTCCCTGAATATGAATAAAGTTTACAAACGGGCACAAAGTTGGTAGTTTATGTTTTCAGAGTTCATTTATTCACTACTGAAGTTGAAGTTATGTTGGTGAAATGATTCTGTCTCCAATAGTTTGGATAATGTACCATAATGTAACTATAGGATCTTGCAGTATCCTTTCCTCACTCATGGTTTTCGCCGGCCTGTGCTCATCAATTTGTGTAAAAGAAATGTGTAATTCACACGGACGTGGATTATTCAACTAATATATTCCATTTACATGCTTGGTATTAATATGCCAATTCGGGACTAATTTTTGAAAGGCGCACGATTAAATTTAATTATTCCCTACCATTAAAAACAAGCTGTGAATGCGTGGGAATAATATGAGACTAAATGAACCTATGTTCTGAAGAGAGCATCCATGCCATTCACTCAATCTAAAGAGTTTAACGCAAAAGACGGACAATCGTGAAGTCATTTTTGTTCGTTTCCTTGACACAGTCTTTAAGGATGACCGAGAGTGAGAAAGGAGTAACGAAGGGTGACGAAGGGTGCCTTCAGGAGGGACGAAGAGGTGACGAAGGGTGACGAAGAATGACGGAGAGTGACGAAGGAGTAACGAAGGGTGACGAAGAGTGCCTTCAAGAGGGACGAAAGGGTGACGAAGGGTGACGAAGATTGACGGAGAGTAACGAAGGAGTAACGAAGAGTGACGAAGGGTGGCTTCAAGAGGGCCGAAGAGGGATGGCAATCTAAGGCAATAAAATGAAATCATGGCTTCCCCAAACATTAACTCAGGGGCGCAAGTTTGAGGCCGAGAGTTTACTGTGATTTGTCGACGGTGTGTCAACACATTCTCTTGGGGCGGCCTTGACGAAGTCGATTCTCTGTTGAGGAGGAAGGAAAATGGCTTGAAGTAATGTCGTGAAAATTCGAAGGTTGATCGAAAAGTCGGGCAATGATAAAATGAAAACGCAAAATGCTGCCTAAATGATATGGCTTGATGTAGCGCTGTTATATTGCCATGAGAATTTGATGGCTGATTGAGAAGTCTGAAAATGAAATAGTGGAAATGTAAAATAGTGTTGAAATCAAGTAGGGATACATACAAATTCCTAGTTATAGTACACAGACTAAGGGAGAAATTAACAGAAATACCTAGAAGCACCTTACTGGTATATCAAAATATTTGACCCTTTGAAAATTTTTTACGCTATGTAGTAGTTCCGCAAATATACATTAATATCTCATGAATCGCTCAATTAAAATATACACATTTCAAGCGACATTTTTAATACTTTTTTATTTACTGCAACAACGAGCTTTGAGCACAGTTTGACAAAGTAATAGACTATGTTACTTTTACAGTATGCGCCAACCTACCGATCGTTGCATCCTGTGTGCAAACTTAAAACCGAATATTCACTCTCTTTCCGCCGATCTTTATTCCGTTTCCAGCGGTTTTTTGTTCAATTACAAAAATTGCGCAGACTCAATTCTGCTGCTAAAACTTTGGTGTTGATTCTGCATTCGTCACCAGTGTGAAGTTGTTTAGTAAGGCTGCGGTTCGGTCGTCTCAAACGTTCAGCTTGAAAACTTTTATCAATCGTAAGTAAAGTTCTTAAGTTGGAAATGTAAGTTTATTTGAACAGGCCTTCTGAATCAACACCTCTCTTCGTTTCAATAAAAGTTTAAAAATCGAGATCAAAGGCATTTGGAGGTGAGTTACTTGGAGTCGGATATCGGCTTTTGCCTTTGGAAATATTTCAGAATGCAGTAAATGAAACTAAACCATTACTGGTCGGACACATTTTAGAATACAGTAAAAAAAACTAAATCATTGCGGGTCGGACACATTTCGGAATGCAGTAAATGAAACTAAGCCACTACTGGTTGGACACATTTTGGAATACAGTAAAAAAAGGAATCGTTGCTGGTTGGACATATTACAGAATACAGTAAAAGAAACTAAATCATTGCTGGCTGGACACATTTTGAAGCGCAGCGAATGAAATTAAACCTTTTCAGAAAGGTTTAAGAGACCTGTGATGCAATTACTGCAGTGTGTGCAGAGTTTGTGTGTAGCAAATATGTATAAATGACCGAACTTGTAATTTGACTTGCACTGTGTAAATCATTCAAGAAATTCAAGAGCAGGTTATTAGTAATCGCGATATAACTTGTAACATATTGAGATAAAATGGCAAGTGAATTTCAACACATAATAGGAAGTCGCTCGAGATTGTTATATTTGTGAGGGAATATTCTAACAAGATGTGTCTAATTCGTTCAAATTAAGCATTTATTTAGCACTGAAGCCTGCACGTGTCTTTATCTCGCACATCTTCTTAAGGTTAAATCATGATACTGAATTTATCAATTTATAATACTGAGTTTCATTTCTGCATAATATTAAGTTTCATTACTGCATAATACTGAGTCTCATTTCTGCATAATGTTAAGTTTCATTACTGCATAATACTGAGTTTCATTTCTGCATGATATTAAGTTTCATTACTGCATAATACTGAGTTTCATTTCTGCACAATATTAAGTTTCATTACTGCATAATACTGAGTTTCATTTCTGCATAATATTAAGTTTCATTACTGCATAATACTGAGTTTCATTTCTGCATAATATTAAGTTTCATTACTGCATATTATTGAGTTTCATTTCTGCACAATATTAAGTTTCATTACTGCATAATTCTGAGTTTCATTTCTGCATAATACTGAGTTTCATTTCTGCATAACTTTAAGTTTCATTACTGCATAATACTGAGTTTCATTTCTGCATAATACTGAGTTTCATTTCTGCATAATATTGAGTTTCATTACTGCATAATACTGAGTTTAATTTCTGCACAATATGAAGTTTTATTACTGCATAATACTGAGTTTCATTTCTGCACAATATTAAGTTTCATCACTGCATAATAATGAGTTTCATTTCTGCATAATATTAGGTTTCATTACTGCATAATACTTAGTTTCATTTCTACATTATAATAAGTTTCATTACTGCATAATACTTAGTTTCATTACTGCATAATACTGAGTTTCATTAATGCATAATACTGAGTTTCATTATTGCATAATACTGAGTTTCATTACTGCATAATACTGAGTTTTACTTCTGCATAATACTGAGTTTCATTTCTGCATAACTTTAAGTTTCATTACTGCAAAATACTGAGTTTTATTTCTGCATAATACTGAGTTTCATTTCTGCATAATATTAAGTTTCATTACTGCATAAAACTTAGTTTCATTTCTGCATTACATTAAGTTTCATTTCTGCATTACATTAAGTATCTTTACTGCATAATACTGAGTTTCATTTCTGCATAATACTGAGTTTCATTTCTGCATAATACTGAGTTTCATTACTGCATAATACTGAGTTTCATTACTGCATAATACTGAGTTTCATTACTGCATAATACTGAGTTTCATTGCTGCATAATATTGAGTTTCATTACTGCATAATACTGAATTTCATTACTGCATAATACTGAGTTTCATTACTGAATAATACTGGGTTTCATTGCCGCATAATACTGAGTTTCATTACTGCATAATACTGAGTTTCATTACTGCATAATACTGAGTTTCATTACTGCATAATACTGAGTTTCATTACTGTGATACTGATGGTGAAATAATTTAAATTCTATGCTTATATGCCGGTACGCAAATGAGTAATTTACCTAGTGGAACACTCATGTCTCAATAGGTAATCAACGTGTTAATACAATTTCTATTTTTCCGAAGTCAGGGTGAATTATTACTGGAAACTTTCAATAGAATGATTTGAATGTTTTAAAATAATTGGGTATCCATGAAAATTCTCTCGAATTTCTCAAGAGCGTTACTTTTTAACTTCGTTTTATCAATTTTATTGTTATGATCAACTCAACGTTTTCACATATACGTATCCTCATACATATTCATGATTTCCTTAGCGCATCTCATTACTACAGCGTTACAGGGGGACTTGCTGGTTTCAAATTTTAATCAAGTGACAAACTGAAAGTCATTCATCTTTGTTTCATCAAGTAACAATGGATGTACTAATGATAACCATTTTAACACTTTCGACAGCAACAGCTTGAATAGAACTTCTTTATTCTTCTAAAAAGTCGCTGAACTTATTCGGGCCCACAGGTAGCTATAATCAAATTCGACCGTTGTACTAGACTTAAGAAACATTCTACCTCTGTGTCATTCGTGGTAAATAAATTATTTAAATTTACGTCATTTCAATTGATCGATTCGAGAAATGACAAACATTAAATGGATGGTGCCTGCATTTATTTCGATGAGATATTTATGGAAATTAGACTACGTGTCGGTCTTCAGCCTTATGAGAATCCCCGGCGTGACCACCGGTGGGCCACGACGCAATAAAAGTGTCAAGTCTCTCCGCTGCTTACGGCTCTAACTGGAATTCAGAAACGCGATAGTTTTACGGCTTAGACTAACTTATTGAAGCCTCTCCACTCACGGCTTAAAATAAGATATTTAAGCCACTTTTTGTCCAAGTGTAAAATAACATTTTTAACCTTTCGCTCATGGTATAAAATACTTTTTTTAGGCCACTCCACTAACAACGTAAAATAATTTTTCTAAGTCATCGTGTTGGCAGCGCAAAATAACCTCTATTTCACTCAACAACAACATAAAAGAACTTCTTCAAATCATTGTGTTCACAGCGCAAAATAACCTCTAAGTCACTCCACTAACAACACAAAATAACTTCTTTGAATCACTGTGTTTACAGCGTGAAATAACCTCTAAGTCGTTCATCAACACAACATAAAATAACTTCTTCAAACCGTCGTGTTCACCGCGCAAAATCACCTCTAAGCCACTCCACAACAACACAAAATAACTTCAAACCACCGTTCTCACCACGCAAAATAACCTCTAAGCCACTCCGCAGCCGTGGCTGTGGCCGTCGTCCAGTTACCGCGATGGCTTCACAGCGCCGCCAAATTCGCACTCATGCGGTCCTGTTTGGCAGCTTCAGTTGAAATTCTGTTTATACGACCCATTTTACGATAATTTTGTAGCGTCCTTTTCTGGAATGGTTGCTTGTGTTGTCTTAAATTCTAAAACAAACATCCTTTCTCGAAGCCAGCGCTAACGCCTCTGTTTTTGGGATGACTGTCCGCTGTATGGAGAGCGAGGCAATGTGGATGGGAAAGAACTGTTGGAAGGGAGTGTTTCCTGTGCAGTTTTTTATGTTTGGCGAGCGGATTCGCAGGAGTCCGTTTAGTTTTTTATGATCTGTTAGTCTGTGAAAAAGCTAAATATGTTTTTTAAGATAGGGTCTGTTAAAAAACTTTAAATATTTTTTTTTTGACAGCGAATTTTGAAACTAATTACTTGTCTCCTCGCCATCTTTGAAACTCAGATTATGACATTGATATTCTTAAGAAACGAACACATTGCACAAATAATGTTACGACTCGATCTGAGAGTGAGGTAGGCCTTCTTTAGTTGAAATGATATGTTTTTTGCCAAGGTAAGGACCATCTTTTTTCGGTTCACTGCAGTCCTATTTTTAGCCCTTCAAACTTTCTACTTTGGCTTCTATCATGTTTTCTAACCTTTCTTCTCTACTTAATGTTTCTATGAGCACAGGATCCCATGCGGGAACACACACTGTTAATTGATTTCACGTTCCCCTAAATCCATACTAAATGGTACCTTCATCCTTCCTCTCTTTGAATCTTTTAGTTCTAGTAAGGTTGGCTAAAACTAACTTATAATCGATCAATAATATTACGAAAAAACTTTCCTACTTTGCAATGAGAGATAAATGTCGGATCTCGCAACAATTTCCTTTTGGAAGATTTAAAATATGGCGGTTGCAAAAGCTCTCAACAACAGCACTATGCGAATGTATCTTGGCCAAGCATATTTGTAACAACTAATTTTCTTACAAATGATGCGTCCATCATTACAATCTCGATGTATAAATAGATTTTTAGATAGTGAATCTGAGGGAAGAGAATGAGTGAGTAAATGAACTCCGATTTCCACGAGTAAATGAATCATCTCCATAACTTCTTATACCCGTCTTCTAGGTCACCAGAGAAGCTGCTTTCACTCTGGTGAAAATGCGCAGATGGGAGACTAGGATCGAACCAGGCTCGGTTTGACCGAATTATGATGCTTTTCTCTTGTGCCACGTCGAAGAATTACCTTTCGACAGGTAAATTCCGTCTTTGTGTCATTACTGGTCGAGCATTTTGCGGCCTATAGCATTCGAGATTTCCATTTTATAGAACTAATTCTATTAAAATAAAATGTTTCTTCTCACCTAAGAGAATATATTAGGAATTTAAAAACGAGGAACACTGCTCGTAGGTTAAGAATTATTTATACTACACATAGTCAAATCTATAAAACGTTTCGGAGCCCTGCTCTATCTTCAGTAAATACAGTCTGAAAAACCTAAAAAGACAAATGTTCAGACATGTTAAAAAAGAAAATTCATTGACAAAACTCATGTAAAAACTTCCAGCGGATAAGAACTATTCATACTGTTTAAAACGGGGTTTTCTTTGGCTATGTTTAAAGATTCTAAAATTCTAAGTTGGGAATCATTAAAAGCATTGCACAATATTTCAAATTGATCTTCAGCGACTCCCTGTACAATGCAATGTCGACCCTGTACAATGTTTGTATTGCAGTTTTCCTTTCTTTGGCCAGTTGTCTGAGAAGATGTCTAGAGATTAGGAATTGCTTTTCAATCGCTTTTTTCCTGACGTAAAATTGTACCTAATTTCTGTCAATTCATTTAAAATAGGTTTATTTTTTCGGTATAAAGATGTATGTTCTTCCGAAGCGAATGAGGGCGCCCTTAGTGTATAAATTTAGTTGTGTACAGTGTACATCAGGCTATGTCGGTATGACGACTTTGCCGTTTTATATGAGGATTGCCCAACATCGTGGAGTAAGTTATCGTACCGGGAGGCCTCTTGCGCAACCGCCTCATTCGTCTGTGCGACTCCATGCAGAGCAAAGTGGTGCTGGAGTCGCTGAAGATCAATTTGAAATATTGTGCAATGCTTTTAATGATTCGGAACTTAGAATTTTAGAATCTTTGAACATAGCCAAAGAAAAACCCGTTTTAAACAGTATGAATAGTTCTTATCCGCTGGAAGTTTTTACATGAGTTTTGTCAATGAATTTTCTTTTTTAACATGTCTGAACATTTGTCTTTTTAGGTTTTTCAGACTGTATTTACTGAAGATAGAGCAGGGCTCCGAAACGTTTTATAGATTCGACTATGTGTAGTATTAAATAATGCTGAACCTACGAGCAGTGTTCCTCGTTTTTAAATTCCTAATGTACATTCGATTAAAGAAAAGTGATTTTCCTCAAGAGAATATATTGTCCCACTCTCGAAAAATAGGATGATTTCCGGGGAAAAAATCAATGGAAAATGCCAGAAATGGTGAAACGTATTTTGATATTACATCTTTGTATTGCCACAACAATTTAAATGGATTTTAATTTTGTGTATGACGATGTGGGGCTGAAATATGTACTATCTGAATAGGGGATTTTTGCAAGTTATTTTTCGGCACGTGCAGATTCAAGCATTTTGATTCGTGGAAAAAGTCACCAAAAGAAGAAAAAAATGACAGACAGGAAAAGAAATAAATGGCAGGAAACTTGAACTGAAATTTGTGGAAGGTTCTCTACCCCTCGACATTTTAACTCACTTAGATGCACCAGGACGCAAAACTTTTTAGAAGTTGAGCTGTCTTCCGTCACGAACTTTTCCATGCAACTTAAAAGGAGAAAGTTTAGCACTGCTACCGAGTCCGGAGTGTTAACTTCATGCTCTACTGGCAGCTCAAAGTTTCCGAATTACGGTCTTTATTTGAAAGTTGTCGCCGCACTACTTACCATCGTGTGGTCCGCTCTAAACCGAGTCCGTATCATTCTTGTTGAATCGGAAAAGTTGAGTTTGATTGGTAGCTTTTTTACGGCGTTTGTCCTTGCTTCGAGTTCGTTATTTTCTGCTTTTAAGCGAGAACAGTAAATTGAAAAACTTATTTATTTACTCCAACTTTAGTGGAGACGTGTGGTTACGAATGTTGACTTGTGGTACTGCAAGGCTTGGGAGTCTTAAAACTCTGACAATTTCTTAGCAATGTTTTAAAAAGCATGAGAGCGTTAGATATAATTTGTAGGAAAATTACAGCAATGATAATCAGTGATTTATTTAGTGTACATTATGAAATTCTCCTTGAAAAATATTTGCTTGAACAGTTCTTACATAGAGCATAAATTATGCCGTGCGAGTGCACACGGCCCGTCAAAAAATGACAGGATTAGATATCGGATCAACTGAGCTTCAACATGGCTTTCCCATGATTTCCCACGCTATTCTATGGCTTTCCTATACTTTCCCGAGTCCCAACTGCCGATATTCTATACATCTTAATCTAACCTACCAACATACGTGATATTCATTCTAACTCTGAATCTGTTGGGTTAATACCATGGTAGAGTAAACAAGATAGGTTCAAACCAGTCTTTTTTTCGTTGACGGTGTGGTTTTTCTGACGTCACGGCAACGAACGGCAATCTAGTTGCACTGCTACCCACAAATCTGGCTTCACTATTGGCCTAACGACATGGCGTTTTGGTGAAGTCATAAATTTGGTTTGAAATAAAGCCTTTCTATTTGCTAGCCGAACAAGAGGAGGTGTATGTTCTCCCATAGAAATGACCTTACCTTGTTTCCTCTGCCGTGGTTAATGCATCGAAAATAATTGTGGAGTTGATGATGCTTGCATCACAGATACGCTCATCACACACTTTCGGCTGGTGGGTGTGACACCACTGCTACCAGATGCAATATGAGCGCTGCTATTGGTGTCACGAGATTTGGTCCCGCCTCCTTACTAAATTGTTTTTAGTAAGAAAATCAGGTTCTCGGAATTGAGGATTTGGAATACCTCCAAAATGACGCAATACACACTGAATGCAAGGGAATATAAAAGAACACAGACACTAAGAAAAACAAACAACTTGTGCATGTACTAAATTCAGGAATGTACTCACCGATGGTTAGAGACCCGACTTACATCAGCGCGTTTCTGTGCGCTATCGGCCTCGATGAAATGTGATGCTAGCGTTAACGGGGGTTTTAAACGCCAGTGAAATGCTAAGAAATTTTTTATCGTTAAACACCCTACTGCAAAAAATTAGCCGTAAATTACTGGGACTGTAAATTACACAAATTGACAATGGCTGCTCTACCTGATTGACCGGTCAATTTCTTTAAGAAAACTACACACCGAACAGATATAAAGAAATGATGCCTAACTGTCGGGGTGGCGCACTCCAACGGTACATTAGATGGTCATCAGCCTCGAATCATAAATTCGTTCGCCCAAGAGCAGCTTCAGTTCAAATCCCTGTTTCACACACAGTGCTGATAATGTCTTTCGACGTTTTTATGCAGAGACCGAACTTGCAAACGCAAAGGAAAAAGGCCTCCCTCCCGCCCTGACGAAGCAACTAAGAATTTTTTTTTAAACGACCTCCACGGTACGGGACCTTTTTCCCTCTTATCGGAAGGCTCGCAAAAACTTACTAACTCTTGCTTTCCGCGCTACCCAGAGTGTTCTTTTAGGGCTACCCTCTTACCGAATACATGGCCAATAGTGCTTCTGCTGCACCTCCAAACACACGCCTACTTCATTCCATTGGCTGTTTTGACGGTCGCACGCATCTTATTCGCTGTGACAAGAACGCGACTTATCCGCCCATCTTTTACGAGTAAATCTTGAAGTCAGAAACCGTTGCTATATGGTTACTCTGTGTCTTAAGTGCAGCAATATTTCACTGTCAGGCCCTTGAGTTTTCGGCGAACGCTTCCCACGGCTCTACCCCTATACCCTGGACTGAGCCTCTCGGTCAGCAATAAATTTTTGCGTGCGGTTACACGGCCACTCTGTTCTCTCGAGGTCTGCTTTCAAAGCAAACATTAGCCCTAGACTCGAGAGTCCAACTACACTCACACGATACATAAGCTCGTGTTGAATATAAACTTCAGGCCTACAACACACGTGTTGGAGCGACCCTTCTGTACCGCTGGAATGCGCCTGATACACAATTTATAAACTCAAAATTTTAGTTCAAACAAAACAGTAAATACGCACAACTTATCCCAAAAATTTAAGCATGAAAGTATATTCCAATAAAACATAAAAGTATATCCTAACATTGGTTCGTTGCCGTGACGTCATCATAACCACACCGTGAACGAAAAAAAGACTAGTTTGAACCTACCTTGTTCCCTCTACCGTTGTATTACTACATACATACATATCCCGGGCTTATCCTCCCTATTGGAGGATAGCCGACAGCAGGCCACAATCACCACACTTAGTTACTAGGAGGCGAGAGAGGCAGCACTGGCTGCACCTGAACTGCCAGGATCAGCAGCAGCCCAGCACGACCACCTTCCACAGTCAGGCCCGACAGCCATAGCTGGTTTACCCCGACCGCTTCATTGAGTGCAGCCCCTCCCCCCGCACAGGACAGGTCAACCCCATCACACGCGCGCAACTTCCAGTATCGCGTCAAAAATAAAATTACCTTTTTATGCACTGCCCCCACTCACTTCTGTCCACAGCCATCCCTCTCGCCACGTCCACAGTCAGACCCCTCTCATACAAAGCACGTTTCACCCCATCCATCCAACTCATCCGTGGTCTACCTCGCGCTCGAAGACCACTCACTTCCGACATATATATCTTTTTCACCAGCCGCTCAACATTCATTCTTTCAACATGCCCAAACCATCCAAGCACTCTTTCATCCACTCGCCTGCTCAACTTTTTGATAACACCCGTCTGCCCCCTAACCAACTCATTCCTGATCCTATCTCTTCTTGTTACTCCATACATGCTCCTCAAACACTTCATTTCAAACACATCCAACTTCCTCCTCTCAGCTGCTCTCAATCCCCAGGACTCTGCTCCATACAACAAAACTGGCACAATCAAGCTTGCATACAGTCCCTTATTAGCATTTATACTCAAACTCCTGCATTCAAAAACTTTCCTCATTGCACCCAATGTCTTACAGCCTTCACTTACTCGATGCCTCACTTTTACTTCCATACTATCCTTAACAGTCACATCAGACCCGAGGTACCTAAAATGCTCTACCTCCTCTAAAACTTCACCATTCAACCTCACATCCAAAGTTCCAAACACTCCACCTCTTGAACATCTCATCACCTTACTTTTATTCACATTTACCCTCAATTTCCGCCTTTCGCACACTCTACCAAACTCTGCAACCAGTCTCCTCAGTTTTTCCTCTGAATCAGCCACAAGCGCTGTATCATCTGCAAACAACAGCTGACACACTTCCCAATACATACCATTTCGTCACGCCAACTGAGCACCTTTTCCCAACACTCTGGCATTCACTTCTCTCACCACACCATCCATAAACAAATTAAACAACCACGGTGACATCACACATCCCTGTCTCACACCTGTCACAACTGGGAACCATTCACTCATTCACGTGGTATTACTGAAATGGGAAAATAAATACTCGGTTCGGGTTTTTGTGGGACACCCGGTATAATCACTGTACAGTAGAGACCACCCATACAACAACGAGAAATTAATGAAAACGGTGCCCCTCTCGTATCCTAGGTACGTCTTTCCATTACAAATAATAAAGTCCGGCTGGACAATGAACGTACTTGTTTTTCTTCACATTTGGGTCTTCTACCAACTCGCATTCTGCACAGCGGTCGGCCAGCTCTCATGTCTTTTCGTGCTCGAAGGAGCAATAAAGCTGATTTGTACTGCCTATTCACGACCTGGTAACATCCACCAGGGTCCTTAGGATTGCTTAATAGATAATCACGGCTCGAGGGCTACAAAGAAGGTTGGTTCGTTTGTTTGCTGTGCAGATCCTATGAAAGGTTCTGGAAAAACTTGCTTGTTGTTTGTTTTTATGAGCAGCTATAGCTTTCTTATATTACCTAGTGAGTAAAACTTATTTGTTATTTCACAGACGCACATGCTCTTCCGTTTCTTCCACAAGTGTTTCTCAAGAAAAATGAAATTTAAATAATTTCTTCTAAATTCAAGTAAGATAAAATTGAAAGGAACTCTTCTAATCCTTTTCATTAAAATAGACTGAGAAACAATTGAAAACGATTTTTCCGGTCTGTTCCTATTACTATGTTAGGGATGTGTGTTTCTAGCATAGCTTGGCGGAAGTATAAAAAACATTAAGTTCTATCTACTTCTCTACCTAATGAATTTTACTCTATGGCGCCTAATATATTTTCATTGGGCTGTTTCCCCATATGCAAGGAAAAAGTTTTATATTTTTTTTGGTTTTGTAGATCGTAGACCCCTCAGGGGGATACACATATTGTATGTATGGGAATTAGCACTTCCAGGTGGAACATGTGAGGTCCTGAGCTAAATATTATGCAGGCCTTCCTTTTGTTGAAATAGAAAAGGTTTTTATTTTCTTATGCACCATTTTTTACGGTTATCCTGTTTTTCATCGTCTACTCCTTTCTTCCTCAACGTTTATCTTGTTTCATGAACTTCTTCCTCAACTTTTATCTTGTTTCATGAACTTCTTCCTCAACTTTTATCTTGTTTCATGAACTTCTTCCTCAACTTTTATCTTGTTTCATGAACTTCTTCCTCAACGTTTATCTTGTTTTATGAACTTCTTCCTCAACTTTTAACTTGTTTCATGAACTTCTTCCTCAACTTTTATCTTGTTTCATGAACTTCTTCCTCAACTTACTGTTTCTATGCACTTTGTGCATAAATGCCGCGTTTCCTTAACTCCATACTAAATGGTGCCTTCCCCCTACTTCTTTTTGGAACTGCTTTGTTGCGGTTAGGGAGGCTTAAATTGACATCTTATCTAATCTGTAACTTGTAGACAAATTAATGTAAAAATTGTAGCACTACAATCTTAATATTGTTAATTATCTTTAAAAAGACCAATATGCTGTTTACATTTGTTACAGCAGTTCATGCGAACTGGTTACGACGACAGTACCGGAAAACTTTATTTGTAGTAAATTTTTCTTATTTTTAGGGCCGAATGTGATTTTTTCTTCACGCTCAAGTACCGTTAAGAGGATTGTTTAACACCTAAGTTAAAATGAACTGATACCCTGATTTTTTATTCACTATCTATCAATGAGACATTTCGGTACTATTCAAAGATACTTATAGATTCCTAATTTACCCAGTTGTAATAAAGCCAACATGTGTCGTCTGAAGTTTGTGTACTATGTAGGTTTTTTGTGGCAACAAATTTCAACCATAAATGAAAAAACTTAAAATAACTTGAAAACTGAGGCATTTTGTTATTTTACCATTCGTGAAAATCGATTTATTTTGAGTTTTGCCGTCTATATATGAAATTTGTCCGCAAAAAAAAAAAAAATAATGACCTTACATACAAACTACACGTGTCTGAAAATATACCGTGGGTGTCCATACCAAACATTGCTAACAAATTTGACCAGCTTTGATCGTTTCTTCCGATGAGATAACGAGAAAAATATCGAGGAAGCTGTCTTTCCACGAACAATTTCCTCGCATGGTCGAAGATCTAGCGGGAATTCCTTTGGTGCGGAGCAACTTTTTCCAAGGTTTTGTGTAGTTGAGGAACTTAGTCGCTAGAGTGGCGGCTGTTGCCAAAAAACTACACTCCGATATTGCAGCTCGTTGCAAGAAATGCTTCTACTAACTGGGCGCGTGGTAGCAAATGATTAGTTTTCTGCCACACTCCTTGCGCCTTTTTTCATTCAGATATTTCATTTTGCCTTGTGCAAACTTTGTGCATCGATTCCTCGTTCTACTTAGTCCACTTGAAATGATCTCTTCTCTTTCTTCCGTGAAAAAATCTTTGCTATGGAATCGGAGCTTTATACTTAGTATTATGCAATAATATTTCATAGAATTGTATTTTTGTTTGTGATGGATGTAAATTCATTGAAGATATTATATCGAGGGAAAATTTTTAAAATGCGTGTAGCAACATGAATGCGAGAAATTATTCTTGACAAAGATAACTAAAATGATCAAGTTTAAGACGTCGTTCATCTTAAATATAAACAATAAGAGAAATGACATAAAAATTTATGCTCCATTACACGAAAAATATTTATATCTTTTTATTTTCGGTCTTGAATGTGTGTTATAATTTGCTTGAAATTTACAAAAACTTGGTTCACTGCTTAACCCCTCTTCTGTGATACGAACCCCTCAAAGGGGGGAGGAGAGGTAGCAGATTTGGGTTAATGAGTTTACTGTCTATCCTAAGTTGCGGAGAACTGGCGCTCCCAGGGGGGACGCTGTTTATCATTAGCCCCGGGGCCTGGCGCCCCCAGGGGGAATACTCTGAGGTTATCTTTGTTTTAGGCAAGCCTTCTGAACTTCTGTTGCTCGTGCCTTCTGTTATTGCTTCAGTGTTCATTGGGGGATACTGTGAGGTTATCCACGGTAGAAGAAACAAGGTAGGGTCAAACCAGTATTTTTTTCGTTGACCGTGTGGCAATGCTGACGTCATGGCAACGGACCAATAGCAGCGCTCATATTGCATCTGGCAACACTGCTTGCCCGAAATCTGGCCCTGATATTGGCCCAACAACATGTCGCAATGGTGACGTCATACAGTTTGATTGAACTAAAGCCGTTCTATTGGCTAGCCGAACAAGAGGAGCTGTATTATCCCCGTAGAAATGACCCTACCTTGTTTCCTCTACCCTGGGCTATTTCAGTTTTAGTAAAGCCTTCGGGACTTCTATTATTCGTGTCTTCTGCTCTTCCGTCAGTGCCTTCATGGTTATATCCATTTAATTTATTTGTTAGTTTGCTATTTTAGTTCGTAGGGTTATCTGTGTGAAAACAGATAACCCAACTGTTTGTGCTTTGATCACCTGTTTTTCAAAGTTCATACTAAGTAGTCCTATTCTTCGCTCTCTTGAGATTGCCTCATTTTTTCTCTAATGTCTTTTACCCACTAATAAAGTTTTAGCACCAAAAAATGTTTTACCAACAGATGACGTTTCACCAACTGATGATGTTTTACCTACAATAATGTTATTATCAAATATATGGAACGAATGCTTACCATTATCTAGGCCGCACACGGATTATCCCATTCGCAGATCCGAAGGAGATCTATGTAACTTTATCGTGTTCCAACCAGTGATATCAATATAATTTTATGAATTAAATTTTTTATAATTATCCATACCTCATTGTCATGATCTAAAGAACTGTGTGAAATTCTTGGATTTATATAAACCCAATCCATCGCTTTATAGCATTCATCGTTTCAATAATCCTCCGTAATATCTATGAGAGCGACCCCGAGGTCGGGTTAAGATCTCTATCTTTATCACGGTAGAGTAAACAAGGTAGGGTCATTTCTATGAGAGAAAAACCCCTCCTCTTGTTCGGCTAGCCAATAGAAAGGCTTTATTTCAAACAAAATTTATGACGTCACCAAAGCGCCATGTCGCTAGGCCAATAGTGGAGCCGCATTTGAGGGTAGCAGTGCTACCAGATGCAATATGAGCGCTGCTATTGGTTCGTTGCCGTGACGTCAGCAAAACTACATACACCGTTAACGAAAAAAAGACTGGTTTGACCCTACCTTATTTCCTCTACCGTGATCTCTATCCACCTCTTCTCGGCGTCCCATAAAACCAAGAGAGCGTCTGCTGATTGTGGTTCTCAGGTGGGCCGTTGTAGAAATGGCCTCAGAACTTTTCCTAATTTCATGGCTCGTCAAAATGATGGACAGCGAATGAGTTTCCAATGATTAATATCTGAGATGATTTAAAGAAGTAGAAGAAAGAAAAATCATCCGAAAACTTTCTCTCGGATGATCACACGAGCATCGCGCTCAGCATCGAACACCTGACCTAGTTGAGCGTGTGTAGGTCAACTTTTCGTATTTATTGTACTTTTCATATTTATATATACGTAGTTAACAGGATACAGGTATTTAATATTTTTTGTCATGGTTCTGTTACAGGAATAGTTCTATTTGAATTCAATGAATGCCATCTTTTGCAGAAATCACGGTCTTATAAGAGAAATAAATTCTATTGTTTCTTAATGAATTTCATTTATCTCAAATTCATCGTTGTGGAATCCAAGCAATTTAGAACTCTTCGAAGAAGGATTGCAAACCCGAAATCTTTTATAAAATCTGCTGGGCTCGCAAACAATCACAGAACTTTTGAGGTGTGTTTTTAAAAAAGAAAATGTGCCAATCAAGACTGATCAGGAAGAGGTGCATAATTTAGCGTACATCAACATCAAATTCAAATAATTTGAGCTCTTAACTACTCATTTATTTTGGTTATTGGTGCCCGAAGACACAATACACTGAGAAGTGAGTTAGATGGGAATACATTAATAAACCTGATTTTGGATGGAAAACTGCTCACATTCCTTTTTTTTCTTTGCTCGTCTTAGAAATACAGGAGCAAATTTTGAGTCTCCATACCTCTATACCTAACATAATAAAAATGAATTTCAATTAGAAGCTTTATCCAAGTGTTTGGAGTGATATGCGAAACTTGTGAGCATTTAAAAACCTACAAAACTCAAATTGTTATTCTTTTAACGACTTGCCGGTTACTTTAATGGAAGTAATATTTGCTTGTAAAGTATTCTAATCGTTTTCGATAAGAACTATAATTTCTGACGGATTTATAAGTTATTCTTTAGAGGTTTACTGGTTCAGGCATTCCCCTAAACTTCGGATGACATTGAAACTGAATTTCAAAGAAGACTCCGGGGTAATATTTCGTTACTCACTTTTATGCCTACATTGGCTGCATCAGTGAATCACATGAAACCTTAGTGAAATAATTTATTAACTGATACCGTTGCGACACAAATGCAGCTCTACCTTCATCACTAGCTTAGCTAGAATTTAAGAGTTGCTTCCGCTTAATTTTTCATTCATTACTGAAACACTGAGAATGGTAGCTGAACGTGTTTGATTTTGACATATTGAAGAAATTTTTACGAAACCTGAAATCATTACCTCCAAATTCGCTCGTGAGAAGGAACCTACACTCATTTTTCTCAGTATTTTTTCATATTTTGCATTTATTTCGTATTCGTATCGTAATTTTAATTAGTCCTGATGTAACACAAGATTTCATCACATCACTCAGCTTAGTTAACATTATATCTGATCAACGCGGGGAATTTCTAGGCCTTGTCGGAGGAAGGAGAAGGTAGCACTCTTTTACCGTCGGTTTATCTGTTTTCACATTTTTTCACGTCCGACTCGAGACTGTAAAAGCGTCGCAAGGGAATGCCTGACAGGGCAAGTAAGCCTCATTCTCTTCTGCTCATGGGACCCTAACTCGGGACTTCACGGTGCAATGGCGGGCTTTTGGTGAGGAGAGGCTGAGATCTGCGTCGCCGGGAGGCACTGTGTATGACCAGTCAAAAGGCATTGCATGAGCTCAGTCACGAGTTTTAGGACAAGCTTGGTTACGAGTTTCAGGAAAAAGCTTCGTCATAAGGCTTGGATAGGCTTGGTCATACGGTTTGGATAGGCTTGGTCACACGGTTTGGATAGGCTCGGTTATACTTTACTGTTTGGATAGGCTTGGTCATAAGGTTTGAGTTAGCTTGGTCAGTGATTGGGGGAAAGTTTGAGCTGCAGAACTGAGAGCTATCGTTACCTGCATTTCTAGGCCGTGTTTAGAAAGCAGATGTTCTGAACTGTCTTTGTTTAATTGCGAGCAAACTTGTTCTAGAGAGGAAGCAGGCAAAAATAAGTATCCAGAAGCCACAGCACCACGCAGAAAAAATGTCTCGTTATACCAAATACCAGAGCGGGTTTCTGCCAAATTTATTCGCACGCTTATTGAACCAATAAATACTCGTAACGACGCCTGACAACGCGTTAATGTGACCCGCTATATTTTTATTGTTTGTGTTGATTTGAGAGTAAAGGCTAGCGTTCATTGCGGAGGAAGTCTCACTTGGGATAAAATTTGTTGCCATGGGAATCGTATTTGCGTCAAAATTTGAAAACATGGGAATCATATTCGTGAGAAAATTTGAAGACATGGAAATCGTATGCGTGAGAAAATTTGATGACATGGAAATCGTGTTTGTGACAAAATTTGTCAAACTGGAAATCAAGTGCTTGGAAAAACTGTCACCATGTAAATCGTGGGTGCAGTTAAATTTTCACAACGAAAATATTGTGAGCCAAAAAAATTACCAACATGAAATTTGTCTGCGCGGTCAACTTGAAACGATGATAATCGTACGTGCGACCAATCTTGTGACATTTTTTTTTCTGAACAACCATAGTGAGATGATCTTTTTACGACGTGGTCGCTCAAAAAGGGGCAGTCTCACAAAGCCAAAATCTGGCGTAATGTTTATAAGGGATAACTTTTACTGGCCTGCCCACGCAAATTAAAAAAATAGGGAGACTGTTATGTTGAAAGGGTCTTTGTGCTGTGGCTCTTACTGGCCTTTGTGTGATATTTTACTCAGGGCTGCAGGATGGGCCTATTTTACATGTAAAGTTCCCCAGTTTGACACTTTTTCGATGAAATTTAGTCATGAGGGGCTCTTAGAATTCTTGGTGTTCTATATGTTAAAACTTGCGTGAAAAAGACAAAACCGGAAAATTTCAACCACAGGAAAAAAAAATTTATTCCTACTCTTACCTTAGGCCTATTCAATTGTTTATATTGGTGCAGGTATAAGAGAATAATGGATCAAAATATAAATGGATGGGCCAAAATATCGAAGCTTCGCTTACACAAAGACTATTGGGTGAAAATATTATTCTAAATTCCAGATTTATTTTCGGCAGTCATATTGACAAGGGAATACGCGGTGCTCATTTCAATTGAGAATGGAAGAAAGATTCACAACGACTAAAAATCTTGAAAAGGGCACCGAGCTTCGTTGACATTGATTCGAAATTGAAATTTCGGTGTGATGAACATTGAATAAATAAATTCTGTTTTCGGCTATCTAAGGGCCAACAAGACAAAAAACTATAGCTAACTAAACTAAGCAAAAAAATCCTGCAGAAAATTGATTTTTTTGCTTTCCCGTTGAATTTTACGATCTTGAACTCTTGTTGCAGCACTCAAGGAATTTTTTTTAAATGCATTTACAGATGGACACAATTTCTCATGTCTGTAAACTTGAGGACAGGCTCAAAGAAAAGCAAAGAATCTGTTGCAATCAATAATAACCCTGGATCTTTTCCAGATGAGCTCCGCCACTAATGCAAAACATTAGCTAACCTATTTGTTATATCCGAAATAATGCACATATCGATTTGAAATTACTCTCAAACGAAAGATTGAAACATTTTTTGTTTGAGAGTAATATGAAGTAATTTGAAATAATGCATCTATCGACTTCAAATTACTCTCAAACGAAAGTTTGAAACACTCTTTCATTTGAGAGTAATTTGAAATAATTTGAAATAACGGATCTATCGACTCCAAATTACTCTCAAAAGAAGGTTTGAAACATTATTTCGTTTGGGAGTAACTTCAAATCGATAGGTGCATTATTTCGAAAGTTACAAGTAGGGAACTTTTGTGTTGCATTAGGGGCGGGGCTTATCTGGAAAAGATCCCTAACCCTGATTCGCACAAAACTATTCTTGTTCAGTGGATGCAACACGCGATGGATAAAATAACTTTTGAAAATTGTTTGAACAACGTCGGTTGGTTGACCTGGATGACTTACGAAGAAATTAAGTTGATTTTACGACTTAATCCTTGTTTTATTTAAGCATATTTTTCATACTTGCGTTATTATCTTGAAACTTCAAATCCATACCTGAAATTAAGACACCAGACTTACTATGCATGATTATGGCATCATTCTAGTATCTCGAATATATTGAAACTCTGAACTTTCAAAGTAAGAAAAACTCAAAAAACATTCAGAGAGTTAACGGCTGATCATTCTAGCTTTGATGATATTGAATAGTAAACGCAAAAGCAGCTGCAGGCAATTTAGAAAATCCTCTTTAAATATTTTTGAAAATTTTGGCTTGTTGACCTGAACGATTCCCCAGGAAGTAAGAACGTAGGCTAGAATTCTTCATAAATAGTAAATGTTTTAGGTAAATGAAGAATTCAAATCGTGATCAATATTTATTTGAGCAGTAGATATTATTGCAAATATTTAGGACTTATGTGAAAGTTGTATAACAAATAAAATGGAACCACCACACCCGTTCATTGTATTTAGGTTAAGCTGCAATTACAATGAAACTTAATTAATGACTTATATCAAAAGCAACATAACTTCATTACATCTACAATGAAGTTTCATAGTTTCATAACAGTTACAAAAAAATGAATATTTTCACAGCAATAATTTAAAATTACCTTTTTTGAATTTCGTATAGGAATAAAGCATAAGAAAATACTACAAGATGTTTATCAGTTTGCAAAGAATTATTCTGGAGGTGAAGTTCTTAAAACAACTTAGCGTAAGTTCGTTTACAATACATGCGATGGGCAGAATGCACAAAGTACAAAATATCGTGAAGTTTAAACTAAAGAGGTATACATTTTTGAAGTAGTTATTAAAACATCGTTCGATTATCATTAAAACAAATGAGAATACTGAAACGATGTAAATCATTTTTAAAATTCACGCAGCATGAAATGTTTTTAAACATCTTTATGCTATTTGCAGGTATAGTTCTTGATGGCATTACACTGCCGGTTGAAATCAGAACGAAATCCAGATGAATTTAACTTTGAGGTGACGTAAAAGTAAGATGCTCTGCAATGAAGATTTCTAACCAGAATTTTTCGATGTTGACTATAGAGATGAACTCGAAACCTTGGTTTTTTGTACCATATTTATTTTTATTTTGCTGGCAACCTTTACTTTATTTTTGGTTTACCGCAGTTGTGAAATCAGCAATTCCTTTATATATATTGTAGCTAACGAGTCTTCATCTGATGATAACTCATTTCATTGAACTAATTAACCGAACTACGAGGCATGCAGTGGGGGTAACACGTGAATTTTAAAGCACTTTTTGACGCGTTCTATACCCAGTCTAACTTTTTCGCCGGAGCATGCATGTTGTTGGCTGCGTAAGTGATTCAATCACTTGGGCGGCGAAAAACATGCATGCAGGCGGGGAAAAAGTTAGACTGGGTAGTCAGTGATATTTATTCTCGGATAAACGTGAATTTTTACAGGATAAAAATGAATCTAACATTTCAGGAAATCAGAAGATAGAGAAGAAGAACGCGAACAAATTAACAAATGAGAATAAATGCGCCAAAAATGCTTTCGAATACAAGAGAAAAGTAGAAGCTCGAGTTATGATAGTAATAGTTCAAACAAGAGAGGCTTCACTCGTCTCATCGGGAAACGCTTGCAGCAATTTGAAGCATTGAAAAGTAACCCACTGGATCAGAATAAATATATCCAAAATTAGTTTTCTCGTTGATTTGTCGTGAACGTTTTTGTAAGCTTTTAGGACTTCCTTATATTTAATTTTGTAAAAACAAGCAATAGTGCAACCATAACCAGATTTCATTTTAGGTAGATCATTCAGTCAAATCTGTCACAGCTATAGATAAATATAGTTTGTTCAACGGAACGGCAATTTAACAAGTTTTACCCTATCAGTTTCTCTTTTACCCTACATGCTCCTAGCCTTGCTTCCGCCACATCTACATGAATAAATAATGATAAATTTTTTGATCTTTTTTCATAACTCGTACCTATTTTAATCATTAGTCATTCTCTAGCCTAATCGGACGACCAGTGAACAACTTCCGTTATCTGTTATTTTTCGTAGTAATTACTTCTACTATCCTGAGTATTAAATAGAATTATATATAAGACTACGGTGAGGCAAGCACAAGTACAAGGTCTTGAATGGAGTTCTTCTTAAAATGTTGCTGTGGACGGCTAGCGGAGCAAAATGTTCTCTGAACTTGAAGTTTCTGAAACTGCATTTCAATCATATATTCAAGACCTTAAGAGAAACACCTGAAGCCATATTTTTGATATACGTGGTCTTATGGGAAGTATTTGAAACGGCCTTTCTGAAATACTGGATACACACGGTCCTATGGGAAGTGTCTGAAACGGTATTTCTGAAATACTGGATACACACGGTCCTATGGGAAGTGTCTGAAACGGTATTTCTGAAATACTGGATACACACGGTCCTATGGGAAGTGTCTGAAACGGTATTTCTGAAATACTGGATACACACGGTCCTATGGGAAGTGTCTGAAACGGTATTTCTGAAATACTGGATACACACGGTCCTATGGGAAGTGTCTGAAACGGTATTTCTGAAATACTGGATACACACGGTCCTATGGGAAGTATCTGAAACGGTATTTCTGAAATACTGGATACACACGGTCCTATGGGAAGTATCTGAAACGGTATTTCTGAAATACGTGGCTTTACTTGAAGCACCTGAGACTGCATTACCAAAATACGTTGTTTTATATGAAATACTTCAATTGCATATCTGAAATACTGTCCAAAACTTGACTCGAAGAACTCAGCTTTACTTTTGTTTATAAAGCTCATTCGTCAAAGAGGAAGAGTTTGTCTTATAAGCTGACTTGAATAAATAGAAATAGATTCATACCGACTTATAAGTTTAAAATTAATTACGATTGATTAATCGTTATTTTGAGCATTTGTTCAATAGTTATTTTTGCTTGGGCATATTGGTCTCTCCGCGACACATGTCAATGAAGTGAATAATGAAGATACAAGTTTTGCAATATGTACTAAAAGTTTATGGGTGTAATATCCCCGTAAAAAGTTCATAGTCGGGGGCAATAATCTGTTTTATAAGCGTGAGTGTAAGGCTGAATATTGAGAGATAAAGGAAATTTAACGAATGCAAAGAAAATTCTGAAAATGATTTCTCAGATCAACATTCAAGTGACCATCAACAGCGACGCACAATTCTTCAGGTGTGACGGGGGACTTGGGATTTGAAATGATTTTAGGGTTATAAATCTTCTGGAATGAAAATGGTCTTCTAACCACTGACTTAACGGCTGCTAATCTTCTGGATTGAGAGTGGGCTTAGAACCATTGACTCAACGGCTGCTAATCTTCTAGAATGAGAGTGAGCTTGGAACCATTGACTAAACGGTTGCTAATCTTCTGGATTGAGAGTGGGCTTAGAACCATTGACTCAACAGCTGCTAATCTTCTGGATTGAGAGTGGGCTTAGAACCATTGACTCAACGGCTGCTAATCTTCTAGAATGAGAGTGAGCTTGGAACCATTGACTAAACGGTTGCTAATCTTCTGGATTGAGAGTGGGCTTCAAACCAATGACTTAACGGTTGCTAATCTTCTGGAATAAAAGAAGGTTTGGGACCATTGATATTTCACAGTTACTATTCAATTGAAATGAGAATGGGCTGAAAAGCAAGGTCTTTATGAATCTCATGAGTTTATCAATCCCCGCTGAAGCTCACCGTCAGATTTTCTGCTATTATGTTCGAGAAGGGATAAGAAAAATGTTTGCTCTTTCGCTATTATAATTCATCTAACTAAGGAAAAATATAGCTAGGTAATGAAAAACTCAGTTTATATTTAAAACAAGTAGGAGTTTCGTTGCGAAAACAAGTAAACATCTTTGCTTTGCGCTCTAGCACACTCCTGAAATTTGCGTACTTCTTGAAGCTTCCTGCGAGGTCTAAAAATTATTTAGGCGAAAGGTTATTAAAAACAGGGAAATTGGAGAAAATATGACTGTGCATCATCAAGCTTCTCAGAAATACTTCTGTAATATATCGTCAGAAAAACGACTTGAAACATTTGTATTGTAAATTAACGTTTATTGCTACTTATTTCAAAACGACTTGAAGCATTGGCCACGTAAATCAACGTTTATTGCTTCTTGTTTTGAAGCGACTTGAAGCATTTGTAGTATGAATTAACGTTTATTGCTACTTATTTGAAAAGGATTTCAAGCGTTTGCAGGGTAAATTGATATTTATTGCTACTTGTTTGAGAACAATTTGAAGCGTTTGCACAGTAAATTAACATTTACTCCTTGTTACAGGGATCTCGGGAGCTACGCTCATTACCTCGTTAATTTCATTCCAGAAGTAATAAAAGACACTAAACTTTACAGTAATGTATTCATGCTAGACCGAGAAAAAGTTAGCTAAATAATAATGAAAAATCCCTAACTTTTATCGACCGGGTGAGGATATTTTCATAAGTTTTAATCGATGCTCATCCTTGAGATTTTCCAGAGATTTTCCAGAGATTTTCGACCACGTTTGCGGAATTTTATGAATTATTTGCTATAAAGATTCACTTAATGGCGCTATAAATCTAGTCAAATGCATGCCTGCGCTTGAAAATACCGCAATTTAACACTCACTTTAGGATAAAATGATTACGAGGACTCCAAAAGTAGATTTTTAGTGGAGAATCTTGGTCTTGGTTTATTTCCATTGGTTAGATCCTGGGTTTTACAGGGAGTTGTATGTTTTAATATTATGTAAACCTCGGGTGTTTTAGGGTTCAAATCATATATCACCGTAAGCAGTTTGTGATATTAAGCTATCTTCATAAACTTTCTTACGGGAAAAATTCTACATTAATTGAAAAGAGTGGGCGAGTGATATAAATTATATATTCGATCTTACTATTCCTGTATAAACTATCTTCATAAACTTTCTTACGGAAAAAATTCTTCATAAATGAAATGGGTGGGTGAGTAAAATAAATTATAAATTCGATCTTAAAATTCCAGCATAAACATTCAGTGCATCAAGATCATTGGTTATCTATATGAATTTTACTATTTGCTTACAACATGACACCAGTTCCACCAAGTTTACACTGAAGCTTGTAGAATATATGTATGCTTCTTAGAACAGCCTTATCTACAACTCTAAATCGCATTTGCTGGTCATTACAATTAATGTTTCTCTTAATAAGTGTAGTGGCGGAGATATTATTAGGCTAATCTCTTGCTTTAAGATCACCTATGCTTGTTAAGGAAGTATTAATTGCAGTCTTCTATGAAAATCTTCTCAAAAAATTACTGCGGTAACGAAATGACATTCAACAAACACGCTTCTAGAAAAACACTACTTTCGAACCGGATCTAAGCAAAACTCTATGATTATTTGCATATTTTTGCTCACTATAGAACGCCATGGAGGATTTTTATTTCACCATCTAACTCTTTTGATTAAATTCTAAATGTTGTCTGTCTATCTAACACCGTCAGCCAATGCAGGTGTGTTCCACAGTAGGCTGCTCAAAAGACGATAGGGAAAAAACATAATCAAAATTATTGAGTGCTCCTCTTTGTTTAAATTTCAAGGATTTTTTTCGAGTGTAAAGTTTTCGACTATATTTAAGTTAAAAAATTAAGCCTCGAAATGAAAATATTTTTAGAGTTAGACATCATCTCGGTAATTCCAGATGTTTCTAATGTTTGGTTTTCAAAATTTATAAAGTTTTAGTGATGATGAAGACAAAAAACTAATTCAAAATAGAACAAGTTCGTGACCAAGAGACTTCATTTAACTTCTGTTGCCGGAGAAAAAGAAGCTTGGTTACGTAAGTAGGCTACGAGTGTTCAATTCTCAAACTGATTTTTGTTCTTTTCTCGAACTAAGAACGTCAACTTTTGTCTGCTGAAGACACTTCCATAAAACATAGTGGATTTTTTTTTGCAATTTTTGGCTGAAAATTAAATAAAGCAAAAATACATATGTATATATAAATATACTGAGCGGAGAAATTTGCAAATTTTTTTTCCCAAGTTTGTCAAGGGTTCTTTAACTTGATTTCCCCTCATAAATGCTAATTTTTTTAAAGAAAAAAATCCTTAAATTTTTGGACATCGCAGGATTTTTTGAGTGCTTTCTACGATCGAATTTTCATGCACACCTGAAATGATGAACAGTTTTATTGCTTTCGAGAGTACTTGAACGAAATCCTCGCTCTTTAGTGGATATTAATAAATCGGGAAGTGCACATACACAGCGATTACGAGTGGTAGACGAAGAGCTCTTATATAGATTCATATGCAACACCTTCAAAATGAAAACAGCATTCATAATGATTACGACATCGATAACAATAAATTCTTCACAGAGTTTTTTTTACCGTAGTTCTATTACAAAGAGGCAATTTACTGGACGGTAAGATTAGCATTAACATTAATATCACATGAACGGATACTCCCAGGGATTCCTTTATAAACATGGACCTTTGATATGCTTATCATTGTTTCATTTTATAATTAAATTTAAAAAGTTATCGCGTAGTTTTCAAACTGACCATCCAAGAAATGTCCGTTGAGTAAAAATTTTAAATTCTCCACCAAGCTATTTTCAAATGTACCTAAATGTGCCCTAATCTTGGGACACGATATTGTTTCTTTTGAAAGAACGCTTTTCCCGTCATCTTCTGGTTCTACAACACATTCAGTGTGAAAGCTGTCAAATGATCCGAAACTTTTTGCTCTATGTTCTAATGCGACGATTATCAGAAACACGTGGTGGGATAATAAAGCAACTCCCTCACCTCGCCATACGGGTTAACAAAAATTTAAGTATAGATATTCTATTGAGAAACTTTTGCAAGTGCATAAGTATTTACGACGAACTCTTCTGTGAAAATCATTCTCTTCTCTAAATTGCACCCTCAATATAGTGTAATTCTCAACAAATTTTATTCTCTGTAATGTGCCTTGATCTCTAGTGTAATTTTCTTTCAATATTTAATTCTAGATTTATCAAGTACACCATCACTCTAACTCACCCAATGTTGTTCACACTCACTTTTTGGGACGATAGTTCGCCATTCTGAGCCTGAGGGGTCGTTACTTTCACAAAGCATTTATCCGAAGACAGCATCAATTTGGAGAGAGCAAGGTTTCCCTCTTCACGCAGTGCACGTACGGAATTCCAATTCCTTTCCAAGTCAGGTACCGGATTGTGGGTTCGACCGAAGGAGCATCGGAAACCGCTTTTCGGAATGCAAAGATCGTGACCGTCAGGTAGGCACCGAGGGATATCATGACGTGCCAAAGACTGTGCAGTCCAGGTATAAACAATTTTTGGCATACACCGCACAAAAATATATCGCCCATCCAAGCCAACATGGCCACCGAGAGAAGAGCGACTGTTATTTTGGTGATGTGGATCGTGTCAGGGTTTTTGTACTTGGCAATTTCGACAACGTGAATGAAAAGAATCGGTAAGCTCAAGCTCATAAGAATAAACCCGTTGAGGTACGGGAAAGTATACCAGAACACCGTGAGAAGAATACAAATGGTCGTCGAGAGAATGTGAGCGTGATACCCGAAATAAAACTTAGGACGATGCTGATTGGGTAGCAGGAAAGAGTATCCCATGAACAGCGACCAAGCGATTCCAATTTCATCGAAGAATTGGGCGAGCAGAGAGAGCGTTGAGTGGACGTACATGCTGGCCACGCCGATGCCGATCATGAAGTACATTTGGATGGAAGCGCCCTTAGAGACTAAGGTAGAGAACGAGCTCCACACGTTCGCAATGAGGCACGTTGCAGGTAGGAATATCATTGGAAGGCTTGAGAAGGTGTTGCCGAACTCCGCAATGGCTGCCGTTACGACGTAATTCTTTTCGCACCAGTCGACTGGAGACGATTCTCGGGCTACCCAGCGCTCGATCAAAGCGCTCTGAAAAAGAAAACAAGGAACTAATAGGGCTTTGCATCAGGCGAAATTCTGTTTGCGTTGCTTATTCAGCAGAAAATAAATCTTGCTCTAGCAACAGGGAATTTGAATAAAACATCTTAATTTAGGAACAGAGATGTGAAATTGAAGTTAAATTCAAATTATTTCGTTAGTTCAGTTTAAATTGGATAAGTTTTCATTAAAATTATGTAACGTCGTATACTAAGCTCCATTGATGTGAAATTAAAATTAACCAAAATTGGAAAAAAAGTACGAATCGTGTAAGTTTGAAAATGAATAAAACTTGATAATTATTGATAAACAAATTAAAATTTTGTTCATTGAATAACAGTTCTGTGGGGGTTGGGAATAAACAAGTTCATTGGGGTTTTAAATATTGACACGATATTTTTGGTTCTCATATTGACACAGAATAACTCTTGAATATATTTAAAAATTAGTGTTAACATCACGGGTTCCCATGTACAAGTTCTGCATCGTAATCCACACTGTCATTTCCATGTCTAAATTTATCCTTTTCAAGTCATAAAATTTCTTTGCACGTTCTCAAATGCGTATGATGCCCTTTGGAAAATATAAATATGTTGTGAATACATTCATTATATAATAAGTTTCTCCTAAGGCCGTAAATGGTTTGGGCTGTAGTAACTCGCTGGAAATTTCAGTTCTGTACCACTTGCTCAAGTTTCCATCACTCAATAGAAGGTTGGGTCACTCTATATCTAACGGGTCGTAAATAATTTATTTCCAATCAGATTAAAAACAAATTATTCGTATGAATCATTAAGAAACCTGAGTATTTTGAAATGTAGTTGAAAATAGCGCCGCTTTTCGATGACTTGCTCCTGATCTTGTTTTCAAGAAAGAATGTTGATATTCTGCCATGAGACTTACCCGAATATTTCGACAACCCGAATAAAACATTTTGGCATTGGACTTACCCGAATATTTTGACAACCCGAATAAAATATTCTGCCATGAGACTTACCCGAATAATCATGCTTGTCTTTTTACAGCTCTTGGAAGTTCTTAATTTGCATACGAAGGAGACTATTTCTTGATTTTCGTCATAGTTCATCGTTCTCCATTTCGATCATTTCTTTCACTAAACTGCTAGTATGGTCGGAAGTGAATTGATTGCTTCAAATTTCTCGTAAATATATGAATACATTTATTAATGGAAGACCTGTAGAAGGTGAATGAAAGGAGCAAATGAACAATGCACAATTTAGGACAGCAGAATTAGTACCTGAAACTTTTTTGATAATGATCTACAAGTTCAAAATGTTGTTTGCGTCAGATTCATCCGGTTACCTAAAATCCTATAAAATTAAATTCTACATTTAAAATGTTGCATTCAATAAACGAGGCGTTTGCAACTGAACTTCATCGCTCGTAGATGCTTTTTTTAATGAACAGAAACGCTTTGAACCATTTTTGAATACGTATAAACTGCGCCAGAGAAATATTTTAGACTCATTAGACTATAATTAATTACGCCCCTAAGCCAAGCGGGGACATCCTGTACGGTGGCTATCATTAAGCACCATCAGTTGAAAGCTCTTCGCAATTGAAGAAACATACAGGGTTGCTCTTATTGCCTTTTTCGGTACTGAGTGCGGCCACTTACAAGTGACTGATCTCTAATCGTTTCAAACAGATTACAAAACACGAACTCTGAACCAATCTGGTTGATGCATTTTTAGCTGCTGAAATTCTGAGCACAATATTGCCAGAGCTATACTATAGCCTACCGCATGATTTGAAAAGCAGACCTGCGTTCTGCATCAGCTGATAATTGCAGATTAGGTTTATTGATCAGCTCTAAGATGATGCAATGGAATGTGAAGCACACCTGATTTCTGTATCAGCTGATAACTGCAAACTAGGTTTATTGATCAGCTCTAAGATGATGCAATGGAATGCATAGCAGACCTGACGTCTGCATCAGCTGATAACTGTAGACTGAGCTTCTTGACGCAGTGGAATGCATAGCAGACCTGAGTTCTGCATCAGCTGATAACTGCAGACTGAGCTTGTTGATCAGCTGCAAGATGACGTAGTGGAATGCATAGCAGACCTGAACTCTGCATCAGCTGATAACTGCAGACTGAGCTTGTTAACGTAGTGGAATGCACAGCAGATCTGAACTCTGCATCAGCTGATAACTGCAGACTGAGCTTGTTGATCAGCTGCAAGATGACGTAGTGGAATGCATAGCAGACCTGAGTTCTGCATCAGCTGATAACTGCAGACTGAGCTTGTTGACGTAGTGGAATGCATAGCAGACCTGAACTCTGCATCATCTGATAACTGCAGACCGAGCTTTTTGACCAGCTGCAAGATGACGCAGTGGAATGCATAGCAGGCCTGAATTCTGCATCAGCTGATAACTGCAGACCGAGCTTGTTGATCAGCTGCAAGATGACGCAGTGGAATGCATAGCAGACCTGAACTCTGCATCATCTGATAACTGCAGACCGAGCTTGTTGATCAGCTGCAAGATGACGTAGTGGAATGCATAGCAGACCTGAACTCTGCATCATCTGATAACTGCAGACCGAGCTTGTTGATCAGCTGCAAGATGACGTAGTGGAATGCATAGCAGACCTGAGTTCTGCATCAGCTGATAACTGCAGACTGAGCTTGTTGACGTAGTGGAATGCATAGCAGACCTGAACTCTGCATCATCTGATAACTGCAGACCGAGCTTGTTGATCAGCTGCAAGATGACGCAGTGGAATGCATCGATCCGAGGTACCACCACTGCTCACAAAGCTAACGGCGGACATGGTCAAAGCGAGCATCGAATTGCATTGCCTCGTGGGTATTGCTTCGCCACCTCAGCGGCTCTTAACGTTCCTTTTTATACCACGAGCTCGTGGCTCTTTCAAGTTACTAACTTTAAGAAGCTTACGTCATGGGCTTTGATGGAACTTTTTGATTATACCCAAAACGTTGGCTACTTTCAGCGGCCATGTTTCATGCAGAAATTGAAAAGATGGTTGAAGAGTTGAAGTTTTAAATCTGTAACTTACGTGAAATTCGTCATACTATTGGTAGAAATATTTCTTAAGTGTGGTTACATTCGAGCTTAAAGATAGTGGATTTTCTATTATGGAGATCACAGTAGGAGCATTCCTATGCATTTTTTTTACTAAATATGAAATATACCAAAATAACCTACAGTGATATTCAGCCTTCACCGACACATTTCACTCCAAAATCGCAGTCTTAAAACGTCGAACCTTTTTTGAGATCACAAAACTCTCGTAGAAAATTTCAAGGATTCGAATCGCCTTTCAAGGTCGATTTCCATTTTTAAATTTCTCGCTGAAATTCATTCTCGCGAGAGAAATGAAACGAAAAGGAGTAAATAACACCATAGAACTGAGTTCACTCATTTCAGGGCTTTCAACGTCAATTGCGAATGAGGTAGAATGTCAAATTAGTCTCTGCATAAGTGATTTCTCATTCATTTTTAACGCGTGTTACGAGCGCTGTGAATTGATTCATTCCTGCAGCCATCTCACGCATCAGTTCCTTCATACTCCTAAAAATCACCGGTAAAATCAAGCTCATATAAATAACAGTCTGGTGAGCAACAAAAGTAGCATGAAATTATTGGTATTGGGAAATAATATGACAAAGACTTCTAAGCTGTCAACAGTCATCACAAATTTTTTATCATCGTGTACGGGAAAAGACAATTATTCATTTTACTGCACCCTGGTAATTTTAGCCTTGAAACTAACCAATGCCACTCGCTCTCGGTGCTGCAGATTTAAAATTTCCTGGTAGGTGTCGCACTTGACTGTGTAGTCACTTCACCTGTACTCGCTCGAATGGTCTACACAGTCACTTATTTATCTTTGCACTACCCAGCCTCCCTGGATAGGCTAAAATTTCACTTTGTGTGTAAGAAACTTGAAGGTTTGTGATGCGGGAGGCATCGAGAGACCGACTGCAGCGTGGCTCCTTGGTCCAGCGTCCGGAGTTCCATCGATTCTTCTTTGTCTGTAACTGCATCAGAAACTTTCTCCAGGGGGGACTGAGTCAAAATTCTGTCCCTTATCCCTGGGATAGACTCTCATTATTTCCTATAGTTATTAGTGTTGCTTATACGGTTGTTCATGGGGTAATTAATCAAACATTATTTTACAGGGGAGACTGAGTGAAAACTTTGTCTCTTTTCCTTGGGTTAGACCCTCAGTCTTTACCGCCAGTGTTTGGTACGATAGTGCTGCTTGTACAGTTGTTCTTCCAGGTGAGTCTTCAAGTTTATTTTACACTCTTTTTTTTTAATCCTCTGCAATTTGCAATGAAACGTACTCTATATAGGGAGTTGAAACCTAATTTCAAATATAAATCTACGGATATTACAACAAGTATTTCAGTTACTTATGGGAATTCTTAGAATACCTAATTTTAAACAGAAAGTCACAAAGAATATTTAGAGTAAGAATTTAACAGTTACCGTATGAAATGCATTTCGCATAGAAATAGTCACAGTATTAAATTTTCATCGTAGCTCTGTGAAACATACACAAATTATGTACTATCCCTAATAACATGTTTAATAAAGCACGTGTACGTGATTGAAAACCAATGAAAAATGCTTACTTTTTATTGCTAGAGTATAAACTGGTAGCAGTTCTGCATATTTTGATGGATTAAAATCTCTGTCCATGAATTAGTAAATAGTCGTTCTTATGGTGTAATTTATATGCTTTTCAAGAAGCATATTCAACATTGAAAATTAGTAATTCATATTCTTCATGATTTATGTATGACTTAGACGAACTAGTTTGTTATATCATTGATTGATGATAGGTTTGACTGAAATAATAATCTGTGCTTGATGATAATTTGATTTAAACACTAATCATTGTTTGGTAGTAAGTGGACTCAGATATTAATCCTTGCTGGATTGTAATTTTGGCTCAAATATTACCTTACTATCTTAATGCTACTTGAAAGCATTGACTTTTTTGTTTCACAATCCCAGAGCTATTTTTACAAGTCCATATATGATCGAGAAACAGTTGTTCTTACATGCCTTTGCTTGATCTGACTAAAAACCAGTTATGTTTTGAAGTATTTTCGCAGTTGTTATGCATCACGATCAAAACTAATTTTGATTATGATGAAGATGATAGTTTGATGATTGGAATTTTAGCCTTGAATGCTCTAGTTTTTATTTTTTTCCATTCAAAGGGCAATGCATTTGTTTCTGAGTGCTTTTGAGACAATGGAATCCTCACAGCACAGTAAAATGTTTGGTTACTTTGTTAAAAATAAAACAAGAAGTTTGTTTTTACAATTGAAGCGTGGACTAACTGTTTTTATATAATTCCGATAATAGAAAATGACAGACTTTTTCAAGAAAGGTCAAACAGGGTAGGTAAAAATGCTTCTCAATGTGCATGTATATTCTCTATTTTAGTTTTTGGAAAGTTTGTCATGAATATTTATGTCTCCATTAACTGAGACAGACTCGACTATGTAAAATGAATTTTGTAGCGGCAAAATTAGTCAATGTAATTTTCAATAGAAGATATTACAACACATATCAGTTGACTGGGGCCTTCGATACGCGGGAACAATACTGTGTCATTGCTTCCCCTCTAAAACTCTCAGCAATGCAGAAGTTGTAACTAATTTACTTAAATAACTTAATGTTATTGCTATTGGCAATGATCATGCGTAAAATAACTGGGGGTTTATTTCTCAGTATCGTCTACTCAAACAGCATGAGCTAAGGAATGTTTTTTTTACAAATGGCTGGAAAAATTGCTGAGCAAATAAAGCCTGAAAAAATTTTACGATCTTAATAATAAATTGAGTTGTGACAACCATGTCTTAGAGAAGAAATGAGCTCTTATTGTAAAAGGCTTTGGAGCGAACATTTCACTAAAAGGAAAACTTGTTTCGTGTTTGCATGTGCGACGTTATGGAAATTACTCTAGAATTAAACTCTTCTCACTGATTCCGAATGCAATAAAAAGAAAAAAGGAGAATTTGAAAATATTGAAAAAACTGAAGAGAAACCGGTTCAAAGTAGTCTATTTGACACAGTAGATTTATTTTATTCAACTCATTGTTTCATCATTATTATAACTGAGAGCATTTGGTCACGCTCTCTGATACAGTTCATATTAATAATTCACATATATAATTCATATTTATAATTCACATGTATAATTCATATTTATAATTCACGTTTAAAATTCATTTGTATAATTGACATTTATTATTCATATCTATAATTCATGTTTGTAATTCATATCAATAATTCACAATTAAAATTCATATTTTTATTTCATATTTATGATTCACATTTAAAATTCATATATATAATTCATATTTATAATTCACATCATAGTTCATACTTATGATTCATTTATATAATTCTGTCATAATTGCTAAATGATTCACCTTGCTGAACATACCTTCAAAGCCTCATCGGAGTGCTGCATCACCTGGACTGCAGCCGCCACTCGCCGGCCCTTTGAAGGGAGTTTAAACAGCGGTGAAATTCTAAAAATCGCTTCGTAAATTCCACATTTTCTCGCACAGATTTATGATTTTTTGGGAAAACCGCTTTCATCTTCGCTCTTTGTCTCGCACAGTGAACGACAAAGGCAGTGGATGTGCAGTGTTTGAGCCTCACATGCTTCTAGCAGCAAAAGGGTGAAATTTATGGAGAATTTTTTTTAAATACTAGTCTATCCTACCTGCAAAATAATATTTTTATGTCAGAGCTATATATCATGAGTGAAAAAACATTTTTCAGTTTAAATTTTGGATTTCAGTCAATTTTGTTTTGGTTTCTTTATTTTAGCGTTAGGATATTATGGGAATGAATTTTGATTGTAATTTGAAAACAGAATTTTTTATGTTTTAGCGAAGTTTATCCATTATAGCAAAGACACACGCCAACCAAGCAAGGGAACAGAAAACTTAGAAAAAGGACATTATTTTTTATTAAAAATGATATTGCCATTACTGATAAAATTAGAGAGCGCTCTCAGAAGAGACGCTGATATTCTTCCCTACGCTTGAAACAATATTTTTCCCGAAATGGCGAGTATGATAATAAAATTAAAATTTTCTGTTATTATCTATCTTTGAGCTTCCAGACTCTATTAGTTATTCGCCACTCAATTCTTCGCATAATAATCTTCTGAAAAGTTAGAGTTTTACGGATCTTTTTTTAAAATATAAAATCCGGGAATTTTGAAAAGCATGGGACATTAACCTGTTAGAGCTTTATTTATTGGAGAAGTTTACACTTTTCCGCTTAAACGACGTTTGTGAAGTTGTCTTAAACTTCAGAGTAATTCTTCGCAAAGAGAAAAAGGGCTTTGAACAAATTTATTCTAAAGGAGTTGACTCTTTGATTTCATGTCTTGTAAAGACAGCCTTGCGCTGCTAAAACAATACATGTGCGTAGGGAAACAGCTTAAGAAATGTTATCGGTGGATACAGTGGAAAAAAATTTCACATTCAGCGCTATTCTTTGTACTCTTTAAAATTTCTTTTAGTGAAAGGATTTTTCGATATTCATGGAAGGAATTTTTTTCATCTCCACAGAATATATTTGCAAACACCCTCGCAATTGCTGATTGTAAGTAAGGCTAACTTTGAAAATGTACCGAGGTGCTGAAGAAATATTTTGGTGTTAATTAAAACTTTGATCCGCAGAAGCTTGCATTATCAGTTCCTTAGTTACTGGCGAGGTTTATTACTTTCATTTTTGCAGGTATTGAAAACTTAAAATTTATCAACAGGTTTTGTGCAAAATTTACCACAAATATTCTGGGTTCCAATCTCCGAAAACTACCCTAAATACTTTAGAATCTACCAAAATTTGCCATAAATACATCGGATTCCCATCCCCGAAATTTACCGTGAATACTTAAAAATTTACCAAAATTTAACATAAAATTTCGTTTTCCATTCCTTGAAATTTACCATAAATACTCTGGGTTCCATCCCCGAAAACTACAAGGTGTTTTTCAAAGGGGTTAGAAATCCTGATCTCCTTTGATCGAAAAATTACACTCTTTTCGAGTAAAGCTGACATCTTGTGGAGGATTCCTGCTTCTTTCTACGCAATAGCTACACCATGGTCGTAATGCATTCATACATTGATAAATTTACTGTTTTATTTACTGTTAACGTACCTATTGCATTCATAAAAACTAGCTGCAATAAATTTGAAGCTAAATTGAACTATCAAGAACAATTTTTTCAATATAAATCTTATAATTTAGTCGTATTCAAGTTCAGTTTTGAGCCAATCGTCACAACATTTCATACTCCTTTATTGTCTTGTTATGTGTATTGCATTTTCGGATCAAGGAGACATCTACCCTTGCTAAGTTTACTGCTTACTATTATGTAACTTTAGAAATCTAAGAAATGAAACATCATATCGCAGACTCCACGTATATCTCATGGCACCAACAACAGGAAATTTTCAATACTGAAAAACGATCTAGGGCTGCATTCACCGAGCGCTTATTATTATTATTCCTATTTTAATGAAATGCCAGTGAGCAAAATAGAGGGTTCAAAGCGTCCCCATTTAGTAAGGAGAAGAATGCTTGCCTGCCACCACGCGGAGCGAGGATAAAAGAATTTTGCGGAAAAAAGAAGCGCGAAAAAATCGTCCCCAGTTCAACGGCCCATAATTTCCGCGATGAAGGATGAAGTTCCGTCGTTAATAGAGCTCAGGGCAATGAACAGCATCAGGGCTGAGGATCACGCTGTTGTTATGAGGTCTTTCTCCTCTAAAGCTGATCGATGTTTTTTTCTCTTGGCTACCGATTTTTGCGCCGACGGTCAGTTGTTACAACTTCCGGTACGTCCGAGGATTACGCTGTAGTTACGAGGTCTTTCTTTTCTGAAGTTCATCGTATTTTTTTTCTTGGCTACCAATTTTTGCTCTTGGCTATTGATTTTGCTCTGACGGTTAATTATTGAAACTTCAGGTACGTCGAAGAATGCGCTGTCGTTAGGAGGTCTTTCTTTTCTGAAGTTCATCGATTGGTTTTTTCCTTGGCTACTTCATATTGCTCCAACGGTCAGTTGTTGCAATTTCTGGTTCATAAGGTACATGGTAACTTTGTACCTGAAAATGAAGATATTATGAAACCTCGACTTCGTTATTCAGAAAAACGTTGCAAAAGATTTTATTACGAATTTAGACAGTCGTGTAGTCTACCGGCAAAACAGATTAAGAATTTTGCTTTTTATTCTGCTGTTGATATTCGTGTTGATTTGGATTCAAAAATGTTCGTTTTCATTAAAGAATAAACGAAAAACAAAATTCTAATCAATAGCTGAAAAATTTCGTTTGTCTATACGAAGGAATAATTTACTTTCTATCCAAAATTGATACTATTTCTCCTGCTCCTGAAGTCGAGTTTTCCTTGCGCGGATGGAAAAAAACCGTAGCTCTAGCAGCTATATTTTAAAATGTAGATAGTTCAATTGGCGCATTGGATGAAATTTTTATCTATGCTAGGCTAGCACTTAACAGACATGCTTAGTTTTTCCGGAACCCTAACTGTCCAACTGGACAATGAAAATAGAATTGAATAAGTTTCGCTCAGTATATTCATGTTAATATATTCATTTGTTTATATTTATTGGTATTTTTTCTATCAGGCTTTCAAATCGGCAATTAGATGAAGGATGTATATGTTTATTTTCAAACACGTCTCGGCAAAGTCACACCTGTTAAAACCCTTATGTTATTTTGCAGATCTTCAAGAAGTTTTTTTCAAGCCAGTCATCATTACTTATGTAATGGGCTACTAAAAATTAATTGCTACAACATACATATTTATATTTTTAAAATCACTTGATACAATTGTTAGCGTCCAATATTGAACGAACATACATCAAATTATATACAATGATTGCGGTCTTGCAATCTTGATGCGGTCTACGGTCTCGTGTTGGAAATTTATTATTATTATTACTTTGAGTGATAGACAGGGTGTCCACGAACAAAGTTTCCATTGGGTTTAAATGTTAATTGTTTTACGTAGTTAGGATACCGTCCAGAAGTTCAATTCTAACATATTTCTATGGGTATCCACGAAAAATGGATCCATTAATTTTAGTTATATGTTAAACAATACTCTACTATCATGTCTACAAAGCTGCATTTTAAAGGTATAAATTAATGGAGTTGTTCCTACCTTTAAAATGCAGCTTAGTAGACATGATAGTAGAGTATTGTTTAACATACACCTAAAATTAATGGATCCATTTTTCGTGGATAGCTTGTACTGAAAGCATCTCATTTTGCGCGTTCTGCAATGCGGAGTGCTGGATTGTAGCTACCAGTTGTTCCTTTACACTTGTTGCACAAAAACTTAGGCGTGTCACTCCTACGTCGAATTTTATTGTGGATGAGTTTTGGGCAATGTTCTCGACCTCCTTCAAAAAAATGCTGCTTCTTAAATTTCGCGATCTGGACCTGATTTGAAAAGCATAGGAGGACCAATGTTAGCTAATCTATTACTAGTGCTTCGTTCACCTAGATATTGCTTGAGTACTTTTCGTGTGATTTTTTGAAGAACATGCTTTTACAAAAATTGTTACGCAATACATGCAGAGTTATTCAAGCGCTTTCTAAGCGTGTGTCTTATTGCATATTCAGCTTCAAAACTGCTTAGAAGTGTCGGAAGAATTTGAAACTAACAATTTCTTAAAAATTATTTAAAACCGCTTCAGAAATTTGACGAGAACCCTTCAAAATGGTGTTTGCAGATTCGAAATTGAATATTTTTTCGTAACTAAGAACATTGCCATTTATATTGAAAAATTTTAACATTTTTATGTCTACTTGTTTTGAAGAGTCCAACACAAAGATCATAAGAAATAGAACACATTGAGTTAGGTTTAATCAGAAATGAAAATTTGTCGCTCAACGAGCTGATATCGAAGATTGTTTCTCATCGAGTTACTTAAATCTATGTTTTTATTTCCGTAGACTTTCGAATATTTCCAACATCGTCCAGATAAGCGAAACCTTTAGCTCTTAATTAATTAAAAATACCACCGGCGACAAAAATTTTTTCAATTGGAGGACACATTTAAAATTCTTCTGATGAAATCATTCTTTAAGTTTGAAATTTTTCGGTGAATTTAAAGTAACGTTTGAGCCTGGCTCTATTTCATTTCAGCCTGAAGAAACAGCTATCAGTTTAACGTTAATCGATCTTTGTTCGATAAAGTGCACCGTGTTTGCAGAGCTGAATCCGCTTTTCAGTAATGGAATAGCAAACACACCAACACTTCGAGCTTGTCGGGTTTGCGTCGTGAATACTAACGCGGTGGGTGACGTCGTGGGCTGAATTTCTTCCTCGGAAATCGCGTCAGTAATTCCCTGGAATTAGCATTATTGAGGCATTGCAATTGAAATTCTCAAAATGGCTTTCATTTTTGGTGATTCTCGTCGAAGAAAATGAAATGTCTTATAAGTTGACTGATATGCAGATCCCATCGCATTGGCCACATATAAAACATGAATGAACATTCAACGGGTAGAAGTCTAGGTGTACTGACGTATTATATTTTGAATATACATATACGAGTATACACTTTTGTATACAAATTTCTATTTCAATATACATTTAAAAATTGTTGCAAGATTTAATGTGAAATGCTAGTTCACCTATTTCGTAAAATTTTATGCCATATGCTGGTTTATATTTGTAACAAAATTTGTTGCCCTATGCTATTTTAGTTAGGTCGTTAAATTTAATCTTATACGCTGGTTTACCTATGTTCTATGACAAAATTTGAAGCCGTATGCTAGCTTACCTATGTCGTAAATTGAATGCCATATGATAATTTAACCAGCGCCATCCAATATGAAAGCAGGACTTTACGATGATCACTTTCATTTCCTCATTCTCCATTGGATGGCTTCGCTCTCTTGTCTGGACGCTGCTTACACGAGCTTCTCTTCCGCTGTATGGTAAAGCAGCTGTTTGTGTCATTGGTAGCTGGTCTCATAAAGTATTCTTCTCGCACTTCTTGCTTTCGTTCATTTATAGTGCATTTTTTACGTTTTACGCTACAGCAATTGTTTGTGTCATTGGACGTCGGTCTCATAAAATATTCTTATCGCAGTTCTTTTTTCGTTCTTTTGTAATTATCTTCTTATTTTTTTCATAGGAGATTCCAATATCGAGTGTCGTTTTGAGTCGTCGTGTAACATGTGAAGAATAGCGAAGGCCCAAAAATACGGGAGTTTTTAGAACTTCATGCGTTTTCCTCGCACGCTCGCAACAAAAACCATTTTAGAAATGATTGTGCAAACTTCGCTCCGTGAAGCAAGAAAACAAATTAAAGTATTATTTCCAATTGTTTTTTTCAAATATCTATTGAAAATTTAAACGCATTTTATTCCGCAATTTTAAAGAACAAACTCTTACCTTTGTAATTAAGTACAGTTCGTCACCTTTTTGGATAATATGTTTGGAAAAAAATTCACTGTGTTAGTAAAATTTTCACAGCTATGTGTTTCTAATGTTAACAGTTTTAGAGAAATGCCGATAAAGATTTCCTCTGGGACGTGAAATATCAAAAAGATTTATTTCGCAAAAATATAGTCATAGAGCAGCTCAATAGCTCTTGAAGGCCCACGCTGTGCAGTTGAGGCTGCCTGCACGGTAGAGGAAACAAGGTAGGGTCATTTCTGTGGGGGAAAATGCACCTCCTCTTGTTTGGCTGGCCAATAGAAAGGCTTTATTGCAAACAAACTCTATGACGTCACCAAAACGCAGTGTCGTTAAGGCCAATAGTGGAGCCAGATTTTGGGGTAGCAATGCTACCAGATGCAATATGAGCGTTGCTATTGGTTCATTGCCATGACGTCAGCAAAACCATGACGTCAACAAAAAAAAGAATTGTTTGAACCTACCTTGTTTCCTCTACCGAGGCTGCCTGTGATATATGAGACAAGACTTCCTCGGCATTTTGCTCCCTATTTTACCACGTGTTGAATAATTTCGGCATCGAATATTCAACCCTTTTTACGCGAAGAAGAACTCTATGGCTTTTGTGAATGCTTATTTCTCACGAGTAATTCAAACAGAATACTTTGCAATGAGACCAAGGAATTTTCGAACCGTACTTTCACAATTTCCTTTGTGTATTTGAGAGCGTTTTTCCAGACATTTCTGAGTTTTATGACATAAACGATAGCGAATTTCACCTTATTCTGATGGAAATTAGTCTTAGTTATTTCAAGTTATTCGTAACTAGAATTAGGCAGGGTATTAGTAGAACAACTGGTTTTAATGTTTATTTATAAAAGTTGGGGTGATCATATAATCCTACCTAATAACTCCCGTGATGTGTTTATTTATTTAATGCCCACAAGCTGTATCACGAATATAGATTGGTCAAAAATAATGAGGTAAATAAAAAATCACTTGAATAAAATGTTATAATTTTATAACAAAATAAAGACAATGAAAATAAAAAAGACAAAAAATAAGAAAATCAAACATAAAATTTCATAATATAATAACAAACGTGTTTTAAGTTATCCCAAAAACAGGATCCCATCTGGTAGTGCTCTCGGAGTAATAAACAAACTGCTTAGTTAAAGAAATAATGAACTAATAATGAACTAAATAATAAACTAATGAGAATAATGAAATATGAAAGTGCATGATGTGCGTATCTGTGATGCAAGCTTCATCAACAACACATTTTCCGGTGCATTAATCCATCAGATTCGGAGTCGGAAAGAATATCACGTGCATAACTAGGTTAAGATTGGTTATGTTATGTTAGGTTAGGTTAGGTTGTGTAGAATGCCAGCAGTTGAGACACAGGAAAGTATTGGAAAACCGGGAAAATCATTGAAAAGCCATGTTGACGGTCAGTTGGTCCGTCTCACTGTCACGCTCCCAAGGATGCTTAATGACTGTATCTGTAATAGATATCCACAAGATTAAGAATATTTTAATCGCGGGTTCTATTGGTTGGATATATTTATTTATAATCCACATCTGGAATATATATTTTAGGTAAATATTGAATCCCGTTATTTTTGACGGGCCGTGTACACTAGTGACTCACATATAATTCTCGGACCGATATTGCGTCATTTTGATTTCGCAGCACTGAATCTCTTCATCGATGAACTGTTAAGAAATATTACTAGGTCTTTTCAGGAAAAAATGAAATTTCATCTTGTTTCTGCGTCCCCCTACGGATTTTAAACTATCTCGAGCTTTCAAGACACCCGAGCTGTATCATAACACCGTCTATTTATTCAGCAAATTTGAATGCGTACTACCGTACAACAAAAATCGTTCATTGACATTTTATGTTGAGCTTTCATTCTATTTGTTTACTTCTTTTTACTTGTCTCCGTTCTAATAAAGCTTATTTCCTGGATGTCGAGGTCGTCGCCAAAATTATTCTATGCGTTTTCTAGTAGTCAAAATTGCAGGAAATTTTTCAGCAATGAACATCTAAAAATTATGGCTCTCCATTTTGTCAACTCGATGAATTTCCAATCGTGCGACTCATGTTTACCGAACAAATTTTACTACAAATATTGATACGTGGCTAGAGACCCGGAAGTTCAACAACCCTCTTGCTGATCCATAACGAATCCTCCAGTGAGCTCTAGGAGACCAAAGTTGCGTGACCTGTTTATTCAAGAATCAAAAGCAGGCTTTTGTCTTAGTTCACTCATCCGAGAACCGTAAGCATTTGCTGTGACTCGGTGTCGCCGAGATCTTCTTCTAAGAAATGCTCGGTCGCGCGTTGATGTAGCATTGGGACCATCTCGAGCGTTCTCATTTCGTATTCTGGCAGGGCACGTCAATCTGCAGACACGTCGGGGTCATCGCTTCCCGTAAATGGATTTCAGAGTTTAATGCTAATCGCGGTCTCTAAGGTAGCGTAGCCCCTGCAGGTGTACTTGTTCAGGTTCATCCAAGTCAGCTACTCCAAAGAGATGCCCTGGGGTTGCTGGAATAGTTTCCCATCTTCGCAGAAGCCCGCAGCATTCGTTCAGATTAGGTCTGGTTGTCGGCTGGCTTGCGTAAATAAATTCATGCAAATTAGACTGCAGAGCTGCACGTGGAAATAGATTCTCACAGAATACGATGGCAGGCAAATAAGGTTGTGTATGTGTCTAACCACGGCGCAAGGCATGAATTTGAGTCTCAGAAGTGATAATTGGATAAAGGATTCATTGGATACATTGATTCAATTTTGTTTGACAAGGATTACCGTCAAATGTAATGGTCATGTACTAATTTATCTGTTTTGTTTTATTCATGGTCACCTAACAACATTAACGATTTCAAAGTGTGTTGAGTGTACCTTTGAACGCATATCCAACTATTCTTCCACTGATCTTACTTGATTTGAACTTACCTATGTACCTTTCACTGAATACATACTTTCCAGGAGATGAGCTTACACTACATGGACACCTGGATGCTAATACCTTGAGAATAATTTTTAAATGTTAAATGAAAGTGCTGTAGAATGACTGAACAGTGACATGTACAAACCTCATGGAATATGCAGAGAATACAAAATTAATAAAAATCGAAGCCATGATAACCAAAAGGCACAATTTTCTTGAATTAAACGGTTCTTTGAACGCAGTACAGCTAACAAGATGAACTTTAACGGTTCTTTTAACGCAGTACAGCTGGCAAGATAAATTTTAACGGTTATTTGAATGCAGTACAGCTGGCAAGATGAACTTTAACAGTTCTTTGAACGCTTTACACACCTACTTCACTCTCTCTGCTCTATTTGGATTAATGTTGAGGCGGCTGTTGCTCGGTCGGCGAGTGCGCAGCAAGATGTTCTCTTGTTCGTCTCTTGCCAAGCCCAGCGTAAAATTACACGTCGAGAACGCTATGTTTGCATCAATCTGTCTTGTTCCTGAGATTCAGAGAGCAACTTACGAGCTTCTGCTCGGGGTGCATCAATGTATGCTTTTTGCATTCTTTCTGACGGAGCTTTGGCATCAAGGTTTGCATTCTGCATCTTTTTTGGCGAAGCTTTGGCATCAGTGCATGCATTCTGCATCCTTTCGGGCGGAGCTTTGGCATCAGTGTATGCTATTTGCATTCTTTCTTACGCAGCTTTGACATCAATGTACACCATTTGCATTCTTTCTTACGCAACTTTAGCATAAATGTATGCCATTTACTTTGTTTCTTGCGCTGCTTCGGCATCAATGTATGCCATTTGCATTCTTTCTTACGCAGCTTTGGCATCAATGTATGCCATTTGTATTCATTCTGTGTCGTTTTAGTATCAAAGTATGCGATTTACATTCTTTCCTGCGTCGTTTTGGTATAAATGTATGCCATTTGCATTCTTTTTTGGGCCGTTTTGCAGGTGACCATTGGTAGGTCGCCAGGTGTGCCGATGCCATGCGTTGGTGTCTTAGTCTCGGAAAGTGGTATTTGGCTGGACTTTGGGTCGTTAAATGATATTTTATTGGCCGTTATGGCAAAAAGTATCATTACTCTTCCCAAATGAAGATTCAATTCTGCCAGTTTAAGCTTAAAGTTATGAATTCGTGAATATGTTTTTAAATAAAGTTTTAATCGAGATAATTTCTTTTCTATAATATTTGTACGATACTCAAGCTTATCAATTGTTTGAAATACTTTAATCAGAATAAACATATTTTTTTCCAATGTGCTGTATTGGGAAACGTTCACAAAATGAATATTTGTTAAAGTCGGAGCTACAGACTGTATCGCCGATAAAAAATGAATACTTATTACAGTCATAGCTACAAACTGTATCGCTAATGAAGCTTGCGTTATTAATATTCTTTGGGCCAAAAAAACATCAATTCGTTCATACATATCACATACTTTGAATTTTCTTCAATTGGATTGAGTTTCACTTCCCATCACTGAAAGCAGGTTTTTAATTAATTCCTAAGTCATTAGTGGCAAGTATAGGTAAATTTGCCCGATATAATTATTGAAAAAAAAGTGGGGACGGTGTCAACCGACCGAGTATGCGCACAAATAACCTAAGTAGAATATTAGAGTTTTTCAGATATAAAGAATGGTCGCTAACTCGAAAATAAATTGATTCTTATAAACAGAAATTTGCTGTCATTATTCGCTAAGGTATTCTGTTTAGAAGACGAAGAGTAAGCACGGATTGGCTGATCAAAAATGTAACAAAATCCAATCAAGTAAACTCGGATTGGCTAATTAAGTAAGCAACAGAATGACCAATGAAGTAAGTAACAAAATCCAATCAAGTAAACTCGGATTGGCTAATTAAGTAAGCAACAGAATGACCAATGAAGTAAGTAACAAAATCAAATCTAGTAAGCACGAACGAATTAGCTCATTAAGTTAGGAACAAAGTGTTTAATCAAGTAAACAATGAAATCCAATCAAGTAAGCACGAATTGACTAATAAATTAAGCCCGCATTGGCTAATCATGAAAACAACGAAATCCAATCAAGTAAGCACGGATTGGTTTATCAAGTGAACAGGAAAATCTTATCGAGTACGTAAAAAATGCCCAGTCAAGCTTACCACGCAATGGATTTGCACGATCAAGCATAATCTCTGTCTAATATGTTCTATATCTCTTTGCATGATCTCTATCGCTTTGCATGATCTCTATCTCTTTGTATGATCTCCGTCTAATCGAGCGAAGCTCCAAATTTTGCATTATCATACAAGAGGGGTGATCACATTGGAATTCATATATACGTACAAAATGCTAAATCGTTAGGAAAACAAAACTCTTATATTTTTGCGTGCAGAATTTGCAAGTTAAGCCTCTACCTCTCTGGAGGGCAGCGTACGTTAAGGAAGATAGAGCACTCGGCCTCCATTGAAGCGGCTCCTCAAAACACAGAACTTCACATTTTTGGTCCCTATTTCTTTTGTGTCCACCTCAACAGTGTGAGGACGCCTGTGTTTTTTTCTCCTTAAATGGGAAGTTTTATGACTGCGTGCGAGTTATTTCATAGGAGGAATTCTAGTTCCCATTTCTTTTGTGTCAACCTCCAACCGTGTCCGTGCGAAGACACCTGTGTTTTTTTCTTCTTAAATGAGAAGTTTTATGACTGCGTGCGAGTTATTTCATAGGAGGAATTCTAGTTCCCATTTCTTTTGTGTCAACCCCCAACCGTGTCCGTGCGAAGACACCTGTGTTTTTTTCTCCTTAAATGAGAAGTTTTATGACTTCGTGCGAGTTATTTCATAGGAGGAATTCTAGTTCCCATTTCTTTTGTGTCAACCTCCAACCGTGTCCGTGCGAAGACACCTGTGTTTTTTTCTCCTTAAATGAGAAGTTTTATGACTGCGTGCGAGTTATTTCATAGGAGGAATTCTAGTTCCCATTTCTTTTGTGTCAACCCCCAACCGTGTCCGTGCGAAGACACCTGTGTTTTTTTCTCCTTAAATGAGAAGTTTTATGACTTCGTGCGAGTTATTTCATAGGAGGAATTCTAGTTCCCATTTCTTTTGTGTCAACCTCCAACCGTGTCCGTGCGAAGACACCTGTGTTTTTTTCTCCTTAAATGAGAAGTTTTATGACTGCGTGCGAGTTATTTCATAGGAGGAATTCTAGTTCCCATTTCTTTTGTGTCAACCTCAACCGTGTCCGTGCGAAGATACCTGTGTTTTTTTCTCCTTAAATGAGAAGTTTTAAAACTGCGTGCAAGTTATTTTACGAGGAGGAATGTAAGGGATTGTTGTTTGATGAAGTAAGTGGGAAGGGAAATGGTGGAAAGAGAACGTAAACGGTACTCGAATCTTTCTATCATCTAAATCGTGTTCTGTTAATTTAATGTTATTTATGACATAATGATTATTTTTGTTAAGATTTCAAACATCAGAAATGATGAACGACAGCTGAAATCCCTTAGCGCAGTTTTTATTACTCACTGCACTTTAAAGATAAAATTCACATAGCAATTCGCATCATTGTCATGATGTTATTCATGACATCCTTACACTAAAAAAACTGTATGGATTGTGTTAAGTAGGAAAAATGAATAAAAGCATTCAAAAATAGCAGAGAAGGTGAGATTTTTCCCACGTTCCGACCTTGAACGCAGTACAGCTGACAATGGAATTTGCAATGTTTTTTCTATGCATTTCAGCAGCCCAAGGGAATTTCAACGGTATTTCGAACGTAGCACAACTCACATATTCAACTTCATTGTTTATGAGTGCAATATGTCTCTTGAGGTAAACTTTAATGTTTCTTTGAACGTAGTACAGCTCGCAGGTTGAACTTTACTGTTTTCTGAGCGCAGTTTTGCACTCGCCTAGTACGCAAGCGCTCACATTCCCAGTCTAACTTTTTCACCGCTTGCATGCATGTTTTTCGCCGCCTTAGCGATTTAAGCGATTAAATCACCTAGGTGGCAAAAAACATGCATGCAGGCGGCGAAAAAGTCAGATGGGTACTGTTTGTAAACATCTCGAACACCACACGTCATGGCTACTTATAGAAGACGAAAACTAAAACTCCGCATTTTTGAGATGCCATTGATGACGTGTTAGGATCACAGATATTGTAACATTCAAGCGTTGTGTATTGGTTTATCCAGGTACCATAATAGTTTATTTTTCTCATTGAAGAATTTAATTTTCTATAGGTTCTTTTATTATAATATCTTTCCATATTGTTTGTTGAAAGTTCACGTCAATGAATTCTGCAAATTCTTCAAATGCAATGATTGTTGCAGTACCTAACGCTGGTGATTGCTTTAATCTCTTGAAATTTGGATTCAATTTCATTGTCTTGAAGTGACCACAAGCCTAATCCTTCGAGTACCTCAATCTAACTGCTATGGAAACTACACCCCTACAACTGTATATTTTAAGGCCAGTACCTTTAATTCCGCTATCATATTACTGTAAATGCAGCAAATTTTCCATCATGAATACTGTTATCTCTTTGCCATGAATTCAAAGTAACACTGACTGAAATACTTCAATCTCGCAGTTATGGATTTTTATGTACTAACACACGGATACTTAAATCACACTATTCTAAATACGTCAGCCATTTTTCTACAAACATTTCAATACTACCTCTTCATATTTTGCCATCCCAATGTCATGAAAAAATTATTCTCACATCTCTCGTTGTCCAGAATGGACCATTCAAATATCATACTTCCAATAGTAAGGTTCGTAGAGAATCTTACTCGTAGAATAAAATAAAAAACAGAGTAATAATGAACAGTACAATTATTGCAATATTCATTCAAATATCTAAAAAACATCGGCAACAAAATCTCTCGAGTACGTTTTGCCCAAAGCTTACGCTCGGGAATTTTCCGAGGCGCTCCAGAAAGAAGTACGGAAGCATCTCCTTGTTCAGAGCTTGCCCTGGGCCTCTACAGGAACAGCGGCGCATGAGACCTGAAGTTCGAGAAGCAATCACTTCAACTGCGCCAAATGGCCACCCTGAGCAAAACTACAACTCGAGAAGGTGCTTGAAAAATTGACCAATTCTTGAACGAAGAGAAAGCTGCTCGTAATGGGATTTTCTTTTGAACAGGAAAGCCCGGAACTAACTTTCACTACAAGGTTTAAAAAAAAAACTACGAGTGCTTTGCTATTACATAACGAGAGTAATGCTTATGATGAACGATTATTAACTATAATTATTTGAGAAACAGACTCATGTTACATCTAATAATTAAAACAATATACGTTAAACTCCTTAATAAATGACGGTTGATGTTGTATGTTAGGATTGCTAAACTGTCTTTCTTCATTTAAAATTAGTTTAATATTTATTCTTAGTTTTTCAGTTGTGTCGTTTACAAACGTTAGTTTATTGTTATATGGTTTTATCAAAAGAATAACTTCATAATTCAGGGTGGTAAAAAGAGTTATGATCTATTGAGGAATGCAATATCAAAATTCAAATTGGGTCATCGAATCAATTCTCGATATTTGAGCCGCGTGTTTATTATAAAAAGAAAATATTTTCAAGAAGCCAAAGATTATAAAATTATTTTTCTTAAGATTTTGTAATGTGGACAAAACCGCACCAGGCCTGAAGTTCCATGCGTTTGTTTTAAACAGACTAAATTTAGTTTGAAAAACGAAAAAACGCAAAAGTTCTTTTCATGTTATTTCGTATATGATGCTCAATTTCATCTGATTTTTTCAGCTGCGCTGTGTCATTTTAGATTTCAAATTTTAGCGTTAAAAATGTATTATACGCTGACATTAAATACAAAACACTTCGATAATAAATACATCGAAGTAAAAAATTAAATGATAAATTAAAGCACTATGTCATTATAAATGGAGTCCTTAATCAGTGAGTAAATGAGGTTAAATCAGAACATATAACATTGTTTCAATAAAAACAATGTAATTTATAAATTGCACAGTTCCCTTGTGCTGTATCAATGAACGTAACTTAATATATAAAAAATATTAACACTTAAATACGCATGAACATCTTTGTGGTAGTAAATGTACGTTAAAGTGCACAAGTTTATAAATGTAGTTCATAGTACTTCATCGTGAAATACATCACCCATGTCCATTAACATATTGTGCAGGCATCTACTAACTTCCGCCTAATACCTAGTCTACTATATACTTTCTAATACCCAAAGTCTACTATACGCTATTTACTACCTTCTATTTACCATCAACTACCTACATACTACCAGCTTCCTGCCACAACTTCAGTACAACTTTATGTCAATTGAATTGCAAGTTGAGTGGTCTTAAAATATTCAAGCTTTTTCATTACTTTAAGAGTAATCGAATTCAAAGAGTAGTATTCATGAAATTTTTCGAAGAGTTAGCTGCTGTGATATTTGTGTTACTTTAGATGCCATCGGGAGAAAGCGCAAGAGGATTTGAAATGTTATGAAAAATTAGCAACCTTTGATGCGACTCTATGGTTCATCGAATTTAAGACCAAGTGGTCCTGGAATTTCCTCACGAATTAGGAAACTTGGATTTTTCTTTAGGAGTCATCGAATTTAAAGGTCAAGTAGTCTTGGGATTTTCCGAAGAACCAACAAACTTTGGTGTGACTTTAGGCGGCATCGAATCTACATTTTCTCATTCCATTTGCTGGATTAAAGAGCCGATCGCAAGCTTACAGTCACCATGGTAACGCTGAGAGCTCTCCGTACGATCATGGATGGCAGCTATAATTCCAAACGCTTTTCAGTGGTATAGTCATGTCAGATAATTCTTTCCTCGCCCTTCATTTGATTTATTCTTCATTTAAGTGACGTAAAAATGGAACCTACTGCCGTAATTTTTTAACAACGTGTTGTTATTCACTTCTCAGAGTGGTGCCCAATTCAGTGCATGTCATCAAATTAAAACCTTTGTTCAACAAGAAAAACCCACGGCTACTGGAGTATTTCTTACATGCTGAAGGGTAAGACAAAGCAAAGGCTTGCGTGAACTCAGAGCGCATATTGTGAGGAAGAGTTCCGGGATTTATGTAACTATTACAGGCAGGAACTATTTACAGGCAGGAACTATTTTTTATAAAACTTGGGTTTAACTTCCTTCAATGCCTTAGGTCGTCGTTTTTATATTTATCTCATATCTTTTATTTTCAAGACATGTGTACCTGTTCACTGAACGTGCGCTGTTCCATCAGACATGGAACTGCCACGTAAGGCAGTTTGTGAGAATTTCCTGGCTTCTTTTGCGCGGAAATGGAGCGACCAAACAACGGTAATAAGTTTTCTTGTCAGGAAGATAAATTCGCTTCCTCAGGCATCTCTACAAATTATCAATAACTCAGGGAGATGCCTATGGCAGAATAGCTGCTCAAATGCAGGAGGTAAATTCCTATAAAGGATAGCGCAAATTCTTAAAGAACAAAAGAAAGTTCATGAGAGTACCTGAAGGAGAATATAAAAAGTTTCAGTTGGCGTTCCTCGCTACAGAAATTTAGAAAACGCACCGGATATTTGCCTGACAGCGGAAATTATCTTTGAAAACTTTTATATAACTTGAAGGCTCAAAATTTCTCAGCTTATTTGAAGACTAAAGTTTTGCTAGGGTTTTGGGTGCAGGGCAACTCGACACATCGCTGAAATTTGAAGCTTTCTATTTCGCTGTTATCCAGTGACGCAATGTTTCACGGAAGCTGGTACGGAAATATTTCGTATGTCAAGAAACATTTCTGAGCAATCTCAGATACCCAGTTAAACTTTTTCGATGGAACATGCATGTTTTTCGCCGTCTAAGCGATTTAATTACTTGGGTGGCGAAAAAAATGCATGATGGCGGCGAAAAAGTTAGACTGGGTACAGTGGTGTCCTGTTCTGAAGCCATTTCCCCCTGGTTTGTTTCGAAGAAACCATGAATATTTTATTCTATACCGTGGAGCTCATATTAATCTGGCTATTCACTTTATAGAACTTCAAGTTCCCCTTGAATTCAGGATGCATTTTTTTGTGAATTTCATTGCTGTTACGAATGTCATCGATCACGTTTCCGTATTGAGTGAAATTTACTCGATACCGCGCATTGAGTGCTATAACTTCACCTCTTCTTGTTAACAGGACGACTACTCCACATTTGCTTGCATAGATCATGATTATGCTCTTTCTACTTGTGAAATCACGAACATTACATTATTACGTAACATTATTTTCCTTTGCTTCGTTTACTAGCAGTACATTGAAAAAAAAGGCGTTACTGCAAAACGAGCGTATTCTGTACATCTCATTTAACCAGGATTATCGAACGCAATGTTGGCAAATTTAATTTAAATCCATACGGAAATATTTCATCATGGAATGCAAACGAAAAGCCAGTGCACATCAGAACCAACTTAACACACACAAGAAGTGACAGTCTATGTCACAAACCAATGTCAGCTAACGTGATGATACTACGTCAGTATAAAGCTTCACTCTACAATCCCATTCTTAACCTAAGGATACTACGTCAGTCAAAATTTTACTCAACAATCCCATTCATAACGTAAGGATACTACGTCAGTCAAAATTTTACTCAACAATCCCATTCATAACGTAAGGATACTACGTCAGCCCAACTTTTATTCTACAATCCCATTCTTAACATAAGGATACTACGTCAGCCAAACTTCTCTCTACAATCCCATTCTTAACGCAGGGATACTACGTCAGCCCAACTTTTACTCTACAATCCCATTCTTAACGTAAGGATACTAAGTCAGCCCAACTTTTACTCTACAATCCCATTCTTTAGGTCCGCTATCATGTTGTTATGATCCTGTTCGTCCATTTAAACTCTTGTTTTAATTTAATAGAAGAAATGCTGGAAAAGTGGCAAATATCACCTGCAGCTATGTTGATTCTTAAATCACAGTCGATTTTAATGCAACCTGATTAACTTTGTTTCTTCTTTGTTTGCCCTCACTCTATGAAGCATTAATAGTTTCAGATACCTCGTGAATAATTCCGTCCTAAAACGTATGTTACGTTACATGTGATTTTTGAAACATGTTTCTTCAATTTTCATGTTTTGGAGTTTTAGTAGTTTGGAAGAAAGAATAGTTAGCGAAAGAATTTCATTATTCAGTCACGCTTCTCAACACGAACATGATGCGTTGTTTTTGAGACAAAATCATAATTTAAATTTTGCTTCTTAATTCTTAATTCTCATGAAATCAACAATTTGGCTAAAATTTAAAGAGTTTTTAACGAAAGTTACCAGCAGAAAATGATCGCGTGCGATTAAATTCAATTTCATCCTAAATAAATCAGAAAACATCAATGACATGCGCTAGTCTCACACCCCCGAACCAGTTTTTCGGTACAACCTAATTTTATTCTGGCCTTATAGATAGAATCAATCTTCCCTTGATTTAATGCGCCCTCCTCTTACTCTCGACGGCTTTTCGTGCAAGCTTCCCAAATGTTTTTTACCCCGGCGGAAAATACTAAATGATGCCATGCCGTGCATCCCTTAGTGATGCACGTCATCAACATAAAAGCATTTGGTATGCTTAGGCCATCCGTCACCGGCGCAAGGCATCAGTCAGGAGGCTTCATCCCGCACGTCTGTAGCGGCGTTCCTCCGACGCGCCAAGGCTCGAGCGTCATAGCAAGTGAAGGTGGTGAGCAAAGATGTGCCTGAAAAGGTTCAAGTCCCGTGTTTTCCTTAGGAAGTGTTTCTGAAAAGATTATAGACCCATGTTTTCCTTCGGAAATGTTTCTGGAAAGAGTAAAGACCCATGTTTTCCTTAGGAAATCTTTCTAGAAAGGTTCAAGACCCAAATTTTCCCTAAGAAATATTCCTGAAAGGTTCAAGTCCCATGTTTTCCTTAGGAAATGTTTCTAAAAAGATTAAAGACCCATGTTTTCCCTAGGAAATGTGCCTGAAAAGGTGAAAGAACTATGTTTTCTCTAGGAAATATTCCTGAAAAGATTTAAGACCCATATTTTCCATAGGAAATGTTCCTGAAAAAATTCAAGACCCAGGTTTCCCAAAAAAATGTTCCTCAAAAGATTCAAGCCCACTGTTTTCCCTAGGAAATGGTGATTACGGTACTTCCTCTTCTTCACGTGAACGTAGTGTTCTTTGAATATCCTTTATTACTTGCCTGAAAAGATTAAAGTCCCGGGTTTCCCAGTAAAGATGACAAGTACTGTATTCCCTGTTTTCGTGTGAAGATCGAATAAACTTATAATATATATAATAGACGAAAATGAGAACCAACGGGAAGACAAAGGTGGTATCTAACGAGTAACGTTTTGGAACTTGAAAGTTCCGTCGTTATAGCAACCAACGAACGTAGAAAAGGGAAATACAGAGCTCTCTGTAGCGGATTCATTCCTTTGAGGATGGATGCTGTGCGAAACATTTTTTAACGTCACGTTTCCGTATTAAGAGGAATTAAAATTATCCATGAAACCGTTCATTGAGTGCAATAACTTCATCTCTTCTTGTTAACATTACGACTTATCTACATTTGCTTGTACAAATCAGGATTACCCTTTTCTACTAGTGAAATCAACTTTACAAGTTTTCTAGTTGGTTGATGAACATTTTACCTTATCTTGTCAAAATGAGAACTATTCCCCATTATCTTGTTAGGATAAATAATACTCCCCATTTTACCATTAAAATCTTAAACACTCTACAAAATCTCTTAACATGATGAACACGTCACCTTTTCTTAGCAAAATAATTCAAATTCTACAATGGACCTAACATCTGCTATAAGAAGAACGAACGCATAGATGGTAAATAGCTATCGGTCTTTGGGAGCCAATCTTCTGCGGAGTAACAATGCTCTCCCGTTACTCCATAGATTTATTCTGACACCTATGGATTTAGTACGTCTCCATTCCTTCACCAAATAATTCAAACTCCACAATGGACCTAACATCTGTTGTAAGAAGAACGGATTGTTGCTGCTAAAAGCTATCGGTCTTTGAGAGCCAATCTTCTCCGGAGTAAAAATGCTTTCCCGTTTCTTCACATGTTTGCTCTGACACCTCGTGAAAATGACCATGGCTCTCAACACCCATGGTACGCGAAAATAACCCGGCACCAGCAACAACAAAATGCTCGGTTTATTACCGGGTCCCAATCTTGGAGACCTGAAGCAACCCACCATGCGGGGACTCTCATCAAACTGCAAAGCTTCGCATGCATTTTTGCTCCTGGTCTGTTCTTTGGCAGGGGCCTGTGTTGACAGAGCGCCCTGTGAGATGCTGCTGCCTGCACGGAGATGTCGCGAATGTATGAGACCTTCTCATTGTTTATAGCTGACTGCATCATATTTTTAATTACTGACTGCATCACCTTTATTGTTAATTACTGACTACATCATACTGTTTGTATCTGACGGCCTCACACTGTTTATATCTGACTGCATCACATTGTCAATATTTGACTGCATCTTATTATGTAAAAAAAAATGTGAATATTATGTAAAAAAATGTGTATATTTTCACATATGCGAACACAAGTGAAAAAAGTCACCTCTAAAAAAAAAGATAGCATTTTCGTACGCGTGTACAAATTTTGAAAACAAAGACCAACCTTCTCGAGTCACGGCAGCAGCTCACGGGAAGCCGTCACCCGAAAATGCAAATGGTGGCAGGCGGTCAAATCGACGTCCTCGGGCTGGCAGTAAACAAGTCATTAGTTCGAGAGGAAAGGAAAATTGAATTCGAGTCCACAAATGGGGTGATTGGTATTTTTAAGCTTTTTCAATTAAACTCTGATGGAAAATTCATCAGTGCTTGGGTCTCTTTTGATTAAGCTTCGTTATTTTCGAGAGGTCTCAGATTTCAATAAATTGTGAAATGAAAAATGTGGCGTCACTAATGGTGTAATTATTTCAGACAAGTTTTCGACGGAATTAAGAGGATAAATTTCCACCATTTTTCAAGGAGAAGATGTTTTCTTCAAGAATTTACGCTCTTCGGTATGCATTGGAGATTCTATCGGAAATAAGGGCGTATATCTATTAACATTCACGATTGCACTATCATAGGATTTAAGGGGAAAATAATCTCTGAAGTTACCAAATCCTCATTTGCTATACAAGAGCGTAATTTTTCAGTTCTAAGTAGTTATAACTAAAAAAATACAGCTTTCTGTATTGTTTCATGATTTAGTAAGTCAAAAGCTCTTCACTTCACGTTTTTTCATTCAGAAAACGCCTGCAATAGCGTGTGAGATGAACGAACTGACAAATTGTGATTCCGACGATGATGATCATGAATCTTGAAGTCATGCATAGAAAAACATCACAAAGAATAAGCGTTTCTTGCATTGATACATACAGTGTTTCCAGTGTTTCTGCCAGTCTTTGATACGAAATTTGTAAATTGGTGGATTTTAGTTACTGGAATTCAAACAAAAATAAGATTACGACCCTTCCTTCAAACATCAAGAGAGTTCAATAAGAATAAGATACATCAAGAGGTGAGGCATTTCAGTTCTCTAGCTTGCGTCATGAGCACCTGAACTTTAATGCGGGATTGAGTGCCCGTGTCTCTTCATGCTAGCAAAAAGTTTTGTAACTTCTTAAATTAAATTTAGTAGATTAAACGTTAGTTTATTGCAAGCTCCTTATGATGACAAACTATTAAATTAAACGTAAATTTACAGCAAGCTCTTAATGATTGCAAACTATTAGATTAAATGCTAGTTTATAGCAAACTCGAAATAGCGACCAAATATTTTATAGTCGATGAGAACTTTGTTTAATTTAAGAAACTCAAAATGCTTCAAACTTGGAGTTTTAAATAATTGTATTCAATATTCTGAAGTTTGTAATGAGCTATATTTTTTCTCAATTTCATTAAATATGAAGATGCAACTCAGTGTTCTTCCATACCAAAACGTTCGCAAAACAGGATTTGCATGAGTTTTACTCCTGGTGAGCTTTTCTTGTCACTATTGAACATCGTTCGCTAGGAAAGAAGAAGAAAGAAAAAATAAGAAAAACGGTTTATTTATAATCTAATTAAAACATGAAATATTTAACATTTGTTTTTAAAATATCTTAACATTAACATCTTAGTTGATAATTACACTTCGGTATCTTAATGCCCATGTAAAATGTCGAAAGAAAAAATGATTGACAGAAAAGTCTTCGTGACTTTCAACTGTTTTGATATGGTAGAGCATAGTTCAATAGAATTTTAGTTCGAAATTTTTGGGTGACAATAGTTAATTTATAAAAGATATGTGCTCAGCTTTTGGCTCGATACTTTGCCACAAAAATATACAGATCTGTGGTCCAGATTCCTAATTTGTACTGTGCTTGCTTTTTGCTTCTGTTTACATCAAAGCTCTCGTTTACATCCTCAGAGCGGATGTATTTACATCCGCTCGTGTGTACACACGCTCAGGTCTGCTTACATCCGATTCTTTGTTTACATACACATTTTCGTGTCCACCTTGACTTTTGTTTACCTCATTACTTCTCCGGCATACATTCTCTCATTAACCTTACATCCTCACTTTTTTGTTACGTCTAAACTTGAGACCTACATTCACATTCATTTTGTTCACACCCACACTCACATTCATTTTGTTCACACCCACACTCACATTCATTTTGTTCACACCCACACTCACATTCATTTTGTTCACACCCACACTCACATTCATTTTGTTCACACCCACACTCACATTCATTTTGTTCACATCCACACTCACATTCATTTTCTTTTGTTTTTTGCAAATTGCACTTCTTTGGGTTCCATTAATGCTTCTATACGGATAATTTTTGCACGTTTAAAGCCCCGTTCTTTCTAATTTTGATATCTGTTTTCGTGTTAACATCTGTTTATATATTTGTTGATATGTGTTTTTCTACTGTTCGTATTTATGCACTTTTCCACACATTATTTTTGGTTATAAGCTCTTAAGCGCACATTTATACATTAAAGCATGATGCATTTATTTCACTTCGGTGTTTTATTTAGTTTCTAGGTTATCATTTCCCTTAAATATAGGATCAAATTTATTATTTCCATTGATCATTTTTTGTTGTTGCGACAACTTTTTTCGACTTTTGCTGATGTGCTAAAAAATTGACCAACCATAAATAACCTGCTTCTTATAGACCTCTTCTGCCATGAACTTGTCTACATCTTGGAGCCAAAGCTGTTTTTATTTTCATTTTTTTCTGTTTAGATATTAATCATCCTTGCCCCATTTGGCGATAGCAACTTATTTCTCCAACTATTTTAATTTCGAAAATTTTATATTTCGACAACCGAAGTCTCCCTCCCTGCATAAGTCATTCTCAAGCTTCTCTCCCTGTTTTGATCATCAGTTACTTAAGGTTGCATTGTTTCGATCATTCGTTGCTGAGGTTGCATTGTTTTGATCTTCCGTTACCTAAGGTTGCATTGTTTTGATCATCTGTTGCTGAGATTGCATTGTTTTGATCATCTGTTGCTGAGATTGCATTGTTTTGATCATCCGTGGCCGAGATTGCATTCTATCGTATTTTTGCAGCTGCCCTGCGGCGGAGAGATGATTATTTTCGAGTTATCTATAGCAGCAGCAGCGTCAACACACCTGGGAGAGAAAGGGAGGCTCAGGACGCTTCGTACTATCTTTTACCGTAAATGTTTGCAATGGAAACGCTCTGCTATTGCCAGAGTTTCTCTCTACCCTTATTGGCATGAAGTTGTGTCCGCCGATTTTTTTGTTTTTAATCAACTATGCTTTTAAAACTTCTCTCAGTGGAAAGAATTGTCAAGCTGATGTACTTTCAACATAGTTTTTTAGTGTCTTTCTCTTCATGACGATTTATTCAGGATTAGATGTTTACTGTAGTATCTCATATGACTTTCTTTGGAGGGTTGAATGTCATTATTTTGGGTTAAAATTTTTCTCAATACTGAATTCTGTCAACGCCTGGTAAGTTGTATTCTATAATGTAAATCGTCTAAAAGTGTGAACAAAGAAGTACTCCAAGTCTTATTGTAAAACACAAGAATCGACTTATAATTTCTACATGGTCGATTTAAAATGTACATTAATTGAAATTCGTAACTGAATACAAGTCTTCTTCCTAGTTTCGTTATGTGTAACACGGATGTAAAATAATTAAATGTTTAACGAGGAAATAATTCTAATATTCTGGGCTCCCTTGCATTCTCCGAATGTCTAGCTTTATCCCTCGAAAGAAACATTATTTCATAAAATGTTACACGACTTTTGAAAATTCTCTTTTCGAGGCATACATTGTAGACTGTATGATATTAAAATTACTCTATTACTCTATTAAAATTACGCTATTCACACAACTGCACCTCGTGCACGTGAACGCATACACCGACAAAATGAAATTCCTACAGTGCTAGTGATACGAAAACCAATAACCAGCCGAAGCTTCCGGAAAAACCGTCTTTGGATCAAAGGGCGTCCAAAATTTACGAGAATTGTTCCATGAAAGAATTTTTTGGTCGGAACTACGGACGGTTCTTTTGACTTGAGCACAATGCTGTCACTTCCGACGCTCGTATCTAATGATCTTCTGCGTGTGCTTGCTACGGAAGTATTTCAGTGCTTAACATCCTCTGCAAAAGCAGCCGTGGCATTAAAGAGCATCTCTCTGTACAGAAGAGTTAGAAATGCTTCGAAATCGACTCTCGAGCAGCCCACGTGTTTTGGACTCCGGCGCTGGTTTAGAGTTCGGGTTCGGGACATCAAGGCAGTTTCATGAGAATGCTTGATGGGAAATTATTTATTTACACTTGGTTTTTACTTTTTATTTACTTTCACGCTATGCGAGACTTTTCGCAGCAAATTTAAATTTGATCGTTGGGATTTCAACTATTACTTCGTGGTTGTGTGACGATCTTTAATGTTTTTTTTTTGCAGTATTTTGGTTGTAATAATTATTTTTTGTATGCATATTCATTAGCAGGGCATTATTTGAGGATTAATTGAATGTGAAGGATATCAATCGCGTTACATAAAAAATTATAGCCACAAGACATAAATAAATCTATAATTCATGGAAACGTATCGAAATGAAATTCTGGAAAATTCCAATCCCGCTTTGGTCTACAATGATAACATTTTGTAAGACGTTGATTCCATCTTGAACGAAGGCGGGAGGGCTTTATAAAATTAGAAGCATCTGATTTAAAAAAATTTTTTTTTTTGTTCTAAGTGTGTGGGAATTCCAAAAACACTTAAGCTGATCTCTTTCAGAACTTACTCACCCGCAGTTCATTCGGTGAAATGAGACAGCTTCAGGGGGAAAGGTGCATTTAAAGTGTCTATCTTGCATGCACCTTTAGTGGTTTGTTTTCGTAATGCTCAAAACAAATGTTTCTTTAATATTCTTTTTCATCGAGGTATTATAGAAGTCACAAGTTTAAAATACTATATCAGACACAATATATTTCATCAATAAAAGTAAAAAACAGTTCCCGTATCACTCTACCTTTACACAATCTATTTGCTTACGCTCTTGGATTTGTTCGAAAACTTTCTTGAACACACCAGAGCAAAAACTGGAAAAGCTGTCATATTCTGTTCACGTCTTCTCTCTTTGAATTTCTGTCAGTTCGTACCCGTTAAAGAAAACGCAACGCCCATTCTCCAGCTCGATGAACTTAAAATCGCACCTGTTGTTCAGAAATTATGCACGAGCTGCATAGAAATGAACTCCAAAATGTGGTCGAAGTGTTTTCGAGTTTTCATGAGCGCTATCTCTATTCTCAAGACAATCTCATTTACTCAAAATGAAGTGGAGGAAAACGGCCGGGAAAAACTCTCGTCCATTATAAAGGCCTTTCTTACTTGCTTTGAAAAATGAACTTCTTTGTCGTCTCACCCTGACTTTCTCTGATGCGAGTAACATTTTAAAAGCCCAGAATTTATGGAATCGTAACTTCGGTATAAAAAAGTACGTTGCACCTTGATTCAATGTCCTGACGGAACGAAGATATTTTCGATGATAAATTGATATCTCAATTTGAATTTTAACTAATTTTTACCGGGCGAAACGAGTAAAAATTGGCTGCATTGAGTTTTCATGAAAGAGTATCAGTTTGGTAGATTTCGTTCTGCTACAGCAGGGCTTTACAACTGTTCTGTTGTCGTGTACCCCCTTAGGTTAATGATGTATCTCCTGGTCCTGGTTGTTCATTTTAAAATATGAAGTATGTTAAATGTACCCCTAGGGGGTACATGTACCCCCGGTTGAGAAGCCCTGCTTTACAGAATCCACCGAAGACAATATCATGTTCAAATGAAAATTGCGAGTGTTAATTTTTACCGAAATAATTCTCATTCATAAAATTTCCGTGTTTACAGTGATTTATCTAGAAAAAATTATTTTCAAAATAGTGCTGTCTCTACAAAAGAGAGCTCTTCAAACTGGAAAACTTTTTCAGCGGACCAAATGAAAAATATTTAGTAAAATATAACGACTGTTTTCATTCTTTTATGAATTAAGACAATGAGAAACTTAGTATATATATAACGTAATTTATTGTGTTGATGAAATTGGTGTGAGCTTTTGGTTGACTTTTGATGCTAATCAAATCATTTGCAATGATGTACTGGTATGAAAATATCGGCTTGATTTGATAAATGAAACATCAAAATCCTCTTTAACGTTTCCCTCTCTAAAATATAGCCTTAAACATGAAATTTGGGCTCTTAAAATTCAGGATTTGTCTCTTTGAGCTTTGTTTTTTAAACTTTTACGTAGAAGAGTATATAACGCGTTTAATGTTAAAAGAAAATTAATGGTTTATGAGAGACTTATATTTTTTTCTGCACTCGCCAAGAAATTTCCTGAATAACTGTGTTGTGGTTTCAAAATGTTGCAAAATTTTATTTAAAAATGTTCGATAATTAAGTTATCGGTTAAGGTAGTTACGACTTTTAAGCAATCATGATAATTTTCTCGGGCCTGTGTCATATTTCAAAATTTATAATTTCTGTTTCCAAAGTAGAAAATGTGAGAACTCAAACACACACAAGATTGAAATATGTAATTGTTTCGCAAAATTTGGCCCAAAAAAGTTACTTTTTTTACCTGCAGCTTTTTACTTTAACTATAATTTTGTTGGTTTTAAGTTTCATGATATTCCTGCTCATTTCATTTATATTTCATTACAAGATGAATACTTCCGCAGGCCATTATCAATCATTAAACTAATTGCTTCGCTGAGCCTTTTGAAATCCCGTCTTTCAAAATTTCGTAACATAAAATTAATTTCAAAATTTCACAACATTTACAGGTCGTTTAAGAGCAAACGGAAACGCCAACTTTTCAAAAGGCCACATTTATGAAGTTGAAATTGGGCAAAACTTTTACGTGTAATGCGGAAGAAACTTTAATCCGTGTTGGATAGCCCCGCTGATAACTGCTTCTAAAAGCACGGAAAAGTGCCTTTCACACGTGCCGAGTAAAGTTGCTTAGTCATTTTTTTGAAACCATTTTTTTGAATTAATTTGAATCATTGAAAATACAAACGTCACTAATTGAAATTAAAAAACAACTGAGGTATTTCTATACTTCATTAACTCACGAGAAGAAAAAAAATTTTCATTTCTTACCACTTGCAGAGTATGACCATATGGAAAAATTAACTGCACAATTTGTGAACATTTTGTGAATCACGTCTTAGATCATTGAAATCACAGCATGTTTTGAGTTCTATTTCCAGTTCACATGTTTCTACTTCTATTAAGTGTTTCAATAATGCTTTAAAAATGATTTGAAATGTATTGTACGCTATGCCAAATCGTCTTTGATTTTTAACGCAATGAGGTACAGATTTTACCAAATGCATAATCAAAAAAATTATTCCGATTGATACACACTTTTCTTTAAAAAAAATGAACTCTAACGAAACAATGAATCCCAATCAAACTGATGAAGACGCTTTGTATGCTACAATATTGCTATAATATCTTGCATCACACAATATTGTATGCTACAATATCTTGCATCACACAATATTGTATGCTACAACATCTTGCATCACACAACATACAACCCACGTCGCACACACCCTCTGTTGATTTAAATTGGCTCCAAGTCTGCACTTATGAATGCATAGGTTTCGCCTCACTTTAAAGCAATAAATTCTCTCCAGCGGCAGCTTGTTTCCTACGAGGATGTGTTCGAATTGACCTGTCTAGTGTTGTGCTCGGAATTATACCTCGGTGAATTACAACAAACATAGACAATGAATTTCCAGCATCATCATGTATTTATTCGTGGCGTATACTTTAAGAAACTAATGTTACATCTCAAACAACATGCTTTACTTATTCGTCGTATACTTTAAGGAATTAATGTTACAACTCAAAGAGCATGCTTTATTTATTCGTTGTATACCTTAAGAAACTTATGTTACATCTCAAGCAACATGCTATATTTATTCGTCGTATACTTTAAACAATTATTGTTATATCTCAAGCAACGTGATTTATTTTTTCGTGTTCATTAAGAAATTAATGTTAAATTGTGAGTTACATGCTTCATATATCGTCGTGTTCATTAAGTAATTAATGTTAAATTGTGAGTTACATGCTTCATTTTTATCGTCGTGTTCATTAAGTAATTAATGTTAAATTGTGAGTTAAATGCTTTATTAATTCGTTTTTACGGGGAGCAGAAGACCGTGAGTCTGTTGTCGTATTGAAAACGTTCGTAAAATTTCATTAGAAGAACTTTCAGTTCATTGCACCAAGTTAAGAAATAAGACCAGTGAATGGTGTGATGAATGAGTTGCTATCGAGACGGCCCGATTTCTTTCGCTGATTCTAAAAGTTGATGTAGCAAGTGACGCAGGTTATTTTTGTGAAGGGGTGTTGATGGAGGAGATGTTTGTTGCATTAGAGAGAACAAACAGAGGGAGGCAGAAGAATAGCTGGCATAGCGAAGACCAGATGCCAGAGAAGACTACAGCTTTAATTTGATTTAAATCCATACGAAAATATTTCATCACAGTATGCAAACGAAGTACTAGTGCACATCAGAACGAACTTGACGGACGCAAGAAGTGACAGCTGATGTCACAAACCAATGTCAACAAACGTGAGGATACTACGTCAGTAAAAATCTTTGCTCTACAATCCCATTCTCAACGTGAGGATACTACGTCAGTAAAAAGCTTTACTCTACAGTCCCATTCTTAACGTAAAGACACTACGTCAGCAAAACTTTTACTATACTTTCCCATTCTTAACATAAGGATACTACGTCAGCCAAACTTTTACTCTACAATCCCATTCTTAACGCAAGGATACTACGTCAGCCAAACTTTTACTCTACAATCCCATTCTTAACGCAAGGATATTACGTCAGCCAAACTTTTACTCTACAATCCCATTCATAACGTCAGGATACTACGTCAGCCCAACTTTTTTTCAACATTCTCATTCTTAACGTACGCTCTCATGTTTTTATGATCCTGTCCGTCTATTGGAACTGGTGTTTTCAATGTCTTTGAAAAAATGATGAAGAGTATACACCAGTTTAGCAATTCTACATTCAGGACCTCGACGTAGAAAAAAGGATTATTTGAGTTAGCTTTTCCGGTGTACCCTGAAGTTGAAGCGGTTCGGTTCCAGCTTAGGGTATTTCGGTTATTTAGGAATCTTAGGATATTGGGGAATGTTGGAATACTTAGGAATGTTAGAATATTTAGGAATGTTAGAATACTTAGGAATGTTAGAATATTTAGGAATGTTAGAATATTTAGGATGTTAGGATACTTAGGAATGTTAGGATATTTAGGAATGTTAAGATATTTAGGAATGTTAGGATATTTAGGGATGTTAGGATATTTAGGATGTTAGAAAATTTAAGAATGTTAGGATATTTTGGATGTTAGGATGTTAGGATGTTTAGGAATGTTAGGATATTTAGGAATGTTAGGATATTTAGGATGTTAGGATATTTAGGAATGTTATGACATTGAGGAATGTTAGGATGTTGAGAAATGTTAGGATATTGAGGAATGTTAGGGTATTTAGGGATGTTAGGATATTGAGGAATGTTAGTTTATTTAGGAATGTTGGTTTATTTAGGAATGTTAGGATATTTAGGAATGTCAGGGACGAGCAGTTTTGGGGATGTTCTGACCATACTCAGTCACTTTAGCAGAATTTTTTTTCGTTAATTGCTACCATTTTATGCTGATTATGTCTATATCAATTTTATGATCATAAAACTCAAACATACTTGTGTCAATTCTAGTTCCTTCTATTTAACTTAACTCAAATTAGCGAGTGAAAACGATGGTAAATGAAATGGCGTATAAACTTCTGATGAATTTTCTCTCAAAAACGTCACTCATATACATATCTCTAATGAAACTTGGCACGTATATCTCTAATGTTAAGTTAAGTATTGTAGGTTGAGAAGATTGTCTAAGTCTACACATAGTCAACTTCCAGAAGTGATATTAAATTTCCCGTTGCGAGCCCAAATATTTTACTCGTGGTCGTACTTTTATGAACCCAAAACTTCAAAACTGAGATGAAAATCTGGGCTCGGAATGGCAGGAGCAACGAGCCCTTCTAGAAGCATCAAGAGTTGTGCTCGAAAATAGAGAAACTTTTTATTAGAGAGAGAACCCCAGCTGAAACTTGGCAGGCACTCCTATGCCTTCTTATGGCCGGCTCAGCAGGGGGTAAGTGGTAAATGAAAATTTATTTACCATCTGGAGGCGAAAATTTAGTATGCCTTACCGTATGAAGGGGAAAATTTTAGTCTGTCTTACCTTATGAAGGGAAAATTTAGTCTGCTTTACCGTATGAAGGGAAAATTTAGTCTGCTTTACCGTATGAAGGGAAAATTTAGTCTGCCTTACCGTATGAAGGGAAAATTTAGTCTGCATTACCGTATGAAGGAAAAATTTAGTCTGCCTTACCGTATGAAGGGAAAATTTAGTCTGCTTTACCGTATGAAGGGAAAATTTAGTCTGCTTTACCGTATGAAGGGAAAATTTAGTCTGCCTTACCGTATGAAGGGGAAAATTTAGTCTGCTTTACCGTATGAAGGGAAAATTTAGTCTGCTTTACCGTATGAAGGGAAAATTTAGTCTGCTTTACCGTATGAAGGGGAAAATTTAGTCTGCTTTACCGTATGAAGGGAAAATTTAGTCTGCTTTACCGTATGAAGCAAAGATTTAGTCTGCTTTACCGCATGAAGGCGAAAATTTAGTCTGTTTTACCGTATGAAGGGGAAAATTCAGTCTACTTTACCGTATGAAGCGGAAACTTATGTTTGCTTTACAGTATTAAGCGAAAATTTATACTGTTTTACCGTAAAAACAGAAATCTTCTCCTGTTTTACCGTATGAAGAAAAAATTTGTGTTATTTTACCTAGTGAAATGAAAATTTCATACTGTTTACCGTATAAAGCTCAAAAATTATCCTACTTTACCGTATAAAGCTCAAAAATTATACTACTTTACCGTATGAAGCTCAAAAATTATACTTCTTTACCGTATAAAGCTAAAAATTATACTACTTTACCGTATGAAGCTCAAAAATTATACTACTTTAGCGTATAAAGCTAAAAAATTATACTACTTTACCGTATGAAGCTCAAAAATTATACTACTTTACCGTATGAAGCTCAAAAATTATACTACTTTACCGTATAAAGCTCAAAAATTATACTACTTTACCGTATGAAGCTCAAAAATTATCCTACTTTACCGTATGAAGCTCAAAAATTATACTACTTTACCGTATGAAGCTCAAAAATTATACTACTTTACCGTATGAAGCTCAAAAATTATACTACTTTACCGTATGAAGCTCAAAAATTATACTACTTTACCGTATAAAGCTCAAAAATTTTACTACTTTACCGTATGAAGCTCAAAAATTATACTACTTTACCGTATGAAGCTCAAAAATTATACTACTTTACCGTATGAAGCTCAAAAATTATACTACTTTACCGTATGAAGCTCAAAAATTATACTACTTTACCGTATGAAGCTCAAAAATTATACTACTCTACCGTATGAAGCTCAAAAATTATACTACTTTACCGTATGAAGCTCAAAAACTATACTACTTTACCGTATAAAGCTCAAAAATTATACTATTTCACCGTATAAAGCTCAAAAATTATACTAATTTACCGTATGAAGCTCAAAAATTATACTACTTTACCGTATGAAGCTCAAAAATTATAATACTTTACCGTATGAAGCTCAAAAATTATACTACTTTACCGTATGAAGCTTAAAAATTATACTACTCTACCGTATAAAGCTTAAAAATTATACTACCTTACCGTACAAAGCTCAAAAATTATACTACTTTACCGTATGAAGCTCAAAAATTATACTACTTTACCGTACAAAGCTCAAAAATTATACTACTTTACCGTATAAAGCTCAAAAATTATACTACTTTACCGTATGAAGCTCAAAAATTATACTACTTTACCGTATGAAGCTAAAAAATTATACTACTTTACCGTATGAAGCTCAAAAATTATACTACTTTACCGTATGAAGCTCAAAAATTATACTACTTTACCGTATGAAGCTGAAAAATTATACTACTTTACCGTATGAAGCTGAAAAATTATACTACTTTACCGTACAAAGCTCAAAAATTATACTACTTTACCGTATAAAGCTCAAAAATTATACTACTTTACCGTATGAAGCTCAAAAATTATACTACTTTACCGTATGAAGCTCAAAAATTATACTACTTTGCCGTATAATGCTCAAAAATTATACTACCTTACCGTACAAAGCTCAAAAATTAAACTACTTTACCGTATGAAGCTCAAAAATTATACTACCTTACCGTACAAAGCTCAAAAATTATACTACTTTACCGTATGAAGTTCAAAAATTTACTACTTTACCGTATAAAGCTCAAAAATTATACTACTTTACCGTATGAAGCTCAAAAATTATACTACTTTACCGTATAAAGCTCAAAAATTATACTACCTTACCGTACAAAGCTCAAAAATTATACTACTTTACCGTATGAAGCTCAAAAATTATACTACTTTACGGTATAAAGCTCAAAACTTATACTACCTTACCGTACAAAGCTCAAAAATTATACTACTTCACCGTATGAAGCTCAAAAATTATACTACTTTACCGTATAAAGCTCAAAAATTATACTACCTTACCGTACAAAGCTCGAAAATTATACTACTTTACCGTATAAAGCTCAAAAATTATACTACCTTACCGTACAAAGCTCAAAAATTATACTACTTTACCGTATAAAGCTCAAAAATTATACTACCTTACCGTACAAAGCTCAAAAATTATACTACTTTACCGTATAAAGCTCAAAAATTATACTACCTTACCGTACAAAGCTCAAAAATTATACTACTTTACCGTATGAAGCTCAAAAATTATACTACTTTACCGTACAAAGCTCAAAAATTATACTACCTTACCGTACAAAGCTCAAAAATTATACTACTTTACCGTATAAAGCTCAAAAATTATCCTACCTTACCGTTCAAAGCTCAAAAATTATACTACTTCACCGTATAAAGCTCAAAAATTATACTACCTTACCGTACAAAGCTCAAAAATTATTCTACTTTACCGTATAAAGCAAAAACTTGCAGTTTCACCGAATGAGCCGAATTTTTTAACATTTATCCGAATGAACAGAAAAGTTTTTATTGTTGCTGAGTGTACAGGAAAAGGAGAGTTGAGCATGTAAAGAGTGATGCCTGCTCATTTTCGCACACCCGTTTTTTCATTTGCTAGCAAATATCAGACTCTGAATAAATCCCTTAGGTAATTATCGAACTCTGAAAAATTACTTGAGTAATTATCAAACTCTGGAAAATTACTTAAGTAATTATAATTATCAAACTGTGAGAAAATCTTCTAGGTAATTTTAAAACTGGGAAAAAATCCCCCGTGCGTGTTATTAAAATAACATTTGTGCCCTGTAAATTTATCGTGTGCTACATGAGCGGAAACTTACAAAATTACGCGAGCTTCAGGAACGTATTCCATCTTTTTCAAATTGATTTAATTTGAAGTGGTAATAGTTTTTGGAAGCGCATGATTGAAAGCCCATGTCGACTGTCATAAAGATTTTGATACTTGATTGTGCTTTCTGAGTTTCAATTCATTAATTCTCAAATCTAGCATTAATCAAATTTTTGAACACAGCGTGAATATTCAGATCAAAAATTAATTTTTCATTTTCAAATATTTGAGCAAAGTAAGTGTACCGGAAAAAAATAATAAGTTCATTCATAGTACCTCATGCTCCCTTACAATGTTCATCGTTGAACTGGCTGATGAATAATTGTCTTACACGCTTAATTTTTTTAAGGGTAGGAACACATGTACACTGAGTTATACACCATAGTTTACTGCGGAATTTGCCCATCTGTTTTTCATATCATCTAGCCAACATTGCCAGTATTATTTTCATTTAGATTCCGAGTGCATTTCTCATGTCTCACTTGTACCACAGTACATGCTCTTAGTAAGTAAATCTTATAAATGAAAATATTTCAAAAGATTGTAACAAGAACCGATGCCGAAGTCGATTCCCATTTCAAATGAAAATGTTTCAAAAGACTGGAATATGGTAACCGAGTGATGTCGAAGCCGATTCCTAGTCCATAGAATTTCCCGCACTCGTTCCGACTGTATGAGACCGATAGCCACCCCGAATGGAGAACTCTAAAGTCCCGACTCCTACAGCGTAACTCTTCATTGAAAATAAGGGAAATAAATTCGAGCACATAAGACCTAATCGACCTCAATAACTTTATGAAGTAGCGGGAAATATAACCTCGTAAAATGCGGTTTTGGGGCTTTCTCTGCGCTCGGAAACTCATTTTGCGTAAATTGGAGCGCCATTTCCGTAGTGCAAAAAAGCGGCTCCCGAAGTTTCGAAGTCCGCGTGATGTTTACAGCGTAACTACAACAGCTTTGTCTTTTGAAGAAGAGTTTTGACGGCCGAAAAGATTTTCTAAAGATGGAGGAGGCAACTTCAGCTAGGAGAGTCCCCAGATGATGTGAAGATTTAGAGGCAAGCAGCACAGGTTCATTAATCAAAACTCAAAATGAAGCGCGAAGTACACTGAGTATTTTCAGGGTAAATTTCAAAGTCATCCTGCACTCAGGCTTGCAAGTTTTGCGAGATCTTAATTGGGTTCTTTTTTAAGAGTAGATCAGGAAATGAGCTTTGGAAAAATCAGTTTGGGTTTGTCCTCTGTTCCTGAATTGCTGAAGAATGAATTGAATTCAGATGACATGAAGAAAAGTGGATTTAGACACTTGGGCTCGAAATATTGTTTGTAGTTAAAAATCACATTTTCTTTTGTCAGTATCGTGCTGTAGTGTTTTGTAAAATTCAAACTACGTCGATATTTGTTGCGTTACGGATAAGTTTGTGTAAATGTGTGTTTGCGCGAGGTTGTGTTAGCTCATATGTGCGAAGTCTAAATTACTTTACTGATAATTTAAAAAAAAATGTGTAAAAATGGGATCGAACCTTACTCTGCAATAATAAATTCAAGCAAATTTTACACTCAACTTTTCCTAGTTGTCTACGGTTTCATTTCACTTTTTACCGTAGGAAACGATTATGTTACTGACAATCGCACTCGTCTCTCAAATTAGTTTGTGAACACAAAATTACCTCAGTTTGACCATCAGTTTTTTCACGAAACTCACGATTGTAATCCATACAATCATCAAAATCAAACGCGACTCATACAATTTTCTGAAAAGTCACTATAATTTGAAACCATCACTCTCCAGTTGTACACTTTTAGCCTCTAACGCTTTGACCGCAACGTGAGCCACCGGTGGCCACAGAGGAGATTTCCATAATGCTGCTGACCGACCTGAAGTCACAAACTCAATTTTCGTAAATACTTAATTAAGGCTAAGTGATGACACGATCCCGTTAATGATTGCTATTTTCATGGTCGCTTACTCAATTGACTTTTAATTTCTATTAAATATTGAACTTCAGTTTAACCCATCGTGGTCAGCGTGCCAACGATGATCATCGGTTGCGTCAAGAGACACTGTGGGGAAGGCTTTTGAATTTATCACGTTGGCTGCGTTTTCGCAGTTGCTACGATTGGTTTGCTCAGATTGTAAGTAGTAGAATTTTGAAACCGAATTTTATTGGAGAATAAATTTTGATATATCTTTAGAAATGAAAAAAAAGCAAAATGACATTTTATTTCTCATGATATCATTTAAGTTTCAGAAATGTCACATAGTAAATGAAATACTATTTATTCATTTATACTGGTACGTGAATGGACAATTTACCTAGTCTGGTGGTACACATATGCCCCACTACGCATTCAACGTGTTAAGCTAAGTAATGGCATTGAGAATTGAGCTAAGTATTGTTGTTAAGTATTAAGTTATTAAGTTAAGTATTGCAGCTCTGCACACACAAATACACATCTGAGGCCAATACGAGACATCTAGTTCGCTGCATGCGCAGTTTGAAGCACTTTAGGTACCATTAAGTCGCCCAAGTGCTCATTATCGTTATAGCGAGCAGTGAAAACTTTTAACGGCAGGACACTGGAAATTTTTCTTTATGCTCCGCAAAGTTAAGTCGAATTTTGCTTCCTCGATTACCGAGTAGTAAAGAATCTTTTCTTCTTTTGAATCTCTTTTGAAGAGAGAAGAATCTTCTCTCTGAATTGATTTTGAGGAAAGAAGAATCTCCTTTTTGAATCTCTTTCGAGGAAAGAAGAATCCTCTTTTTGAATCTCTTTTGAAGAAAGAAGAATCGTCTTTTTGAATCTCTTTTGAAGAAAGGAGAATCCTCTTTTTCAATCTCTTCTGAATAAAGAAGAATCATCTCTTTGAATCTCTTTTGAAGAAAGAAGAATCTTCTTTTTGAACTTCCCTGCAGGGAATGCATTTCTTTCTATGGCTAGATCACTGAGCTGTGAAGAGTTCGAAGTAGTGTTGTCGGCGAGAGAGAGGAAACAAACATTGTGATGCTAGCGTGAAAAGAAATGCAAGTTCCAGGATGCCAATTGGAAGTTCTCGCTCAAAATAGCCTATTTGGAATGAACAAAGATAACGCATCAAGACTTCCTCGAATGCTCTTACTAATCTTCAATGACCTCCTCGTCGGTGAGGGAGATGTAGTTCCATAGTTATTATTTTCCTTCCATTCTAAATTTATCTTCTATTTGCTTCAGTGAACAAAAGGATAGGCCTTGTAGCCTAGACACCCATCCAATATTCAACAGAGCCCGCATCTGCCGCAGCCAAACAATTTTTTTCTATTTTCTACTTCATATGAAAGACTTTTGAACACAATCGTGTTTTCCAGGTCGCAGCTCATAAAATTTGATCCCGTGATTCAATTTGTTTCTGGAGAACGTCTCTTTGAAGGAGCTCAGGTGTTGACGGATCCTGATGGACGTCTGAATAGGAAAAGAGATTCGTTTCTGGTATTGACTTCCACGTAGGTACTGGGGTGGGGAATTTTTGACCAAAAAGCACCTGGGAAAAATTAAAAATGCATTTTTTTTTTAAAATGAGGTTGTTTCTGATACTGACTTCTACGTAGGTACTGGGGTGGTGAACTTTTTTACCGAGATAGCCTCTGGAAAAAATTCACAATGCATTTTTTTAGAGAAACGGATTTATTTTAAAAAAGGTATCAAGAGAGATATGCTCATATTTTAGGGGAGGGGGGGGGGGAGTGGTGGAATTTTTTAGAGAAAGGGAATTGAAACTGTCTTCCACGTTGACACTCTGATTATGGAATGATTCACCGAAGTTGTCTCTGGAAAAAATTTACAGGTGGGAAAATATAGCAATACTTTCACTTCCGTATGACCTTTATGGTGCGCAACTTCATACTGCATTTGTATCTTAACAAATGACTTTTTTATTAAGTCGTGTAGTCGCATACGTTTATTAACACGTTAACCGGGATGTGTTAAAATGAAGTCTAATATTCAACCCAAATTTGATGTGAATTGTAGCAAACAATTTTGAGAACCGCAAACATTTAATGGACCAAACCTTCATTTAGCTTTGAGCACGTATTTATGATAATCGAGTTTGTGACTTCTGGTCGGTCAGCAGCATTATGAAAATTGCCTCCGTGTACACCGACGGCTCTCGTTTCGACCAACGTTTATCAAGTAAATTAGTTAATTACTCCTTACTAACGCTCCTCTTTTTATTTTCCTAGCACTTTAATTTACCTGATTTATAAGCGAGTTGAATTAAATGTATAATAATATACCGATATGATCATTTATGTTTCTCGAAAACTTCCTCCAACAAACTGGACTCCAAAACATGTAATATATCGATTTATCATAAACTTCGTATCATTTACAAGCGAAATTTTTCAAAGGAATTATATGTTCTAAACAATAGCCAAAATTGTTCAACATTATCCCATTTCTCTATAGTGCAAACTCTATTTGAATAATGGATGACTTTTCAATAAAAATATCTGACGTTCGATGCAATCAAAATCATATTAACGAAACGTTTTCGATTTTTGTAGCAGGGAGAGAATGCTACAGCCCACACAACATGGCCAATTCTTTACAAGTTTCCCGAACATTTTCCCCTACAAATTTGAGGCACCACCAGTTGTATCAACTTGAGTAGGAATTCAACTTCGCTAAAAATACAAGACCGTCCATCCGAGTTTAATTTGCCACGAAGCGAGAACCGTGTTGGGCATTGTAGGCGTGTGTGGTACGGCGAGCGCTGCTGAGTTATTTTGTGACCTGAGTTGGGAACTGTGTTGGGGACTGTGTTGTGAACTGTGTTTTGAACTGTGTTGGGAACTGTGTTGGAAACTGTGTTGGGAACTGTGTTGGGAACTGTGTTGGGAACTGTGTTGGGAACTGTGTTGGGGACTGTGTTGTGAACTGTGTTTTGAACTGTGTTGGGAACTGTGTTGGGGACTGTGTTGTGAACTGTGTTTTGAACTGTGTTGGGAACTGTGTTGGAAACTGTGTTGGGAACTGTGTTGGGAACTGTGTTGGGAACTGTGTTGGGAACTGTGTTGGGGACTGTGTTGTGAACTGTGTTTTGAACTGTGTTGGGAACTGTGTTGGGAACTGTGTTGGGAACTGTGTTGTGAACTGTGTTGTGAACTGTGTTGTGAACTGTGTTGGGAACTGTGTTGGGAACTGTGTTGGGAACTGTGTTGGGAACTGTGTTGGGAACTGTGTTGGGGACTGTGTTGTGAACTGTATTGGGGACAGTGTTGAGGACTGTGTTGGGGACTGTGTTGGGAACTTTGTTGTGAACTGTGTTGGGGACTGTGTTGTGAACTGTGTTGGGAACTGTGTTGGGAACTGTATTGGGGACTGTGTTGGGGACTGTGTTGGGAACTTTGTTGGGAACTGTGTTGGGGACTGTGTTGTGAACTGTGTTGGGAACTGTGTTCGGAACTGTATTGGGGATTGTGTTGGGGACTATGTTGGGAACTTTGTTGGGAACTGTGTTGGGGACTGTGTTGGGGACTGTGTTGGGAACTTTGTTGTGAACTGTGTTGGGGACTGTGTTGTGAACTGTGTTGGGAACTGTGTTGGGAACTGTATTGGGGACTGTGTCGGGGACTGTGTTGGGAACTTTGTTGGGAACTGTGTTGGGAACTGTATTGGGAACTGTGTTGGGAACTGTATTGGGGACTGTGTTGGGGACTGTGTTGGGAACTGTGTTGGGGACTGTGTTGGGAACTTTGTTGGGAACTGTGTTGTGAACTGTGTTGTGAACTGTGTTGGGGACTGTGTTGGGAACTGTGTTGGGAACTGTATTGGGGACTGTGTTGGGGACTGTGTTGGGAACTTTGTTGGGAACTGTGTTGGGAACTGTGTTGGGAACTTTGTTGGGAACTGTGTTGTGAACTGTGTTGGGAACTGTGTTGGGAACTTTGTTGGGAACTGTGTTGGGGACTGTGTTGTGAACTGTGTTGTGAACTTTGTTGGGAATTGTGTTGGGGACTGTGTTGGGAACTGTGTTGTGAACTTTGTTGGGAATTGTGTTGGGGACTGTGTTGGGAACTGTGTTGTGAACTTTGTTGGGAATTGTGTTGGGAACTTTGTTGGGAACTGTGTTGGGGACTGTGTTGTGAACTGTGTTGTGAACTTTGTTGGGAATTGTGTTGGGGACTGTGTTGGGAACTGTGTTGTGAACTTTGTTGGGAATTGTGTTGGGAACTTTGTTGGGAACTGTGTTGGGGACTGTGTTGTGAACTGTGTTGTGAACTTTGTTGGGAATTGTGTTGGGGACTGTGTTGGGAACTGTGTTGAGAATTGTGTTGGGAACTTTGTTGGGAACTGTGTTGGGGACTGTGTTGGGAACTGTGTTGAGAATTGTGTTGGGAACTTTGTTGGGAACTGTGTTGGGAACTGTGTTGTGAACTGTGTTGGGAACTGTGTTGGGAACTTTGTTGGGAACTGTGTTGGGGACTGTGTTGGGAACTGTGTTGAGAATTGTGTTGGGAACTGTGTTGGGAACTGTGTTGGGGACTGTGTTGTGAACTGTGTTGTGAACTTTGTTGGGAATTGTGTTGGGGACTGTGTTGGGAACTGTGTTGAGAATTGTGTAGGGAACTGTGTTGGGGTGTTGGGAAAGATTTAATTTTGGAAATTTAACTAATTTATGTCCTTTTTTGTAATTGTGTGTTATAAATTTTGGTGCTCACTCAATGCTTACCTAAAATTTTGTTCGGTAAAATGTCTTTGCAAATCCCAGCGGCACAGAAGGGGTCTCTTCACCAAATGTTTGGTTAAAATAAATGTTAGGGGTAGGCGACCATTAGATGTGTGTTGTTTCAGGCGAGGTGGGTAGATTACGCTATCAAGAATTTGACGGTGTAAGCAGTCCTCTAGGCCTCGGCAGAACCGCCTGTTGTGAGGGTTAATTGCACAGGCCTCGAAACTACAAACACAGTGGTCGACAGATTTAAGGGTCCAAACACTTGAGCATGAGAACCCTTAGAGCGATACAGTTTCCACGAGAAGTGTTGTCAAAAAAAAAAAAAATACAGGGGAAAGATGTAGAAGGGCCAACGGCTCTCAGCGAGAATCCCGGGAAACCTCATAAGGGCGGAGTCAGAAGTTCACGCCGAAAGACTCTAAGCCAATACAAACGACCCTGAATACCCTTTCAAAAGTCGATTGGTCGATACGGAAAAGGAGAGAACCGCGCTCTTGAGCACAGCGTCATTACTGAGGGAGTGAATTCAGTCTGCGTCGACGGGCGTCGTGAGAAGTGCGTTTCTTTTATCAAGTGCAATACTGGAAATATAATTTTAAAAAAATGAGCAATACGTAGTTAATTTGGTAAAATCGTTTTTGGGGAATTTGCTAATCCAAAATTTTCTCTTTCCATTTTGCAGAGAAGAAATCTCACACAAGACCACTGTGGATGAGATGTAGAAAGTTATAAGAAAGTTTAAACGTCGATGGGCCGGGTAAGACTCATGTTACTCATTCGCGATATATGCTGTTAAAAGGATGTATACATATGATGATAAATTTGCGCCGTTCAATTAAATATGGCAAGAAAATATTGTGAATATGAGTGAGGTAGATGTAATACAAAATTAATGCCCCTTTATTGAATGAAAGATGAATATATTTGAGGAAACGTGATTGACGCTATAATGAGTAACAAGTCATAATTCAAATTTCAGGTGGGAAGGTAAAACTGGATTAACTGGATTAACTGGATTAAACGTACTACAAGGCAAGAAGATTCTCGGGAGTGCCGGGATCAGCATTTCGCAACAGACTTTCTGTGTACTGTGCACAAGACAGAAATTTGAACTGAAGTTGTTAGTAAAGGAACAATTCTGTGGTTTGAAGTGAGACCACCTTCTGTGCTGCGGGAACGCAAATGTTGGCAGGCCTCATTTGTGGCATTTTATGTAGGAGCAATATATGGGGAAGCTGGCCAGCGGTAGCACTTATTGTCATTCTGTTATGTAAGCTGTTAACACATGAAATTTCTAGAATTCCGTTACTCAATCTACACCAGTTCTAATGCCGTACATTGCGTGTGCTTATCGGTATTCTGTATGATGTATTGCCGTAAATTATAAATTAAGTGAATTTTCACGTGTATAAAATACCCCCCAAATTTAGTAGCAAGCAGCCCTCATCATAATTGATGCGCTCTGGAAAACGCGCATTGAGTAAGTCGAGTTCCACGTACATCGGTGAGTACTGCCCAATTTTAGTATACACATTTTGTAGTAGTGTTGATTTGTTTGGGCTTGCCCATAAATTTTCCTTGTGTTTCCTGTGCATTTCATTGAGGTATGCCAACCCCTCAAGCGAGCATTGGTCTTCTCATTAGTGTAAATTAATGAGAGACGAGGCAGACAGCCTTCTCGTGACATCACCATTTGGCTGAGATCAACACGATCGCCTTGTAATATTTTGATTTTTGTGAGTGTAGTATAACAAGTGCATTGTATTTTTATTTGCGTGATTATTTCATGTGCAAAAACGTACAGAAATTCAGTAGAGGTACATAATTCGTAGTGATTATTTCTGTGTTCCGGTGTGAGAAGCCAACAAGCACGCTGCCATATAGATAAAGAAAGTGAAAGTGTTTATAAAAGTGATAAGATTCAGTAAGAAAATTCTGGTGTGTTCACACGATAATTTCAAAGTTTCAGTAAAAGATTTTACAGTGAGTAGGTTTGAAAATATTTGAGTGATCGCAAAATTTTGAGTTTTGGAAAAGGTGAATTGGAGAAAATAGCCACCATGCCTGCACGGGGGAGAAGGAACAACGCAAGGGGGAACGGACGAGTGGCGCCACCACAACCTGAAGAGGAAGAAGTAGTTAACATGCCCGTGGTAACGAGTTGCGTGGGTGCCATTGGGGCCAAGTTTAGGAGAGGCGACGATGTTGGGGAACATATGGCAAGATTGAAGTTTTTGACGGGCAATCTGAATAACAGCGAGCAGGTGAAAGCCTTCTTCCTATGCCTAGGTCAACAAGAGGCAAAGGAGTGCAATCTAATAATTGATACACTAACGAACCTGCGAGAAGCAGAAACATGGCTGCGCTCTTACGCCGATCAAGTTGAACATCCGACGCAAGCGCTGTTTGAAATAGTGACCAAGAAGCAAACAAGCCGAGAAGGAGTTTCAGAATACCTGACGCGCCTGGAAAGGCTGTACAACGAGAATTATCTAGAAAATCCGGAACGAATCCTTGTGGATTTGATGTGGCTCGGATTAAGGGAGAACATCACAAGACCATTTCGAAGTGATGCGCGACCTACGACAGTACAAGAACTGAGAGACATGGCAATCGAAGTGGAAAATCGACGGATAGTACCAGTACCAAGGGAAACGACAGAGAAGAGGGAACCGGAGAGAGAGAGAGCGCAGCGAAGCGAGAGGAGGCCACAGCATGAGCCTGCACGTGTCGGCCATACGATGCGGCATTCACCACAACGGCCTAGAGGGTACCGCCATGAAGTGCCACCCAGGAGAGAAAGGAACAGACAGATAAGACACTCTCCTTATCATCGAAGAGGAAATTATGAAGCACCCCACTGGAGCAAAAAAGGCAGACTTAGGAGTCATCAGCACCAAATATACCACGCAAGGGAGCCACAGCCGCATCGGGAAGTGCCACCTGCACCTGCAATGGACTTGGCACAGTATAAAGCGGTGCCACCGCCGTGCGTAAACTGTGGAAAATTTGGGCACCTAAGAGCTGATTGCAGAGTGCAACATTTTGCAGGACAGCCAAAAAACGGGATAGGAGACCGTTAGCTCCACTAATAAATCCCAGCGTGACACTCCAAGTGAATGGCACACCCGTTACCGCGCTTCTTGATACCGGAGCAAATATATGCTTGGTAAAAGAGCGTGTGGTTGCGGGAATTAAAAATGCTAGTGTTAAAGGTACATCAACTGCATTAAAAACAATTGGAGATGAACCCGTGCCGGTGCTGGGAAAGATTAATGTGCCAATCAAAGTTAACGGTCAGAAAATTGTACAGAGATGTTTTGTTGTGCGGGAAAATGCATTCCCAGGAGACCTGCTAATAGGAGTGGAAGTAATGAACAAAGTCAACGCAAAGCTAGACTTCGGAAAATGTAGGGCATCATTCTTTGGCACTTACGTGAACATGTTTTCAGCACCAGGACACGCTTCTCCGAAAATTCAGTGTGTAACGCGGGAAGAAACATCAATCACTCTGGCTGAGGATATTACAGTAAAGCCTCGCGTGCAAACCATGGTGAAGTGCCGAGCAGATGGCAAGTTTGATGGGAAGGAAGTAATTTTAGAGCCTAGAATTAAGTGGGCGCCGTACGTCGGAGCCACCGCTGCAAAGGTACAAAACGGGTATGTTTTGATGCCTGTACTTAACCCTTTTGCCGAAGAAATCGCTCTGACTGAAGGAGCAATAATTGCAACGTGCCACGAAATCTCGAATGAAGCTGCAACTGCAGAAGAAAACAATGTGGAAAATAGCGAAGCAGAAAATCGCCGCAGAGAGAAGCGCTTTCAGCAAATTGATGAGCTTGACCTCAGTTACTTGGATGCTGAAAAACAAGAACAAGTTAGGAACCTGCTGAAGGAATATCACAAGACAATTAGTGCAGACGAGATGGATATTGGCCACGTCAAGGGAGTGAAATACAAAATTTTGCTGAGTGATTACAGGCCAATTCAAACGAAAGGGTGGCGTATTCCGTACACCAGCCAAGAAATTATTGATAAAAAGGTCTCGGAGATGATCGAAAGTGGAGTTGTGCAAGAGAGTACAAGTGCTTGGAAGAATCCCCTCGTACTCGTGAAGAAACCTGGAGGAGGCCACAGAATTTGCCTTGATCTGCGAGCTGTGAACATGCGAGTGGTGAACGAACATTACCCGATTCCCAACATCATAGGAACCCTGGAAGAAGTTGCTGGGAAAGAGTACTATTCCATTGTCGATGCAAAATCAGCCTTCCATCAAATTGAGCTAGATGAAGAAAGTAAGCAGTACACTGCATTTCAGACTCGACAGGGCAACTTCGAGTACGCTCGGCTGCCTATGGGACTCAAGTGCTCAACATCAGTGTACCAGAGAGTAATTTGTCATGTTCTGAAAAGGCAGCTTGGAAAATTCGCCGCTATTTATTTGGACGATGTGTGCGTTAGCTCTATGACTTTTGAGAGCCACCTAGAAAATTTGAGAGAAGTGTTACACGAGTTTCAATGTGCCGGAGTCAAAATAGGCTTGGACAAGTGCAAGTTTGCGCAAAAACAAGTGAAGTACCTAGGATGTTACATCAGTCGTGAGGGACTCATTCCGGACCCCAAAAATGTTGAGGCCATGCAAAATTACCCTAGGCCGACGACTGCACGCAAAGTCCGCTCGTTTGTAGCAGCGCTCAACTTCTATCGGCGGTTCATCCCGCACTTTGCCACAACCGCTGCACCTCTTAATGCACTGACTAAGAAGGGCCAAAAATTCAAGTGGAATGAACAACACGAACAAGCCTTCTGTAAACTTAAGCAGCTCATGATAGAAGCTCCAGTTCTGAAGAAACCTTCTCTAAATGAGACGTATTACTTGAGCTGTGATGCCTCAAACGAGGGCTCGGGCGCAGTGCTTGCTCAGAAATGTGAGGGCAAGGAACAACCGATTGGATACTTCAGCAAAAGATTCAATGATGCTGAAAAACGTTATTCAATTACGGAGCGTGAAGGGTTGGCAGTGGTTGCCGCTGTAAATCACTTCTCACCTTATCTGTACGGCAATAAATTTGTTGTGATCACAGATCACACTGCCCTCAAATATTTGTTCAAAGGTAAGAACACCAAGAACAATAGAATTATGAGGTGGGCACTAACTCTCTCACAGTATGATTTTGAGGTGATTTATCGGCCAGGAACTCAGAACGTGGTGCCCGACGCATTGTCGAGAAATATTGCGAACGACAACGAAGAAGAAAATCCAGACGGCGAAGCACCTAAAACAGTGTTCGTCACGACGATGATAAATGAAGCGCCCAATGTACAAGAGGCGGAAGGTAGTTTGCAGAAAGAAAATGTGAGAGCAGAACAGTTGAAAGATCCCGTTTGGGGGCCAGTTCTGAGGTATCTTGAAGGTGACAAATTAGGGGACGCTCCAAGTCTTGCTCTAAAACCCGAAATCTTCACCGACGAAGGCATATTGTATTTCAGAAAAACACAACGAAAGCCTAATAGAACAAGGCACTTAATCGTTGTGCCAGACGCTCTGAGGGAAGCAGCAATAACGTTAGCGCATGATAGCACAATCGCTGCACACCAAGGTCGTGCTAAAACGTGGAAAAAGCTCATGGAATTTGGGTACTGGATTAACATGTCTCGCGACGTTAACAAATACATCGATTCGTGCATGCAGTGCCAGAAGCGTAAGATCAACAATCGCATTTGTGTTAGCATGGGTTCATTCCCTGAAATTGACAAGCCTCTGGACAGAATAGGTGTTGATTTAATAGAAATGCCAGTCTCGAATGAGGGCCACAAGTACATCTTGACCGTGGTTGATCACTTCAGCAGATATGTTGCAGCTTTCCCACTCAGAAGCAAGACAACTGAGGAAGTGACTCGAGCGTTAACTAAATTCGTAACCACGTATGGCCCTGCGAAAGCGCTCGTCTCAGACAGAGGTACCGAGTTCACGTCAGCTTTGTTCAGAAATGTGTGTGAAAAATTGAAAATAAAATACTACAACACATCTGCGTATCATCCGCAATCAAATGGGATGACGGAACGTCAGAACAAGAACATCAAAACAGTTCTGTCTCACCTCGCAGCCAGCGATCAACCATCGTGGCATGATGCTTTGCCGTGGACATGCTTGGCACTGAACACAAGTTATCAAAGTGTTATTGAAGAAATACCGTATTATTTATTCTTTGGTAGGGATGCAGAAATTCCTGTTGTTGACTGGTTAAAAACCCCTCGCATGGATTATTCTCTTGGGGACAATTACAGTGCCGAGGTGAGCGCCCGACTTCACAATGCGTTCAAAGTAGTGAAGGCCAAGTCCAAGGCTTCACACGACAAGTCGGTGCAAATGAAGGAAAGAGGTGTGAAAAACAACCAGGTGGAGAGCGGAGATATTGTTTTATTACACAATCCGACAGGAAAGGCCGAAGCTGCAAACTCGTGGCCTACCGACTGGTTAGGCCCCTATCGTGTCCTTGAAAGGAATGCCACAAATGCGACCATTAAAGCACTATATAGTAACCGACAAGAAAGGGTTCATTTGGATAGATTGAAAGTTGCTTTCCTACGGGGTGAGGCTTTTCCCGGCACGTCGGACGTCGCAGCTGAACCAGGGAATGGAAACGGATATGAAACTATTGAGAGAGACGATGAGGACCTGAGGACAGAGAACCACGTAAGCGCGAGAGCTGCGTTCAAGGAGCGGCGAAGCTACAATTTGCGTTCAAGATGTAGGTGAATTGCCACTTGGAAGCGAGCTGCAGTGGACTGAGATCATGCGTCGCATTAACTGTGTGAACTGTGTTCTTGTGCGTTCAATTTTAGCAGAGCTCTTACGTGGGAGTGAGTTTTTCGCTGTATGCTTTAATCTAAATGTGTTCTTTAGTAGAATTGTACTATTCTAGTTGTGAATTAAAATTAGTCGCACTCACTAGAGTGAAATGCTTCGTTCAGTAAGAATGTGTTCCAGGTTATATCACTCCAACTTTCTGTGCTCACAAGAAATCTCGTGCATAACAAGACTCTTGTTCGAGTGATCTAGTTTGCCCTATGCTTAATTCTCATGTTCTTTCTTGCTAAGTGAAGGGAGATTGAGAGTTTATTAGGTTAACTTCGTGTGTTTCTCAAGAGGAGTACTTTGTTTCATTTGTAGGATGCTTATATTTTTCGCCAGCTTCTCGTGAAGCGCACGTAGCTCTAGCGAATGAATTAAGTTTAATCTGAAGTTCTTAGGCTGAGGCTATCTCAGGCTTGCTAATTTTATCAATACCGTTAGACCGTTCATTTCATAACGGGGAAAATATGTTTAGTGTCGGATTAAAATTTGCGAATTCTTGCGTGCTGTAGTGTTGAATTTTCTGACTTTGTGTCTTTCTCTTGCCCTGAAAGAATATCGTAAACACGGTATTCCGGAAGGAATTATTCTGATCTTACTCTGTAGAGTGTAGTACATTTCTTTTCAGACTTAAGGAATTAATTTCTTGGTAGATTAGCGTAGTATGTACTTCAGCCCAAAACAGGTCAGAACAATTACATAACACGAATGCGTCTCGGGTAAGCAGCAATTAAGGAAGAATCACGTGGAATACAAGTAATTATTTACAAGAACGAAGAAGATAGAACAACAACACAACATAGGGGACACATTGCACCTGTATTGGAGATGTTTAAAGGATTGCCCAAATTCAAGCGTTGCAGTGAGAAGCAACAAAGACGAATGTATAGCTGGAAACTTGGAGCAAGCTCAGAAGAATGCGGAGAGCACAAGTAATTGCCTCAGAGCCGCTCGCGGTCGAGCTGTGGCTATAGACATGGGTCGCTAACAAGCAGAGCCAGGAAAGGGCATCTCAAGTAATTGGTGCCCATGCATCGAAGTGGAAAACACCACAGAACGACACAGCAACAGCATGAGGAAGGAAGGAAGAGAATACGAAAATAAAGCAGATAATGTTCTAGGGCGCCGTAATGTAATAGTGTTCAAAAATGCTTTTATAAATGGGTACCCAAATGAACCAATGATAATGCTTTTATATTATTGAGTATGGAATCTAACTTGATTTATTTAGAATTTGCATTGTGACATGAACGCTTGGAAAGGCATTCCTGAAACTCGCATGCAATTTTCCTGTGAATTTTTACTAGGCAAATAATCACTTGGAATATTGAAGCCGCATTGAGGCATCTCTATTTATACGTGAAATAAAAATGTAAAAGAGATTTCGTCGGATAGGCTTTGAATGAAGCGGACGGTCTTCAGAGAATATTAACCACGGAATTCTCGCATAAATAAGAGTGTTCACTCGAATAAAATAAAACAGCATCTAGTGTCTACCAGATTCCACGTGACGTCAAGGGATACTGAGGGGGATTCTACAGGATACCAGTGTGCACTACGCAGGATTATGCCTCGGAACACTTCAGCATTACTTCGTGGGATTGGAACCCATCGCGAGGGGAGACTTAATCGAATGAAAAAAAAAAAAAGAGTTATCGACGCTTCAACTCGTACTCTTCGACAGACCAACATAAGTTCCTGATTCGCCAATTCGTCTGATCAACGAAGCAGCATTCACGAGTAGTCTGACGATTAAAATTTGAGTTCGAATATACGTCCTAAAATGTATGTGAAAGATTGTACTTAAGATGATTTAGTGGTAACTTGAATCGTGATTATGATCCGTGTTACCGAATGAAATCGTGCAAGTAATGTGGTGTATAGAAATTTTATATGAGGCTGGATATTGGGATCACAATCCTTCCTTCTGAAAATGAGTACCTATCTTTAACGCGTGTGTGATGGCATTGGAATGCCAGAAGAGAAAAATGGAAGGACAGCAAACTCCGTCAACGATACCCAAGGAGTGAACAGCGAATCGTCAAAAGCAGCGTCAAGGAATTATAGAACAGAAGATGCCAACGGCTAGAGAGATCTGGAAGACAAAAACATCGACACTTGAGGATATTTGAGAATGTAGGAAATGTGTACACTAAATTTTGTGAATGTTATTAGGATTTAGTACTCAAGTATTTAGTACGCACTTCAGTTGGCGGGAAAAACAGACACATCGGTTAGATGAAGATGACACAATATATTACGCTGTGGCTGATTGTATTGTAATAAATAAGATTGTTAAATGTAATGTACCATGTATCTGCGGAATTAATTTAGAACATAATTGGCTTAAGTAGATGTGTACCATTTGTGTCTTAAATTGGCTAATAATTCAGTTCAAATTATTCAAATGAATAACATAACGCTAATACAAAAAAAAAAAAAATTGTCGAGTCAATTTTTTTTTATGTAAAGGAGCGGGGATGTTGGGAAAGATTTAATTTTGGAAATTTAACTAATTTATGTCCTTTTTTGTAATTGTGTGTTATAAATTTTGGTGCTCACTCAATGCTTACCTAAAATTTTGTTCGGTAAAATGTCTTTGCAAATCCCAGCGGCACAGAAGGGGTCTCTTCACCAAATGTTTGGTTAAAATAAATGTTAGGGGTAGGCGACCATTAGATGTGTGTTGTTTCAGGCGAGGTGGGTAGATTACGCTATCAAGAATTTGACGGTGTAAGCAGTCCTCTAGGCCTCGGCAGAACCGCCTGTTGTGAGGGTTAATTGCACAGGCCTCGAAACTACAAACACAGTGGTCGACAGATTTAAGGGTCCAAACACTTGAGCATGAGAACCCTTAGAGCGATACAGTTTCCACGAGAAGTGTTGTCAAAAAAAAAAAAAATACAGGGGAAAGATGTAGAAGGGCCAACGGCTCTCAGCGAGAATCCCGGGAAACCTCATAAGGGCGGAGTCAGAAGTTCACGCCGAAAGACTCTAAGCCAATACAAACGACCCTGAATACCCTTTCAAAAGTCGATTGGTCGATACGGAAAAGGAGAGAACCGCGCTCTTGAGCACAGCGTCATTACTGAGGGAGTGAATTCAGTCTGCGTCGACGGGCGTCGTGAGAAGTGCGTTTCTTTTATCAAGTGCAATACTGGAAATATAATTTTAAAAAAATGAGCAATACGTAGTTAATTTGGTAAAATCGTTTTTGGGGAATTTGCTAATCCAAAATTTTCTCTTTCCATTTTGCAGAGAAGAAATCTCACACAAGACCACTGTGGATGAGATGTAGAAAGTTATAAGAAAGTTTAAACGTCGATGGGCCGGGTAAGACTCATGTTACTCATTCGCGATATATGCTGTTAAAAGGATGTATACATATGATGATAAATTTGCGCCGTTCAATTAAATATGGCAAGAAAATATTGTGAATATGAGTGAGGTAGATGTAATACAAAATTAATGCCCCTTTATTGAATGAAAGATGAATATATTTGAGGAAACGTGATTGACGCTATAATGAGTAACAAGTCATAATTCAAATTTCAGGTGGGAAGGTAAAACTGGATTAACTGGATTAACTGGATTAAACGTACTACAAGGCAAGAAGATTCTCGGGAGTGCCGGGATCAGCATTTCGCAACAGACTTTCTGTGTACTGTGCACAAGACAGAAATTTGAACTGAAGTTGTTAGTAAAGGAACAATTCTGTGGTTTGAAGTGAGACCACCTTCTGTGCTGCGGGAACGCAAATGTTGGCAGGCCTCATTTGTGGCATTTTATGTAGGAGCAATATATGGGGAAGCTGGCCAGCGGTAGCACTTATTGTCATTCTGTTATGTAAGCTGTTAACACATGAAATTTCTAGAATTCCGTTACTCAATCTACACCAGTTCTAATGCCGTACATTGCGTGTGCTTATCGGTATTCTGTATGATGTATTGCCGTAAATTATAAATTAAGTGAATTTTCACGTGTATAAAATACCCCCCAAATTTAGTAGCAAGCAGCCCTCATCATAATTGATGCGCTCTGGAAAACGCGCATTGAGTAAGTCGAGTTCCACGTACATCGGTGAGTACTGCCCAATTTTAGTATACACATTTTGTAGTAGTGTTGATTTGTTTGGGCTTGCCCATAAATTTTCCTTGTGTTTCCTGTGCATTTCATTGAGGTATGCCAACCCCTCAAGCGAGCATTGGTCTTCTCATTAGTGTAAATTAATGAGAGACGAGGCAGACAGCCTTCTCGTGACAGGGGACTGTGTTGGGGACTGTGTTGGGAACAGCGTTGGGAACAGTGTTGGGGACTGTGTTGGGAACTGTGTTGGGAACTGTGTTGGGAACTGTGTTGGGAACTGTGTTGGGAACTGTGTTGGGAACTGTGTTGGGAACTGTGTTGGGGACTGTGTTGGGAACTGTGTTGGGAACTGTGTTGGGGACTGTGTTGGGAACTGTGTTGGGAACTGTTTTGGGAACTGTGTTGGGGACTGTGTTTGGAACTGTGTTGAGAATTGTGTTGGGAACTGTATTGGGAACTGTGTTGGGAGCTGTGTTGGGAACTGTGTTGGGGACTGTGTTGGGAACTGTGTTGGGAACTGTGTTGGGAACTGTGTAGTTAACTGTGTTGGGAACTGTGTTGGGAACTGTGTTGGGAACTGTATTGGGAACTGTGTTGGGAACTGTTTTGGGGACTGTGTTGAGGACAGTGTTGGGAATTTTGTTGAGAACTGTGTTGTGGACTGTGTTGGGAACTGTGTTGGGAACTGTGTTGGGGACTGTGTTGGGGACTGTGTTGGGAACTGTGTTTGGGACTGTGTTGGGGACTGTGTTGGGGACTGTGTTGGGAACTGTGTTGGGAACTGTGTTGGGAACTGCGTTGGGAACTGTATTGGGAACTGTGTTGGGGACTGTGTTGGGGACTGTGTTGGGAATTTTGTTGGGAACTGTGTTGTGGACTGTGTTGGGAACCGTGTTGGGAACTGTGTTGGGAACTGTGTTGGGGACTGTTTTGGGGACTGTGTTGGGAACTTTGTTGGGAACTGTGTTGGGAACTGTGTTGGGAACTGTGTTGGGAACTGAGTTGGGAACTGTGTTGGGAACTGTGTTGGGAACTGTGTCTGGGACTATGTTGGGAACTGTGTTGTGAACTGTGTTGGGAACTGCGTTGGGAACTGTGTTGGGAACTGTGTTGGGAACTGTGTCTGGGACTATGTTGGAAACTGTGTTGTGAACTGTGTTGGGAACTGTGTTGGGGACTGTGTTGGAAACTTTGTTGGGAACTGTGTTGTGAACTGTGTTGGGAACTGTGTTGGGAACTGTGTTGGGAACTGTGTTGGGAACTGAGTTGGGAACTGTGTCTGGGACTATGTTGGGAACTGTGTAGGGAACTGTGTTGGGAACTGTGTTGTGAACTGTGTTGGGAACTGTGTTGGGAACTGTGTTGGGAACTGTGTTGGAAACTGTGTTGGGAACTGTGTTGGAAACTGTGTTGGGTGTGTTGGGAGCTGTGTTGGGGACTGTGTAGGCAACTGGGAACTTCAACTATTAATCTCACCAAAAACCTTTTCAACTTTAAAACCTTTCAGTAACGTCGCTATAAAGTGTGAAAAACTCGAGGTAGAAATGATAAAGGGATCCCGATTTGGCTGATCTGACGTTTCCAGAATCCTGTTTGGGGGTTCTGTCGAACACCTGTAATCGGTGTTCGACGCGCTCATTTCACCTTCTGCTCTCGTCTGCTATTTTTTCTTTTCTTTTTAATGAGTTCAGTGAAGCTGGTATATCATGAAATTTATTATTTGGTAGTGTTCACGGAAATTTATTCTGTATTTTTAAATGATTGTGAAAAGAACTCGTCAACTGGCATTGGTCAAGAATAAGAGTATTCTGTCACTTATGAGATGAGCATCGTTCTCTTTATTCAATGTGTTGTCATAAATAAGATTCTTTACTCATATTCGGTCACTACGCTGCCATGTTACCAGCACTACCATGTTCCCAGCACTATCATGTTCCCAGCACTACCATGTTCCCACCACTACCATGTTCCCAGCACTACCATGTTCCTAGCACTATCATGTTCCCAGCACTACCATGCTCCAAGCACTATCATGTTCCCAGCACTATCATGTTCCCAGCACAACCATGCTCCAAGCACTATCATGTTCCCAGCACTATCATGTTCCCAGCACTACCATGTTCCCAGCACTATCATGTTCTCAGAACAATTTCGTAAGTATCGATGAAAATCAAAATCAGAGATTAAAGCAACGCTATAACTTCCTGCAAGTTAATTTTGGACGCTTGCAGAGTAGGTGATTATTTCCAAATATCCTTTTACTTTGCACTGAATACTTTAAGAATTAGTGGTCCTTCTTAACTTTTGTATAATTATCGAATTGGGAAAACTTCAGGAATGGACGTATGACGTGACAGTTCTCAATGCCATTATTTTTACGTAATAATTATATTGTTGTGACCACATTCTTTTAGAAAGACTGGGGCTTTTAGCTCTAAATTCGAACTTGTGAGGTCATGCTCCCATTTCACGCCATCGAATGAGAGCGACTCATTTATCGTCTCCTATTCCGTCCACACTAATCCCGTTAATTTTTCAAGTCTTCTCTCTCATTAACCCCATCCTAAACTTTTTTATGGTTCAAGAAGATATTTTTTGTAGGAACTATCGTTTTCTATTTATTCAATAAAAGAAAAAAAGGCAAGATATTTTTCGAGGAACTATCGTTTTATATTTAATAAGTAAAATGAAAATTTGCACTTGTCAATTATTGGTGACTACACTAAAAATTTTGTACTCACTTGAATTAGTTACTCCACGTCAGCGCGGGGGGCCTCATAGCAAGGGAAAAACTTGAAAAAAATAATGATGACAATTCTGCTAACTTTTCATGGGGTTAAGAAAGTCAAATTTTGATTGTAAAAACGTGTAATTCAAGGTTAAATCAACGCTTCTCTTCAGTGGGAAATTTCCTGCTCTGACGTTAAAATACTAGCTGAATAGAAATGTTTCTGGGTATCCAGTGTGTAGTGTTTTTTGACGTACTGCATTCACAATGAAAACCATTTGGGACTTGACAACTCTTCAATATTGGACTGAAAGCTGATGCGTCCTACTTTATTGGAAATTCTTCCACATCATGAAGCAAAAGTGGAGCATCAAAACACAGCCAAAGAACAGTCCGTTTTTTTATGTGGAGTTCAGCTCGAACTGCCGCGTATCGCAACGAATTCGACGTACAGATGCCACTGACACAGCTCTCTTTTAGAGCTTTAGATCCCTGACTGACGCACCCTGTATCGAGTATTGACACAGGTTCGTGTTTCTTCTGCGAAAATATGCGCCACCTGAGCTTTGCATTGCTCGAAAATATCGTGTCCAATATTCAGGACTGAATGCTAAGTTTTGGTAAAGAGGAAAAATTTTATGAGTGTCATAAAGCCTTTCACGGCATCTAATAACAAAGGTCTCTAATTAGTGGGAGTGTCGTTGCTTGAAAGCAACTCGAATTTATTTCAAAACTTCTGAGCAGCTTTTGTAGAAGGGAGACTCTCTAACACTTGGAATTTTGAAAGCCATTTAAAAGATAGTAGCTGGAGGGGTTGTAAGAATACACAATTTGCAATGTGTTTACAACAGTAAACAATATTCCTCATAAATAGTTAAATTAGGTGGGGTGAATAACTTAAAAAAAGCATGTGTGTGGCATCCACCATACGGGAATTCGTGATAAGCCTCTCCGTATAATTTCTTGGCTTGTAATGGGAGACGATCATCAATAATTGTATGCTGGAAAGAACAAAATTATTCTGTCTTTTTGCCATAAATTCTATCGTCTTAGCGTTAGCTTTCTTAACAGCTCCTTGCGTTTTCTCGAATAAACGAACAGTTATTCGTTTCTCAGTACATATATGTACGTACAGGGTTTTAAAGAATGTACTAATCCTCTGACTGGCGGTTACTCATGTTTCTTTTGTTTTCATCTCACGTAGAACGAATTTTTCCTGCAACGTTTAATTTCACGAAATTTAATATTAGTTTTTTCGATTTAGCTTGTTAGAACGAATTCTCCGTGCAACATTTAATTTCATTAAATTTACTATTATTTCCTTCGATTTAACTCGTTTGAACGAATTTTTCTTGCAACCTTTAATTTCATTGAATTTAATTTTATTTTTTTACATTTAACTCATTTCTTCATTTTAACTCATTTAACCTGCCAACACCTCCATGGAAACAAAATACATGAGTGAAAGAGTAAGTATGTGAGTACGACAATCAAATGGTGAAAATATTTTTTTGGCCTACGTTGTACCACGCCACACTTCTTCTATCTGCACGCTGAAACCATGAAATTTCAGAAAAAAATCGATTGCGGAAGTGTTTTTAGAACTCGGGAACTTGCGACCTTTGTGTAAGTATTTTACAGAAGGTTTTTTACACATCATACGAACGTATAGTGTCGGCCTGTGATTTCTTGGGAGTTTTAATTACGCCTTACCGTTATCAATTACTAACTTATTCATTGATCATTCTAATGCATAACTAGGTTAAGTGAATTAGGTAAGACATTATTGGGAGCCTTAGAATAGCTTTGATGGTAGGATGCCCTAGAATTCATTGAACTTATTCGGGCCCACAGGTAGCTATACTAAAATCTGATCATCGTAAACGACTTGAGGAACAATCTACTTCTGTATCGCTTGTGGTTAATAAATTGTTTAAGTTGTCTAAATTCATGCAAGGCGGTTGACTTAGCTATTGCGAGAGCAGTAAAGAAGCCAAATCTACTTCACACACGACATCTAAGCTTGTGGAAGTTCGGGTCTCTGCTGTTCTGCGCAGCGGCGCCTTTTGAACTGCGCAGTTTACCCTTAATAACTCTGCCTCTGAGGTATGAAATCAAGCTTGTACAACAGCAGTAGTTCATGCGCAGGATATTTCTTGCACAATGTCAAGCGAACAAGCAAGCGTGATATTCTCGAGAGCTTCCTCCTTTGGCCCTCAAATGCAAGGTTAACATCGTGTTTCAAAATTGCGGAGCGTTTGAAATTGTTTGGCTCATTCGAGCGCGTAACATTACTAATCTTCCTGATTTTTTTTCTCTTTTTTGCTCTTTGTTTACATTTTACTAATTTAGTTTACACTACTGAAACGCTCGTGAACTAGATCAGTTGATATTCAAATTCCATCGTTGCTGTAAATTCATGAAAATCAACAAAATCTAGCCAATTTCGTTTGTTGTTAAATATTGTAAGGCTCTTCAATAAGAGAGAAGCAGAAAAATGAAAATACGTCTATCCCGCTATTTATATAAAAAAATTTATTCAGATACATCGAAAGACTTATCACAGCATCGAACTCTACATAGATTCCCGCTTATATATTTTGGCCAAACGCGTGTGGCTTATCATTTCAGAGCACAAAAATACATGGCTGGAGACCTTTAATCCTTGAACATAAATTGAACATAAAGGAAGCGCTTCTTTGAAAGTCGTAAAGCATTCGCGGGTGCGCTACGGCCGGACGATTTGCTTGGCGTTCCTTCTTGGCGCAGAAATGGCTCTAGAGAGACGAATTCACGACGATAATGCTAGGGCTGAGGCAGCATCTGAGATAAACACGGCTATGATTTTAAAGAGCTCGGATTCCTTTGAGTTATTGTGCTTTGCTGTTGAGATTCAGGAGCGTCTCATGCAGAGCAGCAAGATTTTCGTGAAAAGACTTTTGCTGAGGGAGATTAGGAGCGAAGTAAACTTAGCAGGTATCGTGTTATCTCTTTAGTTCCGAGTCTGGAACTGAAAGAATTAGGAGCAAAATAAACTTAAAAGGTATCATGTTATCTGTTTAGTTCCGAGTCTGGAACTGAAAGAATTAGGAGCAAAATAAACTTACCAGGTATCGTGTTATCTGTTTAGTTCCGAGTCTGGAACTGAAAGAAATATTACGTCCGCTCCAAGGGATAAGCTTACATAGAGTGTTTTATTTGTAAATTATTTTAATATTGTTATTCAATAGGCATGAAACTAGTTTAAATGGTTTCACGTTGTTGCTTACGAGTTAATTTGCTCATTTTAGACACCAACAAAACTTTATTTGGATATATTCATGGTAGGTTAATTCGTTTTCATTATTTTGTTATGAATGCTGGAAACGTTTTTATTGCGAGTGAAACAACCTTCAACACATTAAGAAGGACTACAAATTAACGATACCTTATTCATTAAATAATTTCATCACAAAAAATAAATTATTGTACTAAAAATGTCAGGTTTTCCTGATGTTCTACGTCGCTACTGTACGTTAGTAAAACCACAAACCCTGATTTGATCATTCACTTGTGCCTTTTTAATCAAGCGTAGCTGAACAAGTATTTCGGTAAAATTGTGTTATTTCGGACACATATAGAAATGATTTTGGAAAATATCTTTTTATCTTCTTTAAGCAGAATAACTTCCTAAAATGTTGTAATTTCTGGGGTCAAGTGAGCTGAAAATATGCAATAATTTGTTAATAAGAACCACCAGTATTGTTTTCGAAGACTTAAATTTTTGAGTGCCCACTGTATCAATTTCTTTTCAACATTTCCTTCTCGTAAATTGTTTAACTGGGTTAAAAAATGTTACCTTCACAATGTTACCATTGTTGAACTCACGGCTGGTGAATTTCTACCCGCTGCTTATTCTCTATTCGCAAGCCTCACATATGACGTTGTTATGTTGTGAAGTAGGCATCGTTGTGTTTATGGGATTTCCGGAGATGAGGTTTGCGCGTCACCGGAAGACCTGTGATTATGTCTTGCTGGATGCCTTATCGCGTTCAGGTCATATGTCGTAATGCGGCCTCCGCCGGAAGCCGTGCCTTTGGGGCGCATCGCATTGGCATGCACCGAAAGAGCTTTGTCTAACTTCCGAGCGCCATAGCTTATAAGCAGAGTCGGTGTATCTACGAACCAGTACAAGAATAGGAACCTTACTGAGAGTTTCCTTTTCCTACTCCATGAAGTTAAGGCTTGATACGGTAGTTAAAGCTACCTTTTACTAAACCTCGTGTCATGATGAAATACCACGATACTACAGACGTAAGGATTTCTTCATTTTGAAAAAGAAAATATTGCTTATATTATATATAGATCTTGATGATGAAGCCTCAACGAAAGAAAATGACACATGGATATTGTTAGTGTTATAAAAGAATTAAAAATTACTCGCATTTATTCAGATCTTGGCGATGAAGCGTTAACGAACGTAGTATTACAATATTTCATAAATGATGGGGCGTCAAGGAACGTAGTACTATAACAGTATTTTATGGATGTTGAAGAGTTAGCATTACAGTATTTCACGGATGGTGAAGCGTTAGTATTACAGTATTTCATGGATGTTGAAGCGTTAGTATTACAGTATTTCATGGATGTTGAAGCGTTAGTATTACAGTATTTCATGGATGTTGAAGCGTTAGTATTACAGTATTTCATGGATGTTGAAGCGTTAGTATTACAGTATTTCATGGATGTTAAAGCGTTAGTATTACAGTATTTCATGGATGTTGAAGCGTTAGTATTACAGTATTTCATGGATGTTGAAACGTTAGTATTACAGTATTTCATGGATGTTGAAGCGTTAGTATTACAGTATTTCATGGATGTTGAAGCGTTAGTATTACAGTATTTCATGGATGGTGAAGCGTTAGCATTACAGTATTTCATGGATGTTGAAGCGTTAGTATTACAGTATTTCATGGATGTTGAAGCGTTAGTATTACAGTATTTCATGGATGTTGAAGCGTTAGTATTACAGTATTTCATGGATGGACAAGCGTTAGTATTACAGTATTTCATGGGTGATGAAATATTGGTATTTTTAATATTTCATGGATGTTGAAGTATTAGTTTTCCAGTATTTCACGGACGATAAAGTGCTAACAAACATAGCACTGCAGCACTTCATGGATGGTGAAGCTTACAAAAGCAATACTTCGATATTTCACGACCTGTAGTTTCCTATTATAGTGTCATAGGGAAACTTAATTTTTGCTTATGGTTGCCCCGAGACTTCACCTAATTTCACAGAACTCCAACATAATTGCGAGCGCGATGGGAAGTCTCATTTTGGCGCCGGAAACTACCTCGTGTCTGAACGGCTTAGACTCCCACAGGTTGGCCCGTGGCGCGTGTAATTGCAAAGCGAAATTAAATTCAAAGCGAATGTCATTCGGGCACCGAGATCTGACAAAACGCAACACGGTAGTTATGTTACACATCAGTTTTTCTGTCGTTTTCGGGGTGGACTGGAATTTGGGGGTTACGTCCCATGTTATTTGCTCGGAAGCGAGGCTAAGTGTGGCGGGAACAGGTTTTGATTACGACACCTACTTAAAAAAACCTGCCAGCAGCTGGATTCTAGATTAATAATTATTCTTGATTCATATTTAAAGCCGATTATTTGGCCTTGTCGTTGCGGTACATTTAACAACGAAGCTTCTTCTGTTAACTTTACTTTTCAACGTGCTTTTTCTGAAGAAAATTTCTCCGTTTTTGAGCAAAATTTATCCGAAGAAAATCCTAAAACTGAACTGTTTTAAACAAAATTAAAAAAAAATAATGGCCTGGAAAAATAATTTCGAGTAGCCAAGCTTTCAGTAAAACGTTCGCTGTCATCTTTATCACTTCGACCATGTAATTCGGTTGTAAAGCCATGCTCAGGTTTGCCTTGTAGCTTAATTCTCGAGCATCAGACCGTGAGCACATCTGGCGTTCGTGTTGATTGCTTTAGAGAACTTTCAAGGGCCCATTAATCACGCACACGCTTTCATGCTTGAACTTGTTACCGGGAGGACGTTAGATTAATCACAACACTAACAATCACTTGAGAAATTCCTAAACACTGAATCATAGTTGCGTGTGGCACAAGGCGTGTAATAGATTATAGTATTAGAACGAGCATGCTTATTTGTATTATCTATCTCCTTAGATTATTGGTGTGTGTTGTTCGGTTTCACAAATGTGAACGTTTTTGAACAAATATGGTATTGCCCCCTTATTGATTAGCGTTATCAGATTAGCGTTAGAAAGAGCATGCTTATCTAGAATATTAATCTCTTCAGAGAATTGCTGTGTGTTGTTTTGTTTCACAAATAAAAGCATTTTTTATAATTATAAGGTATTGTCCCGGTATTGTGACAAAGTCTTTTCCTATTTCGGCATCTTTGCGTTATTCTGCTCCAAAACCTGGAGCTCAGTTCTTTGTTCCCTTCCAGGTAAATTGATAACGGGGTGGTGCGATCGCGATAAATCTCTGCACACAACATCGCAGACAGAAACGCTACGTCAGCGCTTGCGTGAGCAAAAAATACTCAGATAACATTTAAGTAGTAAGCGCAGATAATATTTTTAGAGTATTCTCGCTCGTTCATGCAGAACCAGGCTCGCTGCAGGTCGTGTTACATGAAGAATGTCGAATACTTGGAAAAAAATCGAATATTGTGGGACGACTTCAAATCATCTTCTTACGTAATAATACCCATGTGTGTCTATTGATTTGTTTGGTTTACACTTCTTCCGTCTCTCTGTGACGCTCATAAGGATGTTCAATGGCCGTATCTGTGATTTGAGCTTCACCAGTACACAAGTACAAAAATATTTTAACAGTGAATACTGTTAGGGTGGATATATTTGTTTGTCATCCACATTTGGAGGATTTATTCAAGGAAAATACTGAATCCCGTTATTTTTGACGGGCCGTGTACACTAGTATATAAAGCAACGCGTTGGCTTCCCTTTGTGTAAAACTTGAACATAAACAACAAGGATATTGCTATTAGTTCTGCTTATAATAAGCATCTGCTCATCATTAAATTCTTCAAAAGATGAAAGATTACGCTGCATGATCATAAGATCATGCAGTGTGTGTTCTCAGATCAGCACACATGTTACTGAAGCACGTCATTGACGTTTCAAACTTTTATGAAATATCATTAATGATCGTGATTCCAACCTGATCATTGATGCCAAAACTAATTCGACATTAATTTGTGCCAACGCTCGGATCATAAACATCATTCATGATGTGAAATTTCTATGAGCTACCTCTCGCATCAAAAACATTCTAACCCATACGACATATGTCGCATATAAGTATACGACATATGTCGCATCCTACTCGAAAATAAGTGCTTTACACGGTCGTTGGATCAAACCAAAGGGATAACACAACGTCTTTCAAAGCTCAATCCAAAAGTACTTGTGAACAGATAAAAACATATCACTAATCATTACACGAGTTATTCCACTTGAAGCACATGGAAAATTAAACAACTGCTGCTGCATACATTTACAAAAGGCCTACAAATAGAACAACCTAGAACGATGCCGTACTGCCTGAATTTTCTTTCAAGTATTGATTTAAAGTTTCTTGTTCGCTAATTAGGTGAAAAATAATATAGTTCATTAGAAAGTGCTTCGTCATTTAACACCGAGTTATCAACAACCATTTCATGTTTTGCGAGTCTTAATTTATAGGACTTGATGTTTTTAGAGTGCTGGTTCGGCCCCACGCCAGCTACCATCTTTTCCGCAATATCCGATTCCTTTGTAGTGGCTCTATTTACGCTCCTCAAAGGGCCGCTAGCTTCGGTTTCTGATTAAGAAATTTGCATGAAAGGCGGCCATCTGATGCTCAATGCCTGCTGCCTTATGAGCAGCTTTGGTCCTGAGAAATTTATCGGCAAACCATAACCCAAAACAAGTCTATCCTTGATCTTCGAATAGGCTCGCTCATACCATTGTATAATGATAACAAGTGTTCAGATGACGTTGATATTTGAGCGTTAATGCACATCAGCACGTAACCAATATAGTAGTTCTTTCCTTTCAGGAAAAAGATTAATGCGTTAACTGTGGCAAGTTAAATTGAAATTCAATATGCGTTACAAATTTTTGTCAACTTCTGTTATCAATTTTAAATTAAATGGATTGAGCCATCTTTAATTTTTGATGAAGTGTTGGTGGAAGTTGAGTTTGTGACTACTGGTCGGTCAGCAGCGTTAGGAAAATTCCCCCTAAGACTATCGGTGGGTTTTGTCGTTAAGAGTTAAAATGGTTTCATCATTAGTGGAGAACTCATGGCCATGGATGAAGTTAGAACGACTTTAAATGCCTATAATTCATTTTGAGCTGAAAATTTCTAGAGACGAAATCAGAGCAATATGTATTATTTCAAACTTTAAATGCCTTTAATTCGTATTGAGTATAAAATTATTTCAGACGAAATCAGAGCAATATGTATATTTTCAGACTTCAGATGCCGCAATTTGTGTTGAAGTGAAAATCATCCCGAAACACATCATAAATATGCGTCTATATCTAAGTGAGGGCAAACTGTGCAACAAGCAGATTACTCCTGCCTTGTGCCGTGCTAACTTTGTTTCTAATTTTTTTACTTATTTCTAGATTTTAAATTTGTCCATTAAGTAAAAATCAAGACTCCATCGTTACCATTGCTGCAAATCGGAATCTGATGAAAGAACTTTAAAATATCACGAAATATTATTCGAAGCCTCCCACACTCTACAGACATGTCAGATCTGACGAACTTCAACATGAGATATCTGATATCGATGTTCGTTCTCAACAATCTGGAAGTTTACTCATCTTCGTACTGAGATGTGTAAAACTCTATTTGGGTGAACTTGAGCGAAGTTTCGGTCGTTTTTCGGAGGCTGATTCAGCGATATTGGATTCCGAAAATGGGGTCGAGTGCAAGCCTTCCAGGGTGCTGCGGTGCGTTCATAAGCAACGTCTGCAGCGGCTCCGTTTTCTAAGGGGAGAAAAATTTAGTGCTAACGAAAAAAGTTATGAAATTTCGTAACTTTTTGTGCTGAGAAGAAGATATGATCGCATAACTCAAGCTGTATTAAATTAAAAATGAAATTTGAGGGAAGCAAGCGAAATTGAACTCAACTGTGAAATTGAAGATTTGTTGTATCTTAACTGCGACAAAAGAAAATAGACCTTAATAATAAATAGATAAATAAATAAATATATGAAAAGGGATTTCAATAACATTTGGTTTTGGTGAAGTAAATATTTTACTATGATTCAGGTGGTAGAGTAACACGCGAAAAAAATTTTTCTTCCGTACTCTCTTGGCTGAAATGCTCAAACCCACACCGCAGAAAATAAGGATTTATGTAAGAACCCAGAATCACCATTAAACAAATACTAGACTTTACATCAAGACTAGATGATTTGCTTCTTGCAACTACAAATATTAGTCCAAAGTCGCACATACATGATCTATTACCCATGTACTTAAACCCTGCAGAAGAAAAGATGAATTATTTTCATGTTACTCTATTATGTGCGCTGAAGAATTTATCCTGAATATAATTTTTTGAAAGTGTTGATCAATTGTTTGTTTTACAACGCATATCTTGGTTTTCTTGAATTATATTCTTTCATCAAGATTATAAAGAAAGACGTCTAGCAGTTTCTGATTAATCATACACCAGAACTGGATCAGAAATTAATGGAAGAATTTCATGAAACGAGAGAATAATTACGTTGATGCCTGGTATCAAAAGGAATTTATGTACAATGTACGCATCGGGACGTCACTATCAGCAATAATGTACCAATATCACGTCAGTAGCGGGTGAATTTTTCAACTAGCTGGCTCCCATTTAAATCAAACCGGGGGAACGTAGTTTTAGCATTTTCTGTGAAGTTTAATTCCACTTAAAACTTTAATTTTTTGTACAAATATTTCTATGACTACATTTAATCTAATATACGTGTGTCATACTTAACGCACTATGTCGCCTGCCGCAATAGAACTCTCTTACTCTAGAGTACGATACTGATAGATCTTCAACGGAAGCTGCTTTAGAACAGGAGACCAAATGTGTACTAAATTCAGTTTCTTCGTTGGATTTTTCGGTATTTGTGTGAAGCAGAATTTAGTAACCCAGCTCGGAAGTTCGGTGAATGTTGATTGAAATATTTTATCACTAAGCCTCCTATCTGTCAAGGAATGGAAAGCCGTAGGAATTAATGTTTTCGGGTTATACTTTTTCTTGTTTTATGTCGCCCGGTATTGTGATTCAGCTTGCTTTTTGTCCATCGGTCTTTCTTACTGTAGTATTGCGTCGGAAGAAAACGCGTGCTGAATGCACTATCTTTTCCTATATAGTCAGGGAGATTAGTGAATTCATTCATAGCTTCAGCAGTCACCGCTCGAGGCGGAGGTGCGTTTTGTGTTATGATACTTAGGTGCTTTATTTATTCGTTATAGCCTTGACAATATTTTATTATTTCGTGTTTTAGTGTGTAACAGTTTGGTTTTTGATATGTTCATCAGTGAGGTCATCAGTCGTCCCCCAGACTGATCTACTCTGGGCAAGTTCCAACTACAACCTGACCGGTGCCTGTATGCCTACGGAAGTTAGCATTTTTAAACTTAACTTTGCGGAAAACCGAAGTGTGCCAGGGGCAGCTGCGGGTGACGGCTTCTGGAACCCAGCTACTATGTTGGCTTTAATACTTGCCAGTTTATAGTGGACTGCACTTCGCATCTCTTTCTGGACTCGTTCGATATAGAACTTTACGTTCTTCACTGGCAGCTGCGATCTGGCCGGCCCGAAGCAGTCTGTTCTATGTAGTAGTGTTTACAAGTTCGGTATTTACTTTACTCTATATTGTTTCTATGGTAGTCCTGTGGTCAGTCTGCGCATAGTGCTAATTGTTTGAATTCAGGAACAACAGCTGTCTAGGTGTTCGGATTTATTATTTAATTGCATTTTGTTTTCTATTCTAAATTCCGTGTATTGCTCGAGTGCTCTGCGCTAAATTTGATTTGAATGTCGTCTTGAGTAAACTGTTATACCTTATTCTTATTTTTCCACCGGTTCACCCAGTCGTATAATCATAACCTGAACACTATCAAAACGTTTGTTTACAAAAAATAATGACAATGAGTTACGCTTCGGCGTTTATCATCGAAACAGCATCGAGAATTGCTCTGATTGTGCTCTGCCTTTGTACGATCTGTCGAAATTCGAACACAACATTCCCGTAACATAGAAGTGACCAACCTGTCGATTCCTCTGTCACTCTACCCCACAAAATGAGCCCCGACTTTCGATCAACACAGCCAGCGCATCCCATCGAAATTGCCGGCTAATTTAATGAGTTATGAATTTTAAAACACTGCGCTCATTTTCTGAGTTTGGCGAGACCTCACGGGGGATATGAAAACATAAAAAATGCGGGTGTTCGGATTTATTCGAAACCTTTCAATCATACTAGCTGAGTTTGATAAATTAATATTTTTAATCATTGAATCATATTTGTACACAAGGAGTTCCGAGACTCGAACTCAGGACTTAGAAATTACCGCGCCGGCACGCTACCAACTGAGCTATCGATCACCCTAAAAAGGTGACCGAAACCCAACGATAGCAATGCTTGGCCCAGTGCAGGTACGTGCTGTCCCGACATATATTTTACTCCCTATTTTTTATCGAGAGTTCACAGTCTAGTAAACTCCCAGAAACAGATAATGATTCTGGTACGAGAAGCTGCAGTATCTCAAATGTATCTCCTTGGCGCGGTAATTTCTAAGTCCTGAGTTCGAGTCTCGGAACTCCTTGTGTACATTTATTTCGTTTCAACTTGTGGAAGCAGCAGCTTCTCGTACCAGAATCATTATCTGTTTCTGGGAGTTTACTAGACTGTGAACTCTCGATAAAAAATAGGGAGTAAAATATATGTCGGGACAGCACGTACCTGCACTGGGCCAAGCATTGCTATCGTTGGGTTTCGGTCACCTTTTTAGGGTGATCGATAGCTCAGTTGGTAGCGTGCCGGCGCGGTAATTTCTAAGTCCTGAGTTCGAGTCTCGGAACTCCTTGTGTACATTTATTTCGTTTCAACTTGTGGAAGCAGCAGCTTCTCGTACCAGAATCATTATCTGTTTCTGGGAGTTTACTAGACTGTGAACTCTCGATAAAAAATAGGGAGTTGAATCATATTCAAACGAATTTTTGTCTACAGTAGTGCTTCACTAGTTTCTAAAAAGAAAATACTTTCATTTTTAACGTATTGTGTAATTCAGTCTTATGTGCTGCTGTAGCACGTGTGTATTTTCACACGATTTTAAAAATGTAGAGACAGTTATCAATATTCGCTGCAATTAATCAATATCAATATTCGCTGCAATTAATCAGCATCAATATCCGCTGCAATTATGGCGACCTTAAAATTGATGTACTCTACTGCGCTGCACTGTAGGACGCTAATTACGGCATGGACTTCGAGGCTTGGTGCACAAAGTTACTTCTCTAGCGGATAGAGAGTGCAACTTTTGGGATTTCAGCAACTTGATAGAAGGCGTGCGATCGTTTTTTAAGAGGTTCTATTTTTCGTCAATTAAGCATCGTATAAGGAAGTGGCAGAGAAAGTGTTCGAAGAGATCATCGAATCCAAGTTTTCGAAAAGATTATCGAATCCAAGAGAAAAGATGAAATTCGTCCGACAATAAAGATAAACGTTGATATTGTGAATGAAAGGATTCTATTTATTTGAAAGATTTTTGTTTTCTTCCCAAAAACTTTAATTACTCTCTAAGAAACATTTTCCGTGATTTCGTTCATTTTGTTTCTACTTAGTAAGGAAAAATGACTGTCTCGCAAGAAAACAATTTCAACTGTTTCTTAAAAATTTTAACAACTGCTCCAACAACTTATTTGTAAGAGCATTTTGTATTTCATTACATGCTTTCTCCCTGCTATTTTACCATTTTATTTTCTACCGTAATGATTCCCCAACACTATTGAAACGGAGCATAAACTCCTTTAGACATTATCTTTGTCTCACTTTTCATAAGCTACATCCAAGGAACATATTAGTATTTTTACCCGGTAATACAACACTCCTATTGTCATCTCGTAAAATATGCCTCTGTGATGATTAACACACGATCGTAAAAAAACGCTCTTGAAAACCAAAAAAATCCACCGTATTTTTTGCCACCAAGTCTAGCGAGCGAAATGTCTTTCTTGGCGCCAATATTGCTTCACAAAATTTATTGCCGTGAGCGCCTCGTTCATAATCAAGCAAAGACGAAGTGCAGCCCCACCTCTGGAACACAATCTCGAAAATTTACTGGTTTACGAGAGCCTGGCGGTAAACCAAAGATTGGTGGCTCGCAGTACGGTCTTGGGAAGTATCACTCGAAATTCTATCAGAAAAATATAGTACTTCCGAATAAATGTTGATTCTCTTAGTCGATTTTCTACTTAACCGTGTAGGGAAACTTAGGAGAAGGTAGATCTTCAAAAGTCACTCGTAATGTCGTTTTGAAAAAAAATTAAACCGATCTCATATGGGCCTTGACTGAACTACGGAATATGACGCTCCGTGCATTATTGAAGTGTGTGCTTTTCAACGAATACTTTTCAACTTGCATGAACGTTTGTTCGATGTGAATAGATCTTGAGATAGAGTGCGTTTCTTAACATGAAATTGCTAAAAAATTGCTAAAAATTGCTAACGCTAAACAATAGCTTCTGATATTTACACATAGAACAACAAAATTGCTGTTCGAGAAACCTGGGCGTAATTTTTCCGATTCAAATTCCTTCTGAGATTCAATCTTTGCAAATGAAGCGTGTGTACTGCGTATCGATTATTCAAGTGACCAGAACTATTACACGGAATACTTAAAGCACTTTAAGCTCCAAGTGTACCATAAAGTGCAAAGTGCGTTACTGCGCTGAACTGCTGAGATACATTTGAGATACTGCACCAATTTCTAACTGGGATACAAAGTATTCAAAGGTATATGTCTAGTCTGATTTCTTGAGAGTCTAAATGTTTTTTAAATGGTTAAATGGTTAAACTAAGGCGGCTAAAATCTCCAGCAAATGTTATACTAATGGAGGGGAAGGGGGGAATGGTTATATTAAGGGGGCTACAATCTCCAGCAAGGGTTATACTAGTAAGGGAAAGGTTATACTAGGGCGGCTAAAATCTTCAGCAAAGAATATACTCGGGCTGCTAAAATCTTGCGTGTCCCGGTGCAAAGTAAAGGCTCGGTATTAGAATAGTTATTAGTCCTGATCAAATTCCCTGCTCGTAAATCAAGTCAACGCCTGCTGAGAGGCGCCGGCATATCCATCAGGCGCCTAAAATAACTCGAGCGCCTCATTTCTGCACAACTTTCGATGATTTATTCAGTTTAGGCAAGAAATATTCCCGGTCAATTAGATCATCAGTGCTCAATTTTTTACAAATATTATCAAGAATGAAAATTGGTGACCGGAGTCTCTAGCAAAGTTCAACGCAATGAAGTAAAAAATAGGGAAAAAGGAACGTGAATTGTAGAGTTCATCGATCGTTTACGAAAGTAAAATTCTACGAGTACACTTGACCATTTGAAATTAACATTCATTCTTCTAATTTTTCCGATTCCTTTCATTTGGCTTTTTGAGAACACAATCCGATTTAGGTCAAAAGCCTTATTTTCATGATGTGTTTTGAGGTCGCGTACTTTGGAGCACTTGAAAATTTTCATGAAGCTTCATTTTTGGCTCATCAAAATGCAATATCTGGGGTTTAATGAAATTCATAATATGGTAAGCCATGCACCGCTCGCAATTTTTCAATTGAGTTCAGTAAACACGAAGAGCTTTTAAATTTTCATATGAAGAAGACCGTGCACATCATGGACGTATGAGTGCTGATGCTAATGAGCTCCCTGCAGTATAAATAAACTTAATTATAAATAAGCTGAATTATAAATAAACTGAATTATAAATAAGCTGCCCTGGTGCCAGTGAATGTAATGCGAGCGTAGGGCACGGTAGAGGAAATAAAGTAGGGTCATTTCTATGGGGGAAAATACACTTCTTCTTGTTCAATAGAACAGCTCTTTTTCAAACAAACTTTGTGACGTGACCAAAACGCCACGTCGTTAGGCCAATAGTGTAGCGAGATTTGGGGGTAGCAGTGCTACCAGATGCAATAGGAGCGCTGCTATTGATTAGTTGCCGTGACGTCAGCAAAACCACACCGTCGACGAAAAAAAAGACTGGTTTGATCCTACCTTGTTTTCTCTACCATGGCGTGGGGCGAGGGAAGATTTGTTTCCCCTTTGGCACATCATGGTTTTAAATCTTCTAGGGTCGCTTTGAAAGGGCTATTCTTGAGAACTTGATTACATAATTATCTTATAATCTCAGGGCAAATGGAAGGTTCGGCTGTGGACTTTCAAAAACACTTCAGCTGTAAAAGATGAGCTGTAATTTCAAAGGTAAAAAAGAAGGCTTTTATTTTGAACAGAATGACTTGGTCAGGAGAAAAAGGGGAGAGTTTTCCAGATTCAGGTACTTCACAGTTGATATATCATAATATGTCTAATTGCTGAAGTTTGAAAGTACATGAATTCATTCTTCGTAATCGTAACGTTTATTAAGATTGGACTACTATTATACAGCCAGTTAAGTGAAATTAAACCTAGTCAGTAAGGCTTCGGTCCCAATCGTAACTAAAGCCAAATGCTATATTTACTTTTGAAGTGTCAAAAACCTTTTCCCTTCCGTTGTAACCGTTTTCTCACAATAACCAAATGCTACACTCCCTTTCGAATTGCCCAAAACCTTATTTCTTTCGTTGTAACCGTTTTCTAACTTAAGCCAGATGCTAAACTCACTTTTAATTGACCAAAACCTTTTTCCCTTGGTTGTAACCATTTTCTAACTGAAGCCGAATGCTACACATATTTTTGAACTTCCCGCAGCCTTTTCTCCGACGTAGCAACCGTTTCCTCTGCTTGAAACCTTCCTAAGACTTGAAGATGTCAGTAGTCTACATGTATAAATATTTCCGCACAAGTTTATAATTACCCGCCAGGAGCACAACTTTTGTAACAGCACATTTCTGCTATTAGAAAAAAACTTTTCCGATTTTAGGATCCATCTTACGGGATCAGCGCCCGGGCTTTCCGGTTAAAGGTTCAAAGTTCAGCGATTGCAGAGATTGTGGCGTCTGTGTTCGGTGATTGCAGAGGTTGTGGCGCCTGTGTTCGGAGATTGCAGAGATTGTGGCGTCTGTGTTCGGTGATTGCAGAGGTTGTGGCGCCTGTTTTCGAAGATTGCAGAGATTGTGGCGTCTGTGTTCGGAGATTGCAGATATTGTGGCGTCTGTGTTCGGTGATTGCAGAGATTGTGGTGTCTGTGTTCGGAGATTGCAGAGATTGTGGCGTCTGTGTTCGGAGATTGCAGATATTGTGGCGTCTGTGTTCGGTGATTGCAGAGATTGTGGTGTCTGTGTTCGGAGATTGCAGAGATTGTGGCGTCTGTGCTCGGTGATTGCAGAGATTGTGGTGTCTGTGTTCGGTGATTGCAGAGATTGTGGCGTCTGTGTTCGGAGATTGCAGAGATTGTGGCGTCTGTGTTCGGAGATTGCAGAGATTGCGGCGTCTGTGTTCAGCGATTGCAGAGATTGTGGCGTCTGTGTTCGGTGATTGCAGAGGTTGTGGCGCCTGTGTTCGAAGATTGCAGAGATTGCGGCGTCTGTGTTCGGAGATTGCAGAGATTGCGGCGTCTGTGTTCGGTGATTGCAGAGATTGTGGCGTCTGTGTTCGGTGATTGCAGAGATTGCGGCGTCTGTGTTCGGTGATTGCAGAGATTGTGGCGTCTGTGTTCGGAGATTTTAGAGATTGTGGCGTCTGTGTTCGGAGATTGCAGAGATTGTGGCGTCTGTGTTCGGAGATTGCAGAGATTGCGGCGTCTGTGCTCGGAGATGGCAGGCATCACTAAGCCTGCTGCAGAGGAAATTATTGCCCTTTCAGCAGTTATCATCAGGGAGATAAATTTAGGCTTCCATGCAATCGATGGGTTAGAATTGAGCAATCAGGAACACATTGATGCTCCGAAGTTAAATGTTTGCATTTGACTATAATTTCTCTTTGGAATAGATGAACATTCCCTTCAATCGATATGTTCTTCGTTTGGAATGACCTGAAGGCTGGTTTCTGAACTAAAATGAATTGATATTAAATTTCAACTTCTTCCCCGGTATATATATCCTGTATGTACGATGTATGTATAATATATATTGTATGTATGAAGAAGAAAAAAAACATGAAACTTGAGAGTGCTGATGTATGTTATGACAGTAATAAATACATTTTACGAAGCTATCTAAGATGAATAATCTTCAAAGTTTGAGAAGCGAGATGATTCATATTCATTGGTACTTAATTATATCACTCAAGAACATTTAATGAAGTTCTACTTGCTTTCAAAATTTCTTCGCACTAAAAACATTCAGAGGAAAGTTATCTTGATACCAACGTTAAAAAGATGAAAATCTGTGATCAAAATATTGCCCGGAATAGAAATCCGTGAGCGAAATATTACGTTAACAAAGCAGCCAAATTAGAAATCTGTGAGCGAAATATTACGTAACCAATGCACTCAAAATATAAATCAGTGAGCAAAATATTACGTCAACAAAGACCCCAAAATATAAATCAGTGAGCGAAACTTACCAAAGCCCAAATATATGTCTGTGATTGAAATATTACCGCCTCCTGACAGTTACCCTGCTCACAGCGCTCTAAATATTTACCAGAGGCATTTCAGAGCTGTGGCGGGAGGCTGAGAGCCACGATTTGGTGCATCTTGTTACTCGCATTACTCGGAATTTCCGGCTAGGAATTTTTGTGACCTACTGAGCATTCCTGCTCGCTTGCTTCCCGCCGCGCTCGCTGCGCCGTCTGGCAGCGCCCGCCTATCGGGTGCAGATGTTGGCATGGCAGCGTGGGGCAAGAAACCTGGTTCACTTTATGCTATCCTGCAACTTATTTTAGCAACGCCACAAATATTAGCATGCAAGCGAAGGAGCAAGAAACCAATATCACTTTATTTTATTCTGCTACTTGTTTTAACAGGGGCATAAATGTTAGCATGCCAGCGTGGAGCAAAGAAACTCAACTTACTTATTCTTTCCTGAAACTTATTTTAGCCGCGAAACAAAATTAGCACGATTGCGATGCAGCAAAAAACTGGCTTCATATATCCACTTTTGTATAGGCTTCACTTATTTTAGTTTTGTTACGAATATTAGCATGGCAATGATGGATCAAGGAACCCAGTTTCCTTTATTCTATCCTACAACTTATTTTAGCGCGCCACAAATATTGGCATGCCAGCCATAGAACAAGAAGCCTGGTTCACTTTCTTCTTTCCTACAACTTATTTTAGCAAAGCCACAAATATTGGCATGCCAGCCATAGAACAAGAAACCTGGTTCACTTTCTTCTATCCTACAACTTATTTTAGCAAAGCCACAAATATTGGCATGCCAGCCATAGAACAAGAAACCTGGTTCACTTTCTTCTATCCTGCAACTTATTTTAGCAAAGCCACAAATATTGGCATGCCAGCCATAGAACAAGAAACCTGGTTCACTTTCTTCTATCCTACAACTTGTTTTAGCGCGCCACAAATATTGGCATGCCAGCCATAGAACAAGAAATCTGGTTCACTTTCTTCTATCCTACAACTTGTTTTAGCGCGCCACAAATATTGGCATGCCAGCCATAGAATAAGAAACCTGGATCACTTTCTTCTATCCTACAACTTGTTTTAGCGCGCCACACATATTGGCATGCCAGCCATAGAACAAGAAACCTGGTTCACTTTCTTCTATCCTACAACTTATTTTAGCAAAGCCACAAATATTACCCCGATTGCGACACCGCAAAAAATTGCTTTATTTATCCACTTATTTATTGGCTTCACGTATTTTAGCAGCTCTGCGAATATTAGCATGACAGCCATCGCAGCAAAAAATTGGCTTCATTTAATTCTAGCTTATAACATATCTTAGCTTCACAAATATCCGTTTGGAGGTGATAGGGAGAAAAATCCGCTTCACTTCATTTTATTTAAACAGTTATTGTTGAAAGGACGTGAATATTTTTTTTTGGATGTGTAACACGCTGCAAATTTGCGGTAAGCGCTGTCAATATACATTTTTTGTGCATACGTTTCCCACGTCGCCTTCCTATGATATTCAGGATTGGAAACGCTGAAACTATACTTTTTACTAAACCCTTTCGATCTCTTTTTTCGTCATTGCATTTACAAATTAACTAGCAAACTATGATACGAGTTTACGCACATTTACTGAAAGACTTGTTTGAGATGCTGCATCATGTGCCAAATATTTTTCCGGTCTCCGAATTCTTCGTTTAGTATTTAATTTTTTAATGAATCTATATATAGGCTTCATTTCCCGAGAACATATACGGCCTCAATCATCTAATCAAGTTTTTGCATATGGTAATTGATGAATATGTTTAAATTAGGAAAATATCTGGTACTACGCACATACAGGAACGGGAAATAGTTTTTTCACCAAGAAATAACTTTTATTAGTTCGCCCAGAGCAATGTTTAAATTTTTTTGAGCTTAGAAACGTAATGAAGATCGGAGTTCGAATGAAGCTCATTTCATATGATAGCCTAAAACCTGTAGAATTTTGGTCCCCAGACGAAGAGCTTTAAGCTTTAGCCAAGCAAGACTACAAGTTAATATGTTCGGAGGTAACGAGTTACAAGGATTTCCTTTTCTATCTCTGTAATAGGTTATAACTTAAATTTACTCTCGAATCAATCATTATTTTTATTAATATCACTAATTTTTGTCTCTAAATCGACTCGTAGATACCCTCATTGGGGAAACTTTCCTTTTTCAGTTGTGTATATAGTTGCTTATAAGTGTTATCGTGTTTTTTTTTTCAGGAAACCCCATATACGAGTCGGTTGAGCCTTCCCTGGTGGACAATGGTAGCTGCAAGTTAAAAATGACCCACAATTGTTATATATGATCTCAATTAAATAATAATTAATGAATAATCATTCCTGATGACTTCAAATAATTAATAATTATTAATTAACTTTTCTTGATGTTTATTCTTGAAGACCTCAAATAACGAATAACCAATGATTAATTCTTCTCGATGATCAATCATGATGAGCTTAATTAATTAATAACTAATGATGAATTCTTCTTGATGACCTTAATACCCTGGATTGCAATTAGCTTTTAAGCTACCTAAATGGGCCGGTCAATGAGCCAGGAGCCTGGAGGATTACTGCCCAATATCATTTAATTTTCATCGACGCAATTGAACTAAATTGGAGCAAATCCTCTCGAGACCCTCGGACCCTCGGACCTGAAGTTTGATTTCATCGTGAAATCTTCGGTTGGGTGTTTAGAAAGTTCAGAATTTTACTCTCTGGTATAGTATTTACATTGTACCCCAGTAATAAGTTGAGTTTATTTTTAGTGGTCAAGTACTCTATCGTATAGTATTTACATTGTACCCTAGTAATAAGTTGAGTTTATTTTTAGTGGTCAAGTACTCTATCGTATAGTATTTACAATGTACTCTTGTAATAAGTTGAGTTTATTTTTAGTGGTCAAGTACTCTATCGTATAGTATTTATATTGTACCTTAGTAATAAGTTGAGTTTATTTTTAGTGGTCAAGTACTCTATCGGATAGTATTTACAATGTACTCTTGTAATAAGTTGAGTTTAGTTTTAGTGGTCAAGTACTCTATCGTATAGTATTTACATTGTACCCTAGTAATAAGTTGAGTTTATTTTTAGTGGTCAAGTACTCTATCGTATAGTATTTACAATGTACTCTTGTAATAAGTTGAGTTTATTTTTAGTGGTCAAGTACTCTATCGTATAGTATTTACATTGTACCCTAGTAATAAGTTGAGTTTATTTTTAGTGGTCAAGTACTCTATCGTATAGTATTTACAATGTACTCTTGTAATAAGTTGAGTTTATTTTTAGTGGTCAAGTACTCTATCGTATAGTATTTAGAATGTACTCTTGTATTAAGTTGTTTATTTTTAGGGATTAATTACTCTATCGAATGATATTTAGAATGTACTCTTGCATTCTGTTGAGTATATTTTTTGGGGTCAAATACTCTATTGCATAGTATTTATTTAGAATGTACTCTTGTATTAATTTGTTTATTTTTTGGAGTGAAATTTTCTGTTCTGTTGTTTTTACAATATACACTTGTGTTAAGCCGAATTTATTACTTTCGTCATATACTCTATTATATAGTATTCAGTATGTATTCTGTTATATTGAGTTCAATTCAATTTTTCATCAAATTCGTTCAAAAATTCAGAGCAACAGATAAATTCGACTAAACATTCAACTTGAATTTTAAGCAAAATTATATGAGACGTTGAGCACCCACAATATAGTCTAGCAGCTATCACTCGGTGAGAGTACTTGAGATATATCATGTGAACTACAAAGACTTAGTTTTATGCATTTAAATAACAGAAAAGTAAACAAATTTTTGGATGGAAAAATCGACGGGCATGGTTTTTGTCGGATTATAAATTGGCTCTTTCATTTACCCAGAAGACGTTGTCAATTAACGCAAAGTACATATAATTTGATTTTTGTTTTATATATAATTTTAAAATTACACATTTGGAAATTTGCCAACAATTGATTTACTTTACAGCCACACTCTTATTTTGAAGCTAGGTTTGATTTGCAGCATTCAAGTCTCCATTTGTTCTTACCAAGTAATGAGACTCATTCCTAAACTGGAATTTCTTCGATAAAACAAGTTATCACATTCACGGAACATGAATTATTATTGAATAGCTAATCACATTCACGGAACATGAATTATTGAATAACTTATCACATTCACGGAACATGAGCCCATGAACAGCTAATCGCATTTGCCGAACAAGAACTTTTACTATACTTGCTGTCTTCTGCGAATTTCAATTCTACATAATTAGGCCACCTGTCCTTTTTTCATCATAACGTGCGTATAAGTTACGCACAAGCGAGGCAAACACAATTAGTTTAAACATATGTAACTCTACACCTGAGAATAGCGCTGACGATAGGACGCCCCAGAAGTCGCTGAACTTATTAGGGCCCACAAGTAGCTATACTCAAATGTGTAAATTGTACTAGACTTAAGAAATAATCTACTGCTGTTCGCTTGTGGTAAATAAATTGTTTAAGCTGTTTAAAATCTCTCATCACTCATGGTACAACTGTATACTAAGCATCACGCTTTACCGCTCATGATACAACTCTATATATATATATACACATAAAGCATTCGCTTGAGACTGCTGCAATTCAGACTCCTTTGCCAGATGCAACAGATAAGCAATTATGAGCATATATCCCCTTAGCTGATCCTAATTAGCGCTAGGAATTCATGCATGAGCTCGAAATTAGCACGTCTCTAACTTGAGGTGACAACATTGCGTTGCACACACGCGACCTCTGAGGCTGACGTTGGTTCCCTGGACCTCCATGCTGCTCTCCAGTCAGCCTTTGCATAATGTTGCACAACTTTGATTTATTTTAAAGAGAGTGTCCAATAATAATAATATATGAAGAGCGAAATTCTGGGATAACAGATTCTTTAATGATTGATTGAGTATGGCTCTTAATTATAAGCTTTGTAGAGAATTTCCAATAATGATATTAGAAGAGCGAAATTTTGGGATAATAGATTATTTAATGACCAATTAAAACATGGCTTTTAATTAGAAGCTCATTTGATAATAAACTTTGAAATTGCATCCGTACATTTGGTTTTGCTATAGGATCTCAGTACCAGAATTGTAAGGGGTTTCTTTTCTCTACTGAACATTCATTAGTGAGGTGAATGATAAAAATGGAAATGAGAACAATAATTTTCATGTAATTTTACTCGGACAGATCTATGAACCGATATTGTTCTCATTCATCATACCCAAATTTCCGATTTTAATTCGAAATATTAGTTGCTATTGAAAACAACATTAGAATTATAATATTTGCAAATGCAAACATATCCTATTGATAGGTCTTGCTGGAAATGCGCAAAATTGTGCTTGAAAGTTAGCAAGATCGTACATGAAATGTTATACCCAATGGTGATAGTGTAATATGAATGATGTCTCAATCCACTTTCTCTCAGATATTTCATGTGTGGATTGATCAAGTACTGCCGCAAATCTAATAAACTATACGCAAACAATTATTTTTCAAATGAAAACCAATTTTCTACGCACGTGACTCAGATTATTTGCCTCCAGTAATACTACTCATCTAATAAACATATGTAGGTAAAAACTTCTTTTAAAAGAAAAGAATTTTTTCCTCATATGACACACATTATTCCCCTTTCAACAAAGGTGATCTTATTGTTGTGTGTATTAGCTACATTTTCATTTTGGCATTAATGAATATAACTATATAACTCACTTCCATATAACTATAACACCTATCAACCATTTCTACGCCCGAACACTATAACCTTCATGTGGGGAATATGGCACCGTATATCTGTAACACAAAATTCATGGCGAAAACTGAAGGCATTGCTTGACGTCTGACCTTCGCTCTCCAGGATGAATGCGCTCGCATCGCCGCGTTGCTGGCGAGGAGAACAAGTCCCTTTAATGGCAGGTAAAGGGGATGGAGCGTGCGCCAACAGGTGGCTCCAAACTTTCTTTCCGATACAGCCGTTGTCAGGTGGCTTATCCGTAAATTTTGGTACTTTCCTGTGTACAAACTGGTGGCTTCAAACTTTCTGGCGCATGTGGCTTATCCGTAAATTTTGTAACATTCTAGTGTGTACAAACATGGGGCTCTAAACTTTCTTTCTGATACAGCCGCTGTCAGGTGGCTTATCCGTAAATTTTGGTACTTTCCCGTGCTTGCAAGCAGGTAGTTCCAAACTTTCTGGTGCATTTGGCTTATCCGTAAATTTTGTAACATTCTAGTGTGTACAAACATGGGGCTCCAAACTTTCTTTCTGTACAGCCGTTGTCATGCTGTTTATACTTAAAGTTTGATGCATTCCAGTGTGTAAAAGCGTATGGCTACTAAACTTTCTGATACAGCCGTTGTCAGGTGGTTTATCCGTAAATTTTGAAACTTACATCAGTTTTTAAAGACAGCCATTTAATGTAAATGTCAAAGTGGGCTAACGATACAGAGCTAGAAGCGAAGCTGATAAGTAATATGCGTTGTGATGCGAATCCAATGAAAAGCTAGAAAGGGAGCTGATTTGTAGCATGTGACATAATGCAATTCCAGTGTAAAGAAAGAAAGTAAGCTGATTCGTAGCATGCGACATAATGCAAATCTAATGTAAAGTTCGAAAGAAAGCTGATTTGTAGTACTAGGATGCAGTGTGCGATCTTCCGAATACACCGCAAAATAATCTTCTGATGGAGGTGCTCACCTTTTATTGCCTGGAAAAGGCTTTGTTAAAAATCAAGAATTAGTTTAAAACTATAAAAAGCTATTTTGTTTTATTATAGTTTAGAAATTACGAAAAGCTATAAACTTTCTTGGTAAAAATCTGCTACGTGTAAAATCTATTTTATTCGGAAACCAAAGAATTGCTGGTGTGCGGAGCCCATTTCAATACACCAATCCGAAATCGAATTAGAGAGTAAAGTGATTCTCATGCAGTGCTTTTTCGATGTGTCTTGTATCTCATACACCTACTCGGGCTTTTGAATAACTTCTTATTTTAGGCAAAAAGACAGAGTATTTCAGTTTGTTCATGAGTGCCAAATGATTGTAAATTTATCTACTTGAGGTTTTTAAAAGTCAAAAACCAGTAAAATACTACGCTAGTTATTGCTAAGGCATCTACGAAAAGAATTATTCCTTCTGGATATTTTAGACCTGATTTTATGTACATTGAGTGTCTTGCTATTTTAATTCACGTCTTCAATCAGTGGGCCAAATATATACGGAAAATAGATTTACACGGAAAATGAAATTTATTGTTAATTTAAAGTAGAATTATCTGAAACTTTTCATGTATTTCATCTAACAATTTATCGGCAAATTTTCGCCAGTGTTGATTGATCGGGAAATTTTATACGACAGGCATATACCGGGAAATTTTATGCGGCAGGCATATACCGGGAAATTTTATGCGGCAGGCATATACCGGGAAATTTTATGCGGCAGATATTTATCTGGAAATTTGATACTGTATTGATTCATCGGCAAACTTTGTTCATGAGTATTATGTTCTTAATTGATTTTGCTTAAATTTTTATAATCATAGTGTGTGTAACTGTGTTTTCCTTTAAAAAACAGAAACTTTTTTATCGAAGAAAGAAAAAAAACGTGCCAAAGAAAAACAATTAATAGAGACACGATTTCTCCGGGCGCGTTATTGTTTAGGTTTGAGGTAATTTCTTTTATCTCAGGGATTTTAGCTTAATTGGCCGTGGCCTTAATGTTCCTGCCCTATTTTTGACTGGCCCAAATGATACAAAAGACCTTAACGATATTTTAGAGCTCTGAGTTTTTTTAATCAGAGCCGCTGTTGATTTGAAATAAAACTTTATCTAAATCGCTTCAGTATCAGAAATGGCTGCTCTCTATAACATCGCTTTAATTAACCCGTTGTTTTTGATTCTGTTGGTTGTATTTGGCTATTGACTTATCAAAGGAACAGCCTCATAGTTTCATACCTCCCTTTTTAATACGAGACAATTATTTTGAAGCCTAGCTTCAATGTCCAAGACTTAAAACTTATCTTCTACTCTGCTTGTTTGGAATCTAACAATATATAGCCTGCTACATGACGAAATGTCGTTCGTATGTAATTTTCCTCTATTTTTACGAATGAATATATATTTATTTAGGTACAACGTCTATCGCTTTCACGAAGCACACAGCGATCGACCAAACGAGCTTATTCGTTAGATCGTTTTCATCATTCGTTCCAAATTGCGGGATTCAATTCGAATTCTTGACGAACCTAATCAGCAGCATTTAGTTTTAATTTACAGCAACGAATGTGCTGAAGTACATCAAATGAGAGGAGTACAATGGGAATTTAAAAACAGCAATACATCGAAGGTAGGACAATACCTCGAAGGTATAACAATACATTAAAGGCATAACAGTTCCATTCAGAATTTTCCAAAAACATACTCGTTGTAAAGTGGTATCATAACTATAGTTTCTACTCCATCTAGTTTATGTTGCCGCCTTGAATGTGTACGTAATAAATATATAATATAGATATTTATTAAATGGAACTATATGTATATATATATTCATATACATGTACACAAATATATATTTCATATATATATCTATACATATTCACATATATATATATACATATACATGTATATATATATATATTCGCAGGTAATCATGATACAGCTAAAACAATTTAGTTAGTTACCTGTAACTTGGTGCAAATTATGAGCAACCGTCACTAATTCCCTTTCATATTAGTCTGGGTTCCCATAAGATGATGCAACCCACTGACAGATAGCACGTGTTTCTAAGAACAGGCCTGCATACTCTCCATCTCTACTTTTATTGTGGCTCAAGTCTGATAATGACGCGTATTGGCTCGCGGGCTGAATAGCCGGACGAGAAGTAGGCAACTTAATTACGGCCAGATGCCATAGGGCGTCATTATGGCGCAAATGGAGCCGAGGGCTAGAGTTGCAAGTTTCTAATGGCACTGGCCCTTGTGTCTGTGTGTGCCGGGGCCATTACTGCGCCGTATTGTGCCTGCTTGAGTGCCGTACTGTGACTGAGAGTCTCATACTGCGTCAGAGGGTGTCATACTGTGACTGAGAGTGTCACACTGTGACTGAGAGTGTCATATTGTGACTGAGAGTCTCATACTATGCCTGAGAGTGTCACACTGTGCCTGAGAGTGTCATATTGTGACTAAGAATCTCATACTGTGACTTAGAGTCTCATACTGTAACAGAGAGCCATGATGTGGCTGCCAGAGCACCGAAATGTGACTTCCAGAGCACTAAAGTATGACTGCAAGAGCACCAAAATGTGTTTGCCAGAGCGCCAAAATGTGACTGCCAGAGTACCAAAATATGACGGCCAGAGCACCAAAATCTGACTACCAGAGCACCAAAATGTGACTGCCAGAGCACCAAAATGTGACTGCCAGAGCACCGAAATGTGACTGCCAGAGCACCGAAATGCGACTGCCAGAGCACCAAAATATGACTCCCAGAGCACCAAAATGTGACTGCCAGAGCACCAAATTATGAGGGCCAGAGCACCAAAATGTGACTGTCAGACTACCAGGTAGAAATAATGGCTGCCAGACACTATTACACGCATGCTGCTCCTGTTGTGAGTGATGTGGATGGATTCTGTCGCCGACTTATATAATTTCGCTCAGGAATAATGGTATTCTGTATACTAGTTTCATTTCTAGCAGCAGGATAATAGACTAAAAGACAAATTGATTAGTAGCTGTATGTTTTATTTCATTTGTAGAGCTTATATTTTAATTCTGTATGAACATATTACCTGACAATGCATATTTTTACGAAGCAGAATATGTTCAAACAGTTACATTTTGTTTCTCGCTTTGAAGAAACAAAATTTTTTTACCTTCGTGTTTAAGATTATGAACTCTACTTTGAGTGACATACAAACTTTGCTGGTATAAGTTCTACGCTTTGATTTTGAAAAAAGAAGAGTTATTTAACCGTAAAACAAATCCGCCAAAATATCAGAAGAGCGAAATTTAAAAACCAATTGCTTTAATTCAACACTATTTACCGACACGACAACATTAATGATGATCCATAAATCCATTTATCTTTACATTATTCGCTACGTAGCTATAAAATGAAGCTATTCTGAGCCATTAGTTAATTTGAGACAGATAAAATAGCCCGAGCAGTCCTAAGCAAACCTAGCGGTCCAACAATCAATTCGATCAGGAGAAAAATTGGTTCCTATAGTACGTGAGGGAACCGCGCAGGGACTAAGTTACCATCGGGAATGGCCTCGAAATCCAGCGCTTAATGAAACTGAATTAGTTTCCCTCGCCAGAAATCGCCGAAAAAAACATGGCGATCGAGAAAAGTAGTCAACAATGCGGCAGCAAATACGACTGGGGTATAATTAACGAACGCTCATGTTAAACCCTTATGTTTTCCGCTTTGATTTTCCAAAAAATTCATCTACGTACGTGGCTTCTATATCTTATGAGCGAGTTGTCTCCGAATGATGTGTTCTGCCTATTGTGTATTCCAATCATAATTTAATATTTAAAAAATATTTCGATTATAATGTTGCCCAATCTGGTATTTTTGCAGGTTGATAAACATCTTTCGAGCAAAAATGGTTACCTTCTAAAATTTTCCATGTCGCTTATTGCATTTGAATATGCCAGTTTTTTCAAACTCCTTTCTTTTGCTATACAAATGTAAGGACAAAGCTCAAATTATATTGAAATAGAATGCAGTAAAGCATGTCGGGTTTTTATGTTTTAGTACAGAATAAATAAAAAGTAATTGGAAAATATACATTTGGTAGTTACATAAAATATTGTTAAAACTTTGAGGTTCACTGTGACCATGAAATTTAAATAATATACGTCGAAGTTAGTATGATTTTTACTCCAATAGCCAACACGCTAAGTCTGGTATAAATTGTACGAACTTTAATTTTCATTTTCTCTACGAAATTAGAATAATATTTCACGCAATTATAAGGGGTTTTACTTTTTTATGTTTAGTACTGGGAAACTTGAGACTAAGAGCTTGTTCTCGAAGTCGTAATTTGACTTAAAGCTTCTGGGATATATAGTTCACGTCAATGTCATGCTGTCCAACACGTGGGAAGCGCGAAGGACGAGTAGGCGTGTTTTTTTGTTCATTAATTGGTAGCAGTAATTGAAGCACAAAAGTCGCAGTAATTTTGGTCCAAGAGCCGCAATAATTTGAGTTCAAGGGCCACATTAATTTGAGTTCAAGAGAAGCAGTAATTTTGGTGTAGGAGACGAAGAAATTTGGCTGCAAGAAACGCAGTAATTTTGGTCCCAGAGCCGCAGTAATTTGAGTTCAAGTGCGTGGTAATTTTAGTCTAAGAAAAGCTGTAATTTTAGTGCAAGAAACTCTTGGATATCGGTATATAAGGTGCAATAATATGAGCAGGTATTTGGTGCACAGTTTGGGTATGCATAGTAAGCAAAGGGCTCATTTCCAAGGAACGTTAGCGATTTTTTTGTCCAGACAATTCCTCATAGTCAAAATTCTACGACACCAAAAAATAGCATGAAACATCAAAGAACGAGAAGGTGTGAGTATCAGTATCTTTCGACCTATCTGAATAGCTGATCCTGTTCGCACACTCAGTAAAATGCGAATTTGTAATTTTGAAAGAGCCCAAGCCTTGAGGATACTCAAGTTGCGGCGAATTTAGAGAGAATGTAACATTTTGATTTATAAGTATTTGTTTTTACCATCATATAAATTCGATTGACGTGTCCAAAACTGGTTTCAAATGTGGCCTTGAGTGCTTTCTTCGTATTGCCTTCCGTAATTATTTGCTTCATACATTGTAAAATTATAATAAATGACAGATGACAAGCTCAAACAACGTCTGAAAGATTTTTACCAACTAGATACGATCATTCCCTCCCAATACCAACATAAACAATACTAAGTACCAGGAGAAACATATTCAACAATATTTATGCACGGAAGTTTATCATCTCTTTAAAATATTGATTGGAATTTGGTAACGCAAAATTAATGCATCCGATGAACTCGAGGGGAAAATTCGATCCCCGATCGCGAGATCTTTTATACTTGTAGTTTGTTCATGGTCTACATGGTATTTATTTATAGTTCGTTCATGGTCTACATGGTATTTATTTATAGTTCGTTTATGGTCTACATGGTATTTATTTATAGTTCGTTTATGGTCTACATGGTATTTATTTATAGTTCGTTCATGGTCTACATGGTATTTATTTATAGTTCGTTCATGGTCTACATGGTATTTATTTATAGTTCGTTTATGGTCTACATGGTATTTATTTATAGTTCGTTCATGGTCTACATGGTATTTATTTACAGTTCGTTCATGGTCTACATGGTGTTTATTTATAGTTCGTTTATGTTCTACATGGTATTTATTTATAGTTCGTTTATGGTCTACATGGTATTTATTTATAGTTTGTTCATGGTCTACATGGTATTTATTTATAGTTCGTTTATGGTCTACATGGTATTTATTTATAGTTCGTTCATGGTCTACATGGTATTTATTTATAGTTCGTTCATGTTCTACATGGTATTTATTTATAGTTCGTTTATGGTCTACATGGTATTTATTTATAGTTTGTTCATGATCTACACGGTATTTATTTATAGTTCGTTCATGGTCTACATGGTATTTATTTACAGTTCGTTCATGGTCTACATGGTGTTTATTTATAGTTCGTTCATGGTCTACATGGTATTTATTTATAGTTTGTTCATGGTCTACATGGTATTTATTTATAGTTCGTTTATGGTCTACATGGTATTTATTTATAGTTCGTTCATGGTCTACATGGTATTTATTTATAGTTCGTTCATGTTCTACATGGTATTTATTTATAGTTCGTTTATGGTCTACATGGTATTTATTTATAGTTTGTTCATGATCTACACGGTATTTATTTATAGTTCGTTCATGGTCTACATGGTATTTATTTACAGTTCGTTCATGGTCTACATGGTGTTTATTTATAGTTCGTTCATGGTCTACATGGTATTTATTTACAGTTCGTTCATGGTCTACATGGTGTTTATTTATAGTTCGTTCATGGTCTACATGGTATTTATTTACAGTTCGTTCATGGTCTACATGGTGTTTATTTATAGTTCGTTCATGGTCTACATGGTATTTATTTACAGTTCGTTCATGGTCTACACGGTATTTATTTATAGTTCGTTCATGGTCTACATGGTATTTATTTATAGTTCGTTCATGGTCTACATGGTATTTATTTATAGTTCGTTCATGGTCTACATGGTATTTATTTATAGTTCGTTCATGGTCTACATGGTATTTATTTATAGTTCGTTCATGGTCTACATGGTATTTATTTATAGTTTGTTCATGGTCTACATGGTATTTATTTATAGTTCGTTCATGGTCTACATGTATTTATTTATAGTTCGTTCATGGTCTACATGGTATTTATTTATAGTTCGTTCATGGTCTACATGGTATTTATTTATAGTTCGTTCATGGTCTACATGTATTTATTTATAGTTCGTTCATGGTCTACATGGTATTTATTTATAGTTCGTTCATGGTCTACATGGTATTTATTTATAGTTCGTTCATGGTCTACATGGTATTTATTTATAGTTCGTTCATGGTCTACATGGTATTTATTTATAGTTCGTTCATGGTCTACATGGTATTTATTTATAGTTCGTTCATGGTCTACATGGTATTTATTTATAGTTTGTTCATGGTCTACATGGTATTTATTTATAGTTCGTTCATGGTCTACATGTATTTATTTATAGTTCGTTCATGGTCTACATGGTATTTATTTATAGTTCGTTCATGGTCTACATGGTATTTATTTATAGTTCGTTCATGGTCTACATGTATTTATTTATAGTTCGTTCATGGTCTACATGGTATTTATTTATAGTTCGTTCATGGTCTACATGGTATTTATTTATAGTTCGTTCATGGTCTACATGTATTTATTTATAGTTCGTTCATGGTCTACATGGTATTTATTTATAGTTCGTTCATGGTCTACATGGTATTTATTTATAGTTCGTTCATGGTCTACATGGTGTTTATTTATAGTTCGTTCATGGTCTACATGGTATTTATTTATAGTTCGTTCATGGTCTACATGTATTTATTTATAGTTTGTTCATGGTCTACATGGTATTTATTTATAGTTCGTTCATGGTCTACATGTATTTATTTATAGTTCGTTCATGGTCTACATGGTATTTATTTATAGTTCGTTCATGGTCTACATGGTATTTATTTATAGTTCGTTCATGGTCTACATGGTGTTTATTTATAGTTCGTTCATGGTCTACATGGTATTTATTTATAGTTCGTTCATGGTCTACACGGTATTTATTTATAGTTCGTTCATGGTCTACATGGTATTTATTTATAGTTCGTTCATGGTCTACATGGTATTTATTTATAGTTCGTTCATGGTCTACATGGTATTTATTTATAGTTCGTTCATGGTCTACATGGTATTTATTTATAGTTCGTTCATGGTCTACATGGTATTTATTTATAGTTTGTTAATGGTCTACATGGTATTAATTTATAGTTCGTTCATGGTCTACATGTATTTATTTATAGTTCGTTCATGGTCTACATGGTATTTATTTATAGTTCGTTCATGGTCTACATGGTATTTATTTATAGTTCGTTCATGGTCTACATGTATTTATTTATAGTTCGTTCATGGTCTACATGGTATTTATTTATAGTTCGTTCATGGTCTACATGGTATTTATTTATAGTTCGTTCATGGTCTACATGTATTTATTTATAGTTCGTTCATGGTCTACATGGTATTTATTTATAGTTCGTTCATGGTCTACATGGTATTTATTTATAGTTCGTTCATGGTCTACATGGTGTTTATTTATAGTTCGTTCATGGTCTACATGGTATTTATTTATAGTTCGTTCATGGTCTACATGTATTTATTTATAGTTTGTTCATGGTCTACATGGTATTTATTTATAGTTCGTTCATGGTCTACATGGTATTTATTTATAGTTCGTTCATGGTCTACATGTATTTATTTATAGTTCGTTCATGGTCTACATGGTATTTATTTATAGTTCGTTCATGGTCTACATGGTATTTATTTATAGTTCGTTCATGGTCTACATGGTGTTTATTTATAGTTCGTTCATGGTCTACATGGTGTTTATTTATAGTTCGTTCATGGTCTACATGGTGTTTATTTATAGTTCGTTCATGGTCTACATGGTATTTATTTATAGTTCGTTCATGGTCTACATGGTATTTATTTATAGTTTGTTCATGGTCTACATGGTATTTATTTATTCTTCGTTTATAGTCTACATGGTATTTATTAACAGTTCGTTTATGATCTACATGGTATTTATTTATAGTTCGTTCATTGTCTACATGGTATTTATTTATAGTTCGTTCATGGTCTACATGGTATTTAAATTATAGTTCGTTCATGGTCTACATGGTGTTTAAATTATAGTTCGTTCATGGTCTACATGGTGTTTATTTATAGTTCGTTCATGGTCTACATGGTATTTATTTATAGTTCGTTCATGGTCTACATGGTATTTATTTATAGTTCGTTCATGGTCTACATGGTATTTAAATTATAGTTCGTTCATTGTCTACATGGTATTTATTTATAGTTCGTTCATGGTCTACATGGTGTTTAAATTATAGTTCGTTCATGGTCTACATGGTGTTTATTTATGGCACGTTTATAGTCTACATGGTGTTTATTTACAGTTCGCTTATGGTCTGCATACATAGTACGCAGGTGAATCTGTAGCATAGTAAAATTTCAAGTTAATACAATCTCCAATATTCAGATTAATTTATTCCTTATGAACTAAATAAATCCCAGCGCTCGTTTTGCCTGATATAACGCTTAATTGATTTTTAATTACCATAATTACTCAAAATTCTCATTATCTCTGCAGACGCGCAAAGCTTCCACTCTTTATTCGAAAGCTTTTCCTAATTGACCTGCTGCTGAAAGATGATAAATAAGTTTTCATGAGTTACTTTTGTGATTAGACATGCGTCAATATGTAAAATGTGATTTTAGAAATGAATATTGGTGTTCAAAATTTAAATTAGATTGCCTAGCTAGCCCATGTTAGTTTTAGTAGGTGTATTATTTTAATAACTCGTACGTATGATCACCTGAGTTCATATCATTTGGAGGTTCGCAACGTATAATTTCCCAAAATTTTCCGAAATTTTTGAAAAAAATTTGCCTACGTAAATTTGATCTAAGTATTTAGTTAAGGACATCTAAAACTAAAATTGTCGTTTTCTCTTCACACAAAATACCATTTTAAGAGCTGCGATAAAAGTTCCAATGAAACAAAAATTTTGAAGTTCTTGGTATTGCTATAATTCCAAATGACTTATTTCGATAGGAATTAATAACGCATGACTAGATACTGACATTAAAATTTGCGTGAATCACCGGCTAGTGAAAACGAAATACCGACATCAAAATAAACACGAATCCAAGGCAAGTGACCTCAAAATACCGACATAATAACACGAATCCAAGGCAAGTGACAACGAAATACCGACATAATAACATGAATCCAAGGCTAGTGGCCACAAAATACCGACATAATAACACGAATCCAAGGCAAGTGACCACGAAATACCGACATAATAACATGAATCCAAGGCTAGTGGCCACAAAATACCGACATAATAACACGAATCCAAGGCAAGTGACAACAAAATACCGACATAATAACACGATTCCAAGGCAAGTAACAACGAAATACCGACATAATAAAACGAATCCACGGCTAGTGACAACGAAAAATTGACACAAAAATAACCGTAAATCCATAGCTGAAATCAGGAGTTGTCTGAAATAAGGCAAGTGCACCTCACACAAACCCAGCCGCCTGCTGAGCATGCGCTCTGCAGCTCGGCTGTCAGTGCTCGTTGCGCTCTCCCAAAAAGTCGATGTGTTTTTTGTTTCATTAAGGATACAGCTCGGACAAAGCCCGCCGAAAATGACCAAATTTTTTTTAGCACCGAGGCAATTAGCTGAGCGCTCGGGAGAATTGTGTTTATAACTGTCAGGGTAGTTACAAAACGGCGTAAAAGAAATAATTAAGACTGTTGTTCGAAGTCCTAATTATTTTTTTAAGCCTTTTTTCGTCGTAGACATTTACTCGGACGTGGGTTATGTTTTGCTTGGTAATATAATTTAATTAGTACTATGAAATATGTATACTTTGTTCATGCACTTGATTGTTGTGTTTTGGGATCTTTTAAGGTAATTTGGTAGAAAAATGAATGTTAAAATCGTCTTTGTTTTTCATAATATGTAACCATTCTACTTTTTTCAGGTTAAATTCATCTTTGTTTTTCATAAAATGTAACCATTCTACTTTTTTCAGGTTAAAATCATCTTTGTTTTTTACAATATGTAACCATTCTACTTTTTTTCAGGTGCATTTTATAGTAGCAACTGATAGAAATGTTTGTACGGAATTGATTATTAAGCTTACATTGAAAAAAAAGCAATAACACATCATAGATCAACTGATAGGTTTTGCACAGCATACCAATAGAGCAGAATAATAGACAAAATAAAATATCAGACCGTTTGTGCCCTTGTCAAACTTTTCAAACCCTGCGATATCTTCACGCTCAACTCTATAGGTACATAAATGGTGTCGGCAAACTTTCAAATGGTTGATTGCATTTTCATTCGAAAAATATCCAAGTAATTTAAATAAAAACACATAGTGCAAAATATTTGTGAGCCCATTCAAGTTTCCACGAAGCTTAGGATCTTTATCACTATGTGCGAGTGAAATTTGTTTTACGGGAAGCAAGTAAACATTAATGTGTTTTGAATGTGATCATTTCCTATCGTGACTGCGACAACTCATGATAACGAGCTGCAGTGAACTTTGAAGCACTTACTGCTTTGGAATATCAACTTTAGAGTTCGTGGACATTGGTGTCGCTACTGAAGAAACTGTACATCAAAATGAAGTCTTTCTAGACAGTAATTAACTAAAGTAAATTAAACAAAACTGAAGCCAGTGTTTCTAACCCAGTAAAATATTTAGACAATCCTTTGAAATTTTGCGAAAAAAGTTCAATGCCTGATCATTTATTTGTGAAAATGGAAACTTCTACATGTGCAAGCTTCCGCCGTGATTTTTGTCAGTTTTCACGGTAAAAGTAGCATGGTAATTCCAATGGAAATCGATGCGAACGGTCTTATCTGGAATGACGAATCATTAAATAAAGGTATTTTGAAAGTTGCAGTGAAGCCTGAAGTTTTTTCTAATCGTGAACAATAACCATTCCACTGATACACCGTTGTTGCTCGAATGAAGTGTGCCTGAGGTAGCAGTGATAATTGACTGAAATGCTTATCTAATCGTGAGCAGTAAGCAATCCACTGGTTTACTGCCGTTACTGAAACGAAGAGTGAGTAGAGTAGCAGTGATACATGACTGATTAATTTTTTTTTATCGTGAGCATTAACCATCGCACTGTTTAACTACTATTGCTGGAACGAAGCGTCGCTGGAAACAAGTCCTGCGGCTTAAAAATCTCGTAGGCAGTTCTGCGTGTCGCCGCCAAGCTGTCTTCGCCTAAAGACTCGTCGTCTTCGAAGCCACCATTGCGTCACCTACGTCAGCTGTGGCTCCAGAGAGCCATGGACGAAGGTGACGAAGACACATCCAGACCTGGTGACGATGAGACGCGTCATGCGCAGCCGTCCGCGCCGACGGACGACGATGTCGAAGCGATTCAAATTACGCAGAACGCGGGATACGATGGCGAAGACGCGCGCAATTCCGGAACAAGGGCGCGACACAAAACTGGCAATTTGGAGTCAGCCCCTGGAAGAACGAACAGCGGGGAATCCATGACAAGCAGCAACGTCGGAGCACAAGCTCGCCAGGACAGCATCCGGAGTGGTAAAAGCGTCACCATCAGTATTGCAGACAGCGTGTCGGATGAAATCGATCCCAGAAGCCCCAGTGGGAGCGGGGGCGGGAATTCTTCTGCCTATGGCTGGAGAATCTCCGGTTCCGGATATCGAGGAACCTCAAATCCCGGGAGGTCGCTCTGTAGCATCCAGGAGAACTCCGGCTCGTCGAGCGTAGAATCATCAAATGCTGTAAATCAGGGCCAAATAATGGATGAAATGGAGCGCGGCAGGCGAGGGACAATCTTCAGCAGAGATATCTGCTATAAAGTTCCTTCGGCCAACCCTAACTCACAGCTCTTAGCGGTCAATTATCCGTCTGCAAACGCCGATGAAAGAAAAAACAAGAATATAAAGGTGAGTACTTTCTTTCTCCCGTAGCCTTTAAAGCTGCGCAGGGAAATATTGTGTTTTCTTCAAGCGTCATTGAATACCTTTCCGTCGAATCAAGGTGAGTCGATATAATATTTTTTTATCGAGATAAGGTGAGTCGATATCTTATCGTTGACTGACGTTGCTTTTCTTCTTTTTGTTGGATTTGGCATTGTAACCTTTTCGGATCTCATCTGTGTTAGACAGAGTAAAATTCACAAGACAAATCGGAGAGGCTATTTTAGTTTTTCCTACTCATCGGACTTAAATGAAACTTTGTTTTGGTTGCCACTTGTGGCTTACTATAGAAGATGAAGAAAGTTTCTGTCGTCTAATGCTGTATTTATGATCGAATATTAGAATTGGAACACGAGCAAAAATTGTTCAATGATTAACACTGAACTTGACGCGGTCAAGACACTAATTGATTTTTTAAATTTAATTTAGCATAAGCTTGTGAAGCTAAGCATGTTCCCGTGGATATTTACTACGCAGCAAACGAAATTTCCGTCACAAATTTCCAAGTTCAGTAAAATTTTTATGTCATTTTTTTATTCTTTTGTGAGAATTTCTAAATATGTCACGTCACGCTAACGGTATTTGGTTTAAATTTAGTAGAATTTGGACGGCTGTTGTTAAAATTTCGAGCGAACGAACTGAGCTTATACCCAGGAATTCATCTTTAAAATTCTGGGAAATTTAAAATATATCATATTTTTTGAAATATGCATAGTCAAGATTGCCTCAAGGTGAATTTTTATGAGCAAATAATGAAAGAAACTATGATAATTTCGGAGATTTTCATCGCAAAATTTACATGAAAGCTGATTGAAAAGCTTCCGTTACAAGCTGTTACAGAGTTGCGATAGCTGTGGTACTGAGAACAGTATTTTAGTATATAGTTCATAAGTTACTAGTATTCTCTGTTCACGGGAATCTCTGAAAAATTTTGCTACCCATTATATTGGTCCAATTACTTATTATTACTAACGTTTTTGCGATACACAAACCTGAGCATTCCTATCACGTATTATCGTGATTAGCATCACGTAATTTCTATCGTATTTAGCAACAGAACTGCGGAAAATCCAATTTATATGATATCATTTGTTTATTTTATGTTTAGCCAACGAATAGTTAGTCATCAATTATCTTCTCTTTTCACTATTTTCTTCTTTGTAAACAAGATAAGTTAGTTCAGTGCAGCATATACTTCGGACAGAAACGGGGAAATATTTCGGACAAAAACGGTGAAGCCAAGGAAATCTTCAGCTTAGAACAGGATAAAAAAAGGTGTTAGTGGAGCGAGTTGTGGTTGAGTGCTGCAAGTGCCACTGGCAGGCCTTATGTACGTGTATAACGTGGCCGAGTGGTTAAGAACGCGCTCTTTCACGGGAAGGTGTCGGCAGTTCAAATCCCGGCAGTGCCTGTGATTCTTCCCGTTGGGAAAAACAAGAACTCAGCCATAATTCCCCACCCTACCCAGGTGTCGGAAATGGGCACCGGCTTGTCCGGGGGTAACCGTCATTGCGTCCTGGTGTTCGTTATGAGGCATTTGAATAACCATTGTACAAGATGATATGAATCAAGCTTGATTTGAATAAAAATCCATTTTCTTTACATGGTGATAAACGACTTTATGTGGGGTTTAGCCGGACGTGAAACATCCCCGGCCGTGAGGGCAAAATGTTGCCATTCGGGCGAGAGGAATTTTACAGTGTTAATGTTAATAATTTATTAGAAAAATAATAGTTTTTTTACGGTACCACAAATACTCATATTTTCCCATCGAATTCTCGAGGCGATAAACATTTCTTTCTACAAATTACATCGAAAACAATTTCAAAATTTCAGGGCTCACATCTGTTTGGTAAAGTTCAATTATTTTGAGGCAAGAACAGATAATCGAATAAAATGCCCCTCATCATATATATATATTTTTTTATTTCTTTCATAGATTGTTCAAACTCCTTCAGTTCGCGGTGGACAGAACAGGTCCGTTTTCTGTAGAGCACTTCCCCCTTCCCACCCTAAAGAATCTTTCAAAGAAAATTGACATTCCCAAGATCTCATGGAGAACTTATACAAAGGTTAAACAATTTTTTTACCACTAGCTGTACAGTACTAGATTGTTTGGTAAGTCTAGTACAATGGACGCATTTAAGTGTAGCTACTTGTGGGCCCGAATAAGTTCAGCGACTTCCTCTCACATCACTTCAGAATGGTTATAGGATTTTTTTTCTTACCATTGGAGCCTAAATACTCTGAAGGTTTGGGTTAGGTTCAACTAAATACTCATGCCATAAATACCATAGAATATCATAATTGTTGTGTTAGGTTAAACTAAACCAAACGTGGCATTCAACCCACAAAAGGTAGCATGGAGTATAAGCGATCCAATATAATGCTTCTCAATCAATTTTTTCTCTAATGGATCTATAGCAACAGAAGTAAATGAGCGCTCAAAGTCATAGTACAATTACCAAATAGTTTAAAAGCAGATTATTTTTAAAAATGTAGCCTGGTTTTAAACACACTCACTCACGGATATTTTATTTTCTAGCTGCACATTTGAGAAAATATATATCTGACCTTCATTTATTGCGTACAAAGGATTTATTCTTACTAACATGAAATATTCCATTTACCTATAGAGAGGTAAACTTTACCACACATAGAGCTTTTAAGAACATGAAGTATTTCATTGCTTATAGTGAGGTGAACTTTATGACATACAGAGTCTTTATTGACATGAAATATTCCATTGCTTATAGTGAGGTGAACTTTATGACATAGTCTTCATTAACATGAAATATTTCATTGACTTTAGTGAGGTGAACTTTATGACATACAGAGTCTTTATTGACCTGAAATATTCCATTGACTTTAGTGAGGTGAACTTTATGACCGAGTTTTTGATAACATGAAATTTCTCATTGCCTATAGTGAGGGGAACTTTACGATACACAAAGCTTTGACTAACATGAAATATTCCATGTACCTTTAATGAGGTGAACTTTATGGTAAATACAGTTTTATTTCATTTCGCGGCGATCCACGTAATTGAAAATTTTTAGAAGCTTCTCTTTTAAGCGCGGGGAAATAATGAATAATAATCAAGTATTCTGATTCAATCCGGAATTTGATTTTGAGAGTATGACGAATAATTGTGATGTTTGGATTTATGAATTTCATGTGCGATAGTAGAGTTGGAAATTTGGAATCAGATGAGCAAATTAGGTAGAGAAATCTGATAAGCAATTATGGATCCCTACAGTCAAACTTAAATGGAAAAATTTTATGAGCAATTATGGAGCGGGATATTTAGAATCAAATTGGGGAAATCGGATGTGCGATAAAGAAAACTTAAATTTAGAATCGGACGAGTAACAATGGTGTACGCCAGAAAACAATGTGATGAAAGAATACCTATACCTACCTCTAACTCAAATAATGAGTTCGATTTAAAGGTCCAGGAATTCTATGAAAATGCTTACAAGTATTTCATGTTTTTTATTGGTCTGAGAAAAAAAAAATTACTTTGCTCGGAATAAATTTAGAAGCAAATAACATTACGTTTGGGGCGATTTGTTGTATTACTAGCTCAAGAAATCGGATGCAGAGGGCAGTAAAAGCTTTTCATTTCGTTTTTTTATGGACATCAATGACTTTTAAGACAACTTTTGACGATTAATTTCTTTTTTATTTCATGATTATTTCGCTGTTACGAGTAAATAAGAGGGCAGTTGTCAAATGATTTAATTTCAATAGTGATATAAATGGAAAAGTGGACACGAAACTTTAGTGGAGGATATATTTGCTCTGTTAATTTAAGGCTTACTTGAGATTTTGTCGTAAACAAAATTGAATGAATGACACACGTTGATCTGAAGTACAATTAACATTTGCCTTTGTAGATAGCGTTAATTTTACACATGTTTATGAGCTGCATAACACGTCAACAAATGTTATGAATCGAGAGCACCAAGTCCTTTACTTTAAATAAAGAACTTTTATCAATGATTTTTTCATAACTAAGATATGTCAGTGTTTATTGCACTTAAGACTATTTAACGTAAATTCAAGTCAATTGTATTTGCAATCAATTCAAGTACTTTATTGTATTTGTTAGGCACACATGTACTTGTAGGCAATTGTAGGTACCCTATTGTATTCGTTAGGCACACGTATATTAACAATCATTCATAAATACTCCATTGTATCCGTTCGTGTATTAAATAATGGTACGAGAAACTTACAAATATTAAAGAACTTCAATGGAGAAAAAGACTTGTGACCGTTTTTTTGCTGTGGATGAGCTAAAATGATTACTCGATGAGAGGGTAATTGAGGTTGTCTGTTGTTGAAGACAATTGCAAATTTTCTGCTCTCCTGTCTGTTCACTTTGGTTTGAATAGAAAAAAAACTGGTAAAGTTCGGAGCATTTGTACTTTCGAATCTGTTCTCGTAAATTAACTTTGCAAAATTGGTTATCCTGAGAGCAACGCTAGAAAAAAATTGGATACTCTATAAGCCTAATAATGAATTCTGTAAGGCGTTCGTAAAAGAATTAGATTTTTTGCTTCTGTTTGAATAATTTGAAATGTAATTGAAATCATGCTTTTTGAAAACTAGTAATTTCTCTGTTAACTTCATAATTTATTGTTTCATCTCTATTTGAATATTGTGAGTTGAAAAATAATGAGCATTTTTTAAATTAAACGTTTGCAGTGTCGTGCAAGGTATTGGATGAAAAATTTCGTAAGATTCGGCTTATCACGATTATCTATTCATCGAAAATGAACTCGCATTCATTTGTGTTATAAAAAAAGTGCAAGTAAATATTTCCGAGACACACAAATTCACGCCAAAAAATCAAGGATAATTCGATGAAAGTGCGTAGTGCAGGCAAGCCAAAACTTGCAGAGATTCTCAGTGTGACGGCAACACGGCAGGGGAGAAATGCTGCGCTGGAGAACTGCTTACCTCAAAATGCCTGGGAGGTTTGAGGCAGAACTTGATGAATATTGCTTAACGTAAAATTGAGCTGCACTACCTCAGCTCTGATGAGCTTCTTGTCTTTTGTCGGAGACTTTCCGCTTATAAAAACTTAGACACGAAAGAACTTAGAGAAAAAATGACTGTAAAAAAGTTGCTTTGATGTTCGTCACGTGCGAACGGTGGATAGCGAATTCCGTTGGTCATGGAGAGCCGAGAAAAAAACTAAAAAATCCTTAAAATGATACAAAATATATTCCGGGCTTTGATAACGAAATTTGACATAATTTTATTCGAAGTGTGATAAAAGCGACGGACACTGAATATGCTCACCAAAGAAGTAATTATATAGGAACTATTATTCTTTTCTCTCTCTCCCCAAACAAATAGGATATTGTATTATCGCTCAGACTTTTATCTATTCAAAATCGCTTCTCAGAATCTCTTCATTCTCTGATATGCTTCTACATCATCAACTCGATAACTACGGCAAGGAGTAGGTCCTGATGAAAGAACAATGTACAAGAAATTTTTCATCGTTTCTTGATGAGAGGAGTTCAATGTGAATTGTGTTGCATTATATTAATTCGGATCATTTGTAGTGAATGGGGAAAAATACTTTAGGGAGAAGGTGAGTACTCGGTTCATAACAGCGGACGAATTTAAAAAACGAACAAAACTTCTAAAATCTGATGTTGAATGAAATATTTGCAGGAATATTATTTCTGTAAGTTAATACAAAATACGCCAAATATCAACTGTGTTCCTAGCTTCGAAAAATTTTTTCAATGACCTCACAGTTTATTGAGAAAGTCTTTCACAAGGATCCTATTGGTCCTGGAGAAAACTATTCACAAAGACCATTTGAACAATGAAAAAATGATCCCACAAAGATCCTATAGGTAATGAAAGAAATTTTTTACAAAGACTATTTGATTATTTACGAAAATATTCCGCAAAGATCATAAGCCTAGCCTAACTTTTTCGCCGCCTGCAGGTTTGTTTTTCGCCGCTCAAGAAATTAAATCGTTTATGCGGCGAAAAACATGCATACTCCGTTGAAAAAGTTAGACTGAGAGGTTTAAAGACGAAATTTTATTCAAGCTATGTATGTTAATGCACTACTTGCATAATGAAATCCATATGCTGATTTTGAGCAAATCCCTTTTCTTGGAATCATGGAACACATTATTTAATTAAATTGATGTGACTTTTACCAAAAATATTCAAGTTTTCTGGTCGGAATTTCTTCCTCCGTTTGCTGTTCGTAGCCGCATGTGAACGATTTCAGAATTGATGGTTTTCCACAAACAGGAGAATGCAGAAGTATTATTTTTCACTTATTAAATAAACAAACCTATGCACTCATCCGTTTCGTGCTGGTATAGTTAAATTCCAAATTCACCTGATTTGGTTGCAGAATTTAATTCACTGTTAGATGAATCGCAGAAATATCATTTCAGTTATTTCTTTTTTGAGATAACTGTCTGAACTCTTATAGTTTTTTAGGTCAAAGTCAGCGCATTATTTGTAAATTTTTCCTTTTTCCCACCAATGATCCCATCTAGTCAAAAGTCTTGGTTGGGACTGTCCCATCACTCATCTAACGCTCAACTGAACATTGACTTTAGTATCTTTACGTTTCATCGAATTGATGTTATGTCCCGGAAAAACGGTAGATTTGATGGCTGTAGAAAACATTGTTGTCCGGACCCATCGGTCTTCTTCTTGTCCGTTTTTCACCGATTTTTGTTAGCAAGGAGCTTTCAAAACTCAATGCCCTTATCTCCTTTTGTCGATGATCTTTGCGAAGATGGATGATCGTCAGGACATTGTTTTCTAGGAGAAATATGATGTTTGTCAGTTTTATCAGGTCATAAATTGTTGGGACGCAGAAAAATTCATTTATGTCAGAAGTAATTTTGTACAAACCAGTACATCATGTTCGTTGGAACGCATAGCAAAATAAAGTCTTTACAGGCAGAAAGTGATGAAAAAATCTTAGTCAACACTTGAGAAGAAACAAAAGTTTTACTTTCAAAGCTGAGAAAAATTGCCCAAAATGTATACAGCTTTGAAAGAGTACGGGGAACAACATCTTACTTCCAGTAGAAAATAGTAAAACATAAATCGGTAATGATCGTTCCTTTACAGTTTGGTTTCCTTCCTTGTAGTTACTACATTGCATCATTCACTTAAAATCACTTTGAATGCAGCTTGTGAGGTTGTTTGATAATCACTTTTCATAATTATTAATTTATTTGATATATATCAACATACACCTAAATATATGATTGTTATCTAAAATTAATGATATATCAAATATATATCATACATTATCTCTCTTTAATACAAATGAAACTAATACAAATTTCAAGAACTTTCAGACATACAGTCACAAAAGACTCCTAAAGTGCTATTATAAAGAAAATAAAAATGCATCACGAGGTCTATTTCTTTGCATTTCCATTAAACAATAGATGTAAAATCTCTAGTTTTATACTTGTGTGCGTAATGGTCAATCGCTTGTTATTTTATCTCTCATGTAACAGCCAAAGTAATATGCTGTTTCAAATCTTGACGTTCGACTCTGCTGAAAACTTGTTACATTTTTAAAACCAATTCGTGTAAAAACGTAGCTTATGTGTTCTCAAATATTCAGATGTTCACGAAGCCTTTATGCACATTTGATGCAAGCGTTCTGACAGAAATGAAATGCATTGCTTAGATGCATTTCCCATTACATATTTTGCACGAAAATAAAAAAATATTTCATGAGTGTGAGATGTTTTAGTCAATAATTTGATATTGTCATAAGCCTCATTTCTTGGTAAATAAGCCTATTACAATTTACGGATTAGCCCTAAACTTTTCAACTCATACAAGAGTGAAATGTAACGAATATTTGAATAGTCCTGGAAATTTTTATTGAATAATTGCACAACGAGTCCAAAGAAAATATGCTCGGTGGTAATATGATATTCGTAGGCTTTTTCGGCTTTTGGAGAAAAGTTTTAGATTCAGCTTATGTGCCAACTCCAAAACATAAACGCCAGCAGTTTGAGTTAATACACCCTGATTTTAATTTTTCCATTCTTGACGTCGAGTTTTTCAAGCTTGCGAGTTTACGTTACTTATTTGGTCTTCAATTTCCGAGGACAAAGTACCTGACGTTGGGCTGACGAAAAACAAATGACTGGACAATTTTTTGAGCTATTTGGAAGATGGATGGAACAGTCAACGACGAGATTTCCGCTAAATCTTTCAAGTCCAGCTATTATCAATTGCAGTATCAAACTCTGCCATTTTCAGAATTTCGTAATCGAAAATCCCATCCGCATCAAAAGAGAGGGCCGATCTCCAGGAACTTTCATTGGAGAAGATTTGAACTTTCTTCTAGTGTTCCTACCCATAGATCCGAAAACTGAACAGAATTGAGCATCTGCCGCAGTAAAGTCGCATTAAACCTTTTACGCCGACAATGATCAAGTTTGGACGAAGAAATGCTTCGACTTCCTCAGCTGGTGTTCGGTCATTGCTCCCTACAGAACTAGCAAGACTCGTAGGTCACCGAAGCTTTAGAAGGCCTGCCATGTTTAGTTGCACTCCGATGCTGCCGCGGAAAACGACTTATTTTCAGATGAGGGAGAGTCAAAGCACCGGGTACAAGCTTCATGAGACTCATAAAGCTTGGTAAACCAGAGGGTGAATGAGCTCAGGCACAGATAAACCATATTAGGATGCAGAAAAGTGCAGAAAAGATACAAAACTTCAACCATTATTCGGTTGCTGTTCCAAAGTTCTCTTCGTGTTTCACGACACAAAAGTTGATGTACGATTGTAGTGCAACAGACCTAAATTCTTACCTTTTTTGCGTATACGAATACGACCATTTTTACAGTGAAATATCACTCACTGTTGTTCGTTCTAGGGAAGAAACAAATCTTTGAGATTGATTTCAGTTTTCCCGCTCTGTGAGTAATCGTTCTGTTTTCGACAACATTCTTGAGATATGGAGCGCCTCATATCGTCTTAAAATAATTACATATCATTGCGAGTGGAAAATTGTAGCAAAATGTTCAAGCGAAATATCAAGTACTGAATATATCATGAGAACACGAGTGCATAAACCAAACAAGCTAATTGAAAGAGGTTGTAGTTTTTTCGACTACAACTGCTGTAGATAAACTTTCTTCAATTTCCTGAGCTTCAAAAAAAAAAAAATGAAAACTGGTAAGTTTTTATAGGATGACTGATTCAGAAATTTCATTGTCTTTGGGCTGACATAGGCTATGTTCCCCGCTTCTCCTCGAATTTGTTGCATCAAAAATCCAGCGTGAGTCATAAGATGTTCCCTAGCCTACCTTCTCCTTAATGGAGTTCATCGTCCCAATATTTCCCCAAAATTTATTGATAGTTGACTGCCCCATTTTGCCATACGGGGGCTTCTTCGCTCCAAAAGTATTCCTCTGACAAACAATGAATATCCTCAACAATCGGAGAGGGCTTTGTTCATAAATAAATTTGTTTAGTTCGAAATTTTTTTCGTAGAGGAAATCCATTGGAGAACGCTGTAGCTCACTCTATTTGGAACCATAAATAAAAATATTTAATGAGTTTTTAATAGTTCATTGTGCCAAATTTAATAAAGAAAAAGGAAGCCTAGCTGTCAAATAAATACACTAGAAAATGGCTTTATCATATCTGGACCTGCTTCGCGGACGGAGCCTTTTCTTACTTCAACCTTTTTTTAGAGTATGGTAGAAAGAAGGGCTCTGAAGCACCAGGTTCCTAGAATTCATTTAGAATGAAACGGTAACAAAGCCGTGCACAAGAATACTACGAGTAAATAAGCATTCTTTATGAAGTCGCTTATTTGCAGCCAGATAAAATGTCCGCCTTTAAGCGAACTGCTAGCAGCGTGGCAGTCGTTCTGCTTGCAAGCGCTGTGGGTCTGCTGTGAATGTGCCTCTTTGCGTTGGCTGCATCCATTTGTCGGCGGTGCAGGCGACTTGAGAGCTTAATGACGGCAACTGTGCGAATGCTTTCGATCTGTGGGAACTTGATATCAGGAACTGTACGAAGGCTTTCGATCTGTTGAAGCCTGATAGCAAGGAATGTGCGAAGGGTTTTGAACTGTTGGAACTTGATTACAGGAAATAGGCGAAGGCTTTCGATCTGTGGAAGCTTGATAGTAAGAAATGTGTGAATGTTTTTGATCTGTGGAAGCTTGATAGTAAGAAATGTGCGAAGGCTTTTGATCTGTGGAAACTGAATCGTAAGAAATGTGCGAAGGCGTTCGATCTGCAAACTTTAGTGACAAGGACTGTGCAGATGCTGTCGGTTTGTGAAAACTTAACAGTAGGAGCTGAGCCAATGCTTTCGATGTATGAAATTTCGGAACAGAAATGTGCTTCCAATCTGGCGTACAATCAATAGCAGAGTCACACATTATCTTTTGTAAAACTCAACATGTACTTGAAAAATTAGGACTGGTTTTTCCAACTGGTCAGAAAGTTAAACTAATTACTGCTTCAGTTGAATAATTTGGATCAATTAGTTGAGGTTCCTTCAAGATACTACTCGGAAATCAATTGAATATAATTTTACATTATTGAAGGGGAACGAGACTCTTATAATCGAAAACGATGGAAATGAATATTTTTTCTCTCTAAATGAGTTGACGTATCCATTGAAAATACACTTTACACATAGAAAGAAATTTTTATCCAAGACGCAGATTGACGCAGGAAAGATTTTGGCTGGCTCACATTGAGAGCCAGAAAATTTAGTTGATTGACGCAGAAAATATTTTCATAATATTTTAATAAAAATTTTCATAAATATTTTCATAAGCAGAAAATATTTTCGTGGGTCAAGAAAATTGATCGATTGTTTCACGAATTTTTTTTGTAACTCTTACGTCGTGCGTCGATAAAATTGGCTGATTAGCGCAGTTAAATTTTTCATAAGATTACATCCCGCGTCAAGAAAATTTGCTGATTGACAGTGGGAAATTTTTTGGTGGCATACTTCATGCGCCCAAACAATTAGCTGATTGACACAGCCTAATTTTTTTTGGCTCACACCGTGCGTCAAGTAAACGAGAACCATCATTGCAATCATTGCTACCTACAGCCAAGTCTCGCATAATCATAATTCGTAACATGCGTGCTCACAAGTGAAGCCTGTCTCAGCTTCTCGGTGGAGTGCCCTCAGTTGTCCAGCATCAATCTTCGTTACGTCATAAGAGCCTCTGAGATATTCTGCGTAGAGCCTTACAATTGCTGACGGAACGGAGCGATGTGTTGTGCGTCCTATTTGCATGCTAGACGTGGCAACTCGCAAGGAAAAACTGCTGATGGTGGCGTGAAACTTACGGTAAATAAGTGAATAAAAATGCACGCTATGCGTTTGCTGGTTTGAGAAGAAGAGATGCTTGAGTTCCAGATACATACCGTATGTGTTTAGAAGGTTTTGTACATGAGAAGATACCATATGGCTTTAAGATAGTTTGCATTGTTAATGGATAATTTTTGTGTAAGTTCAAAATGAGTATATCAAAATTGAAGAACAGCAGCGAGGAGGTTATTTTTTGATGGGGCGAGGAGAAGGAAAAGATGAGAAGGAAAAGAGGAGAAGGTAATTTATTAGTTCAGTACTAGGCGCATACTTATTATAGTACTGCCATCTGTGAAAAGTATTCCCGTTTTTGTCATAATATTTTCTGATGAACGGTTATGAATGATATATGCCTGCAAGTACTAGCTCAATTATCGAACAGGGAGCTCCTGGTCGGTAATATTTTTCTAAAATGGCAACAAAAGTCGGAAGAAATTTTTACATAAGCAACGGATTTTTGTCCATAAAGGACATTATAATGTTTTGAATTAACATCAGAGTTCTTCCAAAGTGATACAAGAAAAGCATTTTTCGTTACTCGTGTCATTCATGAATGATTCCTTGATCATCAGAATGTTTGTCAAACGGAAGGCTGTGCTGTAGAAGGCCATATTTTTCCAGTGTCGAGGCTTGTTTTTGCAACCTTTTTTGCCTCTGCAAAGCTTACATCTTACTTTGGATCCCAGCAATGCAATATCAGGGTATATCATCGCACCCTTTCGTCCAATTGCTTGTCATTTTCATTACCGTAAAATAATAGAAGTAAGAACCCAAGCTAATCTCACGGCAAGAGTCTTTGAGGCAATTTTTGAGCAAAATCTCTTCTCAGGAAAATGAAAGAAAAACACCGGAAGAACGAGCACCATTAGAGCGACTCCCGTTGACAGAAAAATAAAAAAATATCCGCTCCTAAAGAATTCGGCTGCTCGCCAAAGTTTCCTGTTTTGCTTCTATTGAAAAATGACGCGGAATCAGGCTCGTAAATGACGCTTTCAGAACAGGGAAGGAAGCCAAAATGGAAGAGTCAATTTAGGGCTTTTAACTTTGCGAGCTCATGCAAAACAGGGCATTTGTAACACTCTCGTAACCTAAATTGAATAGTCATTCTTCCTGGTCTCTGTACCGAATTGTTGAATTTGAAAGAAGGTCCCTCACAGCGCTTGGCAGTTTAACACATCTAATGTCTTGTGTTTATGATTTGTATGATTACTTTGTACATATTATCTTCATTAGAGTAAATACTTACTTCATTTTTCTCCGTATTTAATTTTTTTGCCGTTGTTACAGCATGTATATGAATTAAACACACAATTGTATAGTAATTAAGCTATTCGGCCGTTTTATATTTTCATAGACTCATCACTATGAATTTCTTTTGCTTTCATTTTCGATGTCTCCAGCTTTACTTACTTCGAGAAACCAAATCATATAGCAAATGAGATACTTAAATCTCAGTAGCATTTACCGTAGAGTTTATTAAACCTGGAACATCGAATGAGATACTTAAATCTTAGCAGCATTTACCGTAGAGTTTATGACGACGTGAACCATCAGCATGATCAAAAAAACTCTACGGAAATTACTACTAAGATTTAAGTATCTAACACTATTATTAACGTTGGGATCCGGTTATCAAATGCCTATCTCAGTCAATCTCACAGATTTACGTTTGATAACAATTCTCCAAAATATTGGCATGAATTAAATGCAGACGCAGGTGAAAGTCTAAAATGTTCATGGAACGGCCATCAGTATTGTTATACAAATAATTAGTGATGTACCGATACCGATACCGATACCGATACCCATTTTTTGGCCGATACCGATACCGATACTCCGATATTTGAAAATACCGATACTTTGACCGATACTACTACCGATACCGATACTTTTACAATCATCTAACCTAATAATACCCGTTGTATGTTAGTTTATGTATTAGTTCGGTGTCCGCTTCTTAAGAAACATAGGATGTCTGAGTTTGCGGTATCATGGATACCGAATTCCTCAGTGTAACATTGAAAGATCGCCTGTACATGCAATGATATGTTTGAAATTTTATCAGGATAGGTTAGTAGTATTGGATAGGTTTTTTTGATCGCCGTAATTTGCGCATTTTCTTAACCATGTCGTTTTTGTGCAGCTTTCAAGCCATATTGAATAATTAAAATACATTAAATTATATATAGTAATTTGGTGAATAGCTGTGCTCGAAATAATCATTTTTGAGTAATGGTGATTTGTCACCAGAGGGGAACTCCGAGTCAAGAGAGCTTTGTGTGTTCTTGTGCATATGTGCTTGACATAACATTTTAAACCTACCCGACTTTCCGTTCCACGTATTGGCAACAGTGGACAACGCATTAGTGGTGTAGGGCCTACAAGAACCTCAGTTGATACCATGTAATGACGATCGCTAGGCCTTCGCGTCGTGAATGTGCTTTGCGGCGGTGCGAGTCACGACATATAGAATTAAGATAGCATAGGTTAGATAATGTTGACGGAATTTTTCCATGGGTCCATCTTGCTTAACGATGACATTGTCCTCGGCATTTCCATGGGTCATGCTGCTACCTAATAATACCCTTGCCCTTCGTTTATTTGTTTGGTGTCTGTTTCTTCCATTTCTCTGTCACTCACGATCATAAGGATAGTTATAATGGCCGTATCTGTTATACGAGTTTCAACGGTGCGCAAGTACAAAAATATTTTTCATCACGGGTGCTGTTAGGATGGATATACTGTAATTGTTTATCATCTACATCTTGAAAATTCGTTCATGAAAAGTATTGAATCCCATTTTTGGCGGGCCATGCACACTTGTATTAAAAAAAAACATTATAACTCCTACATGGGAGTTATAATAAAATAATTTGCTAATATATCTAATAATACAAAAACATTGACAAAAAAGTTTCCGATTGTGAAAAATAAAATGCTTTTGCTATGTTAATTATATTGTTGAGAAAAACAACAAAATGAAATCCATTCCATAGATATGTGTTTCTAATCGTATTGCAACGTAATGAAGACTAGCTATAATAGCAACTGGCTCCAAAAGTGGACCAAAACAATAGTTTCTCCAAAGAAGGATTGTCATTTTCGTGTTATTCACACCAAATACGAGTACATACTTTGGCGAAAGAAAATAATAAAATTCGATAAGCCCCGAAACCGAAAATATCCGCAAACACGCAACCATCTATAAGATGAGGAATTTAAAAACGACGACTTCAAGGAACTTGATCATATTTATTAGGAATACGTTTCGGAGTCCAGATCCATCATCAGTTCGTAAATTTACAAATCATTATGTCTGCAAGAAAAGATAAAGCAATATGTTGGATACAGTCATTAAAGGAAATCAAGAAAATAAAAATAAAATTAAAACATGTCCAGAAAAACAAAAACTGACAAGATTAATATTTAGTTACAATTTGTAATGGGTAGGAACTATCAGAATTGTTGAGGGCCGGTTTTCGTTCAAAAATATGTAGCGACTCTAAAATTCTGAGGTCACATGCAGTTGAAGCCGAATTTAAGATTTAGTTGCATTTTACTGCGTGATTACGTACTGCGGAGCGTGAGGAGTAAGCTAATTAGTTCCCTGCGCGGAAGCTTCGACCATTCTTTTATAAAAATTTAGTGACGTCATGCCGACGTACGATGATGTGCACTGCACACAACTGTTAAAAATAAATTAGAGATCGAGGCTCGCATCTCCACTGGAAGCGTATCCTTGTACCGGAAAAATGAAGCAACCTTAAAATTATACAATTCCGGTACAAGGATACGCTTAAAATCGCTTTTGATGGAGAAAGAGCCTTTCTGATTTATTCTTACAGTTGTGTGCAGTGCACATCATCGTACGTCGGCATTACGGCACAAAATTTTTATATCAGAATGGCCGAACATCGGGATTGAAGCTTCCGCACGGGGAATCAATTCGCACAATTCGTACGTAATCACGCAGTAAAATGCAACGAACCGATATCCTCTGCGGACTTCAAAATCATAGATTCGGCTTCAACTACATGTGACCTCAGAATTTCAGAGTCGCTAAATATTTTTAATCGGAAACTGGCCCTCAACAATTCTGACAGTTCCTACCCATCGTAAATTGGAAGTAGATCATGTCGATTTTATTTTATCTCGGACATGTTTCGATTTTTTTTTGTTTTCGTGATTTTCTTTAATGACTGTATCCAACATTTTCTTTTTTCTTTTATTGTAGTCATAATGAATTTTAATTTTACGAACTGATGATGGAGCTGGACTCCGAAACGTATTCCTAGTAAATATGATTAAGTTCCTTGGAATTTTCCTCATTTTTAAATTCATCAAGTTGCGATGAAAGCAATCAACTGACCCGTTCAGATGTATTCAACTATAAGATTGTTCGTGAATTGTTCAAACATCTTAACATAGAAGAAAAATGCAAGATTCGTAATGAACGGTGATATGCACGCTAAATTAAAATAAATTATCAGCTTCGAAATATTTGGCGATTTACAAGCTAAATTAAAATAGAATTATCGGAAATTTTTATATTAAATTCACAAAAACTTTCAAATGCACCTTCAACTTTATTAAATTGGTTTGATTTTTGTTAGCCTGTCACATACTTTAAGATATGGACATTAGGTCAAACTATAAAGGTTTAGTCGTAAAAGTATAATAATTTTATGTCGCTACAGGGTTTAACTATTCATGCTACATGGCTTTCAGTTATGACCGTGACTCATCGGGAATTCAAAGTAGTGAATTCAGTTAGCGGGCCTGATTAAACGCAATAATTCAACAGTTAGCTATCTAATTTAGTAGGTATGAATAGGCTTTTTATTCGATTACAAGTACGCACAGCCCGTCAAAAATTACGGGATTCACTAACTTTCTTGAACAAATTTTCCAAATGTGGTGCCCAACGAATGTATTCATCCTAACAGCGCTCATGATGAAAAATATTCCTGTACTTACGTACTGGTGAAACTCGTATCACAGATACGGTCACTATAACTCTCCTCATGAGCGTGAAAAAGAAAATGGATGTAGCGGACTCCAAATAAACCAAGGGTATTATTAGATAGCAGGACCCGTGGAGATTCCATGGACAATGTCATCGTTAAGCTAGGTGGACCCGAGAAAAAATTCTGACAGTATTACCTAGCCTGTGCTAACCTAGCCTATCCTAATCTAAGCTAACCTATCCTAACAAAACCTATCCTGATAAAATGTCAAATATTTAAATGCATGGAAACGCCATCTTTTAATGTTACACTGAGGAATTCGGTATCCATGATACCGCAAACTCACACAACTCGGACACCAAATAAATATATAAATAAATACACAACGGGTATTATTAGGGGAAATACTTTTACTTTCATGATTTATGACCTTCATTTGAATGATAAAATACGTATTTTTGGAAAGGATCGGTAAAGTATCGGCCGGATTTTGCCGATACCGATACCACTAAAAATGGCCGATACTGCCGATACCGATACCGATACATCGGTACATTACTACAAATAATTGACTAGTAGTCAAACAAAAGAGTTATCTGTAAAAAATATCGGTAGTCATTGTCAGAAGAAATATGAATTAATTCGGTAAAATTCTCTTGTTGAATTACAAACAATCTTGGGTATTCCCTCAAAAAAGTTTAAAGTTCGGAAATATTTGCATTTCCGAAAGGTCGCTCCCAATTATTCTTTCTTTGTCGTTATAGACAAAGGAAATGGATGGACAAAAGGAAATATTCTGCCAAGTTTATTTGCTGCAAGATGACATTCCGATCCTTCGAAAGCTGTCGTTTTGGCTTGGATGAAGATCTTAGCCTTATCGCCAGTGCTTCTTATGACTTTGAGGCAACAGAACAGCATCTCCTATATTCTTTGCTTTACGTTTTTCGAGGAAAGAATATGAAGGTTTTCGGAGTCTGAATTGCGCGTCACTTGGGGGAAACTAGGTGAATTGTCACTAAAAGCCATCCATTTCCGACAAAGAAAGCAGAAATTTGATTCACGTCAGATCAAAGAAGGTAGGCTGTAGAAGACACTGCGAGAGAAAAAACCTTTTTGAAGACGAATTCATTGATTTTTTCACTATGTGAAAAGTGAAATTTAAATGATTAAGACCACTACCATACGTGAATTGTTTCAAATTTTTCTAAAAAATTGTATTAAATATTCATTTGACGAAGATTTTCTGTGAAAACGTAGGAAAAATATATATGGATAGCTCAAAATCGATTTTTTTATATCACTTGGAGGACAGAGCGAAACAGATTGCTTGCTTAAAATCTTTGGGATATACAGTATAATTTCATCTGCCTTGATATGATCATCTTTTTAATTTTTCCTCTAACATTCTCTTCGGCGACAATATTAGTAGTATTAGTTATATTATACATTTCATTATATACATAATGATTCTGTTGCCTTGATTTTCGCCAGCACATGAATTATATTCTTTGAATGAAGGCAAATTAGACAATGCATCATTTGTCAACGAACCATCTGTTTTTTTTTCGAGGAATGGAATAAAGTTAAATAAATAAATAAATAAATGCATTTTGAATAAAGTTAAAAGTCAAACGTATCAGAATTATAAATGATAAATAATAATGTTAATACTACTGTAGTTATTGTAGTAATCCAATTATCAGTATACGTGTGATCTTGGATCGTAAAATCGAGAAAAAGTACTGTAATGAATTCTTCTTCAAGATCTCATCTTCAAAGTGGCTCGTATCTTTCGAACAGCGGCGAAAATTTCCAATAACTATTTAAAATGGCAATCTTGCTAGCCTCGTGACGCTGTATTATATTTTATGACCTATGGTGAGGAGCCTGTTTTCATTTAAGGTGCTAGTATGTTTCAAACTCTCAGTAAAAAAATACGGTACAAGAAGATTTTAATTCAATAATGATCATGTTTTGGAAAGTCCTTCCAGACTCCCAGCCGATCAGATGATACCGTTCGATGTAGTGATGCTTAGAGGGATATATTTGCAGACTTATGGGGCGAACTGGTGATTGGTGATCATCTACGGTACTAGTATGCTGTGTACTACCTAGTTTCACCGAATACACTGCTATTAACAACTCATGTTATCAAGTTATAGATCTAAGATCAAATTTTGATTAGTTTTAAAACTAATATTCTCTTTGAACACAATACAACGCACAAAAATTTCCATTTAGAAATTTCACCTTTTGCGTTGCGGTTAACAACTCCCTCTAAAGAAAAAATTTCGAAGTCTCTTGGATTCTGGAATCGTATAAAAAAGAAAATTTCTGATACCTTCTTTCAGATGGCAACCTTGCTTGCTCCGCAAAACGATCTTTATTCATTTTCAAAGAGCTTCCTCTGAACTCCTGGCCTAACAAAAGCTACCGTTCAACGGAGCGTTACTCCAATGAATATTTTCAGACCTATGGTGGGGAACTGGTTTTCATTTATAGTACTCTTATGTTACGAGTTCCCAGTAACAAAATACAGAACACAAAAATTTTCATTCCGTAATTTCACCCTTTATGTCGCGGTGAACAACTCATGTTTTAAATATATAGACAACATAAATAGCCATCAAATATGGCATACTGTTTTAGGTATAAACAGTGAACTATATTACTGATCCCTTTTATATTGGAAGAGAACTGCCTCCCACCTACTTTACATAGTCTAAAAGGCACTGGTATAGTGAATGTTATATGCCAAAGAGGGCTTATATGGAAGAGAGAGAGAAGCTGTCTCGTTTCAGGCGTGAATTTAGGTTTCTATCGTTAATTTACCAGATGATAATGTTTTATAATAAAAATGAGCCCAAACAACAATTGAGTTTTAGGAAATATTAATTCACACAGAGGTACGATTAAATTGATATGCGAGTTGCAAACAAAAATGCTCGCCTTTTTTCAGTTTCACCTGGCCGAAAGGAAGACCATTTTCCGTCAAAGACGTGTAACGCAATTCAATGCATCTTGGTTTAATGCTTCTCGGTATAATCATGTAGCGATAACTACTGTTTTTGCGGAATATTTATCTGTAGTTAAGGAAATATTGTGCGGAAACTTTCAAATATATAATCAGGTCATTTTGCCACGAGGAAGGAATGTTTCACTGCTTTCCGTAGATGAAAGACGGGCTTCTGAAAACAGCTATATGACTTCTGCTCAACGTTTTCAATTTTTTTTGAATGGTATTGTGGGATTTTTTTCAAATGACGAGCATATTATTCGCTTACTTTTTGGAACTTGAGTTGTCGACCTTGAATCATGACTCTGAAGAAGCCCACTTTTTTCTTCTGCGTGGAGGTTTTAGCTACATGGACCAAATTCATAGCCCTTTTTAGACAGCGACGTTAAAAAAAAATCGCACCTATTACAAGTGTTGATCTTACGTTAGCGTATTTCAGATATTGGTAAAAGTTGATCCTTTAACTGGAACCAATCTAAAAATCGAACTGATGGTTGCAAAGAAGGGGTTTAACTTTATCCGTTGAAAGAAATGATAAGAATTTATTTTGTTCGAAGTGAATACTGGTCTTGAATCAACAAAAAACGAGTATTGAAAGACGGAGATAATTACTGAATGCTTCTCATGTTCGCTACTCACTCAACATTATTACAATCAATAGTTTTTATGTGCTGAACATGTTTGGTCATTCATCATGTCGGCAATCAAGATTATTTAATTAAGTGCGTGAAACGTCCATCGCCCAAAACTTTGACAGTCATGACAGTTGAGGGGCTAGACATGTTTGGCTACTCAACATTTCAATAATCGTAATTGCCGATTAACTGGACATATCATACTTGAACATAAAATTTCACCAATCATGAGTGTTGATAGGCGAGACATGTTCAAATATCGACGCGTGGAATGGTAGACCTTTCGATAAATTTATCTTAGCTCAGCTTTTACAACAAAGTTAATATAACAACCATGGAATATTCGGCTATTATACGGCTGCTGTGGCCTAGTTCACTTAGTTTTTTATGTATTTACTGCTGTAGAAAATTGGCCCCTATAGTAATTTTAGGAGCCTCATTTCATAAGTGTTTCTTAAAAAGCTTGCTGCAACCTCAAAATTTGTTGCCATCATAATAATACTTTTCTGTTTTATACCTCTAAGTTCCTACGCTGACAGTTTAACGTGTGGGACTTTAACCTTTAAAAACTAAACTAAACGAATTTCATGCGCTTTTAGATATATTACTGTCATTTGAATTTTTTTAAGCTTGTGAAAACGTTCGCATTCTTGTAACTGAACACAGGTTATGCTCGTCCTGGAAAATTCAAATCGTGTCTTGAAATTTCGCAACGACAGCGAATTGATTATTTCTAACAAAAATCCTGTTACCTAAACTTGCGGAGTGTACAGTTTTTAGTAAAATAATGACTGAACGATCAAAGTCACGTCTCCTATTTATCATTTAATAACCGTGGAAAACAGGCCATGGAAAACGTCTCATCATTTGAAAAACTGCAGAAATAATTCAAAAACTAGAAATTCTTCTAAAACAAGGGTAACTTACAATTTCGAACAAACCAGTAAAATTTACGAAAGTAGAAATACTACCATGCTTTTCCGAATGCCGTAATAAATTACGTTGAACAATTGAGCCAAATAGAACACAACGGTAAAGCTTACCTGAGCTCCATTAAGTTCTGCTTCACTAAATTCACTGATAGCCAATTAAACGTAGGATTTACGCAGGAACCTCGCCAGCTGAGCAATGTAAGAATGACTCTTCAAGGGCAGTGTCCAGGAGATAGGCTGGGAAGATGTAATGCATCTCATCTCCTCAGTGCTGAACTGAGTGTCGCGAGGTAAACATGTTGCCTTAGCGCTCTGCCCAAGAACTTCCAGCGCGAATGCTGAGCCAAAACAGTACTCTGAGTACCAGAAGCTGTATTCAAAGTGTTTCAGAAAACGAAAGAAAAGATTTCGAGTCTATAAAAAGAGGTCTTTAAGAGCCCCAACTTTTGGTGTAGTTTCATGAAAAGAAACAGATACAGGGTGGTTTCAGGGAATGATTCTGGTCGCTAGCTGATGAAATTAAGGCTGAGTGAGAATCGGTGTTTTGTAGTTAGTGAGAGGGCAATACGAAGCTGAAGCACAGTTTGACTGCTGCATCTCTGGTGAAACTCGCGGTTGTACTAGAACGCGCTCGGAAAAGTTTGTTTGTGGCTGATTTTTTTGTGTCCTTTCTAAGTGCTATATTTAATGGAAGAGTAAGTGCCAGAGAGTAAATGCTATATTTCATGAAATCGTGTTTGAGAACCATAGCTGCTGAATGACCTCTGGGGGATAGAAGGGTGATTGACCTGAAACTGAGAGCTTTTATCACAAATTTCTTGAAGAAAAACGTGGAATTACTGCATGAAAAAGGGTTTTCACTGTCACAAAGTGTGATAAATATATAGGATAACACCCTTTGTGTAACACTGGTGAAAAATGTGAACATACCGTCAGAGGCGTAACTCAATATTTTAGCGATGTGTGTATATATAATTAGTAAATATCCAATCAACTGATTTCCGTTATAGGTTTCAGGTTTTATTAAAAGAAATATGTTTGGTGCATTTTTCATTTAAAATTTTCTAAACACCGTAAAATAGCTTGCAGCAATCGTAAAATCTATCAAAAAAATCGCTTAGCGATTTTGACGCTCTGAGGGTTAGCTGTACGAGTATTGACAGTGTTTTATCAGTTTTGACAGATAATGGCTTATCGGTTTGAACACTGAGCGTTTTATCGGTTTTAGAGCTTTGAGGTTTAGCAGTTTTGACTGTCAGTACGAAAGCAATCTGAAATAAAGTCTTGGCGCTTCGGTAAACGTTTGTGTCAAATTTTTGTTGCATAATGCGCATGAAAACTTGAACCTTTAATGATTGAATGGGTCAGTTGAAAATTTTGATTCGTTGATTTATTAATTATTTGAAATGAGCTACAAATATGTGTAGGGCTAACTTTTTCCTACTAAACATTAAATTTTCTGCTGTAGTTTGCAGGGGAAATTTAACTGTGTAAACTTTAAATTTGAGTAAAAAATCAGAGAAATTAAAAAATTTTGATTGGGTTTTTGTTGTGAATTTATTAATAAATCTTGAGTTTACATTTTTTTAAGAAGTAAAAATGCCCCGAATTAAATATTTTCTGCTATTTATTATTATATATCATTAATTTTTTAATTTACAATACGCATATACATTATTTTTTCAAATTGTTTTACAACCTGCTACTGAATGTCTGTGACGACTCCGAAGTTTTTGTGTGTTTTTTCATATGATTTTTCTCCCGTGTAAAAAACTTTGAATATATTTTACCATGTGAATATCTTCAGAAAATGTTCACATCCCGTAAACACTATGTAAAAACTAATAGTAAAAACCTTGAATTTATTTTCTGCCATGTGAACATTTTCACTCTGTTTTTGCCATGTTTGCCTCACGTAAACATGGTGTAAAAACGGGATGTAAAAAACCGGGGATTCATTTCTTCACCACGGGAACATCTTCGCTACAAGGAAGTTCAATTACGACGCCAAGGAAATAGGCAGACGTTGTGCGGTCTGGGGCTAACTATAAATTCCTGATTGCATTTGATCCCAGAACAGAGAGTCGCGTCCGAATTCCAAGACGAAATAGAAATGGGCAAAGAAAGGTTTCATCTCAGTCAAAAAAAATTATTTACACTTCTGATTTTGGTGAAAGTCTGCATGAAAAATAATCGAGTTACTTTTAATGAAAAAAAAACTCAAAGGAAATTTGTTACTACTTTTCACCCAAATTTTCGTGAAAGTCTGAATGAAAAATAGAGTTGCTTTCAATGAAAACAAATAACGTCGAGGAAATTTGATACTAATTTTCACCCGTGAAAATTATATGATATTTTAAAAAAATTCCAGCTACTTTATTTTGACTCACATGAGTTTGGTACGGGAGACTTGACGATAAAAATGCAATATTATCATCTCACAAAAAAACGCTTTCTTGGTGTATTTAGAACTTAGTAAAACGAACAAGAGTCATTTGTTTAATTTGGCGACATCCCGAATTTTTTTTCCTAGAGAGGTAGAGGAAAACAAGTGGATGAAGTATTTTGTATTTGACTTAAAAAATTACCCGGGAACATTATCTGAGCAAAATTACGTAAGGTGTGATCGTTTTATTTAAATATCAATTTTAAAATGCCTAATTGCCTTAGTTCTAGGTCCTAGTTAGTTGCATTCGAATTATTTTAAACATAGGGATGTTTAACACATTTCGAATATTATGAAACATCCACTATGTAGACTTGAACTGTAGTCAGTCATTACTTGATAGTGAATCGTAAAATTACATTATAAAAAATGTTACCTCAGCATATCATTTAGATCGTTTCAACACAAAGCTTTTATTCTTCTTTTAATATTTAACATTTCGAAAATTTGAAGCGAGAAGTAAGAATCACTGTGTTGTCAATCATATTTAAATCATTTGTTAATTACCCGGCCAGTGCGTAAGTTCCAAACGCTCAATCTAAATACTGCTATATCTTTGTATCATACCTACGCATTATTTTCCTGTTCGTGAGACAACAAAATAGAAGGGTAATGTTAATAATTAATAACTCTCTATATGCGATATTACTAAAAGCTCAATCTAAATACTGCTATATCTTTGTATCACAACTAAGCACTGTGTTCCTTTTTTTTGTAAAATAAATGACAAATTTAATTTCAATGACCCCGTATATGGGATATTACAAAAAGCTCAATATAAATATTGTTTTCTCTTCGAATCATAACTACGCTATGCGTTCCACTTTATTAAAAGTAAAAAACTTTTTACATTTTGCTTTTGAATACTTTTTCCACAGCTTGTTGCTTGCTTGATTGCTCATTTGCTTGTTAACTCCAACTTCCAAACCTGTATTTTAAATCTGAAAATAAGCGGCGTTAATTAGATATGAATTGAAAATGTATACACCAGGAACTGTAACGATAGTCTTCAAATCTTCATACTGTAAAGTGCAACAGCTAATTTCTGTTTTTGAAGTGCAATTTGTGTGCATTGAAATAATAATTTACGTCGGCATCGGAAGGATCACTATAGAAAATTAAACATGCATTAAAACCTGCTTCATATGTATATTGGGAGCAGTATTCGAATATTATAGTATCCTAGGGGTTATTACTGCTCGTGTGCTTGCACCCATTCAATAAAATTATTTGTTTCTCATATGCATGAACGAGATTGAAGGGGAGAGAGCTTTAGCCGTTAGTCTTCAACGGGAGAGCTTATTACTACATGCATAAATTAAAAATCTTTCCCCCAGCATGTTAATCTATAATATTTTGTTAAAATGTTGGTGCTGTTGCTGGAAACTCGTGTTCATGCGACACATTGATGCTTCTTAGCGTGGATACGAGTTGGGCTATTAGAATTTGCCTCACGCATTTATCTAGTGATTTACAAGTTTAAAAATCAAGTCACAATTTTAATTATAAGACGAGGCTTCGAGAATTTGACTCTTATAATAGCTTTGGGTAATATTTTACATGTTGGTTGAATAGGAACGGGAAAATACGGTGTATCTCTGAAAATCCGAACCGAGTATTTGTTTTCACGTATCAGTAATACCATCATAAGAATACCAGAAGCATTCAATTTTTAGAAAAATTATCCTTTAAAATGAACCTATATTAAAGTATAACTGATTATGATGGTATTACTGACACGGGAAAATGGGAAAATAAATACTCAATTCGGGTTTTTGTGGGACATACTGTATAAAATTCTTAATTTCAATCTTTACTGTATGAAGATTTAAAGTGAATGCACTGCAAACTATAACAAAATGCGAGTAAAGGTATTACGTTAGAACTCAGGAAACAAAAAGAAACTAGGAAAGTATACATTTCTAACTTAAATGCAAGTACTTATATTACCTAAAACTCAAGAAAATAAAGTAAATTTTTTGAAAATGTATTTTCACAGCATCAAACTAAGGTGAGTTTCCGAACCAAATGAGAAAAGATTGAATTCAAACAGACAACTAATTCAACATGAGGACAAACATTAATATAAAATTGCAGTTACATGAGCTTCAGCATTCTGTTTACAAAGTTTTTCTTGTTTTATATTCGATGGACAATTTGAAGGCAAACGTACGGGCATGAAAGCATGGAACAGTGTAAATAAATAGTACAGACGTAACGTATCGCTAAAAGACGATAATTTAATGAGTTTTGTTGACCTAGGATAATTTGATTAATTTTGACGAGTAATGCTACCATCGGATCTCAATTATCTTCTTTTATTTAAAAAATTTTCAGTGTGAAAGTTGGCTTCACAGTTTTCGTACAATTTAAACAGTGCCAAATAAACCAAGCAAAAAAAGCTTTTGGCTTTACTCCGTTGGCGTTCGTGAAAAATATTTCGGCAATGGTTTGTTCTTTCTGAAACATTTTTTTATTTAGGCTAGAGGCAAAAATTTCCAGCTCAGAGTGTCAAGCATAAAACCTATTTATTTATTAAGCTTCAACAGGTTAAAAAACTCCCGAAAATTGTGGACAGTTCCGACTCACATTGTCACAAATTGCCCCTACGTTATTTATACAGTATTTACTTGTTAAGCTTGAATGTATTAAAAACCCTCCCTAAAATTGAGGACAGTATCAGCTCACATTGTCACGCATTGACCCTACACTATTTATATTTATTATTAATTAAGCGTGAATAGGTTTAAAAAACTCTCTAAAATTAAGGAATGCGTTCATCTGCAAAGAATAACTCGACGTTTGAGAGCTCTCTTAATTGCAATGACACTCATGAAAGAGGATAGCTTTTCAAAAGTACTTCACCCGAGCTCGTGATGAAAAAGTTTCTCTTGGGTGTCAGAATTTTTCTCCTTCGTTATAAAATTGCAATTTAACTGCAAAGTTTGCATTTTTGAAAGTGATGTAAGCTAAGTTCATATGAAAATTCAACACGCATCTGATATTGGAATACAAATATGAGTTAATAAACAAGGATTGTGTCGTTTTTTCTCATTTAGAACGCGCTTGCATTCTTTTGTGTTCTTGTTTAGGGCTGAGGATTTTCGGGTTAAATCATTTAATTAAAATCAAGAGCATATCCTAAGGCATTCATTTATCAAGAGAAGAATCCAAAGTTTTGCCTTCAGAGCCCAAGAAGTAATATTCTATCTAAGCCATTCCTTAGTACAGAAGTGTGATGCTGTGATGTTACTTATCAAAATTTCCAGTACTGTTGATAAGGTTGTTTTTCAGCGCCCTTCATTCCCGGGCGTGATTGAGTCTTACATTTCTCGATGATAAAATCATGCAAACGAAGAATATGAAAATCAGTGGAAAGAAAGCGCTTAAAACGATTTTTTCGAAATATGGGGAACAAAACTAAGACGTTACGCGATACCTTTTTTATGCTACTAAAGTTAATCTAGTGAACAAGCAAAGTCCATTGTTCATTGAAAAGTGAGGAAATTTAGTTCCCTCGCTGCCACTTGCAGCTTATCCTGTTTAATCTCACATACAAGCCCGCTACATTAAGCATGAACCAATAGAACCAGAGAAGAGAAATTAAATTTTATTCACTATTAACGACAGATATTTTGTCATTTCGTTATCTGTAGGTACTTCATGAATGAAATGAATACTCTCATAAAACAAAAATTGGCGTCCCACTACCGAAAAATAGTTCTATTTTTGAAGAGAATTCCAAATGATCCCTGCAGAAAATATAAAACCCAGAACGACCAGTTAATCCCTATTGACTGTGGGTTTTGTGTGCCAGTCAAGCCATGTGGGATATGTGTGCCAGTCAAGCCATCTGGGATTTGTGTGCCAGTCAAGCCATCTGGGATTTGTGTGCCAGTCAAGCCACGTGGGATTTGTGTGCCAATCAAGTCATATGGAATTTAACCCTCTAAAATTAAAGGTGAGGAGCGCCTCCTCCTTCCCAGAAAAAAATCAGCTCCAGCAAACGACATCCAATATTCCATGCTGTCGAGTGGGCAATGAACGCTGGCTCCTCTCGCCTCTGTTGCTGGCAATCTTTTTAGAAAGAATTCCTGGAGTTTGTCGACACACGGAAATACAATGCTTGAAAAATCCTCGAGTGAAACCATTGCGCAACTGTGACTTGGGTCTTAATTCTTCGAAGAAAGAGAAGTTGATGGTTTCAGCTTTTGGCGAGACAAAGCGTGAAACAGCAGGTTTTTAGACGCGGTATTTTGTTTTGGAGGAAACCAACGCTCTTCGCAGTGATGGAAATGGAGGACAATTTCGGCGAAGAAAAAGGCGAAGACGTTATAATAATTCTTTATCGGTTTGTCGAGCACAGGGCATAAGACACTGATCGAAAAGCGTACGTACAAAGTGAAATAAACATCCCAGAATTTGCTGTGTAAAGAAATGCAACGCACGGAGATGATTTAAAGTTTTTGAAAACTTATAATTTTAACGAGCACTTCGTTACTCCTAACAACGCAGTACCAATTACCCTAATCGTTAGGCTTCCATTTTTCCGTAACGCATGAAAAAATAAGACAATATGAGAACGTGGCCCTCGAAGAGTCAACGCACGCAAGAAGGAGGAAAATTTAACGACGTGTGAACCACAAATAAAAATGGGTGCCTGGGGTTATGCATGGATGAAAGGAACTTAACGTAGTAATTGCGTGGCAGCTACACGAGTTGACCTGGATGTCTTTTCCATAAAGTCAGTGACCCGTTGTGAGCCCATGGAGCGGAAGGCCAATAAAGAGACTTGGAATGTGAAGTTCTTTAAGAATCCGAAGTTCTTTGAGAATCCGAAGTTCTTAGGGAATCCGAAATCCTTTTCTTGGGAACTGCAGACTACGTCGTTCATCGTGAATTACCAAATCACTTTCTGGGAAAACTCCCTCGTTTGCTTTTTCAAACACGAGTATTTGCATTCGAAGCCGCTGTTATTTTAGCTCATGCTTTGGATTTGATTTGATGAACGTGTGGGTTTTACGGTTATGATTTGTAATGTAAACTGCACACCTTTCATGAAAGATGTTTTGGAAATCAACATGACCAGTACGAGTGACATATGATTATGTATTCTGTTATTGATCCTTGGTGTTTAACTCAAGCAAAAAATTAACATTAGCATCACCTATTTTTAAGTTGGATATTCCTCGAACAAAAGTACTAGTTTCTTTGTGGCATTAACGGAACGATATGAACGAGTGAGAGAACGGAGAATCGTGCAAAATGTTAACTCCTCAACGTCTGAAATTCTGTTCCTCTTGTACGATTATTACAACCACCGTAATTTTATTCTGTCTTTACAGCCACTAGTATTTTGTGCTTTTTGGTAACTACTGTTAATTTCTATCATTATTTCAGCCATTGTTATTTCGATCTTCTACTATAACCTCCGGTATTTTTCACCTTCACTACAAGCACTGTTACTTGGCACCTTTATTACAATTTCCGTTATTCTTTACTGTTACTACAAACACCGTTGTACTGTTATTACAACAAAAGACTGGCACCGACATCAGCGAGTCACCGACGTCGGAATGAGGCGAGAACTTTTGAGGCAGTGAGCTTTTTTCAAAGTTAAATGCAAAAAAGAAATAAAATATATTAAAGCTGTTAATAAATTAAAATTTTTAATCCAACGATGGATATCTTAAAGTGTGTATCAACTGTGACATGTAACGTGCATAGAACGCATCAAGTAGGCATTTAAAAGCTTAAAGAGAATGTAAGGTATAATCTAAAATTCTGGGAAGAAAGTATCACTTAGCTTTATAATGCAGATGTCGAGTATCAAGTTGGATATCAAATGAATTGGACATGGAAAGCGAAAAACTGGGATGTATGACACGAAACTTCAAATGCAATATTTATTTCAATTGGCTTGAGTTGTGTTTTACAGTAAAGGCGTAGCAATCGCAAGCATTTTAGTAGAAATATTTTCATGTTCCTTATGCAAGGTTATAAGCGTTTACCTGTGTCCCACGATCCTTAAGATACTGAAATGAGTACCTTGTATAAATGATATTGATAACTTTCTGATAAAATGCTACTTCCCATGCTTGAATTTGATTACCACTCTTTCCTTACAAAAGTGTCTGATTTGAAAAATAATTTGAGCTCATTCAAACTTCAAGTATAATTCAATAATTATTCTTATATTTTCAAAGACTTTAGACTTCAGAGTTAACGGAATATTCCAACGTTTTTTGAGTCAAAATTGCAGCGTTTGTTACTATTTTCGAGTGGAATGGTGATAGAGAATGGTTCACCGAAGTTGAAAACTGTGGTGGATAGAAAACTACCCAAACTATTTTTAGCATAAAATTTGAATCTTGACTTATAAAATTATGTTATTTCGTTCCACACGTTAATTAGTGAGCTGTTAGTTTTTCATGAGAATATATCAAAATTTTCGTAACTCATTCGCTCACACGCATTTACATCTTCGTAACTTCCTTTAATCCCCTATTTACATCTTTGATTATATATCAAATGTTACATAGGATATGCACAGCACATTATTTCCGCAACTGAACACGGCTATCACACCAACACAAAGCCGAGCAGCGCCGATGTAAAGGACAAACAATCATCGCTCTACTACCAGGGCCAAACACTGAGCGCTACAGCCAGCCCCTTCACTACAGAGCAAACTTCAGCGGTCGGCCAGAACGGAGGCTGAGGTGTTCTGCCTGCATTTAAATGGTCGCAGATTATATTATTATCGCCGAGTATGCCGTTCCAGAAGACCGTTTAATCCAATTACATTAGGTTAAAGCCGCTATTATCCCATTACATTCGTATTGTGGTTGCCTTAATGGTAGCTCTAATGTCATTTCGTTGCTAAATTTAAATTTTATTTTTAGTGTTGCTGCAATTTTATTTTTAACGTTGCTGCAATTTCATTTTTAATGTTGCAGCAATTTTATTTTTAATGAGGCTTCAATTTCATTTTTAATGAGGCGCCAATTTTTATTTTTAATGTTGCTGCAATTTTATTTTTAATTTTGCTGCAATTTTATTTTTAATGTTGCAGCAATTTTATTTTTAATGAGGCTGCAATTTTATTTTTAATGTTGCTGGAATTTTATTTCTTCTACTATTTATCATAATTGACTGCATTCCATGATAATTATTTTAATTTTATTTGAATGAGTTGACTTTTTATGCCATCTTTAGAAAAAACTTATTATGTGTTTATCAATTCGACAACAGGTAGTGAAACAAGAGTAGATCTTTAGCCATGTCTATTGAAAGAAATGCGTTTATTCCCTCGTCATATTCTCTGGAAATGGATCAGGTAGCTTACTCTTTCAGGTATAAATTCGTTAGACAGTTGATACATCTGGGGTTCAAAATTCATGATCTAGTGGAAATATTTCGTTGATTCGATAATTTTTTTCAAAATTCTTGAGAAGAACTTATTCTGATCTGGCAAAAGTTTTCACAGTTCTAGTGCAGAATCTGTCAATACTTTGTTACGCAATTTGCACAGATCTATTCGTAAACGGGAATACAATGAGTATGAACGTGCTTCACGATTGTTACAGGTCAAGTGCAGAATTTGTTTTAGCCCAGTTAAAAACATGAGCTCCGATGAACGATATGGGATAAATTTGTACCCCCTTATAGCAGCCAAAGCTCACACAATTGAACCTTTAAAAGTCGCGCACCATGAAGCGGCTGCTTGATTAAATCTTTGGGGAAAGTCTTAAGTGAGCAACGGAGGCTTCTGCTCGGGACAGATGTTCAGACTAGGCCGTCGGGGGATCTCACGTTCAGGGAGACGCTAGGACCTCACCACCTACAGAATGGAAAAAACGTTCTATTGAAAAAGAGCCATGACAAAAATGTCAAGTACAAGAACTAGAGAAATACGAATGGAAAAAACTTGGCTTTTCATATAAATATAAATAATTTAGACCTCATACAGAGCGTTAATTTGAAGGCACGTGAGACATCTCTACTTACAGAATGGAAAAAACGTTCTATTGAAAAAGAGCCATGACAAAAATATAGAATACAAGAATTATAAAAATATGTGTGGAGAAAACTTGGTTTCTCATCTAAATGAAGCTAATTTAGACCTAACACAAGAGTTATTTCACCTGGACCTCATTTAGAGTGAGGAAACTATGCTTGCTGCAGTGTTTTTCTATTCAGTTCTTTTCTCGAAATTCGTTGTAAATCATATCTTTGAAAGTGTCCGGTAATTTATGAGAAATGCGAAGCAACTCACTGTGCTTCTATGTAGTTGAGAGCAGTGAGTAGCCATAATACCTACACATACTTAGGAAAATGGCTCCTGAGAATATAATGAGTAATTTTTGGTGCAACACTCAATGAATAAAACTCGTTTGACTCACATATTTGTCAAATGGGCTTTAAAATTTTATCCGAGTATCAAAAGAGATAATTTCAGGAAAAAAAACATTTCAAGAATTTCAGGAAGTTCGTTGAGTGGAAGATCAAACAGAATAACACACATCTACCTCCAAGGAAATAGAAAGTGTGAAGTTAGAACTTTAGTATTCACTAGTTGAAAGTTTACATTATTACCAGATTGTCGAAGTCATTGACGCAAATAAGTTGTAAGGAAAGACATTTAAAATGCAGCTACGAAATTTTTATGGCAGAAACAAAACATCTAACGACTTTACAGGCACATCAGACCCTCCAAACACTCTTATTTGTACTCTTATTAGTGTTACTCTTCTTTTTTCATAGTGATATTTAATTTACAACGCTCTTCCATGCACTATAATTTATATTATAACACTCATGCATTCAATTTCAATTATATTCTACTATCATCGAAATCACAACATTCTTACTTGCACTGTCACTCGTATTGTCAGACCATGATCCACATATCAATATTCTTCTTTACACTTCTGTGATATTTGTGTTTCAAATCTTTTCGAAGACTTCGCATTCGCTCACAGTCTCCCAGTGAAAGAAAGAATGTCAGTAGAACACAACACGCTGAGCCAGACCCGCTCTCTTGCATGTGAAGTGGCCTTCTGTTGGAGTCAAGGAAAATCTTATTCGATTCGAAAGCTGCTGAAGCTTGGCGTGTAAAATTTATGATACCTCTGACCCCTCCCAACCAAGCATCGGAAATGTTATGGAGTCCATACTTGATATGGCGTGTTGAATGTACTGAGGGTATCTTAGGGAAACGTTGCGAAAGATGGAAAATAACTGCCGTCTTTTCAGATGCAATGATGTTTCTGTGCAAGGGGAGTTAGTAAAATAACCAGAGTGCTGAAAGCGCTGCATGGTTAGTTACTCCTTAGTATTCACTTAGTTTATGAACAAAGAACGATGTTTTGTGAAAGGGAGTTGCTACAACTAGAGTGCTGAATGCGCAGCATGGTTAATTATTCCTCAATATACACCTAACACTTTGACTGCGACGTGAGCCACCGGTGGCCACTAAAGGAATGTACATTATGCTGCTGACTGACCTGTAATAACCAACTTAATTTTCATACATACCTGATCAAAACTAAATGAAGGCACGATCCAATTAATGTTTGCTATCTTCAACATTGCTTACTACAGTTGACTTCTAATTTGAGTTGAATACTTAACTTAGGTTTTGCCTGTAGCAGTCAAACTGTTAACTATGGATATGAAACGATGTTTTCGTAAATGGGAGTTGCTACAAATATACCCTGTCAACTTTTTTGCCGCCTGCATGCATGTTTTTGCCACCCAAGTAATTAAATCGCATAGACGGCGATAAACATGCATGCTCCGGCGAAAGTTTGATTAGGTAATGCCGAAAGCACACCATTATTAGAGCATTCAATTAATTAGTGAACTCTTATGCTCGTAAATTTTTATCATTTCATAGTTAACGTTTGGCAGCTTTGTTATCGCAAATAAAAGCGTAAGGTCGCTCTAAGTGACGTGATTTTACAGCATTGCTGCCGATTTTTACTGGTTTAGCTTGTTGCTGTAAATATTAGTTTGTTACTCGAGATTTTTTTTCCAGCCCCGTCAAAAGGGAGACTGAAGTTTAATTTGATATGTTCGCCCAACTTTGATCACATAGAACTTTCATGGCTTTGTGATAGCATTGTATCCCAGTTTAGTTTGGTTTTTATTAATAATCTAGGTTTTAGGTTCCGTTTGGTCAAATTCTGTTCTTGCGTGTTGCTTCTATACTTTTGTACTAGGTGAAGTAGGTGTAGGATTAAAAATACATGCCAACAATCTCAAGAGCAAAAAGTGTAGTAAGTTTAATTAAGAAACTTCTGTCAGATTTGCAAAAAATGTTAGGAGTTATAGAATCTGACTAATTTTTTTGCAGTAAGTTTGGTACAAATGTGGGATTTTAAAGTAAGCTCGGGTTGGAAGTGGATCACAGTCCTCAATATTTTCTTGTTGAAATTTTTTAAACGATATAAATATAACCTGAGGACCCTAACAAGTGTTAGGGTCCTTAAAATATCTTTAAAAGGAATTAAAGGTATAATTCTAAATTTTTCTAGGAAGTAATGTAGTTTTTATAAAAATTCAATTCAATCTTCACGAAATAGTTTGAATTTTTTATAAAAATATGACTGAAGTTTTTGCGTTTGAAGTATATTGAAGAAAAACAGTTTTCGAAACTCCAGGAGCGTAATTTATTTATAATTCATAATTTCATTTTTACGCATTTTGAACATTTTTATTTTGAACATTAAACTAAATTGAAAAGATCGCTTTAAGACTACTTAATATAAAATATAATATAAAAATATAAACACTTAAAACGTTTTATAATACAGCATTTCACTTCAAATCTTACTCCTCTAGTTGTTAGGGAATATATGTGGAAAACTCATTATTCTTAGAGAAGATTAAAACCCTTGAAATGAATACCTAGGCTTCATTTCAAGGGATTGAGTTTTTTACATGAAATTTTTCGTTATATTTTTTAAAGTATTTCACGAACCACATTCGTATGGCATCTGATAGAATAATTTCAACTGCAATATTTTAGATTTGAAGAAAACTTCGATCAAAGCATCATTATTCCCAGATGAAACCTTAACAATTAGGAGATATAACTGTTGAGCCTAAATGAGGGATCCAACTTCTGTTGGACTGGGATGATGTTACAGTTGTAGTGATGAGGAGCGTCAGAATTAGAGGTCAAATTTCAGTTGGTTTAAGGTGATGTAATTGTGCTTAACAAGGGGCATCATGCAAGATAAAAGGTCTAATTTTAGTTGTTTTAAGGTGATGTTGCAATTATGATTAATGAGGAGCATCAAAAAGAGATAATATTTCTGTTGTCCTGAGATGGTGTTACAATTATGGTTTATGAGGAGCGTCATAATAAGATCATATTTCCGTTGACCTAAGATGATGTTACAATTATGGTTAATGAGGAGCATCATAATGAGGTCATATTTCTGTTGTCCTCAGATGATGTTACAATTATGGTTAATGAGTAGCGTCATAATGAGATCATATTTCCGTTGACCTGAGATGATGTTACAATTATGGTTAATGAGGAGCGAGCGTCATAATGAGATCATGTTTCCGTTGACCTGAGATGGTGTTACAATTATGGGTAATGAGGAGCGTCATGATGAGAGATCAAACTTCTGTTGGACAGAGATGATATTACAGTTGTGATTAATGAGGAGCGTCAGTGGGAGCGTTAATGAGGAGAAAATTGTACAATATGTTATTGTGCTACAAGTTGTCTCCCCCAACTGTTGTTTCATTTTGATTGCAGTCCCCGATAGTCTCAAAACTAACGAACTAGTAAAACTGACAATTGAGGGCTATGAAACTCGAGAATGCCTGGGTAATTGCTTTAATATAGCGAAAGAAAAACATGCACTAATTCGGTGAGGGAAAATACAATCCCATTAAATTGGGATGGAGTTCTGGCTCGACTGTTCATTACTTGTTTTGAATTGTTTTGCTGATTTACGAAATACAGCGGAGGTACATTCCTTTGCTTGCAGCTGTCGGAAAAGCAGGAAGAGCAAAGATGATTGTGTGTTTATGCTGTTAGTGTAACACAAATTACGGCAATATTAAGATCTGATTTCAAAAGACACAGAAAGTTACGCTGTGTACTTTTGAAACTTCATTTCTATGATTTTGTAAGCATAATTTACTGATGTTAATTAGTTGTAAGTCTGAAAACTTGATAACTTGGGTTCTATGCTAGCTCGGTGTTTGTTTGAATATGAATATGAAATGAAATATGAAATATATTCCAATGAATAAATATTCCAAAATACATGAAAAAATATTCCACAGACTCGAACTTCCACCGAAAAGTAGTAAAATTTAAGCAAGTATGACTAAGAATCGAAGAAATAAACCTCAATTTCGAACACGGTAAAAAAAATGAAGATCTGTCTACGACAGACGCAAAGTACTACTTGTTCTAAAAAAGTAAGTAACTGTTTCTTCAAAGCCATATGACACGTTGAATGAGATGCGTTGAGCTGAAATTCAATATTCAACTCAAATTAAAAGTTAATTGCAGAAGATAATTTTGAAAATAGCAAATATTATCTGGATCGTTCATTCACTCAGCTTTGATTAATTAAGTATCTGTGAAAATTGAGTTTGTGACCACTGGTCAGCCAGCTGCTTCATGAAAATTCCCTCCGTGTACACCGGCGACTCACGTCGCGACCAACGTGTCAGTGTGTCAGTATACAATGTGTCAGTATACAATATGTCAGTATACAATGTGTCAGTATACAATGTGTCAGTATACAATGTGTCGGTATACAATGTGTCAGTATACAATGTGTCAGTATACAATGTGTCAGTATACAATGTGGCAGTATACAATGTGTCAGTATACAATGTGTCAGTATACAATGTGTCAGTATACAATGTGTCAGTATACAATGTGTCAGTATACAATGTGTCAGTATACAATGTGTCAGTATACAATGTGTCAGTATACAATGTGTCAGTATACAATGTGTCAGTATACAATGTGTCAGTATACAATGTGTCAGTATACAATGTGTCAGTATACAATGTGTCAGTATACAATGTGTCAGTATACAATGTGTCAGTATACAATGTGTCAGTATACAATGTGTCAGTATACAATGTGTCAGTATACAATGTGTCGGTATAGGAAATTTTAAAGCCATAGGGACCAATATGTTAGTACACACGACAATGAAATTTGATGCATGAAAATTTTATCAAGAGACAAATTTCCTGCGCGCCGATGAACATTTAAATACATTTGAATTCCAAGGTAGAAATGCACGATATTGGGACTAAATTTAAAGGTACTCTATTATTGAACTAGAAAGACGCTCATGCATACTACGAAGTATGTATCAAGGTTTTTAACATTGAGTAAAATAACAGATGTGACTAGCGGGATATAAGGAGTTTAAGGGGCTTACGCTTATTTTTCTTCTTTACTCAACTCTTATATACCATATATTCATGGTTATTTTACCAATCTAGATGTTCTTGAACATGAAGTGAGCCGCGTAATCCATAAAGGCATCACGCGATATTCTGTTTAATAAAGATTTCTATAAAAGATAATGTAATTTCCGTTTAGATATCTTTTTACGTCAATTTAACAACTAAAAAATTTTGTTTTTAAGTTCTCGTTTCCTTGATTTTTCACAAACATATTGGTGTACACTAGAATTTCGAGAATTTCAAACTGTTTGTTCTTCATTAATGTAGGACGGTGCAAGTCATTAAAACAATTGTTCAGTTACACGGTAGAGCTGTGCTTGATGAAAATTGTTGCGGACGCAGTCAGAAATACTTCGCAGACACGGGCCGACAACCGTGAAATGGCCCTCAAACGTGCAACAAACGTGCGACTCAGTTGTGGCTTTGGAATAATATTTTACTCGGTTCAACAACCTTAGGTTACCAAAAATAAAATACAAAGGTTGTATTGCACCTTTGGAATAATCTTGTACTCGGTTCAACAACCATAGGTTGCCAAAAATAAAATACAAAGTTTGTATTATACCTTTGGAATAATATTTTATTCCGTTCAACGACCTTAGGTTACCAAAAATAAAAAGCAAAAGATTGAACGGGAAATACAATTGAAACTTTAGCCCAAATATGTGCGCAATTCAACAACTATGAAACAACCTGAAAAAGGCGACGATCATAGCTGAAGCTTTTGCTCGAATTTCGACCCTGTACAACATTCGTAGAATAACTCGTTAAAAATGTAATTCTTTGTAACGAGTGGATAGCAGAATTGAATTATTAACCCAAATTTTTTAGTATATATCAGACGTGAAATGAATTATTTAATATGGCAACGAATGTATAACTCTATTGTAACTAGTGCCTAAATTCTTACACAGTTCAAAAACTGTGGAATGATTGGTTAAGAGGGCAATAGATGTGCATTTAAGTTGAAACAATAATTTACACTGTGATTATCTATGGTGAAATTTTACACTGAGTGATTCCACCCCAAAATATTACTTCGATAAACATTTCAATGCAATTTAAAGTTAGCGTAACTATTGTAAAATTTTGTTAGGTGTGCGTAAATTAAAAAACTTCGTGTCTCTCAACAAACGTATTTTTATTCAGCAAACTCTGAAGAACCAAAACCTCAATTGTAACTTCAACTACTGAGTGGTTTATATTCATCTGAATTCATTTCATTATTCCTAATTTACCATATAAGATTGAGTTTTAGCATTTAGCGTTTCATTTCACCATTAATAACTTATAAGCAACAATGTACTAATAAGGTCTTGTAACTAATCGTCAACTGATCTGCTTTGTTCACGCCGAGTTTACTTTGGATATTTTTAAGTCCCATGAATGGGGGAAAATAATGTTTAACCTATGATTATAAATTTCCTAACTTGTTATGTATTATTTAGTAAATCGGAATTAGTTTGAGGTGTAAATAACTTTTTATTTGGGTGATTAGAGCACCCACGTCCTCGTATCCAGAATTCCTGAAGATGGGTAGTAATATTTATGGTACTTGCTACTCTGAATATATTAATCTAATGAACTCTGTCCATCACATTGTAATATTGGTTGGCTGGGTAGTAGTTTTAATTATGAAAACTTGAAACTGTTTATTTACTTACGATGATGAGCATCTGCAAAAATTATTGTCTATTTGCAGATGATGTCAATAAAGCAAACATCGTTCATTAAGAAATATAAATATAAGCTGTCGTAATATATTTAAATTAAATGTAATTTCATTTGTGATGTGCCATTCCTAGAAAATATTCTTAATTTGATTTCTTATCACAAATTAACCTTTACCTGCGACACATTTTTGCCGTCATCAGCTGTTAAAATGATTGTCAGAGAAGAAATTGTCGCAAAATCAATCAATAAAATCCCGAACAGTAGTCGATGGGTCCAGGCCCGCTAAACATATACACGAAAAAGTGCTGACGCACGTATAGATGTTCATGACGAGTAACGTGATGTATGGAAGAGAAGAACTGTTTTTTAGTGAACCTCCATTTTTTCTACTACTGATGATGAGGTAATGCAGTATAACATTTAGTATTATTTTGATAATCTTTTAAATTTAAGCCTCTTTTGTTGATCAACAGGAGTTTGTGATGACGCGAATATTGATAAAACATTCATCTCAAATAAATTCATGCATTCTATTTTGAAATACTTTCATCAGAGGCAAAAATTTAGATAAATAAAAATTTCTCATTTAAATACCCAGAAGAATTACTAAATTAATTATTTCATGATCATGATCACACAGCTTTCTCGAATTTTGCACATCAACCGTCCCCATTCCGGAAGTTTGTTCCCTCTAACTTTTCTCTTTTACGGTAGATATTTCAAAAGTTCCCTGTCGCCAATGGAGCTTATTTCTCTTACTTCCTGCTACTTTTTCTCGTTGAGTTTTATTGACCATGACATTATCACGCACCTCAGTCGTCTTAATTAAAGATTCTTAATTAAAGATAATTAATTAACGATACCCAATTAAAGATACTTAATTAAATATACCTAATTAGAGATACCTAAGTAAAGATACGTAATTAAAGGTACTTAATTAAAAATAGTTCATTAAAGATACCTAATTAAATATCCCTAACTAAAGATACTTAATTAAAGATACAGCACTTATTCTGAATAGGCTTCTTCATTGCCAGTAAATATTTTACACTGAGAATAACAACAAAATGCGGCCACTTAAAATTTGAATTCCTTCATTATCTGAGTCCATGAATGGTTTTCATAAGTGTTCGTTATTTCTGACAAAGAATTTTGTGCTTGAGTTTACTGTCAGCATTTCATTTTACGATGAGTTTAGGCCTACTATTTTGAAGCTATAAATACGATTATATGAATACTTATTGTTTTGTTTAGCTTATATTTTTTGTCTATAGTTCATCAGAAAGTCGGGAAATTCTATCCTTACAGGAACCTGGATAAATTTAAAGTCAGCATGAATGCCTTTTATTTTTATTTAGCATATTTTTTGTCTCTACGCAATAATTTATCAGAAACCAGAAAATTTCATCCGATCAAGAACCTCTATCAAAAATTATTTTTCAGTACAAACATGATGAACTGAAATGAAAGCAAGATCGCAGTTGAGCTTTAATAGGGGATAATATTTCCTCCGTCACAGCTCATTTACTCCTTTCATTTCCAAACGGCTGCCTCTTTTGTGGGCAGCTGATAGAGACCTCAGCACAACTGATCGTCAGCTGTAAGAAATCCTGGCGACGTCGTGGTGGATCTGCGGGTGTGAAGCTCGAGTTAAAAATCGAGTTCTCGTTTGCGCGATGTCTGATATGTTTCCTGATGTGAGCAGATTGTTTGCGTAGCCCGAACACACTACCGATATTGAATATGGGTTGTTTTATCTAAAGCAAAAAGCCTTTTTACACTCTTTTATAACTAGGCGATAGCGAATAGTGCTTGGTTTATCTGAAGAAAAAGAGTTTTTTGCACTTATTTACAACCAGGCGATACCGAATATTGCTTGGTTTATCTGAAGCAAAGAACTTTTACACTTTTTATGACCAGGCTATATCAAATATTGCTTGTTTTAGTAGAAGAAAAAGCCTTTTAACACTTTTTTATAACCAGGTGATACCGAATATTGCTTGGTTGGTCTGAAGCAGAGGCTTTTTTACACTCTTTTATAATCAAGCGATATCGAATATGGCTTGTTTTAGTTGAAGGAAAAGCCATTTTACTCTCTTCTAAGTTAATTTGATAGTTGATTTTCAAACTCGATCATATTAGGTAATTTTTCCTCAATCGAATTCATAGAAACACATCTAGTCCTTTCCTCAGGAAGGGGAATTGTTTTCAGTATCTGGTTCATTTAGAGACAGGAAGCGTAGATGTTGTGTAGCTTGTATGGAAGCGGATATTTTTTTTAACTTACAATACTGCCATCTCTAAACAAAGTTGTTACATGTTCTGTTCATTTTCAGTGTGAAATAGTTCAAGGTTGCTAATGAGAAAACTACGCTTATGTATGAGCTCAGTATTTAAAAGTATTTATAAAGTGTTAATATTGTTGTTGGAGCTTGCGCTCGATGCGACAGAGGAACGAACGGTGAAAGAAGCCAAATTATCGAAGAGATCACCGCAGTTTTAGGTGGCTTAACGATGCCTATGTGCCGTCTTCTTATTAAGTGTCGCTCTTGCTCAGTTAAACTTCGAGTGGGAACATTGTAGTAGTAAATGAGGTTACCCGATCTGTAAAAATGCGCACTATCTTTAATTATATATTACATCTGGAATTCAAGACTACCTTGGAAAGGAATGCGAAGAAAGTTTTAAAGAGGTGAAACGTGAGAAGTAAAACAAAAGAAGAAAAAGTATTACGAATCAAAGAACTACGCCTATAGTTTACATTGCTTTCAAGAAAGCTATTGATAAATTCTGCGTGCGATGATTCTTCTAATTCTGAATTGGTGATTTCATTATTTAAAGGAGAACAGCTTTTTTAAAATGACTCTTGGGATTCTCAGTTAGTGTTTTTATTATTTAAAGAAGAAAAGCTCTGTTGAATTTTCATTTTTAAAAGCTCTTAGAACCTCCTTGGGATTCTGAGTTTATGTTTTCACTATTTAAAGAAGAAAAGCTCTCTTGAAATGACACTTCGGACTGAGTTTGTGTTTTTATTAAAAAAGTGAACCAGCTTTTGCAAAATGAAACCTGAGATTCTGAGTTTGTGTTTTCAATAGTTAAACCAAACATCTCTCCATGGTAGCTAAAAAAACAGTACATGGTGCTTCAGTGATAAAATTGTCTTGTGTTGAAACTGCAAATGTCTCTCGCATCGTATTTTTTGTGAGACTGACCTTCAGTATTGAATTATTTGAATGACCGTGTATTTATGATTGAACTTCGTATAGGTAATCCAGTCAGTAGCCAACACCAAAAGTGAATATAAAACTTTATCTGTTTATCAACAAACTTTTAGAACCCTCTTCTAGTTTCCGAAGGAATAGATCTTCACAGATATGAGCACACGCGTGTCAAAGTCCGTCTCTGAACCTAATTTCTTGCTTCGACAGACTCATCAGCTCAAACTTTTCGCAATTGGAAGTCTGGCTGACGCAAACCTCAACTTGAAACTCCCGGAGAATCATGCCGACTTTGTCTTTGTCTTCGTCCATTTTTTGCCACCCCGTCAACTAAGAACTAAATATCAACGAAAGTTTTGCCTAATCTCGGGTCAACGCACCGCAGCTTCTTCTCAGTCCGGCCTAGCTTAGATTTATCAAATTTTGCCCCCACTCTTTGCTTTAGACTCAGAGATTAAAACTTCCCCTAAAAATATCAGGAAAGCTACAAATTTAAATCTCACGCCTAATTTAATTATTGCCAAATATATTGCAAAATAGCCAAGCAAATTTAAATCTCTTGTCAAAGCTACAAATTTATATCTCATAGTATAGTTTCAGCAATTTTTCGTTTATTGGTTTTACTAACGATTATAGTGATTATTAAGTGGCTCAACCCATTTTAAGTGCATATTTAAACCCCAAATCGCGAAGAAAAAAATTTATATTTAAAATAAATGTACATGCTCATCACGGTTCGCAAAACCTGACCAATACTCAAATTTCTGTGTGCTGAGCAACATTCAGCGTGTACCAATGATCCTAAGAACATGCGAGGCATATTCCGACCTCAATCAAGTACTCTCAAATACGTATAAAAACAGGACTTCTCCCAAAAGCCTCGATATTATACACGGAACTATTCTCTATCATCAACGATAGAAAAATTCCATCGTCAACGATAGAAAAATTCCATCGTCAACGATAGAAAAATTCCATCGTCAACGATAGAAAAATTCCATCGTCAACGATAGAAAAGATCTATCGTCAACGTTTCAGTTTGAGCTCTCTATTTAACCTGTTTTCATCGAGCGGAGCTAGAAGCTTCATCAAGAGGACATGAGTGTTCGAAGAGAAAGAATATTCTATTTTCGCTCGGTGTGAGCAACGCGCTTCTGGAAAACAGGAGAATTTTTACGAGCATCAGGATGTCCATTTATCAGCGGAGGGAGCAGCTCACGCACGCCTTTGGCTGCGCCGTGAAGGTCGTCATCACGCCCGACTATGAAGAAATTAAGGTGAGCAAAACACGCTTGCTGACGGCTAATTTTTACCGCGCGGGGAGTATTCGAAATGATCCCAGTCGTTGATTTGCAGCTAGTCTTCAATGTGTTCTCAGTCTTTGTGTAATATGCTGCTAGTCTTTAATATGTTCTCAGTTTTTATGTAATATGCTGCTAGTCTTTAATGTGTTCATAGTCTTTATGTAATATGCTGCTAGTCTTTAATGTCTTCTCAGTCTTTATGTAATGTGCAGCTAGTCTTTAATATGTTCTCAGTCTTTATTTAGTATGCAGTCAGTCTTTAATATGCAATCAGTCTCTTAAATGGAGTCAGTCTTTAATATGGAGTCAGTCTTTAATATGCAATCAGTCTCTAATATGCAGTCAGTCTTTAATATGCATTATGTCTCTAATATGTAGTCAGTCAGTCTTTAATATGCAGTACGTTTTTACACAGAGCTGTTATTTATTTAATATGTAGTACCTCTAAAATCCAGCCGGTCATTAATATGCAACCAGTTTTCAATCGGCAGCCAGTTTTTTAATAATATCCAGTTTGTAATACGCAGCCATTCTTTCACACACCTAACCTGTCTTTAATATTTATACAGTCAGTGTTAAATGCATACGTATGTGTAGCTGAAGAACCATTTTGGTAATTATAGTCGTACGGTAAACAAGAGAGGAGCTAAAATAATCCCAGATGATTTTTTTGTTTGCAAAGAACAGGTACATTTTTAAGCGCTTTGGATTAAATTTAATTTTCTGTACGAAGACATCACGAGATATGACTTTCTCTTCATTTTATTTTGCTCGATGTTTTCGTCATTCTCGTCATTCGTTCATGAATAAAGACCAATTCATTTTATTGCGTATTTAATCTACGAACACAACTCAAAAAATGACACCCTGTTCATCCTCTTTTATTCTACGGGCTGTGGAGGAATCGTTTTCCGTCACTGCGAGATTTGCATCACAAGTTTTCCGGCGCGACCTCCATTGTGGACCTGACTAAACATTGCCTCCACGGCCAATTTCTTGAGAATTGAAATCATTTTCTTTTATTTATTTGGGCAGACGGACAACATTGGTGTACTACCCAGTCTAACTTTTTCGCCGCCTGCATGCATGTTTTTCGCCACCCAAGTAATTAAATCGCTTAGGCGGCGAAAAACTGCATGTTCCGGCGAAAAAGTTTGACTGGGTAGAGTCATATTAACGAGTCATCATTTGCGAGATATACTTTATAATTTGACGCCAGTGAAGAACGTCCCGACGTTTGCATACTTCATCTAAATTCAAAATCATTTTCCAATTTTTTGCAAGTTTTTACATTTGTGATGAAAATGCAAAAAACGATGGTTATCATTTGCTTCGATGTGAACACTGGATAAATGTTACGAAAACCAAATTATTATTAGAAAATTATTTTATTACCATACAAAATCAGAGGAAAACTTTTCAAAGGCTAATTGAAAAGAAAATTTCCTAAAACCAGCAAGGCTTAAATTTATTCATTCCTTACTACAACTTTCGGTTAGAGCAAAAAGTTTTCTCTTTCTCGAACATAAATATAATTTTTAACCAGCGAAAATTAGAAATGAACGCACAGAAGCATACGATATCACTGCGAATATAAGTGGCAAAATCGCTATAGGAATGGCGCCTATGAACGTCCCCTTAGAAAGCTATAAATTTACAGAACTGTAATAGGCGTTTACATGAAATTGTGTGAATATTGAAATGAGGTAGGCACTTACTTGAAATCATTCAAATATTAAAATAATACAAGCATTAACATGAAAGTATTCTTTTATTGAAAAGAGTTCGGCACTTACTTGAAATTACACGATTATTGAAATGAGATGGACGTTTACACGATATTATTCAAACGTTGACCAGCGTAGTATAGTTACATAATTTATTTTTCGTTTTGTTCACGCATTCTCATATACTTAGAGCTGCTGGAGTCTTGACGTATTTGGCGGGCTGTAACCGGGCTAAATAATTCAGTTATTAGCATATATTATTTGAAATTTATTATTTAATTGTGGTTTATAAGTTTACCCATGTTTGAACGGTGAATTTACAAATTAAACATCAAAAAGTAGTACCACAGCTCTATTAAAACTAGGCAGCATTTATAATGTCAAAGAATTACTGCAATGGATAATTAAAAAACTCATCAGATTAATTAACATTATTTTATTCCAGTTGGCTGCTTGCTTGCCTGGAATTTTAACTATGAAGGTATCATTCCGAGTATGTTTCAAATCAAACCGTCCAGTCATTAGTATCTTCATGGAATTTTCGAGCTCCAATGTCGCGTCTATTATATGAGCGAAGAATGAAAGTGCTTGCGGTGTTATAATGCAAGTTGCGCCACAGAACTGAACTGTTTTCAGCGAAACTTTCTTTTTTGTAGTTCAAACGGATAATATTTGTCATTAGGGCTATTTTCCTGTACATATTATTTGTTCCTCGACTCAACTCAAATCTCATTTTCTTCACCTGTGTATCTAAGACACATTCAATAATCCATATAACTTTCCTCATACCACAGAACTGAATTATTTAATGCGAAAACTTGTTATGTTGTTCTGATAGACAACATTTTCCATTTGTGCCATTTTCCTGCTAACATATTCTGAGTGCATCTTCTAAACCGAAATCACAATCTCATCAAATGTGTATCTAAGACTTGGTTAAAAAATCGATGTAGCATCCCTCATGTTTTCCAGACAACTGAACAACTGAACTATTTCTTACGAAAACTTATTATCTTCTTCTGATAGACAACATTTTCCATTTGTGCTAATTTCCTGCTGACATATTCTTAGTGCATCTTCTAAGCCCAAATCTCATCTCATCACCTGTGTATCCAAGACACGTTCAACAGTCGAGTTGAATCAATTATCACAAACGTCTCGGCAGCGAAGCTCTTCAGGAAGCTTATAAAGGTCTTTGCTAGAGCGCGGGACCGCTTCCAGTTGATATGAAACAGGCACCAAAGACAAGGCCTTCATTAAGGGTACAATGATAGGAATGATAGCTCGGATATGGATCGTAAATGAACCATTTGAATGGCTTTTGTGGCCCTCATGCGATGTGCTCTCCAATGGCGACACAAAATCATGGCGGTTTCGGCTAAGCATGTCCCTAAAGGAACGTGGATCTAAACTGATAAGTAAATTGTATGTGCACATGAGAGCAAATCTTTCAAATCGATATGACGAACAGTTCTTAAAATTTCTTGTTTGACAATGATGTTAATGTTGAAGGGTGTTTATAAACTTGCCAACGGAACATTTCCTAACTTAATATCTTTATTAACGCTAAGGGGTGTTAATAAATTAACCAAAGAAATATTTCGAGATACAAAACCGATGTTAATGTACATGGATGTTTATACAATTTCCAGCAAAACATTTCCTGACTTAAAATCGATGCTAATGCTGGGGAATGTTATTAAAATTTCTAACTTAAGTAAAAATGAGCAAAATCAATTTTCTATACTAATCTACATAGTTGTTTATACTCGACTATCTCTTTTAATGACCCTTGATAGCTGTCCTATCTACGTCATGCGAGAGCGCATGCTGCTTATCGCACCTATTTATATTCGCAGACGCAACGTCAGCGGAGCAATTAAGATATAAGATGAATCGAGCATGAAATATAAAGGAAGGTACAAGCAGCATCTAGGTCTTTTAGGAGCAACGCCATCATAATAACAAGGATAATAAAATATCCAATTAGAATATTCAGGGGCTTTTTGGTTTGAGGCCAAAGACATACATCTGAAGCATTCAAGATTTCTTCAGAACCTGTATCTGAAGAGCAAAGACATTTTATGAGTCTATTTATTGTCGACAAATATTATAAGCAGTAGCTTTTTAGTTTCCTCGCTCTAAGGGTATAGCCCATGATCATATATGAGCCATCGTTCAGGAGAATACTTGAAGGAATTTGAAGATTTTTCTGCGGTTTTTGAAGATGTTTTCTGTCCTCGAATGTCTCAAAATCGTGCGTGGATCACAATGTTATCACACTGTCCTTCCTAATCGAATGGTTTCCAAAGGAGTTAAAGTGGTATTTAACATATACAAATTATTTTCTAACTTATTAACCTTAAGAAATTGTTTCATTTCATCACGTGTTATGAGATAAAGAATTTTTTTATCAAATTTACGAAAACGCTGTCAATCTTATCAAATTCTACGTCACTCTGTTTATAAAAAGCAGCGTTTCGATGTTACTAACTTCATCTTTAGGCTGAAAAATGACTTACAGTGATTGAAAATGATATAGAATTGATTGTATTATTAAAGATGAAGAGCAATTTTCTTCGTGTGTTAATAGGTGTTGAACTATAACAACAAAAACAAAATTTAAGAGTCGCACTTCCGATAAGACATCTGCTTTCTTTTTGAGATGTTCTGGCTATACATCTATGAGACACCTGAACAGCCATGAGACACTTAAGCCAAAAACTTCTTTCAGTGCAGAATCAGAGACATGCCCATATATTAAGTACAGCAGAATCAGAAGTGTCCGAGGTCTAAATTATTTCAGACCACAAATGTGAAGCTAAAAGCTTGTGTTCTGTGTGGCACGATTATTCAGGCCTCGGGGCTCCTGCGGTGCTGGCTGTCTCGCAAATGATGAACGAGCGAGAAGACTGCACTGATGGCACGATCTTGTAACCACTATGCGGATATTCTGAGTATTTCGTTGGCTGCTCGGGTAATGTACTACACTAGTACAAACATTGGTGAATCCAAGTCAAAATTATCAGAATCATTTCACGAGAGATATGTTGCTGCAATTAATGAAAGTTCTCACTCAAAATCCCAAGAATCATTTCACGAGAGATTTTTTGCTGTAATTATTGATAAAAACTTATTCAAAATCATCAAAATCATTTCACATGGAATTCATCAGTAGCTTTTTTGAGAGCAGTGTGTGCAGTAGTAGTAGTTTCTGTATCTGTAAGGCGTATTTTCCTTTTGTTTCACATTTCAACATCATGAAGTTTTGTTTACATTATTTTCCAAAGTAGTCTTCAACGTACAAAACACGAGCATTAGAGAATTATGAGTGCTAATGGCGATGAACCATTGCTGGTAAAAGTCCAGATCATGATGAAGGGATCTTCATGTAATTTAAAGCATGTTCTGATTGTGTTATTGATGACATCTGACGCACATTATTGTGAAATTCACACTCTCATTAATATTGCCATCGCCTCGGTAGGATCTTGCAATGACAATAAACATCGTAGTTCCGGTAATTCAGCTATAGAAAAATTCTTTCGATAGTCCGTGTGCCCAAAGCTTTTTTTTCAATTTACCAAAACAATTGCTCAGTCCATGTGCTTAATTTTTCAGCTTTTAATATGAAAAAGCAAATAATGAAGCTATTTCAAGGTCTCGTTTTTCAGTTTTTAATATGAAAAGCAAATAATGACGCTATTTTAAGGTCTCGTGCGCTAAGTAATATTTTAAAGTTAAAGCAACATTCAATTTTTCTCAGCAAAACTTCAAGTGAGCGAAATTTAGGACTAATAAACCGACCGGAGATCTAATACACAATAACTCGCAACACAGTATGCGCCGCCAGGTCTTATTTTAGCTCCCCTATCACTGAACGCTAATAACCTATTTATTTAGGCTTATTTTCGTTCCACGAAGAAGGGGCTTTCTGGACTCCCCATAAAATGCAGTTCCCCTCATAGTCGCGAGAAACTTTCATCCTAATTTGTTGAACAAGTTCTCGATTACCTCTCCTGCAGGAAAATGACCCATTTATTCCAATACCTAAGCAGCGAAAACTATTAGTTACTATGAGCACGAATGAAGTAGTTACCCTAAATGGCTCCATTTTACCCTAAGGAGCGAAATCAGCATTTAATGACTTTTCAGCCACTTAGTTCACCACATAATTGCCTATTTATTCCTATACCTAAGCAGTAACTTCTCACACAACACAATTGTCTAGTTATCCTAATACCTAAGCAGCAAAAACTATTCGTCACCTTAAACACGAATGACGTAGTTGCCCTAAAGACCTCAATTTTACCTTAAAGAGCAGAAACTATTCATTACCATGAACATGAATGACGCAATTGCCCTAAAGACTTCAATTTTACCCCAAGGAGCAGAAACTATTAATTACGATAAACACGAATGACGTAGCTGCCCTAAAGACCTCAATTTTACCCTAAGGAGCAAAATCAACATTCGCTCGTACGGCACAGCAGCGTGAATTATGATCAGGTCTTTAACTGAGTGCAACGACCGGATCATGGCCTCATTCTCAGCTGGAAGCTAATGAACCATGAAAAGGAGGAACGAGATCCATTACTTAATGGAGTTCCCCGCCAAAGAAGACTCGTAAATTGTTGGGTCGTTTTTTACAATTCTATTCAGGCCAATTCAGCCGTGTTGGCTCAGTGGAGAGTTTGCGCGAGGCCATAACACTCTAAATTGCTCGGCGCGCAATCCTGGGTCATTTGATCTATTTTGTCCAAATCAACCGATTCACTTCAGCACCAGCTGTCAAATAGGAAATTCTTCTATAGCTGATTTAAGTTACATTTGTTTCATCAATTCGAAGTTGCAGCGATGCCTAAAGAAGAGTATGAGGTGTGCTGCTAACTTTTAATTTGAAAAGTAAGGCGTAAATCGCTGTCCGTATGTTCATTTTATTAACACAAATAGTGACGTCTGAATGAATAAAATTGAATGTTTCGAACTTAACAGTTCAATTTTATTCATTAAGGCGTCACTATTTGTATTAATAAAATGACCATACGTACAGTAATTTTTGCATTACTTTTCATTTTAAGGATCAGGCGCAACAATGAGGATTTACTTTTATTTTTTTGTGTGTTCGATGACAAGGTCAACGATGCACGAGAGTGCGTGCATATGTCGGATGGATGTCGCTAGGTGCGGATGGGTGTCGACATGTGCGTCTGGTTGCCTACAATCCTAAAGTTTGGGCTTTTTTCAAACGCAATATGACCAGAAGCACCACTCAGTATTTATCAACTCTTTCTGGCCAGCAAGATACAGAGTGTCTTGATGGTCAAATTGTATTGAAGAAACAGAAAAAAAATCTTAGGACTTTATTGCACCCTAATCTTAGCCACTTTTATGCCTGTGTCTAATTAAGGGCATAAGTTCTAAGGATTTAACGTAATTATTTTGTCAAATATGTTCCCAAACATTCTATTGAACTTTATAAAGACATTTCATATATCTTTCTCATCTTCAGCCTCCTCACGGGCGGGTAAAGCGTATCAGCGGCAGGAAAAAATCCTATTTATATTTACAAAATATATGCAAATATCAAAATTACACTTGAAAATGATCACCCTGAAAACATCAATTATTCATTAAATGTGATATGGAAATATCAGTCATTAATTCTTATATGTATATGAGTTCCTATAAATTTTTTCGCAGTTGTTTCATTTAAACCATTATTTTCAAACTTCAAAGTAATCTCATTAGACCATCATTTTCAAGCTTCAGAGTAATTTTACTAAGATTATCATTTGCAAACATCGCAGTAATTTCACTTAAACCATCATTTTCAAACATCACAATAACCTCATTAGACTATCATTTTCAAACTTCACAGTTTGCTCATTTAGACTCCCATTTTCAAACCTGTCATTTCACATTGTGTTCGAATTTTGGCCTGTTGTAGTTTGTCGAATCGAGCCACAGTTCAAATTCCTTCAAGGGGCTTTTCCAGGCCTCTTCGCTGCCCTAATTTGAGTTATTTGATTGACGATGAGACGGTCCTGGCTCTTCAAAGCTGTAACTACCCCGGAACTTTACGGACGTTGGATTTCCATTTTCTCATCCAGGCTGTTGCAGAGAAATATTTGAGCACATTTGGCATTTACCCAAACATTCAACAAGCATCGTCTTGCTGCTAATTTCGAATGAAATGAACCCTAGTTCTGTGAGTCAATCAACAATTTGTCACTAATACGAACACTTTGCCTTCGATTTCAATCAACAATTCGCCATCACTAACGAGAACAATTAGTCTTTAATGTCAACAAAAAATTGGCCTTCACTGAAATGAGTGAAACAGACAAGAAGACTCTAGCACAACGCTCTATGTTGAACTTTATGTTTAAGCGATCATCACAACACTCGTGCAAGTGCATACTGTCGCTACACGTACGCAGACGCTTTTGTTTTGGGTTTTAAAGAGGAAGAATTACTCAGAGATTCCAATGCCCAATTTATGGCCAATTCTTCGCCTCTTACTCGATTGCTTACACGGTCGATGTGTAAGTGCTGTGACTAATTTATTGATTTGCTTACATTATTTAATAAAAAACTGGAATCACTTGCAGTGTACAATAAATAGTTCAAATAACTGGCAATAATTTTCTAAGCACCTGAGATAACTTGCAGTGTACAGTACATAATTAAAATAACTTTGCAATAATTTTCTAAGCATCAGAAATACTTTGGATTGTACAATTAATAAATTAAATGACTCGCAATGATTTCGTAAGGATCTAAAATAACTTGCAATGTGCAGTAAATAATTAAAAAAAACATGCATTATTTCAGTGGACTTGCATCTCCTAGCGCCGAGGTGGCATTTTTAAGACATGATGATATTCGTGATGAAATTAGCAAATTTAACGCGTAAAGCGTAAGCGACAACGAGGTGCATATTCTTCCTTCGTACTTTAATACCCGTAAACCTGGTATTTCGTAGGGAATGCTTCACAAATGAGCACTTTAGTACCACCTCCTGTTTTCCAGCTTCACGAGACAAGCTTTCAATTAAGCAAAAACTAAATCCCATATAGTAGATAAAAGTCATTTCGAGAATCCCAGAAGCTCACAGCACTCTGCGCTGCCTTTTAAAGGATTGGCGATCGAAGACACAAAACTGCAAGCGGAAAAAAGGCGATGATCGTCCTCACGCAACGCTACGACACAGCAGCATTCTGAGCGTCTCGTGCATTCGGAAATCTGGCAGTACAATGCCAATCTTGCCATTAAATTAGGCCGCTGAGCTCTACGCGAGATGACGACGTCTGCTGAGCAGCTTTCCCCGGCTCTACGCCGTCTCAACGAGCCTCTCCGGCTGCTCTGCGTTTCTTCATTTGGGTATCGCAAATTGCCTGGAGTACCTTGGGTGGCAATTTGTAAAGACGCATACCCTGAGTGCCATTTGTAGCGTATCCTGGGTGAAAATTTGTAGAGTGGCGCACCCTGAGTGTCATTTGTAGCGAATCCTGGGTGGTCATTTGTAACGATGTCTACCCTAGGTGGCCATTTGTAGCGAGTCCTGTGTGGCCATTTGTAACGATGTGTACCCTAGGTGGCCATTCGGAGCGAGTCCTATGTGGCCATTTATAACGATGTGTACCCTGGGTGGCCATTAGAAGCGAATCCTGGATAGCAATTTGTAGCGATGCGTACCCTGAGTGGCTATTTGTAGCGAATCCTGGGTGGCAATTTGTAGAGATGCTTACCCTGAGTGGTCATTGTTAGAGGCACATACCCTGAATAGCCTTGTGTAGCGAATCCTGGATGACAATTTGTAGCAATGCGTTCCCTGAGTGGCCATTTGTAGCGTCCGCGCCCTGAATAGCAATTTGCAGCGATGAATACCTTTGGTGGCCATTTAATTGTGGCAATGCGTACTCTAGGTGACAATTTGAGTGAATTTCTTCGAGTACACTGTAAAACAGGACGCTTAAAAAGTTTTGCCTTCGAGTACAATGTAAAACAGGACGCTTAAAAAGTTTTGCAACTCCCGTTGAGCTCTCCACTAATGGTTTGCATAACATTCGATATAGAGACGCGTGAAACAGCGAGTCTGATTCCGCTACACTGATCGATAGATAAATTAAATATTATTTATTGAGCATCAATAATAAATTAATTGGTTCATAATTCGCACCTCACGAAAGAAAGAAAAATGGTGAAACGGTGGCACAATTTGACAAGCTGAGTTAATCAATTAGATTTTCCTGGTAGGATTGAGATACATGAGTGCAAAACAAAGCCTGAGCTTTATTAATAGCTTAAGGGGCGAGATGTATTGCAAGTTTACATTGATTGTTTCACAAACGTGGTCGTGTTTGAGGTTTCTTCAGACGGACAGAGTAAATTTAAATTTATCTATGATACTCTTCTATTATTTTTTGTGATTTTTTTGGACTTTGGAATGACATTTAGTTCCGTCATCACTCATATTATTCGTCTGTAAAAAAACACACGCACTGAGTTTAGGGACAGGAATAGAACGAAGATTCGTATGAAATACGTTTTGTGCTTAGAAACAATGAAATATCATCGCTATATAGGAAAATTGTTTCAAGCGATATCCAACGAAAGAAAAATACAGCCGGTAATACAATTTTACGCTTTTAGTTGTGATTCTCACGGTTGTGTGGAGCAGTTCGTGCCCTATTGTTTTTAGTTCAATTACATGGAGTGGAAGACATTTCAACAGTCACTTACAAATTTAAAAATTACTTGCTGTTACCAGATTTGAAATTGTACCCAAGGCTGTACATGCAACGATTCGTGTGGCCACCGTGGCCGAGTGGTGAAAGGCGAGCGCCCTGCACGGGAACGGGCGCTGGTTCGAATCCCGGCAATGCCAACCGGTGATTGCTCCGCATGAAAAAGGGAGAACTTAGTAATAATTCCCCAGTCCTTCCAGGTGTCGAAAATGGGTGCCGGCTTGACCGGGGGTAACCGCCATTGCATTCTGGTGATAATTGTGTGTGAGGCCTTTGAAAACTAATGAAAATGATACTACTTACCCGGCTTGATTTGAATAGGATTTCATTTCATTCTCGTTGTGATACGAGCCAATAGCTAATAACAAATTTATGTCAAAAATTTTTCTCGATTATCTTCCCATTTGTGATTGACAATAAAAAAGCTCTCATGTGGAAGGCCTTTGACAGATTCTATGTTTTTTTCATGGACTCTAAATTTTTTTAAAGTGTGCCACTTTTAATCTTAATTAATTACTCGCTCATATGAGCTGTTCTAAGGTCTCCGCTAATTGGCATTCTCATGAAGTCTTTTCTGGCCAGTTTCAATTAAAAATTAATTTGAAAATGGTTTGGACTTATGCTCTGGAACTGTGCCTTCATTGCGAGTTTCTTTCAAATATTCGCAAGAAAAACGTTATGAAATTCTGTGCTGAAATTTCCCTTGCGTTGCGATTTGCAGTAAAACATTCACAAAAAACGCTATTAGTCTTCAGCTGAAATTTTTCTTTCATTGCGATTTTCAATAAAACATTCGAATGAAAAACGCTATGAAGTCGTCAGCTGAAACTTCTCTGCCATTGCGATTTGCAGCAAAATATTCGCATGATATCCGATAAAAAGTTCGACGTTAATCTTCGTCCATGCCGGGAGCTCTCCTTTAGACTTGCAGCCTCTGCAGTATATTCTGTTGCTGTCGATCTCTGTTTAAATTACAACAACATATTTTGCTGAGACTTCATATGGTTATACATATATTAGAAATTTAAACTGCAAAAAAATTACCTCATGAATGGATAAAACTCGAACAAATAATAAACAAATATTGAACTAGGAAATAACAGACAAATATGCGTTTGTCGAGACAAAAGTCAATTGTCTTCTATTAAATTTGTGTGTTTTTGCAAGAAGGAGCTCGAATATGTGCTTGCATTCACGGGATGCAACATCAACCTTCGTTATTTTTTAGGTTTGATTAACAAACTTTCAAGGTTTCAAGCTCAAATGGCGCGCTCAGCTGAAGTCCAAAATCAAGTTAGATAACTCGCTTAGCGTTCAAAAACACACAGAGATTCAGGTTTAATTAAAGTTTGAGTTGACTTCTTCTAAGCCTGAAGTGTATCGCTTCCACGAGTTGGAAGCTTCTCATTTACCACGAAGTGTCGCTCTTCAACATTGTTCCTCGAAAAAAAATTTCAAGTTTACCTTGAATGTTGGTTTGATTAGAGTCCATCGAACGTTAACGGCAACTTTGATGAAGTTAGCGGCACAGAGCGCAGAGCCATTGTATAGGTCAAGTTGTTTTGAAACATTGAAGTAACTGCGGTACTATCAATTCATTGAAAAATACAACGACGATGACGATCCTAAGTATTAAGAGGAAGTTGTGAGTTTCATGTTGCATGTAACATGAATGTGGCATTTGATATCATGTGATAATGAAGATCCAAAAATATCACGTGTTTTCAAATTTCGATAAAGTGTGCACGGCAAATGCTGGAACTTTGTTTCAGTTAGGACGATGGGTTTGAGGAACTCAAAAACATGTATCAAAATATACTGAATCCAAGAATGATAACTTCTTCCGTCTGAGTTACTATTCTATGTTACTGCTATGTCACAACTATTACTAACCTCTGAATGAAGCATCATTCAAAATATCTATAAAGATTTTAGTTATAAGTAGTATTAATTTTAATAGCAAGCTAATGTTATTAATACTGTTACTACTAAGAGATGCTTCATTCAAAAATATTGTAGCAATATTCATAAGTTAGTAGAAGTAGGCCTACTACAACAACTATCCACTAAATATTGCAGCAGCATTAATTTCATCTGGATTTATTGTGCACTCAAGGCTAACAGCATGCGTCTAATGAGAGGTAAATTATGAGATAATTTGCATTCAACGATCCAGTAAATTCATAGGGAAAAATGTTTCAATGCCGATATTCCAGTCTGTCGCTCACACAAATACTTCACATTTCAAAATGTGTTCAGTAATTTCCAATTATCTATTGAATAATTTCCATATGTGTTGAACTGAGGAAGCAGGAAGGGAGGAAGGACTCTAGAAAACAAATCCGCGTGTCAGACAATTGACCGTTATAAAATTGAAAAGCGTTGTTTTTTTTCCCGATTCTTTGACTACATTCTGCATAGTTCAGGTTGTAGTTAAAGGTAATTGTAGAGGATGCAAGGTGCGATTCTAACGTGTCTTTATCTTGCTATACTATGCAGAATTGCACTCGATCCTCACTAGCTTCGTTCATCTCGGGATATCGAGATGGCGATCGCTGTGGGTGTTCGGTGTCAGAAATTTAACTCGGCTGGAGAACTTGGTGCTCGTCTGGAATTCTAACTTCGAGAATTTCGGCATCGCAAATACTCCTCGACGTTATACGTGTTTAGTTATAACCAGTTCTTGGCGCCGTGCGCAGTTATAAACCGATCTTGGCGCCGTGTGCAAAGATAAATTTTTTTTGACTCAATATGCATCAGTTATAAGCAGTTCTTGACGCCATGTGCACTTAGAAGCAGTTCTTGACGCCATGTGCACTTAGAAGCAGTTCTTGACGCCATGTGCACTTAGAAGCAGTTCTTGACGCCATGTGCACTTAGAAGCAGTTCTTGACGCCATGTGCACTTAGAAGCAGTTATTGACACAATGTGCACTTATAGAAGCAGTTCTTGACACCATGTGCACTTAGAAGCAGTTCTTGACACCATGTGCACTTAAAAGCAGTTCTTGACACCATGTGCACTTAGAAGCAGTTCTTGAAACCATGTGCACTTAGAAGCAGTTCTTGACACCATGTGCACTTAAAAGCAGTTCTTGACAACATGTGCACTTAGAAGCAGTTCTTGACACCATGTGCACTTAGAAGCAGTTCTTGACACCATGTGCACTTAGAAGCAGTTCTTGACACCATGTGCACTTAGAAGCAGTTCTTGACACCATGTGCACTTAAAAGCAGTTCTTGACAACATGTGCACTTAAAAGCAGTTCTTGACACCATGTGCACTTAGAAGCAGTTCTTGACACCATGTGCACTTAGAAGCAGTTCTTGACACCATGTGCACTTAAAAGCAGTTCTTGACACCATGTGCACTTAGAAGCAGTTCTTGACACCATGTGCACTTAGAAGCAGTTCTTGACACCATGTGCACTTAAAAGCAGTTCTTGACACCATGTGCACTTAGAAGCAGTTCTTGACATCATGTGCACTTAAAAGCAGTTCTTGACGCCATGTGCACTTAGAAGCAGTTCTTGACACCATGTGCACTTAGAAGCAGTTCTTGACACCATGTGCACTTAAAAGCAGTTCTTGACACCATGTGCACTTAGAAGCAGTTCTTGACACCATGTGCACACTTAGAAGCAGTTCTTGACACCATGTGCACTTAGAAGCAGTTCTTGACACCATGTGCACTTAGAAGCAGACCATGTACAGTTAATCAAAAATATTTCTCAACAACTTCGTCAAAAGAGAGAGAGCTGGGCTGAATGGCGATACTTAAAACTCTAAAATTTGACTATTGGAAATATGCTACGTCATAAAATCTAAAATAACGCAACCATTAATCTCTGTGGTGCGTTTGAATGAAATGACATTGAATTTCGTAGTTGTCTCTCGAACCTAATTGTTGTGGCTCAGGATAAGCGTCTATTGACAAAAGAATTTGGTGTTCGTTAACTTGATTTTTGTTAATAAAGAGTTCCTTAATTTGGTGTTTCTTAATATACAAGAATTCACCTCCTCACCTACCATAAAAAACTAAGAAGTGTGAGTTAGTTCAGCAAATCGTTAACGAAAAAATTTCACACATTCTTAAAAATAAATAACTGACACCATTTTTGTGCGATTGAAATACCTAATGCTTGACACTTCAGCGCCCGTACCAACAAACGGTTTCTGTTATTTTAGACTATAAGAACCACAGAATCAAATTAGAAGTCTTATTACAACAACTAGAGTCTCTTGGAAATTAGAATTTGTGGTCTACGACGATATCGGTTATTACAAAAGATTATTCTAATAGTTTTATTGACTGAATATACTTCAGCATTGACATGGCAAACTTTCATCAGAACATCGTTGAGCCGTCAATGCTAAGCATTGATATTCACAAAATTTTATATTTAGGTTGTATTAAAGCGTAGTTATGCAATTGAGTTCAGCATTGAAATTCGCAACATTTTATCGTTGGGCGGTGTTCAAAACATAGTCATGCAATTAAGTTGTTTTATGCCTCTGAAAACTGACGAAGCTAAAATCTACGGATATTCAGCGCCGGCAATCAACGTTTGTGTCTAATGTGGAAGGCCGGCAGTAGAAAATCACCAGCAACGGGCTTCTTTTCTTCGCTAATTAGCAGCGTAGCATTTTTTATTACGTTTTTCGTGTGCTTATTAATCTCGCAGACCTCGGTAGATTGGTAATTTACAAAGACAAGGCTTCAGTCTAATTTTTACGGGACAGTATTTACCTTCTCGATCAAAATTTCCCACGCTATGTTGCGTCCGCCTTTGTCGCTCTTGTTGCCTTAGATGTTGTCTTCATTCTAACATATCATTGTTTGTCTTCCACATTGGAAGCTTTTATTACCATATATATTGTATTTCTCGTCACAGATTATTACTTGCCTTATAAATTGGCTACCCTAAATGCTTTTCATATTACCGTTTTTTCCAATATCGGGACGTCTATCTTCCATTTCCATTTTGGTTCTTTTCGTTTTCTTGTCTTTTTTGTTGTCTCTTCTTTGTCTTTCCATCGTATTCCTTCCTAGCTTATTGTTTCTATATACAGGGTATCTTGTGTGGGAACGTGCATAGATTCCCCGTTTCCTGCATTCCAAGCTAAATAGCCTCTTCTCTTCGCTCTCTTAAGATCGTTTTTATTGTGGCTATGGAGTTTCAAGCGAACTAATATAAAATTGAAAATGACAACAATAATGGAGAACTTGTTTTCCAACGCACATCTAACTTGGTTCGCTGTTAGAAAATAATTATTGGCTAGTAAAACTGTTGACTTCGAGAAGGAGCGCTATAACATTATTTGTGAAATATCATTATTATTGAAAATTCCTCCGCTCGATGACTTCATCTCTTTGCAAAAAATTCTCTGTTTCTAACTCTGTGCCCTAACGAGCTTTTAAATTTTTCATTCGAGCTTCATAGTTCAGCACCTATCACGCAAAACAAAATTCCGAAAACCATGAGAAGTTGAGAAGAATGTTGTAACGAGTTTTCTTATTTTCCTTGTTTTTGAGGTCCAGGCACCGTCAGCATTTTAGATTTTCTCCTCATAAATGAAATAAAAATCGTAAATGAAATAAAGAACGTCTGCAGGACGGCCTTATTGAGTTAAGTCGGTATGAAGCTTCTTCGCTCACGGTACTTCCATCTGGCCGACAGTCAGCTCGAGGATCATTTTACAGTATAACTCCAAGTTTGGATAAAGGATAGTCAGTAAAAGGGTCGTCCAAGTCTTTGCTTACGAAATTTCCTTTCTTTTTCTCTAAAGTCGGTGCAGCTGAAATGGTGATAATAGAGGACTTAAAGTCAGTCAAGCGCTTCAAAGTTTCCTCGTTCGTAGAAGGCATTTATTACATACACGATCACGACTGTGGAGGCCGGGAACTCTTTTTAAAATTTAAGCATGAAAATAAGAAGATGTGAAGAACGAATACATCATTCAGAGACTCTGATTACCTTGAGACACGAAACATATTTTTACGTTCAATTTTTGGAAGTCAATAACATAACACTTTGTTAGTGTGTTTTTACAAACAAATTAACGAATCAAAAATTATTGCATGGCCAAGATCGAAGGATCATAAAATTACCTATTCCTGAATCATGACTCTTTCGTTGAATCAATGGACGCATAAAAAACATGTAATTAATCATTGCCTCAGAAGGCCATCTTGCACGATTTTTTTTAAGGAGCACATGAGTGCAACTCAGCATGCGTAGAAACATCACTCTAAAAAATACTGTAGAATTGACTGATTTAGAAATCAAGTGAGTGAGATCAACAAACTGATGTATTTAGGAATTGTAAGAAGTTTAATTGGCATGATTAGGCAATAGTACAAGAACTGGGGCATGTTCACACGTGCAGAATATACCAAATATGGAAAATATATTTCGTTATCATATAGTATAAATATAATGTCTTATAAATATTATAATATACACCTTATACAGAAGCCCAAAATGCATTTAACAGTTAGATCATGCGTCGTAAGCAGGCCAAGTTTAGATTCTGCACCCAAATTATAAGGTATTTTAAAAGCAGTACACAGGCACTAACTAGAACTCTGTTTAAATCCAGAAATGACTGCAAATCCATAACACACAAATCAAGAAGTGCTTTAAATTAAAACGACGCCAAAAAACCTTGCAATTTACACTCGAAAAATTTAAATTTGAAAAACGACTATTCATCTTAAGATCAGGATTTTAAGTTGCAAGGTAGTAATGAATACGTAGATGCGAAAATACCTTTACAAGTTCCACGTTTTTGGGTTATTACTCGAAGGTCTACCAGCGCGTTCAGATATGTGTTTTTATTTTTATATTTGAGGCCCATCGAATAGTCCGCTAAACTAAACTCTGAAAAGTCACGAGCCTCATCCTCTCCAATGCGTGAGAAGCTCGAGACCCATACAATTCTATCACAAAGCGTACAAAAGTCCTGAAGTATTTATAAAATCCACTTTCTGCTTCAGATATCAGGTTTGTCAATCTTTACCGCCCGCCACGGTGTGTTTACCACCGCCAAACCCATGATGACCCAACTCAAAGTCTGGGGCTGGGGCTGGAAATTTTATGACTTTACCGCCCACGTTTCCAGGAAGCGTTGCCTGGTATACAGTCATCAGCAACGCTCGTCCCCGGGGTCGTTTGTTCCAGCATGGAACGAGGTGCGGACTTGGCTGCCGCTTGTGCGTGTAGCGCAAGGATTACTGCAGCCGACAGTGGTCGCTTCATCGACTTTATGGAAAATGCTGGCGCTGCTTGCTGTCTTGAAATTCTGAAAATACTAGCGCTGTTTGCTATCTTAAAATTTTGAAAATACTGGTGCTGTTTGCTATCTTGAAATTCTGAAAAAACTGAGTCTGTTGGCTTCCTGAAAATATTGGCGATTTTTTGCTCCCTGAAAATACTGGCGCTGTTCGCTCACTGAAAATATTGGAAATACTGACGCTGTTGGTTCCTCGGAAATATTCAAAATACTGGCTCTTATTGCTCCCTGAAAATAAACATAATACTGGCTGACGCTGATTGCCCCCTGGAAAATACGGCCTTTGAGTTTCCGCTTCCTCATCAATGATCCTCGTCCTCAAATCTATACGATGATTTCCAGCAGAATTTGAAGAATTTCACTAGTTATTTTTAACGGACACACATGATTGGAAAATATTTGTACAAATTATGCTTTGCTTTTTCTTGTATGTACTGACTTTAGTGTAAAATTTTAAAATAAATTACGTAGAGAATATAACTTTTCGCTGGAAAATGAATTAAACTCTGATCCTCAAAAGCCAATTTACTATACTTTTTGTGCAATTTGGAGTTAAAACAGAAGAAAATCATAATCTTGCAATCCCGTGTCGCTGGCCGAGCAAAAAACGGACAAATTTAATCCATTCATGGGGTATGACCCACCGGTGAGTCCTGCTTAAGTTTTTCCAGCGGAAAATGACCAATCCATGGGTCGTTTGAAAATTTGTCAACAATTGTTTTAAGTTAATGGTATTTATTTAACCCAGTTAATGTTTACTATGAATAAAATTTTTAATAACTTTTGACTTTATATTTGAGTTGGATATTGAACCTCAGTTTAGCCCATCGCAGTCATTGTGTTAATCTGAATTATTAAACTAACTGAAGGTTGTTTAGATTCCAGGGTTATCGCTACACTAGGCCTGACGATCTAACAATTTGTATTTCATCCACAAACTGGACAACTGCAAGTGATGCAAGCTTTTTCAAAATTCATTCCCATCTTGTGAGCGTATTTTGTCATCATTCCTGTTAATCATCATTACTTTGTCATCCTTCCTAGTAATCATCGTTACTCTGTCATCATTTCTGGTAATTATCATTACTTTGTCATCCTTCCTGGTAATCATCATACCTATGTCATCATTTCTGGTAATCATCATTTCTCTATTATCATTCCTGGTAATCATTATTACTCCGTTATCATTCATGGTAATCATCATCACTCTGTCATCCTTCCTGGTAATCATCATCACTCTGTCATCATTTCTGGTAATGAAATGTTCTTTTCCGCTTGAAAAGACAATCTATTTACTCACAATAGAGTTGGAGTTGAAAAATCATACTCTTCATTTCTCATATTTTAATTCATTTTAATAAGTCTTATAGGTACAGGCTCAGCCAAACATCACTAGAACGTAAAGTTCACACCGCGATGTTTCAATGTAGAAATGATGTCTTCTAGCTTAGAGTCTGCCTGTTACAGCAAAACTTGCGACCAGCTGTGAGGTCTAACCATTCTATCTCAACCCGGTTTCAGCGAAGACTTAATCTATGAAGGTCTATTTTCAACTCAGATTTAAAGTCAACTACCGTAAGAAAATAACAGTAATTAAATAGACTTCATTCAGCTTTGATTAAGTATTTATGGAAATTGAGTTTGTGACTACTGGTCGGGGAGCAGCGATATTGCAATTCCCTCCGTGCACACCGGTGGCTCACGTCGCGGTCAGAGGGGTAAACTAAAAATTTCAAGCGCTCTCATCAGTTCCCTGCAACGATCTCAGAGCTCAAAGAAGCATTTGAATTCATAAATTCATAAGCTCTCCTGAACGAAGCTGCATGCTCGACCTCTCTGGAAGTAATAGGTTAGATAATCTAAACTAATCCACTCTTTGTCTGTTATTTTTATAATGTTGGATGATGATCTCACTTTTTTGAATTTTTTTCAAATTATTCAGATGAGTGCAGCCTCACTCGTAAGCTCCAATTTTAATTAAAAACTATTTATGGAATGATTTGTTTTTTGAGCACCTTCTAATCTGTGTTTTTTTTATCTTAGAAACCTAGCCAATCAATAAATTAATCAATCGGATAAATGTTATGTCTCATAAAAGTTGTATTCATTTTTTTTGTTCGCTTTCCCTCGTCGATGTTTTTAGTAACAAAATAGGGCAAGATCAAAAAATACACTTCCAGTAATAACAGAAGGCATAGTTGCAGATACAACATGAATTCTGCAAGCGATTTAATGCAAACTACCTTTTTTGAAACCTGTTTCCAATTGCTGCGTCAGAATATACTACGTGATTTACTTGAAAAATTGATGTTCAAACTTCTTGGCCAACGATTGTGCCATAACCAACAAAATTTCGGGTACCAAAAAACGCATTCTTGTCAACCCAAATCCACGATCGGGATTTGGTCAGCGACGAGTGCCTTCGGCTTGGATACCATATCGCTCACAATGCACACAAGCCTCTCAAAAAATCGACTTCACGTTATGTGATGGAATTTAAGGGATCTTCCACAAATTAAGCCCCTTCTAAAATTCGACTAGATTGCTGTACCAAGAAAGAGCCAGAAGATCAAGATCAGAGCTGAAGACAGGAAACAGAGAGAATGGAAGAAACCTCTTCGAACTTCTGAGGTTCCGTCGGCTTTTTATAAGGCGCTCGTCCGACTTTGGCCGTCGCTAGAAAATGCCGGGAAATTGGTTTGTCGTCTGCAGGAATCTTAAAATTGTCACGCATTCCCTTGAACTACGAAGCAAGCAAAAGCCTCATTATATTGCTGCTGTAATTTTCCAAAAGCAAGCTGAATTTTAAAATAGGAGCATTGTCTGAACGTTGCCTATGTTGTTAACGAAAAGTTTTTAATAATGGTGATATCCATTTTTGGTATTTAATCAAGTTGTCTTCTACTGTTTTTCCGGAAAAGTGAAGAACTTGAATTGCTTTTCTATTTATCACAGTATTCCATTTTAAACAAAAAACTTTATTGATTTTCATACGTCTCCTATAATTTCTCCGTTAACCTTTTCAGCTTCTATTCAGGTCTGCATCTCGCATCATTCCAGCATTCTCCGATCTAAAATAATTCGACCATGACTTTCTCATTTTTCAATTTATTTTTGTTTCTAACCAAAAAAGATAAAAGCCAAGTTCCTCAATATATCCATTGTGTGAGGTTTTAAGACCAAAGCCTTTCTAAAAAACTGAGAATGTCTTTTACTCCCCGTTTTTTTTAAATTTCTGCAGGTCTTGAAATGCCGCAATATTCGACTCAAGGAAGTTCTATTGAGTCCTTCAAAGTTGTTACCATTCACACTGTTTAAGATTCTAAAACAAATGCCTCCCTACAAAACTCAGAATGATATTTTACTCTTTTTTTCGAAAATTTCTGCAGATCTTGAATGCCGCAAAGAGCGTCACGAGGAAGTTCCATTGAGTCCTTTAAAGTTGTTACCATTTCTACTGTGAGATAATAGACCTTCTTAAAAAAAACAGGGATTGATTTTTGCCGCCGTTTTCTCAAAATATCTGCAAGTCTTTGAATGCCGCAATGGTCGTCACGAAGAGGTTCCAAGAATGATTTTTACTCCTTTTTTTAATTCTCTGCAGGTCTTGAAACACTGCAATGTTCGTCACGAAGAAGTTCCAGAAATGATTTTTACTCCCGTTTTTTACCTCTCAGCAGGTCTTGAATGCCGCAACGATAGTCACAAAGAAAGTTCCATTGAGTCTCTCGCAGTTGTTACCATTCACACACAGCCATCAAAGTCTGCAAACGCTGGGACTGAGGTGTGCGGATTGCCCATCGCAGCTTTATGCATGCGAACGACCTCTTCTGTTAACGGTTATGCATCCTAGGGGACACTATAACCTATGTCCCACAAAAACCCGAACCGAGTATTTATTTTCCCATATCAGTATTACCCGTAATTATTGCTCGTGTCAGTAGTAATCAGAAATACCGCATAATTTTGCTTGAAATTGAATGCGTATGGTATTCTTATGATGGTATTACTGATACGGGAAAATAAATACTCGGTTCTGGTTTTTGTGGGACACACTGATATCTCTCCCTTACACTTACTTCTATAACGTTGTTCATTGTTAAGCTACGAAAATTTGTATTTCATTCGAAAATTGGACTACTGCAAGCGAAATAAGTCTTCAAAAAATTCTCGGTCAGGTTGTGTGCTTCCTCTGTCATCATTCCTAGCAATGTAATGTTCTATTCTATTGTTTGCATTCTTCCTGCTACAATTCATGCATATGGATAGTAATTTTATTTGCCATTATTTCAACATCATTAATTTTACTTCATGTCTCATCATTTATGAAGCTCACCATGCGAGAATTTAATGTATGAAACATCAGTGAAGTCGTATATCATTATTTCCTCCATAGATGATTAACAAATGGAAAATAATAAAAACTGATACGTCCAAGCTCATTCTCTTATCCCAGTTACGGTTTGTAATCAAAATACTGCTGAACAACAGTAGCAGAAATTTTAGCGCATCTGTCATATGATTGACAATTCATTTACGTCTGAAGCAAAGGTTTAAAGTACAGTAAAGTGTTTAGTTGAATTTTTATTCCGATCTTCACTTCTATTTACTAGGCTGCACGAATATATTTTGTGGCTGTGTTGATTAATTACGTACTTTTCTGTGTTTCATTACGTTGATTCAACGAAACAGTCATCATTCAGGAATAGGTAATTCATAATATAATCGTTCGATAATTCGATTAATTTTTGACTCGTTAATTTGTTTGTGGGTGAGCTAACAAAAATCTACAATATGAATATATTCCGTGACTCAAACTAGACACTTTAAAGGAAAGGAGAAGCTCCAGCATGTCCGTCATTATCTTGCTTGCACTCTCGTGATAATAGGCTAATGATAATAGGCTGATAATAGGCCTGATAATAGGCCTGATAATAGGCTGATGTCAAAACTGACGTTTGATAATAGCGAGGGGCTTTTGTTGAACTTGTTCATTATCTCGTTTTGGTGTTCGAGGGCGAGTAGGATCTCGCGTGGACCTGACAAGTCCATCTAAACACGAGAAATCTGTTTGGTTAGTTCTGTTCCACTACAATTCTATCTAAACATGAGAGAGATTTGTCGCATTTATCTTGCTCCACTACAAGTCTACCTAAGCATGAGAGAAAGATGTTCCATTTATCAATTTATCTCCCTCCAATACAAGTCTACCCAAACGTGAGAGAGATTGGTTCCATTTTTCTTGCTCCAGTACAAGTCTACCTAAACTTGAGAGGTCTGTTTGATTCGTCTTGCTTCAATATATACTCTAAAGACTCTGATTTCTACTCGTCGACATGTTCGTGAATTTCAACCTGCACAGGAAATTGAACTCTGGGTGAATTTTGGAAATGTGCCTACCAAATCTCCGACCAGGACTGAAGATTAAATCCTGTTTAAAAGGCTTGCAGATCCGCTTGATGTGCAATGACCAACGCACAGAATTGAAGCCTCTGTGAAAACTCGTTCACAAGCTTTCGTTTGGAGCAAAATTTTCATTTGAGAGCTTGTATGAATAACAGCAGGTAAATTAAATTAATTGCTGACAGTTACTGTAGCAATTGATTAAAGGCGAGAAAATGATTTTATTTAAATTAAAGGCGAGTAGATGACTTTCGCACGTGGGCGAACAGTTTCCTGTCTGTGAATTGGTGTGGATTAAAAAACAAGAAATTATATCAGCTGCTGAAGCAGGTACATAATCATAGCACGTTGGCGTAAAATTCCTTGTTTGAGCTCGGATGGGAACTCAACAAAGCAAAATTTCCTCAACTGCTCTCACCCGAGGTCTTTACAGAGCAGACGATCTTAATGAATGGGGGACATAAACTATGTTTTAGGTGTAATTTTGCCCTGCTCTGAGTGTCGCGCCCGTGTCTCCCAGCCAATATATTCAGTGAGGCGGGGGAGATTTATGCGCCGGTCGATACTTGGGTTTAATTCGACTTCTATCCCGCCATGCTGTTTGCTGCTTGACTCGTGGGTTATTGATGACCTATAGAGATTAATGAAGGAAATGTAAGCTACCAACAATTACGGAACCAATATGAGAGGCGATATGGAAGCCACCCAGTCTAACGTTTTTACCGTAGCATGCATGTTTTTCGCTGCCCAAACGATTTAATTACTTGGGCGGCGAAAAACAGGGCTTGCAGGCGGCGAAAAAGTTAGACTGGGTATGCCTAATGAAAAGCTTTTATTCCATGCTCTTTAAGTGAAGGAAACACATAAGGGGCAGAAGTTAGGTAATGATATACAACAAAGATTAATGCAGCGAATATCATTCATATGAATAAATTCATTAATGTACTCACTATGGGCACCTGCTGTTGTTGGAAAAATATCGTCATGCCGATGATTTCAGGGTTGATGTCGCATCATTGTCAATTGTGCAGGGTAGATAGACGTGTTTTTTCCTACCATTCGTAAGAGCTCTTTTTTATTTATAAACAATTTATTAAAACTATCGTAAAATATCTATTACAACTATCGTTTCATCATAAGGTGAAACTATCGTTATATATGTATTTAAACTATCGTCTAGTCAAAAAGTGAGTCTCCTATGCAAACCTTACTCTTTTAAGCATGAACATATCAACGAAGCAGATATAGTTTAAAATTCAAGCTGCTTCACCAGAAAACGCAATCAGGCTTCAATTTTCCTAGCTACGTATAGACTGAATTTTCAGTGGCAAATCGAGCGCCAAGTTTTGCTCTGCCCCAAATGAACTTCAGAAATTCCTGCCAGGCCTTGATGAGCCGCTTGTGTCCACGCAACTTCCGATGCCAAATGATGCGGGCCTGATGCATGTCGTCGTTTTCCTGCAAATATTTATTTACTTACGTATTTTTCATTTCTGAACTTACCGGTTCGTCCTGATTATATCTTACGTCGGGTTCTCGTTTCTAGCAGATTTTTACTTTCGTATTTTCAATTTCTGAAGCTGTTGGTTTGTCTTGGTTATATCGTCGTATGAATTCTCAATTTCCATCTGATTTGTACGTTTGTATTTTAAATTTTCAAAAATTTCAGTTTATCCAGGTTTTATGGTTTTGTAAATGTGGATCGCAGACTGCAAGAAAATTTCAGGCGCAATAACACGCACGTTCGCAGTCACGATGTTTTGCGCGCTGCTCTCGAAACGTTTGACAAAAATCGTATCTAGGATGTGAAATCGTTTCAAAATATGTGCTTCAAAGATACGTTCAAACATCGGGACTCGAATTTGTGCCGTAAAAATAAGCTTATGTAATTTAAGGGCACACTATATGCATGAAACAGAAAAAAAAGAAAAATTAGATGGAGTGAAATAAAGAAACTTCAAAATTTGGAATCAACTTTTGCAGAATATTTACTGTAACTCTACAATTTAATGTTTACTGTCGAGTTCTTCCTGAAGAGAATTCTGAGCAGACAGAGAACAGTATAATATAATTTTAATGTAAATCTACTTTCATTCTCCTTTGCTCAAAATAGAAAATAAATAGAAAACAATAAAACCCTGAATTTGTGTCAACTTTTTGTGTACCAGCCTAAATTGGTGCTTATTTTAAAGCTTTGCTAATTCTAACTTGAAGCAAGTATTTCTATCCAACTCAATGATCACATCTCCTGAAGGATTGAGTGTCTTAATGTACACTGAGTTATTGAAATATATTGTCACGATGTAAATCCCACAAAATGGAATGCAAATACAATTATCACACTCCCTGGTATTTTTCCCGCACGTTCTTTTCGTAAGGTAGCCTATAATGTACTTCATTCGATAAGATCGTTTACTTACGAGAAGGGAGAAAATTTTCAGTTAAATTCGCTGCCAAAGCTTAGCTGCTTATTACAAAGACCTGGGGAGCCTGGGGAAAGTTTCACAATTCTGACTCGTCTGTGAGAAAAACTTCTCTGACACAATGGAGGATCGAACCTTTGCGGACTACGTGCCTGGACAGCGTACGCGTTTTTTAGTTAGGATAACATTTGAAATTCATTTAAAGGCTACTTGTCAGCTCGAAACTTTCATTGGAAAACCAACCCACGTCTTAATCTTTCACTAAAAATTTGCTCTCATTTTACAATGAAAGTACAGAAAGTTAACCCACGTCTTCCTCTTTCGCTAAAAATTTGCTCTCATTTTACAATGAAAGTATAGAAAATTAATCCACGTCTTCCTCTATCACTAAAAATTCGCTCTCATTTTACAATGAAAGTATATAAAGTTAACCTACGTCTTCCTCTTTCACTAAAAATTTTCTCTCATTTTACAATGAAAGTATAGAAAGTTAACCTACGTCTTCCTCTTTCACTAAAAATTTGCTCTCATTTTACAATGAAAGTATAGAAAGTTAACCCACGTCTTCCTCTTTCACTAAAAATTTACTCTCATTTTACAATGAAACTATAGGTGCTTGTGCGTCAAAATTGACGATTGCAGATGTGATTCTCTGGTGTCTTTGTGTGATTAGTGACAAACGGCTCTAGACTCGGGGAGAGGCCTGAGAATGAACCATTTGGCTCGTTTCTGTTGTCATATTCCACTCTATTCTATGTTTCGCGAAACATGAGTTCGCGCGGGCTCAAGTTCTGAGTTGAAGCAGCTTGGCTAGCGTTCCTCAAGATCTAGTTTTTCTTGTCAGCGATATTTGATCAGGCGCTCTATATGCTGCACGCATGAGGCCGTGTGATGGCCGTAGGCTATGTTAGGAAGGCAGTACTCAAGCAATGCAAATGTGCTTCATAGGAGGCAAAAAAGAACTGATGCAATTCCTCTACTTGGCTGTCGCTCTCTCTCTGGAAGACTCACCTTTCATTTATATAATACAGTACATGTGCGAGATAGGAATTTGAATATTTCCGAAACATTTTTGCACCTAAAGGTGTTATATTGTGCGTTCTTTTTATTTATTTTGTCATTTTTATTTCTTGTCAATACTGTTATCGTTGGAGTAAGCCGTGGCCGGTGAAAATCTTTTCTCAATTTGTTGCATCCATCAATCTTGAATAACATTTTAATGGTACGAAGTTAATAAAACTAGAAATCCAATATTTTTCTGAATGTCTTGTGATCTGCTCATCATCGAATCAGACGTGAAATTTAAATGACATGAAATTGACAAAACAAGAGATCCAAAACTCTCAGAGTATTTCAAGCGACCACGCTTTTTCAGCGATGTTCGCAAAGAATCTTTGGGCTTATGCCAAGTTAATCCATGTTCGCATCGCGGAGTTAGAGCAATGCTTTGCAAAACTTCCCTCATTGGGCCTTCACATTTAAAAGTTTCCAGTCATCTTAATAGCCCCATCTCAAATAACTGTCCGAAGTTATTCGGCAAATAAGGATTTTCTTTCAAGCTCAAGTCTTCACACACCACTGAAAACATTCCCTCACTTGAGGAATTGAGTAGAGCCAAAACTTTTTCTTCCGATTGCTTTTCTGTTTCACTGCCAGAATGAATGCTATAGAAGTCCTGAGAGGCACGGCTCGGCGTATTGAGTGGTCCGTAGCAAGGCGGGTGCGTGAGTACGGACCAACCGTTCACGAAGGCGGGTACGGAGGTGCGTGAGTACGGACCAACCTCCTTGGTCTGTACTGACGGAGCTAGGCACTGTTTGGTCCATCTTACATAGGCGGAGAGTTACGATCCACGAGAATAGACAGGAAAAGAGAAGTTATAGGAAAGGAAATGTTTTAGAAAAGGAAATGTTTTAGAAAAGGAAATCTTATAGAAGAGGAAATGTAACGGGAAATGAAATTGTATAGGAAGGAAATGTTACAGGCATAGAAGTTTTATAGGAACAAAAATATTCAAGGGGAGGAAATGTTTTAGGAAAGGAAATGTTGTAGAAAAGGAAATGTTATAGGCAATAAAATATTATAGGGAAGGAAATTTTAAAAGAAAAGAAATGTTATAGGAATGGTAATGCCATTGGGAAGGAAATTTTATATGGAAGGAAATACTGTCTTGTAGTGCACAATTTTCTTTTTCTGTTGTATAGGATTACAGCTCGTTGATTCCGTGAACTTTCATTGTTACCGAGATCGGCAACTATCAAATATATGGTCAACATTTTTATTTTACTCTCTATTAACTAGCACAATTGGTTTGTTCTCGCATGCTCTGAGTAATCGAGTACTTCCACCAGCCAATGCATGATCCTTCACAGAAGTATTCATCATATCCCAAACAATTGTGAGAAAATGTTTTTGCTCCGACCTCCAAAACCAGAATTATTTTTAGCAAGTTTCCTTTTCTTTTTCCAGGAGAATTTAGTTTCAGAGAGCGTGGGGGATGTGCAGGCGCTGAGAATAGACGAAGCATTCAAATATTTGACGGGAATGACAAGTCAACACCCGGCGACGGCTGGAAATTCTATCTAGTCATTCTGCCATTTGATGTGTTACTCGGCGGCAAGCGTGAGGGAGTGAGGGCGAGAGAGAAAGGGAGCGAACAAGAGAGAGTGAGTGTATGAGAGAGTGAGAGAGAGAGAGCGAACAATATAGAGGGAGAGAACAGGAGAGAGAGAGAGTTTGAGAGAAAGACAGCGCGCAAGTGAGAGTGCATGAGAGAGCGAGAGAATGAGAGAGAGAAAGCGAGCAAATGAGAGGGAGGGAGAGAGGAAGAGAAAGTGAGCGAGCAAGAAGGAGAGAGCGAGAGGGAAAGAAGAACGGTCTCTTTTGGCCGACGTCCATGACTTCTCTACCACAACTGCAGCCTCGCTACCTTCTTGGAAGTCGCCTGACGCGCGATGTCTTGGCCATCAGCTAGGGAGAGCGCAAAAACCTGAGCACTTGAATGCAAGGGCGGGCGAGAATTTTTTCCCAAGGGAGCTGTTGAGGGCTACGGGCAGGAGAAACTATGTGGTTTGAGGCCCCCTAAATTAAGTTAGCTTTGCATGCGAAACTGAAAATTGGAGTCCAGTGAACAAGAAATTGATGTTCGCCCCGTATTTTGGAGGATCCGCCACGTGACTAAACCTCGGGTTTTCTCTGGGGGTTCTTGGAAAGCTCCATTCATGGGCGATAAAAACCATCCAAGGACCCAAGACAAAAGGTCGTTTGTAAGCCGCTCGTCATCAAAGTGAACCATTTTTGGTGTTGGGTGACTGAGAGAGGCGTCGTCTCGGCAGGTCAGTCGAGTTTGTTTGTCCTCATTTCTAAAGCGAGCAGCGAAATAGCAACGCCATCCAGAAGCTTTTTCATGTCGTCCATCACTGACTGACGCAGCGGAACAGCAACGGTCTCGTTTTTCTCCCATTTTGGCTCTTGTCACACGCGATTTTTCTCCGACTTCCTTTTCCGATCATCGTAAAGTGACCGAATCCTTGCGGGATTCACACCGAACATCCGTTGGCCATGGAGATTAAAAAAATGCATGTATCTTGTATGCAACAAATCATGAAATGCAAGCAAGCCTGAGCAAATTGATGAGTGAACATTTTGATATCGTAGAAGCGCTGACATTTGAAACGATTTATGATGCAATACGGTGATCGCTTACGTGTTTTCTTTAGACAGTTTTCCAAGCTCATCTTGGTTTTAACTAATAAAGATCAGATGGCACTGGATATACATGTTGTGGTGTTTTTAAGAGAAGAGCGTTTTATTTCTTTTAGATATTTTTTCGGGCACGATTTTGTTCAATCAGAAAAATTCAGCTAGCAAACGAATGCACGATGTATTCAGTTCGTGCAAACGATGCACGAGAAAGATAATGAATGCGTTCATTCATTTCACTTTATTTCAAATAAGCATGACAGAAACCACTCTAGCATGAGTTGAATGCTTCCCCATGGTGTATGAATTGAATTAGTATACTAATTAAAATATGATTTATTACATGAAATAGATTATGAATTAGTATATGAATTAGAAGAAGAATTAGTTAATTAGTATATCGATGAATGCTCGTTTCATATTCTCTCGAAAATTTTTTCTGTGTATGTTGCTTTGTATTTCGCCTGTATCTTCCAAGTTTAATCATGCCTTTATCACACCTTCGTTTTAATTTTCTTTCAATTTTATTATTCTTACTTCATTCTACCTCATTAAACATGTCTTTGCTGTTTCATTTAAGTTCCTCAGGCACTTTGACTCGTAAAGTTGGTGATGACGCTTCCGAAGCGCATATCTCGCAGTAATGCGATACAAGATTGACCCTTAAAATCACAACTTCTTAGTCGTTTTTAATGTATTCCTTGATGACAAAATGCAACGGAGCTCCATAAAAACTTTTGCAGCTGTAACCTGAGCTCAAGTGAACCGTTTAAGAATTTTACGATCGACTCTAGAACTTTGGCGAGCGAATCGAAATCCTTTAAAAAATATCCTTCATCTGTCTTGGTTGCCATGAAAAATATTCCTCTTAGCAAATGATGCCCTCACAGAAGTTTGAACTCCGCCCGTCAATCTTCCCGGAAACTCTTAAAAAACAATACAAACTTTTTCGTGTCAAGTTTTTTGATGTCCAGGAACTATTATTTCTTGATATTAATATTGAGAGCTGTTCTCGAACTATTTTGGGAAAAGGTCGTGGGAAGCTTCCTTTTTTCCACAAGTTATCTTCGCACACATTTTATGCTTGTGAAATGCTGCCTTCAGCATTATTTGTTGTTTGTGTATACAGAAATGAACGAATTTCGCATCCCTCATTACCTAAAATGCATTGCACTCAGAGAAATCTTGACACACCCAGGTGTGTCAACCTTGACGCACTCACAGGTCGGGCGAGAGTGTAAAGTCACGGCCAGGAAGACTTAAGTATCAGTTATCTGTTTGGGGGTTTTGTTGATCCAAATTTCACATTTTCAAGAAAATATTCAATTAATAAGTCATAACAACTAAATTTAGGCAAATATATGTCCAGTTTCTTTCACTTTTCGAAGTTTATGAGGTGAATAATGGAAAAATGTTAAGTAATTGCGTACGTTTTTTTGCACGCATAAACGAATTTATTCAGTTCATTCCAAGATATAAGATTTCACTTCAAGTGACAAGTTTCTTGCGTTTTGGGACTATGTGTACCACTAGGTTAATCACTTATTTCCATACCCGTTTAAATTATTGACAGTTTATCTAAATCAAGATCTTTTCAAAAGAAAAATATTTACATTACGAGCTGAAATGTTATCACGCATTTGTATTTCTCACATATCTCAGGAAGTATAAAATGTGTGCAAGCAGTGAAATCTATTTCCCAATTCTGCCACTTGCAACGTAACCAAACCAACCATTAACAACCGCAAAAACGCGGTGAACGTGTTAATAACTAAAATGCAAGATATTAATGCCGATATACGAGAAGGAACTCACGATGAAAAATTTATAATGCAACACTTGTTTACGACTCAAGCTTGTAGGTGTAATAAATTAACTAGCACTTTCAGCAAAATTATGCTGTTAAATTAGACGTGGCCTTTCATATTAAGAAAATGAAGTGCTTGCTAGAATGAAAACTATTAAGAAATAGCGCATGATGAGTGAAATTATCTCCAGTTCGTCGATCACTGATCTATTTATCAAGTACCGAAGTAAATAGCTCATTTGTGCTGTTTTCAACTTCGTGAGAAGCAACCGCAGCTCACGCAGATATCCCGCGGCCTCGCCTCCATGCATGCATGCATTGCATGATTAATTAGTGTCTGTCAGCCTGTCATTGTGAGTGGTCACGGGTGCAAGTGTAATCCGCTAAGCACCCACATCTAGCGTAGTTTCGTAAGAAAGTGGAGTCCACTTTCTTTGTGGTCTCATTCAAGATCCGAGGAATTTGTTTGGTGTATAATGAAAGGCATATGTACTTGTGTACCTTTAATAACAAATTGCATTCAATTACTATTCGGCTTCATTTGGCGGCTTCATTTCTGCTCGCCATTATTTTTGTACCTGGGCTAGTTCATTCGCTTCATGATGATAACCTGAAAGTCATTCGTTCCGAAGCCTTATTAATGTTTTGATTTCATTCCATTTCTAAAGAGGATATGTATTTGTGCGTGAGATGTGATTGTTTTATGCATCAGCCGAAGTACGGGCTCGTAAGTTGATAGATTACTGGTGACTCATCTTGAACGTCGTTATGCGACCTTGGCGTTCAAGTTCAAGGTCGCGTCCTCGACGGTTCGAATTTCTTGATCGTTTGCAGAAGAAATAGTGTAATAATTTGTTGGCATATAAATAAATGGGTTTGAATTACTGGTTATTAACTTTTAATGATGCAAATGTGGATAGAAGTAATTAATTAGAATGGAAAGCAACAGGAATGAAATATAAAACCATGTGTTCCAGTTTCATGTGTGTGGGACATGGATCAACTTTTGCAGTCAAAATCATGTTATTATTTTAAAAGGTATTGAATGAATAACCAGCAACAGTATAGTGATTAGATAAAATCAGATATGATTTTATTATTTTACTGAAAATTATCATTGGCATGAAAATTTATTTAAACGCAGCCAGGGTATATGTATCTTGCTTTGGAAAATTCATGTATCCAATCATGCTCATGAAATTTCAAGTTCAATATTACATTCAACAATGGCCATATGTTTAAAAAAAATAGCTTTGAAGAAAACCAAACAAGCAGGTATAAAACTATATTACCTGATTTTTTGGACTAGGTTAAAGTTATTAGTCACACTAAAAGAACCTGATGTAACCATGAATGTAATTTTTTTACAATTATTATTGGCTTAAGTCATATTGTTGGATAGCCTAACTGTTTCATTTTTGCTTGCTTTTCACTAAGACCTTACTTGATACTCATTTGGTAAGTTCTTTTTCAAAAATATATCCTAATTTGTTTTAAAAGTTTTTGATATTTTTTCAGCATTTGAAAATGAATTACATACAGTGTTCCCTCTATTCTTGCAAGTCCAGATTTATAGCTTCACTTGAATATTATTCAACTAAACAGATCATTGGCCCAGTAATGGCTTGATAAAATTATTCTCGGTTCCTTCAACTTGTGCTTGGAGTGAGCCTTCTCCATCAACCAGTGGTTTTGAGTTCACTCAATCAAGGACGAAAACTCATGTAAGTACTACTGCTCATTATATTATTAGTGCTTCAATTTTCTCTGCATGAAATTCTTATTATAATTGATTAATGGATTAGCCTATATTAATTATTAGGTTATTAACTTGTAAATGGTACATAAATTATTGAAAATAGTTTTTCTTCTAATCCAATTTCAGTAGAGTTTACTGATTAGTAGGTATGGGAAAGAAAGGCTTTAACTAAAGCGTAATATAGAATCCAAACATAATCAAGTATTTTGGTTGCACGTGAAAGTATTTCTATTAATTTTCTGTAGTTTGATGTTTTGTACAGGATATTGTTAATGTAAATATCTATAAATAATGACTTTATAGCAGCCCTCTCAAGGATATATACCTACAGAATAGGATAAGAGAAGACTGTCCTCAGAAAAGTTTGTTATAATGAAATAATTGTACACAACTTCCAACTCAAAAGTGCTTGATAATCAATGAAAATTTAAATCTTTGTTACAGTCTACAATTCTTTTTAACATGTTCAGGCTACAGAGGATTTTTTTATGCAAAATGAAGAAAAGTAGAATTAAATTCTTTGTTATCTTCAAAATAAATGTTTTGAATTACTGCAATAAATGTGACAGCCGAGTTCATACTGTATATATGTATAGATAATCAAAGCAACAAATATGCTGAACATAGAGTTGCCAGTTTACTTAACCAATTCATAATTCATGATTGGAAATTCTTGAAACTAAAATAGATCCAATCAGAAGTTAATTTTGATAAGAAGATGTGGATTGCACTTATGTTTTCTGCACAAATAAATGAAGAATGAACATAGTTTAAGGTATAATAGCTTGAATAGGTATGTTAGAAGAAGTACTTCAGTATTAATTTCTAACCAATAATTACGTCTGACAATATAAAGTTACTGTCTACATTTCCATGTTCCAGAGTAGATGGAATTAACTAATCGTAAAAATTCGTAAATTTTAACATTGGGTTTCCGCACGTATGTTTCGCGAATTCCGCACACAACGAAGGCGGGCGAGCATTGACGTTCGTCCACAAAATGAAAATTTTGGCTATCGGATGTTTCACATTGTGATGATGAAAATAAAACACAATAATAATTGTTCGACGAAAACTCTCTAGGTGAGGAAAAAAATCATGCGAGAGTATATTTTTTGTCTTTCTTGAATAATAACATAACCTTAATTTTTTCAGATATGCATTGAATTCGTGGGAATCACTGAGATGAATATCATCGATGCAATGCGAGGGAATCTCCTGGAAATATGCAGCTGGAAAACTTCAAGTGTCTCGTGAGGTGTCCATACCTCGCCCTGTGAAGACAAGTAAAAAGGTAAGAACTTCATTCTATTGTTATTTTAGCAGTTTTTGTCCCTCAATTATTAAGAAAAAAATGAAAATGAAACATTTGTCTTCTAAAGGCAGTTGTTAAAATAGTCCACAAGCAAACGCAAGAATGAAGGCAAAAGTTTCATTTGAAAAAAGGGAAAATTATTTGTTATAATTTCATAATTATTCCTTCATTGTAGAGTTGACGTGCAGAGTATAGTTTAAATTATTACACTAATGAAGGAATCCTGGATTTCGCTGCTGTCTTGGAGATAAATATTTTTTAACGAATATTGACCCAGTGTTAAATCATAACAAGTAATTACCCATCAAGTCAGTCTTCATATGGAAGATATTAGAGATATGAAGATCTAGAAAAATAAGTATTTAAACCCATCATGTTCGTACTACAATGCGAGGAAATTTATTTGAACCCTACGTTATGACTGAAAATGTAGTCGAACGTTATTCTCATAAGCATATCATGGATGCTTATAAACTTACAAACGACTAAGCAAGCATTTAAACAAACTAAATTATAAAAGTTTTTTTGAATTCAGGTCAAATTTCTCAAGATTATAAATGACACACATACTAAAATTTTTCTTTTTTCACCCAGGAGCCATTACCGATGATCATCTTCGACGGTCCAAACATTTGGCTCCAGCCACATGCGAGAGACTTGTGGCAGAAGGAGGAGAGGTCTGCGCTTTTGAAGGACGCTGACATAGCAGTCGGGCTTGGAAGTTGCTACGGTTTCGATTGCTGCCATCCTAAATGCTGCTGCGCGATTTCCATAAGATAAAACTCAAGTAAGTGACAATTAGGTCTCGTCTTCAGACTACACCTTTTCACTTCAAATTAATCTAAGTTAAATTCGAATTAATCCAAGTCAAGTTAGAATAATCCAAGCCTACTTCAAATTAATTCAAGTCAAGTTCAGTTTAATCCAAGTCAAGCTCCATTTGATCCAAGCCAAGTTAAATTAATCCAAGTGAAATTCAAATTGATATAACCCTAAGGTGGAGTCGAAGTCATTAGCTGTACAACTGTGATTAAATACTTGTTCAGAAAATTTAGGTATTGACTACCCAGTTCTTAATTCAAGGTATCTATAGGTATCTGTCTAACGAAGATAGTGAAATTCACAGCACTCATGTCCCCAACAAACTTACCTATTTAGTATAAAGTCTTAATTATTCAAACAGTCTCCTTTGTATCATTCATGAAAAAAAAATTAAAATTTCATTATAAAGCAGAACTTCCCTTTCTAGTTCCAGGTTGCGTTGATCAGCTGATCAAGGTTCAGTGTTGATCAGCTGATCTCTGAGCAGATCAAACAATTCATAGCACAAGTTGTAGGAGGCATTATAAAGGCAATAGGATACTGATGGGTTACCTCATCTATTGATAGGCCTTTGAGACTTCTTTCTTTCGCAACCACCTGGGTTTTTAGTTTTCATATCCTCTTCGTTGACTTTCATGCCTTTTCTTTTTCTATTGCAATACTAACCTGCTGTTTTAATGTGCAGGGTACCCTTGGTGGGAATCCCTTCGTGCATGAGTTCAATGTTTTTTAACAGTCGATACTAAATGTTTGTCCCCTCAGGGGGATACAGCTGTTGTATCTATGGGAATTAGCGCTCCCAGGGGGACGATGTGAGGGCCCGAGCTGAGAGTTAGCTAAGTAAGCTTCTTTTTTTTGTTGGAATAGAATAGGTTTTTGTTTTGTTACGGACCATCTTTTTTCGGTTCACTGCTGTCTTGTTTTTCACCACCTACTACTGCTTGAACTTTGATCTTGTTTCATGAACTTCTTTCTCATCTTACTGTTTCTGTGCCTTTTCTGCATAGATTCTACGATCCCTCAACTCCATACTAGATGGTGCCTTCTTCCTTCCTCTCTTTGGATTGAATTTGTTGCGGATAGGGAGGCTTAAACTAACTATTGATCTAATCTAATCTACTAAATGTTTGTCTCTTCTCCTTGCTTTCTTTGGATCGCGTATGTTGTGGTTAAGAGTATCTTAATATTAAGCGTACGAATAAATTATTAATGAAAATTAATAACTGAACTTCAGCAAGACCACGAATCTGACCCTACAGATTAATTACACTGTTATGAAGTTGTGTCTACCTATACCATAGATGCTCAGCAAAGCAACAGTTTTACTAACATCATATAAAAAATGTGTTAAATTTGTTGATAAAAATTTATTGCATGTATTCTTACTTGAGCAGGACAGGCTAGCAGGATCCGGTGCCCGTAACTCGACCAGGAGATGCGACAACCTCGTCCAGTCCTCACCTCCACCAAAAGATCTCGGTATCGCTGCCAGTGGCCGTCAACACATCCGAGTCATGGCCATTTGACATAGCTTAAGGTTGCGTTGTGGAATTTTAGTTTGGTGTAAACATTTTTCGTTTAAACTCGTATGTAGATCCAAAAGAACACGCTTACTTTACAGTGAATGAGAATTTCATTTGTGCGATAATAAGAAATAGGAAATTATTTCACCGTTTCAGAATAGAGAGAATGTTTCCTTATGTTGCATGAGACCTTTTTCGTGAACTTGAAGTAAATATGATACTAAAAGGATAAATGTAGCTTTTCGCTTGTTCATACATTCTCTAATTATGTAGAAATATCCGTACTATTGCAAAAAAAAAATTAATGGTCACCACACCTTTTTCAGTTCAAATTAATCCAAGTCAAGTTCAAATTAATCCAAGTCAAGGTCAAATTAATCCAAGTCAAGGTCAAATTAATCCAAGTCAAGTTCAAATTAATTCAAGTAACAATCGAATTAATCCAACCCTCAGTTGAGTTAAAAAATGATACCATCACTTGTTAATTTGAGCTTTTTTGTGTTATATACATGGGTCTATTGGATGTGATGAGCAAGACAGGTTTCGAGGTTTTATTTACACTCGAATATATTTATATACATGAAATTTCAATTTATCACATGTATGAAATCATATACGCAAATACAAAAGATTATCATTGGACGATATGTAGATTTAAACTTTAAAAGGAATATAGAAATGCGATTCACTGAGTACTAATGTACGATTCCGTTTGAGTACAATTACATTACTACCCAGATACATTCCTGCACTAGCAATGAAAATATTACCATCCATTTTAATTCCTTAATAGTCAATGTGAAGAAATGTAGGGTCCATTTACAATACACAATAATAATACAAGAAACAATAATACTAACATAATGCTGATATTATTTGTGTGTGTTTACAATTCAATATATAATTTTATCAAGACTTGAATATTCATTAAATGATTATCATAAAAGTTATTTAAGTCTCGAAAGTATCATATATCGAATTGTAAACACACACAAATAAAATCAGCATTAAGTTAGATATATTGTTTTTGTATTATTATTGTGCATTGTAAGTGGATCCTACATTTCTCCACATTGACTAACACGGAATTAGAATGGATGGCAATATTTTCATTGCTAATGCATCAATGTATCAGTGTAGTAATGTACTCCTTTGAATTGTAATCAAATGGAATCGTACATTCGTACTCAGCGAATCGCATTTCAATATTCCTTTGAAAGATTAAACTACATACCGTCCAATGATAATCTTTTGTATTTGCGTATATGATTTCATACATGTGATAAAGTGAAATTTCACGTATATAAATATATTCGAGTGTAAATAAAACCTCGAAACCTGTCTTGCTCATCACATCCAATAGACCCATGTATATAACACAAAAAGGCTCAAATTAACAAGTGATGGTATCATTTTTAACTCAACTGAGGGTTGGATTAATTCGATTGTTACTTGAATTAATTAGAACTTGACTTGGATTAATTTGACCTTGACTTGGATTAATTTGAACTTGACTTGGATTAATTTGAACTTGACTTGGATTACGTCGAACATGACTTTGATTAATTTGAATTTGACTTGGATTAATTTGAATTTGACTTGGATTAATTTGAATTTGACTTGGATTAATTTGAACTTGACTTGGATTAATTTGAACTTGACTCGGATTAATTTGAACTTGACCCGGATTAATTTGAACTTGACTCGGATTAATTTGAACTTGACTCGGATTAATTTGAACTTGACTCGGATTAATTTTAACTTGACTCGGATTAATTTTAACTTCACTCGGATTAACTTGAACTTGACTTGGATTTTTTCGAACTTGACTTGGATTAATTTGAACTTGACTTGGATTATATTGAACTTGACTTGGATTAATTTGAACTTGACTTGGATTAATTTGAACTTGACTTGGATTAATTTGAACTTGACTTGGATTAATTTGAACTTGACTTGGATTAATTTGAACTTGACTTGGATTAATTTGAACTTGACTTGGATTAATTTGAACTTGACTTGGATTAATTTGAACTTGACTTTGATTTATTCGAATTTACTTCGATTAGTTTGAACTTGACTTGGTTTAAATTGAACTTGACTTGGATTACATTGAACTTGACTTGGATTAAATTCAACTTGACCTGGGTTTCATTGAACTTAACTTGTATTAAATTGAAGTTGACTTGTATTAAATTGAACTTGACTCTGATTAAATTGAACTTGACTTGGATTACTTTGAACTTGACTTGGATTAAATTCAACTTGACTTGGATTAAATTCAACTTGACTTGGATTAAATTGAACTTGACTTGGATTTATTCGAACTTGACGTGGATTTATTCGAACTTGAATTGGATTTATTCGAACTTGACTTGGATTAATTTGAACTTGACTTGGATTAAATTGAACTTGACTTGGATTAAATTGAACTTGACTTGGATTATATTGAACTTGACTCGGATTTATTCGAACTTGACTTGAATTAATTTGAACTTGACTTTGATTAATTTGAACTTGACTTGGATTAATTTGAACTTGACTTGTATTAAATTGAACTTGACTTGTATTAAACTGAACTTGACTCTGATTAAATTGAACTTGACTTGGATTAATTTGAACTTGACTTGGATTAAATTGAACTTGATTTGGATTGAATTGAACTTGACTTAGATTAATTTGAAGTGAAAAAGGAGTAGAATTATCTGATTTTATGGCGTACATTTCCTTTAACTGCGATTAGTAATAGGTAATGTTCTATTAGTCGTGTAAAAAATACTATTATTAAGCTGTTTAGCCACATTTATTATAAGAATTCTTGTAAGTGATGAAATCGGGTAGAATTCTTTTGGCTGTTACAACTTGAAGAATATTTTCTCTACAGCAGTGTAAGACTTTGTCCAATTCTGCAACAACTCCTGTTTTTTACGGAACCCAAAGTGAAAAATAAAATATTTTCCGTTCTTTCGAAAGCTCCTGGATTTATTCAGGAACGTTCAAACAGACGTTTTAATATTTGATTCTTCACTTTCATTTCGTTACTTGTGTACAAGTGGAAAACTTGACCGGTATAAATAAATGTCAAAGTTTTTATTGAATGAAAACATAATCATTCTGTGTGGAGATGAATCATGATTTCATTTGTGCGAGATAAGTGTTTGGAAAGTTATTTTAATTTTCACAATGAAATCTTTCCACCTTTGCTTAAGACATGCGTTATTTCACAAGAACTTAAATTAATTATGAAACTAATAGCAGAACTAAATTATTTCCTTCCGTATGAATATTTCAAGGTTCACCTGGAAATGAGTAAAGAGCAGAATTTTTTTATTTCACTTAGAGTTCCATAATATAATAATACTCTTCATTAACTTGATCTGTGATTGATAGAAAAATATTTTATTTCTTTCTTGTGTAAAATGCGATTTAACATTTCGAAAGGTATTGCGAGAAAGTGGAATGTTACTCGTGTGACTTTTGTTTTGGGAACTTTTCGTTTCAAAATAGAGAATTCTTGTACTATAGCGTGAGACCTTTACGTTTCATATTAAATATGAAATTAAAATTGAAAAAATATGTTTTTAATTGTTAGGACATTTCTTGATTGCGCATGCGGAAAGGTTCTCACAGATGTACACAGAATTTGTCCTAAATATTGAATAATTTTTATCACTTCCAGTTCTAAGTAGATAAACATTTAGTGCTGAATTTGTTTCACCTTTTTTAGTGTTTAGACTTCAACTATTAATTTTCTGAGAAATGAATACCGAGAAAATGTGTATTTCAGTGTTGAATAAAATGGGCGAACTGAACTGATGCTGTTTTTATTTGAATGAATGAAGGATGTGGTCATGTTGAAGCCTATCTTTAGCGCGTGAAAGTTCTTAGTTATTTAGAATACAATTCGTTATGAGTTCAGGGCTTTCTTCGTTCAATGAATGTATAGGTATTGTAACCGTCACAGTGATTCAAGCTCATATATCGTGTTAATATACATTTAACATTGTTGTGAAGTTATTGAAGCTGTTCTCAATTTATTTGCTGATTTCAATTAATCTGTTCTACTCAATATATCTTAGAAGTTTCTCTACACTACGTATGCATTGTTTTAATGCTGTCTGTAAAATTGCTTAATACGCTCACTTTATTAAGAACTGATTTTGTTCTGCAGAAATATAGTGATAATTTTAAATTTGAAAGTCATGAGTTGATACACCATAAGCCTCAAATACTCGTAGTTCAATAATCCTGTTTAACCATTTTTCTTGGTCCACGGGCGAGTCAGAGAGGTATGGTAGGAGTAAGTTAAATCTATGTTTTAGGTTCCGTAGATTTCCCCTAGGTGTGTCATGACGGCCCTAAGTGTGTCATGTAACACACTTAAGTGTGTCATGTCGCCTCCATGACACACAATTGTGTGCCGGTTTTGCGACAAACGTATGACACGCTTAAGTGTGTCAAAATGACCCTATATTTTTTCTCAGTGTGGTTTCTTAAAAAAGGATGTTTGTCGAGTCGAAATACATGATTTTAAATACGTGCCATGCCCTTCGACTTGAGTTTCGATGTTTCTCACTTTTAAAAGCTAATTGGGTGTGTGTTTTCTTTGTTTGATCGATTAAAATATGATAAATTCTTCAACAGGCCGTCGTGTTGAGACGTAATCACAATGAAATATTTAGCTATTCTTTGTTTAATGACTTTAACTCTCATAAATTTCAATATAGACGATCGGAATGAAATATTGAACTATTTTTTCGCTCTCAATTCCTTTTGACTTGTGTATTCACGTACTGAAAATATTGAACTTCTTGGTGTTGTCTGCAGGGAGCAGCCGTCAAATTAAAATGTTTTATAGTCCCTCTTTAAAACTCATTTCGACTCATATACCAAGTCTAAAAAGTAAAAAAATTAAAGAACTTCTCCCACGGCTCCTTGTCGGCCGTCACCAAGTGGATCTAAATTGGAAATTTAGAGGAAAACTTTTCTCAGGTCCTGTCACCAGAAAATTCATGCGTGGTCATTCTGGATTTTTCTGCCACTTTGAGTGACTTTACACGGTGACTACGTATGGGGACATATGTGTACCACTAGGTAAATTGCTCATTTACGTTCTATTGGAAATGAATAGCATATCAATTATGTCACTATATTTTCGAAATAGGTTATAGCGCACGAGGAAAATTGTATCCTGCAGTAATATATTATTCAAACATCTTAGGAAGGATAGAAATGTATTCGATCAGTAAAGTTAGCTTCCTCAATTTTTCTACCTACCTTCTTACTTAACTGATTTCAGCTAAGATGCAAACGTAGTCAAAGTGTATAAAAGAAAGGTTCGGGTGTCTGTGAACGATGTGATTTAAAAATTTATGAGGGAAGTTCAGTAAAAAAACTAAAAAAAATGAATATTGACAATATGACCGCCATGACCTGGCTAGGTTGGAGGTCAATTTTCGCCTAATAAATTCAGTGTTTTTGTGATTAACGGGAAAGGTGAATTAGCACTAAATTTGAAATGAGGTTCCTCTCATTTTTAAAGTTTACTATAACTATCATTACCGCAAAATTTTTTCTGTACATTTCGTCTAAGAAAAGCACGCACGCTTTTAGGTATAAATTTATTTGCTTAAAGTTTTCGAAAACAAATTTCAGCCCCAATTAAGAATTAAAAATAAGATTCTTGGTAGAAAGTCTCGATAATGTTGACGTTAACTTGAAGAGACATGGTTGTCGAAGGATGTAGCGGGAACAATAACACTGAAAATGGAGAAAAAGTAGAGAGAAGATTTAAGCAACAACTACTCAAAGACATTTTGACACTTGTGTGTGTCAGATGATTGTTCATAGAAATTTTGGTACACCTGGGTGTTTCTATGTATTTTAATTATATGATCCAGCGATCAGGAAAGCAAAGTCACATGTTCACGTCTAATACAGGACAAAATTACTCTTGAAAAATGAACAGTGTTTGAAATTTTAATGGATATAATTCTCATAACAAACTCTAAGATATTTGCAATTTTTACTTCAATTTCATAGATATTGTCGGTTAATACGAGTATTTAAATGCAATTCTGAGAAAGTAAAACGTTTATTTGAAATAGTACTGCCTTATGCTTAGTGTGTCACGGTTGGCACACTCAGGTGAGTCGTATTAGCCCGTGACACACAAAAGTGTGTCATGGGACCTCATCTGCATGTTAACCATTGATGGAAAACATTTGTGTGTAGGTTTTTTGACAAGTTAACGCTCAAAATTCCTTCGGTTAAAAATACGTTTTTTAGCGCGTAACATTCAAGATGATATTAATTGCTGCTCAGAATTTTAAACTCTCATTGTTGACGTCGAATAATCTTTACGCTTACGATCTATGAGTCGATAATTGACATTAGGTAATGATAGAATTTTGATGGTGATTTTGAAAAAACAAAAGGATTTATTGCATCGTATGTTGGGAATATTTGCTAAAAAAAGTCGATGAAAATAGTAGTACAAGTCAAGAAGTTACCTCCTCTTTTATTCTATGACGATGTTCGTAATGAGTTAATTGCAAACTTTAAAAAATAGAAATCACTGAACAGCGCAAAATATATGCTGCAAAAGGTTTACAAAGCCGCGACGTACAGAGAGGAGCTCTAAATTTATTTTGTGCTTCAAATTTTCCCTATATAGAATCACTAAAATAAAATTTTTGCGTTCGATAGGAATGTTTAAATCCGAGAACACAACTCTAAGTAAGTATTAATTTAAAGCAAATTTCAATATCAAGTGAAATCCGTACAAAATTTAGATTTTCGTCATGAAGGATTTTGTAATCGAGGTAATGTAAGTGACCGGAGAGTTTTACCGGTCTCTAATTTCACGTGCATCAAAGATACAAAATAGTGCGATAACCTACCTCCAAATAGTCAAATTCAAGTAACGAAGAATGTACTGTAGCTTTAAAACCCTTAAAAGCGAGTTGAAACATTCGATGAGCTGCTGGGACTGATAACGTCAGCCTTTATTTGTTTCGGTTAATGGAATCTCAAATTCCCGGGCTCTAGAAAACTCTAATTGCTGAAAAACTAATTTCGTCCGGTGCCCGACCAAAGCTTTTACTACGCATTCCTCACCCTCATACGGGCCTGATCTAATTACGATTTGATTGTACTTTTGTACTCGGGTTGATTCATTGAATTTTATTTCCAGCGATGAAAGATGCTTGTTTCAGTATTTCTGCTTATCTGAGCTTTTAGTAGTTCAGAAACATATGTTTCCATTCGTTAACCAGTTTGTGGTTCAATGGGAGAATGCGAGTGTCAGAATAAACTTATAAAGAGGCTCCAAAAACTAAACTCCCTATAACTCGGCGTTTTTTGGTGTCAAACTACTCAGACCCTAAATGAAATGACTACTGATTTCATGATGTCTATTAATTTGACATGAATTTTATGCAAATTTTCACGTACTTAGTGTTTTTCAAAACGTATTTTTTTAAATTAAGTCATTTCACTATAGGCGCAAATGTACAATACATTGTCACTGTCCTCTTATTACGAAAATGAAGTTGAAGTTTTAGGTTCCTGATCATTAAGAAAAAAGATATTTATTGGTAAATGTTTTCAATTTACTGCAAGTTATTGCCGATTTTTTTTGGAAAAACGATCATTCAGTAATAGATGGAAAAAAGCTTTAACAAATTCTTGCTTTTTTCTCTGACTGCTTACTAAATTTCACATGTCTTAAAGCACGAGCATGAAATTTTTCACATCATATTCAGAAGGCGAAAGCTCTCTGCGACGCATTTCAAGAGTGTCAGTTAGTCTTTTCAAGGAAATTAAGTCGCCCGAGGAGTCTAGTTGGAGACCATCTGTTTTCCAAACTGCAATTTCCACATTTGAACTCCTCTAACTAATTTTCTGGGACCACAAATCAGAAGAGATTTATTAAAGCAGTACATCACTCGCTGGTTATTCCTGCACAGTTTCTGGGAACTCGTTCAAATCTCCGGGCACCGTGAGTGGCTCCGGGTCTGGTTTATGATTTGTCAGACTCCCCACAACTTTTCGGTTTTTTGTCCAAAAGCGATTTCAACTTTAGTTGATATATCGCCAGTGTTCTTAACAGAAGATTTCATCAATATTTCTTACCACGCTGGGGTCTTGCTGCAGCTTTAAGTTTAATAATTTGAAAATTATTTTGGATAATTGATTTATGAAATTTATAATGTACATGTTTCCTTTTTTTTTGCTGCAAGTGGTAATCGTTGCTTCATGATTAAGCAGCTCGTATTTTTTCATCATTAATTATTAGCTCCGGAATTATGCAAACAGTAATTTGTCATGAAAAAGCTATTTTCCTGTTTGTTTTTGTGGAAATGATTGTCATTAATGATTGCTAGAATTCTGTGAATTTGGTGTAATAGGTTTCCGAAAAAGCAGTTTGTTCACGAACATTATTGAATTTTATTTCCAATGGGGTGAATTGTCGAGAATATTATTCGTAGGACAAAAAAGAAGAACCAGAGTAAAAATGAACATTACAGTTATTTCAAGCGTTTCGGAATTAAAATTTCGTCTTCATTGCTGAAACAGGAGCAAAAAATATTATTTTTTAGTTTAATCTTATTACTTGTATTGCATAGTAAATTAAATAATGTTAGGGTACTTACTGCAAGTTCAACAAAACAACTAACGAAAATTTCACAATATTTCGTGTTTTCCTTGATGATTTTTTAATCAATTAATGGTTACCGAGCAATATTTCAAGGTCGGCAGATTTGTACCAGGCGGGACAACGGGTCGGAAATTATCAACCTCAAAAATTTCCCGTTACTTTACGACATAGACACCAAATCTACTTTTTGAGCATTGAGAGCATGTAAATTGAGGAAAAGGTCCATTCTGCGCTCTTTGGTCACATTCAATCCTTAAAACTCAGAAAGGGAGTCGGCGAGGGCCTCATTTCTCGGCGATTCTGAAAAATTCACCCTTCATTTTTGTTATTTAGAGACCATTTGCATAAACGCCCGCGCCTCACAATCTGAACAACCGACAATGGAAGCAAATAAATCGACTTTGCTGCGAGGACTGCACAGCTGAGGAATTTCAATATCGCCCTGTGGCTGGACCGCGCGAATAAACTTCGCGAAATGTTACTTCCAGTATAGAGTTTGGTTTGATGTCGACAGTTGAACGTTTGCGCTGGCTAGTGAAATAGTTGATGTCGACAGTTGAATGTTTGCATTGACAAGTGAAAATGAAAATATTCCGTTTGAGGAATATTTTCGAGTTCAAGATGTAATGTCAAACGTTCGATGTAATGAGAGAATAAAATTACAGATTTCAACAAGCAGTTCGACACGTTTCGAGTGCACACGGAACTCGCCTGAATCGAAGACGATTCAAACACGTTTCGTGCGAATAATGAAATGCGCAGAGAACCAAAGAAGACTTAGAAGCATTCTGTGCAGGTAAATAAAGTTGATACAGACTTGTACTAGGCAGAGAATCAAAGAATATTTAGAAGCGTTCTGAGCAGAGACTCAAAGACGATTCTGTCTTGTTCTATGCGGAGAATAAAAAATAATTCAAACTTTTTATATGCAGAGAATCAAAGAAGATTCAGGCGCATTTTGTGCTTTCTAAACGTCTCTGAGTTTAAAAACTGTAATATAGCACGTTTTTATTTGAAGTGCAATTTAAACGCGTTGTTTGTTATTCTGTAGTTCAAGTGATAAAAGCAAATCAAAAGCTCACGCGATGTTGTTGCAAGTGTTTGTATTGCTAGTGCTCTTTTACCCTTATTTATTACGAGTCAATTGACAGTGCGTTTGTATATCTCTGTTTCATGGAACTACGTCAGTCATCTGTTGAGATGTACTCGTGCTTCACAAATATGTAAAAAAGGAACCAGTTGTTTGCTTGGAAAAAACACGACGTGAAGCAGAATGAATTTGTATTGTTTCATTTTATACTGAGTAATTTAAACTTCGAGTCAACGTGCTCAACAATTCCAATGCTAAGTATAGTCATCATTTAAGATGATAATTTTTAACAACACTGTTCAGCTAATTTCCTTACCATCAATGATATAGCAGCATACCCAACTTTACTCAACTTAAACTTACCCGGAATCTTACATTGACATTGACCTTAATTTTGACGTAAATTTGTTCTCTGTTAAGCTTACAATAAAATTACTCTCAAGGAACTGACACGAAAAGTGTTTATTTTCATTAAATTGAAACCAGAAACGATTAGCTTACTCAACCTCACTCAATCTGTCCCATTTTTTCCTTAAAAATAAATCAAATAAATTCGAAAGAGAGCGCGGACTTCAAAAAATTTGGCCATTTTGGCTTTGCATTTTTTAAACGTTGGCTCGAGCATCCACAAAATGAGGCAGTAATTAGAAACACAGAAATTGGGCGGGGCAGGCGTCGTTAGTGAAAAGATGTAGTAAGATAGAATTCCTTTTTAGTAGACTTGAGCAAGTTCATTCACCGTCGAGATCACTTTCATAAAAAGGTTTGTCGTTCGTGAGTATAAAGAGATCTTTATGTTTGGTCACCAAATAGGATATGTGTACATGCAGGATAATAATTAATACCATTCGTTTATTGGTTCTATGATCTTATTTTATTAACATATAGGCAAAGTAGGAAATTTTCTTTCTAGTCTTAAATCTGTATAAGAAGATTCACACGCTATTCTACAGCCTTTATTAGTTTTTCATAGTCTGTTCCATTCAAAAATGAAATATTACGTGAATCCATAGATTTAGAGGGTTTTTTTCCAGGAATATCAGAATATTCCGATATGGTATTGCAACCACTGAACATTGGTAAATCGCTCATAGTTTTGTATTGGTGGTGATGAAGAGTACGTAACAATGAGGTGAAGGAGACTTTAACACAGTACTGAAAAATATAGGCGTCAACCGTTTAATTTAAAACAACGGTGATAAGTAACCATGAATTTCATGAAGAACACCGATGCAATTGAAATTCTTTGTTTTTATAGACATTGTGCTGAAACATGCTTCTCTCAATCTTATAGGAAGTTTTGCGCATTAGCAAAATGAAAAGAGTTACTAAAGACTTGTTATTAAGCTGGTGCTGTAATGAGCCGGTAGTGACAATGAAATTCATTATGAACACAAGTGCTTACAAAATTCTTGGTTTATGTAGAAATTTGTCGTAAATATATTTCCCTAACTAGTAGAGAAGTTTTTACCACAAGCTAAATAGGAAAATTATTTACATCCTCTGATGTCATTGTTATTTAAACATTTCTCAAGCATGATCTTCCCAATCTTCGAAGAAATTTTCGCTTAAGATAAATGGGAGCGTTATTAATGACCTCTTATTAAGCTGTAGAAGTAATGGGTAGTGCCAATGAAATATGCTATCGCAATTTAGTGACAACATCAACGAAGGCAAAATTGTTTATTTTCACTGACATTTTTTAAATCTGACCTTTCCCTACCGTACGTGAAACTTATCGCTCTGGCTATATGGGAGTGATGGTGGGAGAGTTATTGAGGCCTGCTATTAAGCTGGGGCCGTAATTTGATATACAAGAGGCCTGCGGGACTAGTAAACACTCTGGCCAGCCCTGACGAGATTTGCCCTCGGTGGCGGGCACGCAACTTGGAAGTTAAGTCCAGTCGACACTCGTCGCACTCGACGCTATCTTGTGCGAACTTTAGACATCTACCCAAATTATTTCTTGTCCCATTAATTATTATGGAGAAATTCAGAAACAAATCCAAATTATTTCTTGTCCCATTAATTATTATGGAGAAATTCAGAAACAAATCCAAATTATTTTATCCCAGTAACCATTTTGGAGAAATTCAGAAGCAAATCCAAATTATTTCTATCCCAGTTATCATTATGGAGAAATTCAGAAGTCAATCCAAATTATTTCTAAGCCAGTTATCATTATGGAAAAATTCAGATGTCAATTAAAATTACTTTTGTCCCAGTAATCATTATGGAGAGCGAAGATTAGTAGACACTCGTCACACTCTACACAGTCTTATGCAAAAATCAAAAGTCTACCAAAATTATTTTTATTTCAGTATCATAATAAAGTAAAAAATTAGTTCTAGTAATTCCTAACTGTTATCAGGCGTTATGTTAGGTGAATAACTGAAATTGGTTTTTATTCTTCTCGAATTGTAGGGGAAAATTAATGGGTAATTCAAGTATCCATTCTTCTGGGTTGAAAGGTTTGGAATATTTAAAAAAAATATCCTCGAAAAGTGTTGCACCGGAGAATACATTTTTGGTACAACATTATAATTGTTTTTATGTATCTTTGTTATATCGATGAGTCTAACTTTCATTTAATTCAAAATCGTGAATTCGAGTAGTTTGAGAAGCATTTAAAATCAACACCTTATGGTACGAAATTATATTTAGCATGAAATAGTTTGACAGATTCCTCAAGAAAGGCTAAAAGAATAATACTATAGAATGATTCCACGTTGGGGAATTTATTTATGAATGAATTTAAAATGTGTAAGTTTCATGAGAACATTACGGTTCTACATCTCTGGTTATTGATTTGTCTTAAGAAAAACTGGCACACAATATTGTTAGAGTGTTTGAAATCCAAATGTGAATAATTAATCAATATGCTTTTTGAGAAAGATAGTGACATGTCAATGTAATAAATACTTTTTTCAATATCATAATTGGAAACTTATTATTATATTGAAACTTTTCAATCTAATAATTGCTCTCTATCACTTCATAAGTCAATCTCATCATTTTATCATTTCAGCATCGAAGTAATCAGCTCACCTAATTTTTGAGGTATTACAATCTTCGTTATTACATACTGCATTTCTTTGTCGTATTTAATAATGATCCAATTAATAATACTTTAAATAAAGGACTTTGTACTTTCAATATTACATCATTTGTATCTCTATAATAATAATGGATAAAATAATAATGCTTCAAATTAAAAACTTCGTTTTTATTATTTTGAACGTGAAGCGCACCGAAGGAGGTTCTTAAATTTATAGCATTTCAAGAAGCTTCTCTTCTCGCCGTTACGCGAAGGCCCGTGTTTTCCTTTAGTAAATCGCGCTCTTCAGTCACACCAGTCCATCTTGTGTACATTAGACATACGGACATTTTATCTCAATCTTTTATCTAAAAATTCAAATACATCATCATTAATTGTATTCAGCCCAGACTAACCGAATGAAAACTAAGCTAATCAATTCACTAAATTTTTGCCCTTTGTTATGTGTGATATAGAAGTATTTTTAGTCGCTAGACTGTCTTTTGCAGAACAGATCTTTCCGAGATATTGTTCTTTACTGGACAACGTGATTTCCTGTCTAATCTAAGACAACTGCATGACCTTTAAAACTCCGAACGATGTATTATTCATAGGACTTCCCTAAAACTGCAAGCATTCTCCTTAACCACCTAAGCTATCTACGCAGCATTTTCCTCGGAACCCGTGATATTTTCTTACACTGGGTGATTTTTACGTGTACGTTCTGAAACAATCTCTAATGATTACCAGAATATTGGATGGATTCCATGAAACAAAACATTTATGCAATTCTAAGAAGTACAAGTTTTATTCTTATAACTTTTTGAATGTTATATTCTTTTTGTGCAGCCCTCCTGAGTACAGACAAGAATTAGTACGATTGCGCAAAGTGTTTATTCGGACGTTTACGAGATATGGTTCAATTTACTGCATTTCTGCCTAAATGAATGGCCCGAGTTGGAGTTTCCGTCAGGGATAACTACTGTAAAAAGAAGAGTTCACGGTCATAAGCCAACAAATCTACACGAACTTGACGGAGCCATCGAGGTAGAAATCCAAGGAATTGAACTAGATCTCACCAGCACCACAATAAGCAGTTGGCTCATGAAAAATATTGCGTTTTAAAAAAATTAAAGTAAAACCAGCACGGATCACAAAAATGTTTTAATTTTCTCTAATTGATGATTCATTTTGCACTTTTTTATGCGTTTCACGTCTAGAGTAAAAATAGTTAACAAATAGTGTACATATTTTTCAATACATTTTGAATACACGAATCTCACCATAAGTAATATTTGACTGTCACAAGCATGGATCGAGAAAAACACAAGTTGGCAAAATTTGAGGCAGGATTCACAAAAGAATTTTCATGGTTCGTTATCCCATGAAGGGGAACGTTGGGTGACGCAAATGGAATGAGAAAGAACAATGTTTTCTACAAAAATGTGTGCCCTAAACAAATAAAAACGATAATTTCCATTGTAATCACGCGGCGATAAAAAACGAGGTTTCAATCAAAGACATGTAACTAATGAAATAAATCAATAGTTAATTAAACAGAAAAATATGATTATTTTGCAAAATCACCAGCTGCTGTGATAAAAAAAGTAGTAGTGAGCACCATGATTGATTTCGAGTAGATCTGCAGAAGACAAAGAGGCTTTGGAAAAAACCTTCCCTCCAAAAATATGAAACTAAAATATACAACTAAATGTATAAAATAATAGTTCACACCTCATTGTTTTGTAAGAACGCCAGCCGCTGTGGGAATAAAAAACTGGGCATCCTAATTGATTTTGAGTAAAAATGTAAAAAAAACGACAGGCTTTAAAAAAAAACACTTACAGTTCGCCTCAAGAGTTTCCAGAATTGGCGCCATGCTGTCCAGAGAGCACAGCTTCCGTTCAGCGAGCGAATTGCTTATTGCCTTTTTTTGCAGCTTCCAACATGGATTAGATCTTCTTTTGCAGCCTTCATCGTAGATTTGGTCGTTTTCTTGCAGCCTTCACCATGGATTTGGTCGTTTTTTTGCAGCCTTCATCGTGGATTTGGTCGTTTTCTTGCAGCCTTCAACATGGATTTGGTCGTTTTCTTGCAGCCTTCAACATGGATTTGGTCGTTTTCTTGCAGCCTTCACCATGGATTTGGTCGTTTTCTTGCAGCCTTCAACATAGATTTGGTCGTTTTCTTGCAGCCTTCATAATATCTTTGATTCATATTGGTTCATCTTGATGGATGTGAATTAAATGTTTTGAGTTTGAGTTGTAGAGTTTTGGCTTAATTTGACAAAAAGGATTCGTAGACGTTCAATTTCATTTCATTTTAAAAATAAGTATTAGAAGCACCAAATTTCAAAATTTGGCCTGTTTAGATTTTAAGTCGAAGTTTTAAAAAAATGTACTTACCCTCTGAATGAGTTACTCATTAACTTTATTTTAATTTTTTTTGCTTTTGGTGTAACTGAATTTTCTTTTCTGGAATTTAATTTTCTTAAATTTATGATTATTTTATCTGATTCAACTCATCAAACTTGCATCTATGTCAATTAATGCGTGCATCAAAATAAAATACCTTAGCACTGTACAGTCAAAGAGTGAGGACATTTTTCTAAGACATTTTTCTAAAATCTAATACCTATCGAAACGTGAAAATCGGACTTGTCAATGTTATAAATCTTGCGAGTGTGTCAAGTTTGTCCAATGGGACAAGTCTGGTTGAGAAATTTCAAGCTGGCACACTCATTTAACAAGTTTAGAGAACTAAGCGTTAAGTTAAGTTAAGGTTGTTAAGCTAGGACTCACATGTTTGCCTGACAGACCTGTCTTGTGAATATTTGACAAGTCAATGACTAATCAATATGACAAGTCTAGAGGATATTTTTCAAGCTTAAACGTTCATTTAACAAGTTTAGTTAACAGATCAAACTAGGACTCACATGTCTACCTGACAAACATAGCTTGTCTCGTGAATATTGGACAAGTCAATGACTTGTCAGTGTGACAAGTCGGGTGGATATTTCAAGCCTGCCAGCCCATTTGACAAGTTTAGTGAAGCTAGGACTCACATGTCTGCCAGGCAGACTCAGCTGCCAGGTCTACTGCCAAGTCTGATTGCTTGGAGAAATAAAGCCCAAGATAATGGGTGCCTCTGCCCGAAGGAAGCATGGAGATCACACAAACACGGGGCAGGTGGTCAACTGCATGGTCTCCTTTAATTTTCGCTCAAATAAACGCTTAGAATTTATGAACAAATCTTGAGCGAAGTATTCAGGTTATTCCTCTCGACATCAGCTGGCATTTACGTGCGTGAATACAAGTAAAGTAGGTCTACATTTACACTATTGATATGGGTATTATGATACCCATGTGTGAATATCCACAGAGGATGTTAATGTTGAAACATTTTCAAATTCAATGTTATACATTTCAGGGAACAACTTTATTGGAGATGAACAGTTTTTTCCTTGTTTTTTTCTAATTATAATAGAGTCATGTATGCAAGTTGAGGTTCGCTTAATGTATGGATGTTTGCCTGAAGGATGAATTCTATATGCAATGTTTTCTACCGACGTAAAAGTGTAATGTTTGCGAATTGGGGCTCCCATGAAATGATTTTATATAAATCGGGGATGAAGTTAGATAAAAAATGTTTGATTGGAATTAATTAAAAATTGAATTAATTGAATTGAATTGAAATTAGTTAATTGCATAAATGTAATTGATTTGAAAATATAATACTCAAGATAGTAAAGTCATATTTGGTTGCAGAGCACCAGCATTCACGGCATGGGGAAGGTAGAATTAATTAAAAACTGAATAATTTAGGAAATGGAAACAATTAAAAATGTATTTACATGTAATAACAAAGTGACGTTCGGTTGCAGAGCCACAGCATCCACGGGATGGGGGAGGAGGACCGCCACAACCGGCCGCACCAGGAAATGGGGCAGCTCACGCCTGAGGAGAAGCGGTTCTTGCTCGCTGTCGAGCGCGGTGATGTGGCAACTGTGCGCAGGTATGCTCAATAAGTGGAGATGTGGCACCGTGCGCAGGTATGCTCATTAAGTGGAGATGTGGCACCGTGCGTTTCTACACATCTATCTATCTATCTACATATCTATCTCTGTAGGTAGGGTTATTAAGCGGAGATGTAGAATCCGTTCACAGGTTCACAGGTTCACAGGTTCACAGGTTCACAGGTTCACAGGTTCACAGGCTTCATTAACGTAGGTGTTTTGAATTTCTAATTTAATCAGTATTTCAACTACTGTATTGTTTGTCGTTGAAGAGCGCTCCATAATATGTTAAATTTAACGCGTTCTTTTGACATGCTATTAATCAATGGTGCAGATGCATCAACTGAGCCTTAGTCTTTCGTTATTGTAGTGTTAAGCTTGATATTCAATTACTCATTCATAAATGTCAGGAAGTGAAGGTGTAGCTTTCTATTCCGCGCCTCCAAGACCTCAGTAACCAGAGAACTGAAAAACCTCTTTTTCTTTAACACGATCACCGCATTTCCGCGGTTGTTAACGGTTGGTTTGTATATTTAGTGAAATAAGATCTTTAAAAAGTTCAAATTCTTCAAATAGTAATTATCAACCTTACATTTGCTATTTGGATCGTGCTGAAATCCTCGAAGAAAAGTACTTCTTCATTTAAGAGCGATTTTCCGAATCAAGAATTTCCAATTCCCTTTTCTCTAGTCCTAGGCTAGAAAGAATTCCTAATTACGAATGAATTATTATAATAATTGAATATTCCATTGATTCACCCCATCAGGTTCCAAGCTAATACTACCGTAAAATCTCAATTACTTTTCATGCACTGCTCTCCCATTATTCTCCAGCGCGGAGCAATTTCTCCCTCGTCAATATTTAGACCCAGGGTCTCATGAGGGGAGTGTTTTCTCCTTGGAAATTTCGGCTTTTTTTAGCCCGAGGGTGTCTGAAATATTCCAACGTACAAAGCCAAGTGTCCGTAGTGGCTAATTTTAAAATCATTTGATGCCTACCACATCCATAAAAGCATTTGTGAGAAAATTATTGAAGAGATGTATTGCAACCACGAATGTGTAGTTCGTTGTACAGTAATGATGTTCGTTCAGTGAATGAGAGAATTGTGAAATTTGATGCAGATAAGTGAGCTGCGTAAAATTATCTATTTCGTACAGTCATAGTCTCATCAGGAAAAGAATAAAATACAGCATAAATGCACAGCCCGATTTTACCTCAGTGTATTTAACACTAACAACTCATGCAAACGTACAAGTCAGGTACGTTTTATAACGTACAACTCGTACAAACGTACAGGTCAGGTGCGTTTTAGAATGTACAACTCGTACAAACATACAGGTCAGGTTAGGGGAAAAACTCATTTTATAACTCTACTAGAAGCCGGTCAGAAAAATAATAGTTAGACGGACGCTAACCTTTAAATATATGCGTCAATTTAAAATATTTCATTTCAGAAACATAAATGAGTAGCGTAGCTTCCCAGCCTTTTCATAGGTAAATATGAGAAATATTACACAGTTTTTTAAAATAATTTTTTTTCAAGTTGTGGCGAATCTTTGTTATTTATCTATGAATTGGCAAATGTTTGGTGAAAGCCATACCTACGAACGAGGTTTAGTTACATAGTTACGAATTCTGTGACTGCCTTGAGTTAGTTGCGATTTTTATGCCCGCAAATTGAAAAATTTAATAGCATCAAAGATATGTATGAACGACGTGTAAATGATGTACAAACGATGTATAAACGACGTGTAAATGATATATATAAACGATGTGTAAATGATGTACAAACGATGTATAAACGACGTGTAAATGATATATATAAACGATGTGTAAATGATGTATGAACGATGTATAAACGACGTGTAAATGATATATAAACGATGCGTAAACGATGTATAAACGACGTGTAAATGATATATAAACGATGTGTAAATGATGTATAAACGACAAGTGCGAAGACTTACTATGCTTAAACACAATCGAGTTGAGGAAGGATATTATGCAACCATGGCTACGACTATGTTACGCACTTTAATGCTCTCGTTATCGGGATCGTGTCATGCATCAAGTAGGGTGCACGGCTGGATCGTGTCACGCATCAAGTAGGGTGTACGGCTGGATCGTGTCACGCATCAAGTAGGGTGCACGGCTGGATCGTGTCACGCATCAAGTAGGGTGCACGGCTGGATCGTGCCATGCATCAAGTAGGGTGCACGGCTGGATCGTGCCATGCATCAAGTAGACAAAAAACAAATCACCGACAAAAAACAAACTTACTGTTCAATCGTTGATGCCGCAATCAGCATCAACGATGTGTTGCATTTTTATAAGTGAGATGCTATATCTTCCACAAGAGTATCAAACCCAACAAGCGTGCTACCTAAAGCTGAAAACATACTCTCAGTGATTAAATAGAGTATGTCCCCCAAAAACACGAACAGAGCATTTATTTTCCAGCATCAGTAATACCATCGGAAGAATACCGCTTTCAGCAATACCATCATAAGAACACTCGTATCAATAATACCATCATAAGAATACCGCTTTCAGTAATACCGTCATAAGAATACCCGTATCAGTAATACAATCTTAAGAATACCCGTATCAGTAATACAAACATAAGAATACCCATATCAGTAATGCAATCATATTTTGCTTGAAATTAAATGCTTATGGTATTCTTATGTTGGTAATACTGACAGTGGAAAATAAATACTCAGTTGAGGTTTTTGTGGGACATACATACTGTAGTGCATACCAATGTTTTGCAGTATTCTACTCTCGGATGACTGAGTTGTATGTATATTCATACCTCAACGAACTGGTGTTGGTTGAGTTCAAGAGAGTTTGTGGAAAAAGAATTGATAATTTTTCAAGTTTCGTCTCTGCTGTGACCCAACACTAACGTCTAGGAAAATATTTAAACTAATTAGCAGGACCTTAATTGAGTAATTAATGGGCGTCCTAAAGTTTAGTTTATTGACCATTTAAGCGCGTTCATTAGGGGGACTTGGAAGAATTTATCGAAATTAATAGATTACCGTTCTGCCATAACGTTTTATGTATCATTAGTACCATTGATCGCTTCCCTAACCCAAGAAATATTTTCAGTGAACTGAGCTGAAAAATAAAATAGCTTCTGCTTGATGAAGACATTATCTACAAAGTAAGATTACACTCTCTATAGCTTTCAGTTTTGTTGACATGAACCCGCTAACATCGGCATTTTTGGCATTATGTTACCGTTATCACAGTCACCGTCATTAGGCTGGCGTAGGCTATGCTTTTTTGCTCACTTATTACCGTTATCACAGCCACCGTCATAAGCACGGTAGAGGAAACAAGTTAGAGTCATTTCTATCGGAGAAAATTCACCTCCTGTTGTTCGGATACCCAATAGAAGAGCTTTATTTCAAACAAACTTTATGACGTCACCAAAAAACCAAGTCGTTTGGCCAGTAGTGGAGCCAGATTTGAGGGTAGCAGTGCTACCAGATGCAATATGAGCGCTGCTATTGGTTCGTTGCCGTGATGTCAGCAAAACCACACCGTCACCGAAAAAAATACTGGTTTTTCTACCGTGGTCATTAGGCTGGTCGTAGGCTATAACGTGGTCGTAGGCTATACTTTTTTTGCTCACATTTAACCGTTATCACAACCACGGTCATTAGACTGGCCTTAGGTTCAGGATGTCATCAACATCAAAGATAAGAAGGAACCGCCACTCAGCAAAGAAATTCAATGAAGAGACCAGGCAAAAAATTTCTTAAAAATTACAACATATTGAAACAATTTTCGAAAGAGGACCCAATTGTCCAAGGGTTGATTCTAAACTATAAGTCACGTTATGAGCAAGTTTCTTCAGTACAGAAGTGACATATATAAGTACGAAAAGCAATCGGACGAATATCTACCGCATAAGGAAATGATTTACAGTTTTAATTCCTAGGAGGAATTGCAACGTATTAGCAATTAAACTGGTCCATCAGAGAATATTCATTTTCTAAATAGGTTCGTCACTGGAATGCCCGTTTTATAAATTGGCCCGTCGGTGGAATGGTTGTTCGGTTGAGTTTCGATTGAAGGAATCTCTGTCGCTCAAACTTAGATGAAGAAAATTAAAGAACGTTCGGAATTCCTTTTCGATTGGAGCAAGACCGCACACACAGCACAGCGTTTTCCTTCCTCTAAAAATTCTTCGGGCAAAGCAATAAAACAATCAACCCCGTTAGCTTTATTACCAAACCAGGGCAAAAAAAAAAAGAACTGACGGAAGGCGTTTGTCTACGAAGCTGGAAAAGTTGTGTCTCTTGTAGTGCTCGCGGTGGCACAGCGGTTAAGGGATCGGACTTGTATGTTGGAGTCGCGGGTTCGTATCCCGGCGCTGGTGCTGCGATTTTCCCCGTTGGGTATAAGGGAAAGCTTAAGCACAATACCCCACTCGACCCAGGTGTCGGAAATGGGTACCGGCTTTACGGGGGAACCGTCATGGTGTCCTATATATAGTGTTAGTTATAAGACATTTGAAAAACCAATGCTTAAGATCATTTGTATCAGGCGTGATTGGAAATAAAGCATCCCAAAGATGCCGATGTTTGTTAAAGTGTTGTGATCTCTGTTAGTTCTGTTTATTGGCGTTTTTGGGTACAGCAACGGGGTGCAGAAACTTGTGCTATTCTTTGTCATGTTACAAATTCGGAACTTTTCCAGATAAGCCCCGCCACTAATGCAACACATAAGTTCACCCTCTTTGTAAGTTGCGAAATAATACACCTATTGACTTCAAATTACTCTCAAACGAAAAAATGCTTTCATCTTTCGTTTGTGAGTAGTTTGAAGTCGATATATAGGTGCATTATTTCGAAAGTTAAGAGTGAATGAACTTATGTGTTGCATTAGGGGCGAGGCTCATCTGGAAAAGATCCACGAATTCTTTCGGTCTTGCGACGGTCAGTATTTGATTCATTTTAGCTACATGCTGTTCCATGTTTAGCAGTGCTAACTTTGCTTAACTTAACTAACTTTGCTGATTACTTATTTAACGAAAATTCTTTTCGCGTGGTACTTTTTGGGGCCACAGCTTGAAATTTTCAACAAAATAGAATAATAAAAAGACTCTGTTAGACTTGAGTTAGGTAATGGACATGTTAGCTCGAAATTTTTTATCTCTTTTTCAAGTTGCATTTATGGACATGATGTGGGTTGTTCGAAAAAATACAAAAAATAACAAATGAATAGACAAATGAGAAAAAATATAGAATTTTTCTATAAAAAAATATAGTATGACTGTTTGAAAAAATAGAATTCTCAGGCTTGCTAAATCATATGATCTCTGCTTTCCATATTGTTGCTGAAATTGGGCGTTAGTTACAACAATACTTATAACAGGTTCATTTACAGCATAATATACAGTCTTCTGGCTGTTGATCAGATTAGATATTTCAAAGAAAATATCCCAATACCCCAAGTATAATTTCATGAACAAATTGATAAAACAAAAATTCGACTTCAAAATTAAACTCCTGAAAACTAATTTAAAAAACAAATGTTCAACACCAATAAACTGAAACATCCTACATTAAAATTCGTATCTGTTTTTCGTTTATGTTCTTTGAAAAAAAAAAGACGATATTTGCTGAAAATGTCGGTTATTATTGACCTAGAACTGGCGTTTAATTTAGGGTTTTCGTTTTGTGGCTCGACCGAAGAATTTTTTTCGGGCTGTCGAGAAAATGAGAGTGAGAATTTCTGAAGGGGCTCAAGTGTAATGAAGAGCTGCGCATTGTGAGAAAGAGAGAAGGCTTTCGCAGTTCTCGATATTGGAAGACGAAGTCTGCGAAGCAAAATTTTTGAAACCAAATTGATGGGAGATACTCATGACCCATTTTTTTTTATGCTGGCGCGTCGTTGTTTGTTACTGCCAAAAGTGGGAAAAAAGATGAAAGTTTCGAGCCCTGGAAAAATGAGCCCTAGCTCATCTCAAGCAATAGTTAGACCTTGGAATCCCTCCGTATTTGCTCAACTGCTGGCAGGTTTTAACACGACTATTTATTAGTACACATGTTTACCAATAGGTAAATTGCTCATTTACGAATTAGTGTAATTAATAAAATTTCAACTATTCAACCACCTTTTTATAATGGACTTTAACGTGAAATGGAAAATAATATCGTTCCTTTACATTTCCCGTACTTTTCAGAGAAGATAGAAATGTTTTCGGACAGTTAAGTCGGTTTTTCAATTTTACTACTTATAGCCTAAGCTAACCAGCATCCGTAGCAACGGCACACGCCTAGTCAGCGTGTTACTCATATCATATGTTAATAATCATTGAGGTAGTTTGAGTATCAATTCTAAATTTATTAACAAATTTGACAGTCTCAAACGGTGTCTCTCACTGTTCCTTTTCTAACTGTTCCTGTGCACAGGGGATGTTGAGTGGGAGCTCGCGTTGTGCATAGATTTCGTTCCCATAATTCCATCCTATATAATGCCTTCATATTCTCTCTCTCAGAAACACTTTTTTTGGAGTTAACGAAAACAGTTTTGTTTAAGTTAATGATGTAAAATATTAATCGAATCTAATGCCGATAATAGACTTCCTTATCTTTCTAAATACATCAAAACCGATCATGCATCACAAACTTCAGCTGAAATTAAAAAAAATTGCCACTTTTCAACATGAGCAGGAAGATGGCTGGTTAGCAGCGAAGCGTTTCACCCCAGTCGAATATTTTTTTCTTTCCGTAGAGTTGTTATTCGTTTTTACTAATCGAACGTCAGGTTACGTCAAGCTGATGAAACTGGAATTGAAAAACCAGGGCTTTTGAAGTTTTCAAGGAACTATTTTCGCCTTTTTTTCATCTCGGCTTCTCTCGAGAGTAGTTGCTTATTTTCGAATCGTGACAGCCAAAGTCGGACTTGCAAAGATCGAATTTCGCTCAACGTTCATATTTTGAACGCTGCGGTTAAAAAGAAGGACATAAACTCGAAAAATGTTCCTTCTTATGCGACCTATGAGCAATAAAAATTATGCCCATATTTTTCTTACCTTTAGAGTAACCCTAAATAGCTATAAAATATAGTGAGATCCTTTTGAATAATAAAAAATTATTTTGTAATAACAGCAATGGAATAACTAGTAGAAGTACCAATTTATCAACATTACGTTACTCTGAAGTTTCAAATAACTTTACTCAAGTATGTTCGGATATGGGATATCATTTTTTTTGCCTTCTCTTCTGTTTTCTAAGAAAATCCTTCACGCGGACAATATCTCTCTCAGCAACTTTGTGAGCTCTGCCTGAGCTATCGAGCGATGTCTACGGCGTATAGGAAAACTTTGAATTGATTATATGGTCCTGCGAGCCGTCTTTGAGTCAAAAGAATGCGAAGTTTATCCATGTTTTGCTTATGACAGCCATTCTCAGTTTTAAAAAGAGTCATAATTTTCTTTATCATTTTTTGAATACATTCGGAGCATAAGTTGTTGCATTCATGCGCTTTTTATTGCAAAATTACTAATAGTGAAATAGAATTCTACGACATACATAAATCTCAAACGTAAATACTGATCATGTTTTCTTCACTGATTAGGCTAAAAAAATTAAAAATTATCACCCGTTTTCTGGATTTCTTACAAAAAAATAACTTGTGTCATCTTCAAAATATTCTATTAGTAAGCAATAGTAAGTATGTATTGCATGTATGTCTAGCAGCTTTTCCTCGAAAAACATTACAAAATACATTAAAAAAAAATTACTTTTTGTGCCACAGTAATCGTTTGTGTGTGTTTATGTTCGATTTATGGATACAACACGTCTTTAAAAATAAGTTTTTCATAAAACTAAGTTTTCCAGCACTATTACATTGTTCATGTTTTCTTTTAGAATTGCGGGTAATGCTCGCAATTATTAGCATTGCCCCAGCAATTTTATTCCTATGTAACATTAAAAATGAATTCAAATTGAATTCATCAAAAAACTTGATAAAAACCTCTCATTAAATTACGATTTAATACGGCGACTCAAAACACAGCTATGTATGCGCACAGATCCATCTGTGTTCAATTTCACACATTCACAATGAAAAACATCAGAGCACAATATTACACTAGCATCGCAAACTACGTAAACAATTGAATTCTATTAAAAAACCGTGAGCGGCTCAAGTTGACAAGAACTTGAACCCTTGCCCTCGCGTCGAAGAAGGATAACTTCTCGCCTAAGTTTGCATGAACGCGTTACTTTTCTGAGCGCATCATTGAGGGTAACCCCGCCTCCCAGGTCCAGGGTGAGGAAGAAACTTAAACTCGTTCCCCGCATATTGGGCCAAATGTGTACAAATAGGTGAATTGCATTTAACTACCGCTATGAACGAACAGCATTTCTATTATTTCATTCTTTTTTTAATTAGATATTTTCGTCTCCCACATATTGGGAAATATGTGCACCCCTAGGTAAATAGCACATTTACCTACCGGCGTGAACGAATAGCATTTCTATTATTTCACTCCTTTTTCAAATAGATATTATATAGTGTAAGATGATAAATATCATCTTGCAAGTATATGTCTCACAGTTCTTAGAAAAAATAAAATGTATTCGAGCAGTGGAGCGTTTTTCAATTCACGTACGTAAACATATACCCCCACGTATAGGGCTATATTCGCAGCATTCGGTGAATGTTCATCCACGTACCGGTAAAATGATTGATATTTCATCTGTTTCGTGATCTTTTTAAAAAATAACTTATCCCACGAGGTAAATGTTGTCTTGGAATTGCAATTTCATATATCTTAGGTAGGTTGAAAATGTATTCGAGCAGTTAAGTCGATTTCCCAATTCTGCTACTTACAACCTATCCAAACAACCGTTCACAACCGTGAAAACGCGGCGAACGTATTAAAGTTTGATGTGATTTATGAGACTAAAGATGATTTTTCTGAAGTGTGTAAAATAATCATGAAAAAATGCGCACCCATTAAGAAATTGTACCCTATACTTTACAAAACGAGGCTAAAATGTTCAAGAAATATAGAAATATTAGTTAAAATATTTGCCGCAGTCAATTAAGGTGTAACTGCTCTTTAAGTTCAGTGATTTTGAATGTTTGTGGTCAATCTTATGATTCCTGTATTTTTTTCAAACATCTTGATGTGTACTCCATGCGTTTTCATACCTAGACGGTCGAATTAGAGTCTAGTGGATAAACGCATACTGAAAAAGAGTTTGATTCTATGGTGTCGAGTGAGCGACGTTATCGAGAGCTATGGCGTACCTACTAGCAATTGAAGACTTTTAAGATTGATCGTTCATTAGTGTCATGGCTGTCTCAAAATAGCTGTCATTTTGCCGAATGAAGAATATATTTTGGTACTATACTCTATATACGTAATAATTAACTCAAAGTGTTGAAAATCATTTCATAACATGTTCATGTTTTTAGTAATCCAACTAAAACCATTAGACATGAAATCTCTCAGTACCCTTAGCATTACATATTTTCATGCCCGTGTTTAGCGTTGCATATTCATTCTGGTTAATGTGAAGTAGGTTACACACACACGCACATACACTCATTTCTCGAGCCCTAGAATAATATTCTTGGCAATAAGAATTCCTGAGAGAAAGAGCAGGACAAGAGGCTTGCCTATCTTTTTGAAAAACACTCGGACTTTTTTGTTGCTCTATCGGAGCATCCTGGCAGAAATGTTGCCCTCATTGCATTTTCTGGAGCTGTGCGTTCGTTGGCGGCGTACGCTGACCGTGGATTTATTTGTTCTTTTCTGCTGTTACTCTGAGACTAAATTGTCTTCTGGTGTGCCCAGAGGCAGGGCCAGTTTTGCCGGGTGCTGGGAGCGTTGTGCTGAGAGATGTGGCCCTTGGAATTCCAATCATGGGGAACATGTGTGCGCTTCAGCTTATTGTCGAGAAATTATGTTTTAAAGGAAAGGTTTGCACAAATCAAGGGATAATTTCGCTTGTATTCAAAAGGGTTTGATCAATTTCAAGTGCTTATTGTCGAGAAATTAAGTTTTAAGGGAAGAGTTTGCTAAAATTAAGGGAAAATTTCGCTCGTATTCGAATAGATTTGAAGAATTTCAAATTATAAGAGCAGCGACTCTAAAGTTATATGAAAAATGACGTGGAAAATGAATAAACGACTTGATAGTCGAATGTTCTGTTTGTTTGTCTTACTGATGCTTTAGTTTTGTGTTATATTGTCTGCTCGTTTTGTTCTAAGCAGACGAAATTCTATAATTGATTTTCCCGTAGATATCAATGAGTGGAAGAGAACTCATGCGCAAATGAAATTATTTCAAGCGGCGCGCAATTCTATTCGGGAATATATATTTCTAGTTTCTCATTGAGCTATGCATAGATCTTGCGTGATATATAAATATGTAAAAGGATAATTTATGATTATTTCTCCAATAGTCTGACCGATAAAATTGTTGGCAGCTTGATAAACCGAATTTTGAACGGTGACCTTAATCCTGAACTTGATATTTTATGGAAATCAAAAGCATTAGAATTACAATACTGATCAACCAGTCTTTAAGAATATTGTCAAAATTTGGGTTGAACTTATAGATCCGGGTATGGCAGTACAAGTTTGTGTGTGATTCAAAAATCGTTAAATCAGTGATCTCTTAGTCAGAAATAATTTTTCCAGATCAAGGTCAGTTATCTATACAGACCCAATGTGATACGTCAATTCAATCGTGACAGAAGAGATTATAAGTCTTTCAATATATGTTACATTGGCATGACTAAGGTGACCCTGAAACGACGAATAACTGCGCACAAACATCAAAGTTGAATTTTTAATCATTTCATTGTCAACTTTTAGCTTATAATGATTTCCTCCACTTGGAATCCGACTGTAACTGCAGTATATTCTATTTTTCTTTGAAGACTTACTGAAGAAAACAACAGATGCCGTGCGGCGGTGTTCGAAAGACACTTTTATCACTGGCTGAACACGGTGACAATGTATAGTATTACATGTGTATGTGTCCACTAAGTAATTTGCTCACATACGCACCTGTATAAACGAACAACATTCAAACTATTTCAGTACTTTTTCACGAAATTAATTTAGCGAATCCAGTAATTTATAACCGAGCAATTATATTTTTCACACTTCTTTGCAAGGATAAAAATGTATTCAAGGATGCGAGTCTGCTTTTCAGTTCTGCTATGCCAACGTAACCTAGCCGACTGTTGCAACCGTGCACACGCAGTTAACGTGTTAAGAGCGTCCAGAAATCAGAGAGAGGCCAAACGACATTCGATACGGCAACGAACGGGATGTTCAAAGAACATTTTTTTGAAATAGTTTTTGAAATTTTGAACTCTTACTAGACACGAAATTAAGTAACGTATTTGCATTTTTGCATCCGCTTATGGAGTTTTAGTTATAGTAGATTTACAATCCCTTTGCGAATGCTTTACATTACCTTTGGAACTGCCTTGTATTACCTTTCCTATAGATTTACGTTCCCTATGTAATATATTTTTAGATTCCTTTTGCAATATAGCTTTACATTTCTTTTACAATAACTTCACATTCCCTTTGCAATAGCTTTACATTCTCTTTGCAACTTTGACAAGCTTGATGACATCAAGTAAGGTTCAGGCGTTGCAGGTGAAACTCGGGGACTGATGTGAGGTCCCACCGAGTCCCCGTTAATTTGTTTACCTCGCACAGCGCTACGAACTATATTGGCAGCTCTGAAAAATGATCCTCTTTTCCTGGCATCAATTTTGGCTTCTATTGGCAGGAATTGACATGAAAATGAAAATTTTTAAGAAATTTGCGGCATATTTTATCGGAGTTTAATGGATTTGTGAGAGGCAGGCTTCGTTGCCGCGAGCAGATGAAGAAGTGGTTAGAATATCAGTTTTTTTTTGCTTTCAGGTCATTAGTGATGAACGGATGGGGCTCTAATATTCACGTCACCCAAATACGTCCTTCTCAAGAAGCAAAATATTATTGTTAGGTGCATGGTTGCCACAATGTGTGACGGATTGAATTGCTCAAACTTGCCTTATTGAGACAACGTTAATTTACTAACTAACCACTTAATTCCAACGCAGGATGGGATCAAAATAAACTAATTCGAATGCAATTAACGCATTCTAATGCAGAATGGCATTTGAATGATCTAACTAACAAAGTTAATTTTAATCAGGTATGGTTAGGCAAATAACTTTGTTAGTCAGATTTTCATCTTGAAATGTTCTGCTTGATTCATATGAAATTTGTCTTTCACTTTTGTTCTCTGAACTCTGAGCGACCCTCTATAACACCAAATGAAAAGCGAATGCTAGTGCACTCCCACGACATCACTTGGATCAACATTGCATTTGATATTTAGTCTATATTCTTTTTACCCAGATTAATTTCGTAACGAAATCATATTTCCCCTTCCAAGAAAGCCGGAGCACTCCAACAAAATCAGCAGCACCAACCAACATTGCATTTCAGGTTTAGTCTACATTAACCTCCTAGATGAATTTCCTAACACAGTCGTATTTTGCCATTAAAGAATCCTTGCAACACGACATCACCTGCATTGACATTGTTTTCGAAATTCCATTTACATGAATCTTTTAAATTAATTTCTTAACGCAATCGTATTTCCCGTTCAATTCCCCGTTAAAAAATGCTGCTGCACTCGCGTTATATCTCCTGCATCAACTTACATTTGATGTTTCGTCTACAATACTATCCTAGATTAATTTCCTAACACAATCGTATTCCATCAAAGAATGCTGCTGCACTCCCGGGAGACGGGCTGCATCAACATCAACTGCGTCGACCCGCTGGGCCGGTCTGCTCTGCTCATGGCCATCGACAACGAGAACCTCGAGATGGTCGAGCTGCTCATTGAACACAAGGTGGGAACATCGGGTGTTCATTGAACACAAGGTGAGAACATCGACGTTGTCGTTCATTGAACGCAAGGTGGGAATATTGATGTCGTTCATTGAACACTAGGTGGGAACATCGACGTTGTCGTTCATGGAACACAAGGTGCGAACGTTGTGGTGGTCGTTCATTGAACGCAAGGGGGGAATGACACACGGTTAGAAAACAGTCATTTGATGTCACTCGACATTCCCGTGGATCGCTGTAAGAATTGTGAGGGCTCAGTCTTACAATTCATCGCTATCGCTTCACAATTCTGAGAACTCTTTGCATTTTCCTGAGAAAAAGCTTTAAAAAGCTTTCAGTCATTATTTTGTGATGATGAGATGAAGAAATTAAGTGGGGTATTCCTTTCATTTTGCAGGAATTTTACGTCAAAATTCAAGAATAATACGTTTCAGTAGATGTAAAGTTGAGTAATAATTTTAACAAAACGCCATGAAAATAGAAAGAACTGTTACGTGGGAATGAGTGGGAAAATGTTATCAACGTTGATAATTTAATTTGCAAAATCTCCTTCACATCTTGCTTGCTTCATTTTTACTTTCCCTACTATATAATTCGAATTAAAAAACTGTGTCCTCTTTGCTGTCTAATTAATTTATTTAACACTGTTTTTAAAATTTCTTTTCGAGCTAAACTTCAATTTCTTCCATTGTCTTCTTAGGTTGAAGTCGTGAGGTTTGCAGAAAAAGATCTTTAAGCGTTTTCGTGGCCACGACCACGAAAAGTGAACCGACAATTTCAACTTTGCCGAAAGTTTCTCAATTGTCTCCGATGAGTCCACAGTGTTGGCTTCTGTAGCATTTGTTCCAGCCTTGGAGTTGGGTTTCGTTCGCGTTGCTTCTTTTTCCATTGATTTTTTTAAATTGAAGGTTATATGTCTGCTGACAATGATACTAGGTTTGCTTTTTCTACGGACACAATTTCCGAACGTAAGATTTAGAAGTAAAATATAGGGAATTTTTTTTTCAATGTTCTGAACACTGTGGACAATAACCATCAAGTTGATAAATGAATAAATTCCTACCAATTGCAATGTGAATAAATTCTAAGGAATTCCGTTTGAGAATACTCTCTCAGCTATTTGCCATCAATTTCAAAAAGCATCGAATGGAATGAATGTAATGGATTTCTGGTGGAGACGAAGGGTTTTCCTCTCTCTGTTTGCTATCAATTTTGACATAGTTTTAAAACATATAAATTGTAACGGACTTCAGATGAAGACGAAGGGTTTATTCGCTATAACTTCGTATATACCATCAAATGGAATAAATTGCAATGGACTTCAGGTGGAGACGAAGGATGCACTGCTGCACGCCATCAACGAGGAGTACGTGGAGGCGGTGGAGGTGCTGCTCGAGCAGGAGGAGCAAGTGCACAAGCCGGGGGAGCCTCACGTGAGTTGTCTTTTGATGAATTGTTTCACTAACTGTTGCTGATAGTATCGCCGTAATTGTTGGACGACTCTGAGGTGAAGTATTGTGTGTATTTGAACGTGAGTATTCGTTTAATGAATTGTATTGCTCACTTTTTTTGTTAGTATCACGTTAGTAATCTCTTAAATGAATTGTTGTACTAACTTTTGTTGCTACTATCATCGTAACTATTGAACGACTCTCAGGTGAAGTATTGTGTGTATTTGAGCTTGAGTAATATTTAAATGAATTGTTTTACTCAATTTTGTTGCTAGTATCCTTGAGTAGTCTTTTTATGAACTGTAGTACTTAATTGTGCTGATAGTTTCATCGTAATTATTGGACGACACTCTGGTGAAGTATTGAGTGTTTTTTGAATGTGCAAATTCCTGCCGCATGCCAATGTCTTCTTGAACATCTGTTTTTGTTACTTTTTTCCTTAGCATGAAGTGTAAACTTACGTGATGTTGCGTTCTCAATTATATTAATTTCCATAGATTATTGTAATGCGTTTGGCTAGTCACTATTGCTCTAAAAAACGTATACGTTTTGTTCTTTCCACTCTAAAGCTTCATATTTTCCGAGTATTCTCGTCCCCTTCAACATTATGCGTACATTCATAAATGCATATTTCACTCCCTATATATATATATAAGAATATATATATATATATATAGTACATATATATATATATATGTACATAAAAATCTATATAAATTTGTTTATACTCTACATAGTAATGAGTGAAGGAGATCATCAAATGCGTAAGTAGACTGTCTACGCTAAAGCTCGGTAGATGGTACCAGTTGTAAATTTATTTTAGAATATTTTTATCTTAAAATTTTTGAGCGTCCTTACTTAGTACATTTAATAGCAGAAAAATTCGTAAAGCGTAACAGTCGAAAAAAGGCTTGCTAAATAACAAGCAAAATGTGTCTTGTTTGAAACAGCTTTTTCCAATTTGTGCCCAAGAATTTGTAATTCAAAAAGTACATTGCAACGTTATTGAATTTGAACGGCGTAAATTAAGTATGTTATCATCGTAAAGCTGCTCTCAGTGACAAGACTTAGCGTGATGTGGCGATTTAAATCGGCTAACACCGTTATTATCCTTCGTGATTGAAATTATAAAGAAAATATCAGTCGCTTGATTTTAACTCGGCAGTCACAAACACCACTGGCTGCATAACAGTCCTAAATGAGCAGCTATTTTTCGAAGCATGGCAAGTCTCTGTCCGTCCTCCTCATTTATTCAGGTCCCCAGTGACAGTAATCGAATGCAAATTTCGAGTATGGAGTGCAAATAGTCGGTGTTTGCTTGAACAGCGCCCTGTGTTTTCGCACCTGGTTTTTGGAGCGAGTTTTACCACGTCTCGTTAGAGCGACGGTCACTCCATGAAGTTACAAACTTGAGTATATAAGGTTTTGGAGCGAGTTTTACCACGTCTCGTTAAAGCGTCGGTCACTCCATGATGTTACAAATTTGCGTATTTAAGGGAGAAGCGAATGGGGCCTAGTCCAAGTGACGTCAAGGCGCAGACTAGAGAGAATGATAAATCACAGAAGGACTGCGTTCTACCGACCAAACGCAAGTGCTCGATTTGTGGAAGAAATGTGTGGGAAAGTTCCAGGATTTATTATTCTGAATTCATATTTTTGTTGACTTTTGTGTCTTAAATTTTACAAATTGGAGGCGTTCATTTAGTGTGTATACGTTTACGAGGAAAGAAGCAAGGCGGAGGTTTGTCTTTCACATCGAGAATTGTGAAAAAATTGCGTTTCTTTCATGAGAATTGTCACGACTGTAGGATAATGTTCAACAGAACGTCTGAAAATAGGATGTCATTCTAAGAAGTGCTTCCAAAAATAATGCAAGTATGAATAATGACTATACATTTTATCCTAGTGGATAGAAATTTATAATTCTTGGAAGATATATTTATTTAGCATTTTGGAATTTTTGAAGTTTGGGAATAAATTTCCTCGTATATTTTTGTTGGCAAACTTCGACTTGACGATGTTGATTAACGAGTTGGAGGCACCGAAAATTAATCGGTTCTACCGCAGTCTTCGGGTTCATTAATCAAAGAAATTCAGGATAGAAATATCTTCCTCGCTGCCACCGGATAAATTCATATAACAGCTAAAAAAAGTTGATGCATCTATCACTCAATATGGAGAGTTACCGTCATTGGAAACAAGGTAGGGTCATTTCTATGCGAGAAAATACACCTCCTCGTATTCGGCTAGCCAATAAAACGGCTTTATTTCAAACAAACTTTATGAAGTCACCAAAATGCCGGGTCGTTAGTCCAATAGTAAAGCCAGATTTGGGGTTGGCAGTGCTACCAGATGCAATATGAGCGCTGCTATTGGTTCGTTGCCGTGACGTCAACAAAACCACATCGTCAACGAAAAAAAGACTGGTTTGAACCTACATTGTTTCCTCTACCATGACCATCATTCTCCCATTAACTTCTTGTTCAGTTAAGTAGCTAGGATACAGTCGAGTACTTTAAAATCGAGATTTTTTCTTGCACAAATTTGAATTTCGCACCACAAGTTAGTGAATTAAGTTGGTGGAAATACGGAAGATGACCGAAAAAAATTATATCTACTTTATAATCGATTTTGTGTTCATGCATTCAAGTCGATTGATTACATAAATCCTCGATGAATCTTAGAAGTTTAAATGCATGATTTCGTACAGTTTGTCCAAGATGAAAGAAACTTTTTGCGATCTACGTTGCAATTAATAAAATCAAATTAAATATGAATATTATTTGTGATTGGTTGAAAAAAAAGTTGTACTTCCTTTAGAGTTTTCACGTTAAAACGAGCGTTTTAAATATCTAGCAACCTATTTAAACACTGAAGTGGCCAGTATTATGGTGAAAAAGCTCGAAATGAACTAAAGTGTTGCCAGTTTTCGTTATTCAATTAGAAACATATTTGAGTAAATCTTCTCTTCTAAGATTCCTGAACAGTAATTAAGTTCCCAATTGAAAAAGCAAAAGTAATTATCTTACTAAATAATACCCTTGGTTTGTTGAATTATTTGTATATTTATTAGCTGTCCGCTTTTTCCAAGTGTCTGTGACGCTCACAAGGACGCGAACAACAAGCTGAATAACAAGCAAAAATGACCGTATCTGTGATACGAGTTCCACCAGTGCACAAGTACAAGAATATTTTAATGGAGGGTACTGTTGGGTTTGACATCCACATCTGGACAATGTATTCAAGGAAAATATAGCATCCCGTTATTTTTGGCAGGCCGCGCACACCAGTAATATAAGAAGGTGCGAATCTGATCCGAGGCAAAAGTCTCAAAATTAGATGGAAGTTTAACAAGCCGCCATTCATTGAGAACTTCATAGAAATTGAATTCATTTGGCGTTTTTGAGTGTGTGAAAGTTAATTATTGAGGGACCTTAATTCTAAGATGTAACGGTCATTCACGAAATGTAACTGCATATTTTTTGATCGGATATAAAATGCAGGAAAAAATTAAGCCAAGAAGCTGTACAATCGTCAACTATATTTTTCTACTGTTTTTAACATAAACATCGTCGGCTTTATCTGGTTGAATTTAAAAATTTTTGGTTTATTAACTGCCATCAGGTATTTTTAGCCAAACCTGAACCTCTATTTAAAATTATATTCATTATATAATTATAATAACTATGTTATAATTTCATATATAATTCCTAATATACAAAAAAAAATAAAATTTATATTCTCAATGAAAATATTCAACACTAAATACGAAAAGAGTATTAGATTTGTTTGGAATAGATGGAGTTAAAATAAAAATAAATACGTTGATCACGTTAAATTAAAACCCTTAATATGAACTCGCTGCACTCGATTGCTGGTAAAAATTTAATATTTAATATCCGTCCCAGTCTAACTTTTTCGCCGCCTGCATGCATGTTTTTCGCCGCCCAAGTAATTAAATCTCTTGAGCGGCAAAAAACATGCATGCTCCAGCAAAAAAGTTAGACTGGGACGATACTTTAATCAGCATCATGATATGCTTTAACAGCCTTACGCTCGTCATTTGAATGGGATTGCTTGCGTGGCATTGATTGCAATGATATGGCATTGCTTGCGTGGCATTGATTGCAATGATATGGCATTGATTGCAATGATATGGCATTGATTGCAATGATATGGCATTGATTGCAATGATATGGCATTGATTGCAATGATATGGCATTGATTGCAATGATATTGCATTGATTGCAATGATATGGCATTGATTGCAATGATATGGCATTGATTGCAAAGATATGGCATTGATTGCAATGATATGGCATTGATTGCAATGATATGGCATTGATTGCAATGATATGGCATTGATTGCAATGATATGGCATTGATTGCAATGATATGGCATTGATTGCAATGATATGGCATTGATTGCAATGATATGGCATTGATTGCAATGATATGGCATTGATTGCAATGATATGGCATTGATTGCAATAATATGGCATTGATTGCTATGATATGGCGTTGATTGCAATGATTTGGCATTAATTGCAATGATATGGCATTGATTGCAATGATATGGCATTGATTGCAATGATATGGCATTGATTGCAATGATATGGCATTGATTGCAATGATATGGCATTGATTGCAATGATATGGCATTGATTGCAATGATATGGCATTGATTGCAATGATATGACATTGATTGCAATGATATGGCATTGATTGCAACGATATTGCATTGATTGCAGGGATATGGCATTGATTGCAATGATATGGCATTGATTGCAATGAAATGGCATTGATTGTAATGATATGGCATTGATTGCAATGATATGGCATTGATTGCAATGATATGGCATTGATTGCAATGATATGGCATTGATTGCAATGATATGGCATTGATTGCAATGATATTGCATTGATTGCAATGATATGGCATTGATTGCAATGATATGGCATTGATTGCAATGATATGGCGTTGATTGCAATGATTTGGCATTGATTGCAGTGATATGGCATTGATTGCAATGATATGGCATTGATTGCAATGATATGGCATTGATTGCAATGATATGGCATTGATTGCAATGATATGAGATAGATTGCAATGATATGGCATTGATTGCAATGATATGGCATTGATTGCAATGATATGAGATAGAGTGCAATGATATGGCATTGATTGCAATGATATAACATTGATTGCAATGATATAACATTGATTGCAATGATATGGTTTTGATTGCAATGATATAACATTGATTGTAATGATATAACATTGATTGCAATGATATAACATTGGTTGCAATGATATAAAATTGATTGCAATGATATGGCATTGATTGCAATGATATGGCATTGATTGCAATGATTTGGCATTGATTGCAATGATATGACATTGATTGCAATGATATGGCGTTTATTGCAATGATATGGCGTTGATTGCAATGATATGGTATTGATTGCAATGATTTGGCATTGATTGCAATGATATGACATTGATTGCAATGATATGGCGTTGATTGCAATGATGTGGCGTTGATTGCAATGATATGGTATTGATTGCAATGATATGGCATTGATTGCAATGATATGGCATTGATTGCAATGATTTGGCATTGATTGCAATGATATGACATTGATTGCAATGATATGGCGTTTATTGCAATGATATGGCGTTGATTGCAATGATATGGTATTGATTGCAATGATTTGGCATTGATTGCAATGATATGACATTGATTGCAATGATATGGCGTTGATTGCAATGATGTGGCGTTGATTGCAATGATATGGTATTGATTGCAATGATATGGCATTGATTGCAATGATATAACATTGATTGCAATGATATGGCGTTGATTGCAATAATATAACATTGATTGCAATGATATGGCATTGATTGCAATGATATGTCATTGATTGCAATGATATGGCATTGATTGCAATGATATGGCATTGATTGCAATGATATGGCATTGATTGCAATGATATGGCATTGATTGCAATGATATGGTATTGATTGCAATGATATAACATTGATTGCAATGATATAACATTGATTGCAATGATATAACATTGATTGCAATGATATAACATTGATTGCAATGATATGAGATAGATTGCAATGATATGGTATTGATTGCAATGATATAACATTGATTGCAATGATATGAGATAGATTGCAATGATCTGAGATAGATTGCAATGATATGGCATTGATTGCAATGATATAACATTGATTGCAATGATATGGTATTGATTGCAATGAAATAACATTGATTGCAATGATATAACATTGATTGCAATGATATAACATTGATTGCAATGATATAACATTGATTGCAATGACATAACATTGATTGCAATGATATGGCGTTGATTGCAATGATATGGCATTGATTGCAATGACGTGACTTTGATTGTTAAATAAATGATGCAAAACATTGCAATTAATTCCATACATTTTCAAATCTTTACATTCTTTGCTGACGTTGCATGATCATTGTTCTTCATTCCGTTGGTGTAATACACACAATTTTGTTATTTTTTAGTGGATTGAATTTTTTCAGTAATGATAACTTCAGCCACTCGTTTTCAGGAGTGTTATCATTTTGTTAAATAGAGTTTTTGTCCCCTATATTTATTTTGTGTTGTTTGATTGCGAGGAAACTTCAGCGCCGTTTTTTTCAAGTTTCTTTGCAAAATTTGTTCTCATTTCTGTGTTTTGGCCGTTTTATATTTAGTGTGTTCATTTCAATTGTCTGACCTTTGTTATTTTGAATCTATTGGGCAAATTTACCGTAATTTCGCCTTTTTAATAGCTATGAAACTTCAAATTTTTTGTTTTCCAGTTTTTTCAAAATTTGTTTCAATTTCTGTGTTTTGATCGTTTATATGTTTTGTGTGTTTATTTCATTCGTCTGACCTTTTTATTTTGGACCTTTTGTGCAGATTTACCCTAGTGTGTGTAGTGAATGTGCTCTAGAAGCTTCGCCTCCAATGTCGCCAGCAGAGGTAAGAATTTTTTGCTCCTCCAGTTGTACAAACACCACAAAATTTCTACCAATAACCGAGTACAAAACATAAAACACAAAAATACACGCACCCTTTGGGTAAAAATTCCTACAATTGTACAAAAGGTACAAAAAATCAACCAATAACTGAGAAAAAACTAAAATGCACAAAAATACACACGCACGCACACACACCGATGAGCGAAAAAAAAATTTTCATCATCAATGAATCATGCACGCATGTTTTTTCTCAACGGCCATACGCTATGTTCGGTTATTCATAGCACGTTATTTACCAACGTAAATTCATATTTCAAGGGCACATATATATAAACGAGTGCTCTACGTACCCTTTCTTTGTTCCATCCTCAAACGAAGCGTGAATCCTCTTCACAAATTCAGTTGATGATGAACCCCGAAATTAATTCTAGCACAAAGATGGCGTCGTCCATGCATGACGCAACTGCTGGAACAAAGAAGCAGGGCTAAATACTAAACGGCCTCGTTAATCAAGGCTTCTTTTCACCCTCATTAAATTCAATTCATGACTTTCTTAGCATCTCACCGCTCGGAACTTAGCTCATATTCAGGGTCTAGCTCACAAACAGACTTACTGCTCTCGCAAGTCGAGGTGCGTTAAATGTATTTTTAAGGCGGGCGCGTTTCTGTCTCGGCTGTACTGGTTTTGCTTCTGCTGGGTAAATTGTGTTTGCATAATACGTGCGTTATGAATTATAAATAAAGGTGAACGAATAAATAAAGGCGAAGAATATGAATGAAGGCGGACAAATATAAATAAAGGCAGACGAATATCAATAAAGGCGGACGAATACAAATGAAGGCAGACGAATAAGAATAAAGTCGGAACAGTCTCCATTCAGGCTGTACTAGATTTGCTCCTGCATGGTATATAATACCTGTATAATATGTGCGTTATGAATTAGTAAGCAACACTCAAGGTAGAAAATGGTATGAGGGAGAAATGTAATTTTTATTGCTTTGAGATATATGCTGGGTGTAGAATATTCGTTTTTTTACGAATAAAACTATTGGTAGTATCGAACTCTAAAAGCCTCTGTCTGTACTGAGCAGCGTAACAAGCGTGATTAACGAGATAGAAATAGCGGATGCCAGCGTTCTGGTGATTAAACACCACTTTAATATTGCAGAAATTCATTTCTAGGGCAGAGGATTTTTAATCCCCTATCTGTTCCTTTTCCTTCGTGCTCCGTCGCCGTGAAATTAATTGTGTTGCAGGCTGGCAAATTACTGGGCCTGGTATCACGACAAAATTTTCTTCCTTGGTGCACTCGTGAAGTATTTTTTTATGGAGATTAATGGTTAAAAAATGTGAGCATACATGAACTCATGGTTTAGGATTCCTGAACATTCCTGTCTAGTAAAGCAAATCATTTGCTGATAAACTATCCCTCTGTTAATTTTTGAGCTTCATGGGAAAATCTGCTAACATTTCAAGGGTGGTTAATGGGCGGAAAAATGAGTATCCATGAATGACTTTCATTTTTATTTAGAAGCGCATGTGTACCGCCCTGCATAATTTGAGCAACGTTTTAAATTTCAATTGGGAAAATTTTTTTTGCTTAGGATTCTCACATTTGGATGTCGTAGAAATTTTTAGTATTTCTTTAGTGAAACACAATAAATTCACGTTCAAGTAGGATAGAAAACCATCGTAGCTCCCCACCCATATCATTTTGAGTTCATTTATTTTCAATAATAGCTTCCCAAGACTGACACACAGATTCCACATGTATACAGTTTTTGATAAAAATGTTGTGTGTTGGATATTTATTTCCACTATTGAGAAAACAACTCAGTAAAATCGGAAGGCTGGGATACGAAACAATTCGTTCTAGAATTTGTTTAAGTTTAGCTGAAATGTTCAAGTTCGGCAGCCGGTGGTCACTGCTGACCGACCAGTAGTCATAAACTCAATTTTCATGAATACGAAATCAAAACTAAATGAAAGCACGATCCAGTTCATGTGTGCTCGCTGTTCTCTGAATAGCTTACTACAATTGACTTTAAATTGGAGTTTAATATTGAACTTCACTTAACTCATCGCAGTCAGCGTGTTAGGCCGATTTTGCGCCGACGACTAACATGAACGACAGACTCGCGTAGAGTTTAACACGTTACCCACGTTTCTGCGGTTGTTAACGGTTGGTTTGGTTAGGTTGTAGGGTGATGTGTTCACGACCCGGACAAAAAAGTGAATAATATTCATAAAAAAAGTTATTGAGCTACATGAGAGATTTTTTGCTTAAAAGAAAGCTTAACTAGTTCCCCATCTTATGCTATGAGTTTTATATCTGTAGATACCATAGTATTGGTTTTACAGCCGTTTTCAAAATCCAGAATTCTCTGTCCGGGTCGAGACCGCGTGCTCACGACCAGGACGGATATTTTGGTCCACCAAAAACACACTTAAACCAATGTGTTTTATATTTTTTCTTACCAAGAACATCCAGAACATGACACTGAAAGGTGGAATAAAACAATTGGTAACAAAATATCAATGTAATAAAAAATATACATGAAAAAAAAGGAAACTGAATTCCCTAAAACTAAGCCTTTTTTCTTTCGTATGGCTTGTTTTCTTTCTATTAGGAAAATCAAAATGGGTGAACACTGAATAGGGATACAACTTACAACTTTAATTTTAATCTGTATAAAAACTAATGACTAAACTAGCTAATAACTAAGTCGAGACCCCGCACATCATTTTTTTAAAAATTCGTAAAAAATATAAATAATTGGCCTAGGTTAAATATTTCAATTTAGGAAAGTAAACACTAATGGGGGCACATATTAATGCTAAAAATAATTCACTTCCATCAATAAAACACTTCGAAAAATCACTCGATATTTAGCCGTGGCAAACACCCATTTCCAGCCTTTTCCATGGCTTTATCTCACATATGGTACATTATAGTTGTAAGAACTCTGCAATCATTCACTTTTTAATTGGTTTTTCCAGTACACTTAATTTGCATGCATTGTCAAAAATTCTCCGAGTCGAGAACACGGCATAATTTTGTTTAGCGGGCACCCCAAACGAGTCCATTGTTGTTTAGGCACTCCGTATTATCACTGATTTTATGCCAATATTGCATATTACGCAACAAAACTCATCACAAGTTGAACACGCCTTATTCGTGGTCATGGCACAATATATTCTGATGCCGAAAATTAAGATCGCGACCTCTTAAAATCGAAATTCTTACCTTGCTTACAAGCGGAGCGTCGGCGGGAAGGTTTGCAAATGGCGTCTAGTTAGGACTGCCCTCCCTCATACGTTATAGCTCTGACGTCCTCCTAGGCTCGATCGTTCATTGGTTAATCAAGACTGTCCGGGTCGAGACCTTGTCCGGGTTGTGAACATATCACCCTAAGTAGCAAAATCGGTAAATAGATTTTACTGCTGGAATATCTCTTCATCCTTCCTAAGAAATATGATAATGAAATTGCTCGATAACATTTCACCTCGCTTGATAACATTTAATTTTTGAAAAGATCACGAAACAGATGAAATGTCATTCGTTCATACCGGTACGTGAATGATAAACTTAACGAATGGACCACAAATGGCCCAATACGCGAGGAACGTGGTAAATAATTTATACAATTTATTTACCTCAAGCGATACGGCATTAGGTTGTTTCGTAAGTCTAGTACTATGGTCACATTTGAATATAGCTCCTTGTAGGCCCGAATAAGTTCAGTAACTTCTAGGGCATCATATCATCAATGCCGTTCTTAGGTGTACAATTATTCATAATGCGCCGCGGAACTTGCGAAAAATCATCTGTTACTGATCCATTTACCTAGTGCGTCCGAGAGCCGCTATTTTGTTGGACCTATCCAAATTAAATGGATTCTCCATTATTACATTCATGAATAAAGTGGAATATTATTTACCTACGGCGTCTTAGAGAGAGGCACCATTTTGTTGGACCTATCCAAATTGAATGGATTCTTCATTAAGATGACAGTCATTAATCAGGTGGAAATATCTTTCAGGAGGAGCTGCCTTGCTTTAATGAGACCCTAATTAGGCCGGGAACCTTGCCAAGAAGAAAAACAAGATCGCCTTGGGTTATGGCTCCAGAAAATTTTGAGCGGCTCACAAAATTGTCTCTTGTTGCCCATGAAGGCATAGCCGCTGCTTTTCTCGTGTATTTTATTTTATCGGTTCTGGCGGCGCTATTTATGACCAACCCATTGTAACACTACCGTCATAATTGACCCAACTATTTTTGTGTTCGACTATTAATTAGTTCATCAGTGTATTAGTTGAAACATGCTTCCTTTATTTTTCTTTTTCTTCGCTCGAGTGTTTGGATAGCTTATATGATCGAAATTAGTTACTTAGGTAAGTTTCTGTGAGGACTGTAGGATTTTTTAATATGATTGAAAAAAGTTACTAAGGTAAGTTTCTGTGAGAAGGACTATACGATTTCTTAATATGATTTAAAAGAGTTACTTAGGTAAGTCATTGTGATAAGGACTATATGATTTCTTTGAATGGTTGAAAATAACAACTTATAAGTTTCTGTGGGGAGGACTAAAGAATTTCTTAATATGATTCAAAAGAGTTACGTAGGTAAGTGACTACGAGATGAAAAAGGTTAGGGTTTTAATATTATCGTAAAGAATTACTTGCATTAGTCATTGCGATAAGGACGACTTGGCAGTATGCCCCAACAAGACATGTCGACAATAATTTGAACATCCCCTTCTACGTCCCGATGTATTTAAATATCTACATTTCAGTCTTGGATTGTAATCTTTAAGTTTTATAAATTTTCATTTATGTCAAAAATCTCATGTAGTTTAAATTTCATTACTTAGAATTGATTTTAATCGTTAGATTTTTCTACGAATAAATGATATTAGCGAGTAAAGAAATAATTTGGGACCCCAAGGAAGCTACAGCTAAAGTCTAGCATAAGCTTCAAAATATTCCACTTCATTTTCGGCAACAAAGTTGAAGTAAGCGAGCAATGCCTCTTTTGTTGCTTTACCCCCAAAACACAGTGAATCACTTCCAAAGCATCCAAATTTTTTTCCCAGGTAATATTCTCATTCCAATTAATTAAATAAGCAACAAAGTAAATCAGTTGATGCAAATTATCAGTTTATTTTAAAAAATGGCAATTAAATATTGGCGAAGGACGGTATCTTCAAAAAACATATGGATACATAGTGCCTTAAATTGCTTACCGTAAACTATGTGTTGGTAATATATATAAGGAAATTTTTTCTGTTCGTGGAATACTACTTCATATTGCAGACGTTAACAGCGTTTTCTTAGAAAAATTAAACAACAGTTACTACATAATAAATACCACTATCTATTAACACAGTGATAAATTCTGGTCAACTCTCAACTGCCTATGCGACAAATAGTTTGCATCATTTTTGCTACCAGTCCATTCCAGTCCGATTTTCTGACGACTTCCGAAATTATTGGCGTTTTTACATTGATAAAAACACTCATGTCATGACGCACAAGAAGATTTTGTAAAATATTGCTCACGGAAAATATTTTCCATTCACGAGTATCGCCCGAGAAGAAAACAATAATTGAAAATATCCATTGACATTTACACCATTTTATTGGGGAAAATCCGAAACGATTTGTGGAGTAAAATAACGGTGTTTTCTCCATGAATAATTAAGAGCATTTAATTGTAAAGTTAATAAAGTTAATTAATTAATTAATGGAAAATATAAATAATAAAAAAACATAAGTAAAATAACGGTGTTTTCTCCATGAATTAAGAGCGTTTAATTAGGAAGTTAATTAAGTTTAAAGAGCGATGTGGTAAGCGTGTCTTGTAAGATAAAGACATTGACTACAAACAAATGTCTCCAAAATCACAGTATCTAAAAAAATTAAGTGACTGATACGCAATCTAACATAGTGAATGTAATGGCGTTAATATTGCTTTAATGTCATCGTAATGAATCAATTATAACTTTTACGTGCGGTGACATATCAGGAAAAGCTTTACACAAGAACTTCTCCTGAGCAAGGCGTTATCGGCGGCCACAGAGACGGTGACATGAGTAAAAAAATAGGGCAGAGTGTCTTGCCGAGCCAGGGATGTTGACCGGGCAAACAAGACATCTAATAAAGTGATTGATGGAGATATTCTACGTTGCGCGCAAGAGAATAATTCAGCATCCATTACCCGTTCTTTGTAAGAGCTTGTACATCAACGCTGTTATATAGTCTATCTACTATATGCTTGCATCAACGCTACTATACAGTCCATCTAGGAAGACTTTTCACTTTAGAACAGCATTTACGAATGCTTCATATATTTTAACAAATTTTGGTGGTCGTGTAAATTTTTATTTTTATTTTAGCGAAATTCAATTTTTGAAAATCTTTTCACTGTTTCGTAGACGTATTTTTGCCACATTTTTTCGAGATGTAATGAGACTTGTGATAAAATTATAATGGTTGTCGATTTTTTGCCCCATGTCGATTATTGGAGAAGAAGGGTCACTTTTATATTATTTACATGCATAGTTCATCATTTTTACGTAGTGAACGTAAATATCATTCATATATATATATATATATTCCAATATCGTTATAATAAATGTGTATGTAAGTACGTGAATTTGTACCATAATTATATTAATATTAATGATTGAACGGAAATTGGAGAAACGAGTAAAAAATATTTCGATTGTGTAAAATAAAAACGCTTGTCACAGAAGTAGAGGAACAAAATTTTTTTTGGGGGTGAATCACCCTGTAGTAAGCTGCTAAATTTTGCTGAATTTGCTAGAATTTCATAGAATATACTAGTATTTCTTAGAATTCATTAGAATTTCTCAAAATTTACTTGAATTTCTCTGAATTTACAAGAATTTCTTACAATTTACTAAAAATTTTTAGTATTTGTTGCAAATTCATAGAATTTTCTTGAAATTTAAAGAATTGACTAGAATTTACTAAAACTTTCTGGAATTTCTCAGAATTAACTAGAATTTTGCTGGTGATAGCCCCCAGGAGTGAGCAGCGAGCTCGCAGCCGTCCAGTAGTCTATGTAGGTGCAAGCAGGCAAAGAAAAGCAGCCTCGTACGATATCAAGCCAAGCCAGCGTACGACGTGAAGATTCTGCAAACGTTATGGTTATTATCATAGCATGAAATGCACTGATCGATATCTTTATATCTTTTATCTGAAGAAGGGACAGGCCCGTCAAATCAATTCTGACAGTACAGCACACTGGGCGATCGAGCAAATCAAATGTGCAATGATTCAGCATTTATAGAGAAGCACTCATGTGAAAATAATAAATTAATCGCATCAATTCCACACTGAGGGAGTCTGAGAAAATTTTTGGGACCGAAAAAAATTCATGGCAACAATGCTGCGCAGAGAGCGTTTGGAAAAATTTTATGGATTTAAATAAATTCATGGCAACAATGCTGCATAGAGAGCGTTTGGAAAAATTTTATGGATTTAAATAAATTCATGGCAACAATGCTGCATAGAGAGCGTTTTGAAAAATTTTACGGATTTAAATAAATTAATGGCAACAATGCTGTACTGTAAGGGTATGGGAAAATTTTAGGGATTTAAATAAATAAAGTGCAAAAATGCTGTACTCAGAGTGTCTGGAAAATTTTGGGTGATTTAAAAATAATTCACGGCAACAATGCTGTACTGTGAGCGTCTGGAAAAATGTTGTGGGGGATTTCAATAAATTCATGGAAAAAATGCTGCATTATGAGAGTTGGGGGCATTGTTGGAGAATTTTCTATAAATAACAAATTCACGACGACAATTTAATAATATCGGATAAATGAAATTTTCTGAATTTCTTTACATGAAAATAAGCAATATGAACTACTGTTCCGTTGGACGAGTGCGAGATCAAACAAGAAGAATAATTTTTGGTGACCGTTGATGAGAAATCCATAGAGATTGATCTCAATAGAGAACACGTGAACCCTCTTTGAATGTGCTATGAAGTAGTTAAACTCATATAAAAGTTATATTCACCAAAAATGTACTTTACCTGACACGAAAACAAAAAAAACATAACTTAGAAAGTGAACATCTTGTCAAGTAGTTAACCAGCATTTTTTTAAAATCGTCGGAGCCAGTGTCTTTTTTCACACCGCCTGCTTCTTTTGATGAAATTTGCTGTGCCAAACCTCGAGATTTTATGTTGAAAGATATGCTTCCGTTGTCAGAGATATTCACTCCAGCGTGAAATTCTTCTTCGAGCTCTAAAGCGAAACTTGAATAAAAAGTGCGCTACAAAAACTGGAAGGTCTGACGAAGCCCTGTTTCCTGATGCTTCGCGGCACCTCGCGAGTTTTATTTTCATTTTTTGGTGTCGAAGCCAAACTTTAACTCGTCGTTCATTATTTTCCGAGTCATGGTGAGCGTTTTTGTCTCGTTTTAGGGGGGCTTAGAATTGTTTGATTAATTTCAGTTATTACGTTACATGAAAGAAACGATTGATGAACTAGTTGACTTTCTTAATTCTTGATAAATTGTTAAACATTGTGAGTGCTGTGTAAAATTTACATGCATGGAGATGCAATATTCACACATAATACTTTTTGAATGTTCATTTTCCCTGATAGTAATAAAATTGTTTACCAATTCGTAAGTGATATTAACCAAATGGATGATTTCATGTAAAGCTCAACGCGTTTGCTTGAACATTGCACCAAGAAAATAGAAAGAACCATCTTAGATTTTGTTCGAATTTAGAACAATGGATGAATAGTTAAATTAGAAGGAAAATAAATAAGTCATTACCACTCAACCCCCATCATTGTTATTTCATAATTTATCATAAAAATCCTCAGAAGAATTCGAAAAATTTTGATACAATTTCATCACCAGAAGCCTACATCAGTTTCTATCATTTTGAGAGCATTTGCTTTTGAATAATTGAGATTCATTAACATTCACTCCCATATCAATAGCTATAGCTGGCATACCTTGGACGTGTTTCTGCAATTCTTCCAAAAGTCGGAGCTAGCGTCTAGTAACAATATTAATATCTAATAAAGAGGCAAAATTACCTACAAATTATCGAAAAAATGAAAATTATCTAATAAAGATAAATAGTACTGAGTTATTTTTTAGATTGAGTTCTAGGCTCACTAATCATTTAACAAAAAAAAAACAAGCCAACAACAAAAGGCTCTCGATTATTATTGGATGGCACTCACACTTCCACGCATTCGAACATAATTCAAGCCCCATAAATATAATAGGGCTTTAATTACAAGATGTCACACCTCCCCGCATTCGAACGCAATTCAAACGCCTAATATGAGACAAACAAAAACGCAAAGACTGAACCCTGACTCAAGACTTAAGTCTATTCATAGAGAATTCCTCAATTTTCTACAACTTAATTGAAAAAGGCCTAATTTTTGTATATAGATCCATATGCAATACAGCAATGCAATGTTTCAGTGGGAATGCGAGTCAAGTTTTCAATTCAGAGAATGGTATGAAAATTGAGTGTCCAGAAATACTACCCTCACAAGATTTGGGAAACATGCCTCGTAACTTCATATTTTTTTGCAAAAATACTTCACTTTAAGAAAATGTGTAAAAACCGTTATCACTGTTATTCTTGAGCGTGAGAATGTGGACCAAAGTTTACACGTGTGTGTTAAGGACAATTCTTAACTGTTCGGTCGGGAAAACAAGCGGCGATTGTTTGGGGTAGAGGTATCATATGTCACGGTCTTAAGTGCGCGACCAGGCGAGCACAGGAATCGTAAACGAACGACGCACACACGAACACATGCACAAGGCAAGCTGGGGTTTGGAAGGCATTGGGCGGATGTGACGTAGTGACAGAGGCCCACACAATCTAAGCGAATCACCGCGCGCCAAAGGTATGACGCAAGAAGGTGTGTCTCAACACACACCAATGAGAGTCCCAGACGTCAGAACGAGCAAGAATTCCGCCAATAAGGTTGCAGATGCTGCCTCTGTAGAATAGAAGCGTCAAGAACGATCGAGAAAGAGGGAAGCGAAACACATATAAGGCCCGTAGAAGGAAGCATGGAGAGGAATTTTTGAACACACGTGAGAGACTGCGCAAGACGTCTGAGGGTGTTCTACACAATAGGCCAGCCTCGTCGGCTGGCCTTATACCAAACTGCAACTTGAAAGTTAATAATTCGAGGCACATAAAATAACGTTGGACATCGGAAGTCATTGAAGCAGCGTCTTACAAAGGAAGCCTAATCGAAGTAAACCAGCCTCGCATCGGTGATCGTCATGAATAAACGCGTCGGAGATTCAACCAAGAGCATTCAACATCTGTGCATCGGGGTCGAACTCACAGTCAACTTCAGCGGCAGTCGTCAACATTGCAAATGGCAAACAGTTAAGTTCGTCCACCCACAATGCGTAAAGCAACACGCAAATCTACAGTGAAGTGGCTTGCCATTGAAACTCTTAAGACACTCCAGGCACCACGGCGGCTGTGAACTCGAGTTGGAATGCCGGCGGCACGATGAGGGAGCGGCAGAGGCATCGCTGCAGCGCGGGCAAGACATCAGCCTACACCTGCAGCAAACCTAAAGCTACGACGCGGAACATCGGCAGTGAGCAACAGCATCGTCAGTGAATGTCCATCAGTGAATCATTTATTATCAAAAGTGCGAGTGTTTTATAGTTGTGAGAGATCTTTTAGGTGGTGATTGAAGTTCAATTTCAGATGTAGAGCAGCACACAGATAAGTGCTTTCCAAAGTATCGTGAAGAATCATCTAATTTTATAGGCAACCGATTTATTGTGTCTATTCAGTCGAGGATCGACTTCCCGTTGTATGATTCGACACCGTGTCACAATTCCAGGTTAAATCGTGATGTGTTACTCTCGCAAATATTATGATTTGTGTTACTGTGGATGCGTGAATCGTTGTCGACGAGGGAGTATTTGTAACTTGAAGGCTCGGTAAGCAGCACATTTGTATGATGTCGTGTTTAAATATTGTGGCGGTAGAAACTTACGTATTTTTCATTGACGCCGCTGTGCCATTTCAAATCATTTCGTTCCCATGCCTTGTGTGTTTATCCACGTGTTCATCTCAAAAATAAATGTGTCATAATTGTGTAGATTTTGCAGAAACACTACGCAATTTCTCGAGTCGGATTCAACCTCGTATTTTATCGCAAAGTAAAGTATTGCCTTGTGTGAGAGACGAATATTTCCTGCGTACGCCTGGGATTATTGTCTCCCTAAACAGGAAAATTTTACTTGTCGTATAAAGGTGATTTGCCTGGTGTTTACATATAAATTTATCCCTGAACATCCCTGAGAATTCTTCAGAATATTTTTGGATTTTTATAACGAATTCCTAGTATTTGTCTAAGCATTCTCTCTCGTTCGTGCGCGGATTTTGGACAGGTTCGTACGAGGTAGCTTTGCCTGATCAACAAAGTAACTCAAGCGTACCGTCTGAGGTTTGGGCGCGAGATTGAGGGAGCGGGAGCATACGACAATGCTTTGAATGTTGAATGTTAACATGATGAAGCAGTAACGTTAAATAAATTGTGTGGACCGTTTCGTCAGTAATTGAAATTAAATCGTTAATTGATGGCGAGAGTAGGTTTGCATAACTATGATGTATGTATCAACTTCATTAGGATATGTTCATTTTCTACAACGAAAGTGCTCAATATTTCGAGATGGAGTGTAATTTCTACAGATGCATTGATTATAGCGGAAAAATTGAAAATGAATTACGACTGGAATGTACAAGTGAAATCTTCATTGAGAATGTATGTAAGAGAGGTACACCGTGCAGCAGAGAGCCTCTGCCGGAATTTTATTGCTTTATGGATAGCACAAGCAATTAAGAAATTGTGGCGGTACGTTCAAGCTGATGTGGTTAAAACTCTAGTGTGGTATTACGGAACGCAAGAATGTAGGATGTTGTGAGAACATGGAAAGAATGTGTATTAAATGGTATCAGTAGCAAGCCAGTATCAGTAGCAAGCCAGTATCAGTAGCAAGCCAGTATCAGTAGCAAGCCAGGATCAGTAGCGAGCCAGGATCGGTAGTAAGCCCAGGATCAGTAGCAAGCCGAGGAATAGCAAGTCAGAGGAACAACAACAAACAAGCTGAAGCTAGGCGCGCAGGAGGAGCAACAGCGAGTTTTGTTGGAAGAAAAATGTCTACTTTGAACCACAGGCTGAAATAATAATTATGAGGAAGAAAACTTGAGGCTGAAAATCACCTCCATTCTTGAGATTGTGTTTTCAGGTGGATTGCAACCGAGGAAGCTGAAAGGATGTCTCTGCTTGTAACAAATTCGCCGATTTTTCGATCTCTAATTTATATGTTTATCTATGTCGATGAATTGCCGAGAGCAAGTTGAGAATAATATGTCGTGTGTGTTTTGTTTTGTGCGTTCAAGTTGTTGGATATGTGCGGTATCTTTACTGTGTTCCTTTTTATTTTGCGTACTACAAAACTGTGTATAAGAAGTGTGCGTTTCAATTAATTAGTGTGTGTCAGGCATTAATGAATTTTTTTGTTATAAAGGCGTCAACATAGGCGTGTTGCAAGAAGGTAAATCATGAGGTGATACGTAAGGACATTCTGATGTCGGGGAAAGCGAAGGAATTGAAAGAAGGGATGAACATTTTCTAATTTTAAACGTAAGGGGTATGTCACGGTCATAATTAAAATTAACGGGTGAAAATTTGAACCAACTTTGCAAGTTGGCCCAAATTTTTCTGGGGCGATGAGGGTATTGTCCAGAAATACTACCCTCACAAGATTTGGGAAACATGCCTCGTAACTTCATATTTTTTTGCAAAAATACTTCACTTTAAGAAAATGTGTAAAAACCGTTATCACTGTTATTCTTGAGCGTGAGAATGTGGACCAAAGTTTACACGTGTGTGTTAAGGACAATTCTTAACTGTTCGGTCGGGAAAACAAGCGGCGATTGTTTGGGGTAGAGGTATCATATGTCACGGTCTTAAGTGCGCGACCAGGCGAGCACAGGAATCGTAAACGAACGACGCACACACGAACACATGCACAAGGCAAGCTGGGGTTTGGAAGGCATTGGGCGGATGTGACGTAGTGACAGAGGCCCACACAATCTAAGCGAATCACCGCGCGCCAAAGGTATGACGCAAGAAGGTGTGTCTCAACACACACCAATGAGAGTCCCAGACGTCAGAACGAGCAAGAATTCCGCCAATAAGGTTGCAGATGCTGCCTCTGTAGAATAGAAGCGTCAAGAACGATCGAGAAAGAGGGAAGCGAAACACATATAAGGCCCGTAGAAGGAAGCATGGAGAGGAATTTTTGAACACACGTGAGAGACTGCGCAAGACGTCTGAGGGTGTTCTACACAATAGGCCAGCCTCGTCGGCTGGCCTTATACCAAACTGCAACTTGAAAGTTAATAATTCGAGGCACATAAAATAACGTTGGACATCGGAAGTCATTGAAGCAGCGTCTTACAAAGGAAGCCTAATCGAAGTAAACCAGCCTCGCATCGGTGATCGTCATGAATAAACGCGTCGGAGATTCAACCAAGAGCATTCAACATCTGTGCATCGGGGTCGAACTCACAGTCAACTTCAGCGGCAGTCGTCAACATTGCAAATGGCAAACAGTTAAGTTCGTCCACCCACAATGCGTAAAGCAACACGCAAATCTACAGTGAAGTGGCTTGCCATTGAAACTCTTAAGACACTCCAGGCACCACGGCGGCTGTGAACTCGAGTTGGAATGCCGGCGGCACGATGAGGGAGCGGCAGAGGCATCGCTGCAGCGCGGGCAAGACATCAGCCTACACCTGCAGCAAACCTAAAGCTACGACGCGGAACATCGGCAGTGAGCAACAGCATCGTCAGTGAATGTCCATCAGTGAATCATTTATTATCAAAAGTGCGAGTGTTTTATAGTTGTGAGAGATCTTTTAGGTGGTGATTGAAGTTCAATTTCAGATGTAGAGCAGCACACAGATAAGTGCTTTCCAAAGTATCGTGAAGAATCATCTAATTTTATAGGCAACCGATTTATTGTGTCTATTCAGTCGAGGATCGACTTCCCGTTGTATGATTCGACACCGTGTCACAATTCCAGGTTAAATCGTGATGTGTTACTCTCGCAAATATTATGATTTGTGTTACTGTGGATGCGTGAATCGTTGTCGACGAGGGAGTATTTGTAACTTGAAGGCTCGGTAAGCAGCACATTTGTATGATGTCGTGTTTAAATATTGTGGCGGTAGAAACTTACGTATTTTTCATTGACGCCGCTGTGCCATTTCAAATCATTTCGTTCCCATGCCTTGTGTGTTTATCCACGTGTTCATCTCAAAAATAAATGTGTCTTAATCTTTCAAATTCTTTTATTCTCCATGTCTGGTATACAGGTGTACGCAAGCATAAAGGATAATACTATAACATGTGTGGGGGTTGGAATTCCCTCAGCGTATGGAAAGGGGGTCCTAAACCCACCCCTTCTCTGTATCGCAACAGAGGATCTTACCATGATACACCTCTCATTTCATTTTTTCTTCCAAAAATACAAGCAATTGTAATAAAGTTCATTTTCCGTTCACACCTGAATAACAATTTGATTTTTTATTGTTATGCAACAGCAAGCAAGAGTATGAGCACGTACAAGCATCAGAATTACCAGTCTTAAGCTTCACGGATTCGTAGTTTTTAGACGCAGTCCGCACCTCCAGTCGAGATTGCTTACAGAAATTTATTTATTTTATTGCAGAGCTGGGAAGTAATCCGTAAGACCTATTGAATAGTTGACTGTGTTGCCATAATAGTTATAGCTTTTAGCATTGCTATTATGGCACATGAATTGTTTAATAGACCATTCCTAATAGTAATAGCCTTTTAGTATTGCCAATATGGCACGTAAATAAATAAATAAATAAATGAACAAACGATGTCGAGATTGCCTACGGAAATTCACTAATTTTATTGCAGAACTGGGAGGCGATTTCTAAGACCTAGTAGTGGCCTAATAGTAATAGCCTTTTATTATGTTGTTACTATTAGGCTGTAATAACCTTTTAATAGGCTATTACAATAACTATAGTTTACTTTATTACTGTTACCATACTTTAACAGACCATTCCTAATAGTAATAGCCTTTTAGTATTGCCAATATGGCACGTAAATAAATTATGCAGATATTTTGAAATGAAATAAGCGACGTCGAGATTGCCTACGGAATTGCATTTATTTTATTGCAGAGCTGGGAGGCGATTCCTCCAGAGACGGCGACGTTCACACGCGACATCACGCCGCTGATCTTGGCTGCTCACCGCGACAACTACGAGATCATCAAAATATTGCTGGACCGGGGGGCAACGTTGCCCATGCCTCATGATTTGAGGTGAGTCGTAAGTACTTACCGCTAAAATAAACAATTAATTTCCAATACAGTACGTCCCACAAAAACCCGAACCGAGTATCTGTTTTCCCGTATCAGTAATACCATCATAAGAATACCATTAGCATTCAATTTTTAGAAATATTATGCTTCAAAATTACCCTATAGAAAAGGTATTGCTGATTAAGATGATATGACTGAAACGGGAAAATAAATACTTACTTCGGGTTTTGTGGAACATACTGTATAGTTGATACGTAAAATGTAGGAAACATTTTTCTATAAAAAGTAGTAGGAATCAGTTTCCTACATGGAGTTATAAAAAAGTACCATGTCTGTGTTGCAGACAAAGAAATTAGAATGTTTATCCTGTACTCAGTAAGTTTAATCCTGTGCAGCAGTAAGATTTTAAAATCTCACAGAATTCACTTGCCTCAGTGTGGGGTTGTGGCCTGCAGTTTCTGAGTTAAATTCTTGAGTAAGTGTGAATTATACAAAATAGTCAAATAGGACGGTAAAACGCTGCGAAAGCTCTCTTGAGAAGAAATCATCACGACTTGAATCGCCAACTAGTCTCGTGAAATAGATAAAAACCTAGTATAGGTAACGTGTAATTGGTAATAAAAAAAACGGTATTTGAGCGAAAATACTAGCCTTATGAAACCAATGAAAACTTGGTGTAGGCAATAATTGGTAATAAAAAATCTGTTTTGAACGAAAAAACTTTTTGATTGAAATCTTTTAAAATCAACAAAAACCTTGACATGCAAAGTAATCAGTGTATCAAAAGTTATTATTTGCCAGAAAAAACATCTTTTCTAAAAGATGCATTGATTTCATCTTCAAAAAATCCTTCCATAACGCCTGCGGTACTTTGTCTCGATTCCGCGGGTGCGCGCTCGGCCATATTGGCGGTCTCTCAGAGCCGTGACAATTTGCTGAGTCAGCTCCTAGACGCGGCCAGCCGTGTTGCCGGACGCTTCTGCGACCAGTTAGTTGAATAAAAAGATAGATCACTTGAATAAAAAGTGTAATGACCTCGTCATCCGCGCGGTCAGCTTGGCTCTGCAGAGTTATCGTAGTCCTTAAATAAGGTAAGCGAGGCAGAAGGCTGGAACCGTCGAACCAAGTGAGAGAGTCTGTTGTTTGGGTTGTGACGGAGATTATTTCTGAAATTAAGGAATAATTATAATTCAGGAATTGTTCCTGAAAGTGAGGAATGATAATTATTTAGGAATTAATTTTGAAATTTAGGAAGTAATCCTGAAATTCAGGAAGAATAATAATTTAAGAATTATTCCTAAAAGTGAGGGATGATAATAATTTATGAATTATTCCTGAAAGTGGGGTGGATTAATAATTCAGGAATTATTCCCGAAAGCCAGGAATAATAATTCAGGAATTATTCTATAAAGTCAGGAATAATTACTGTTTGTTCTTCAGCCATGACTTATACTCCACTAGTCGTAAAGGGAATTATACAGAAATTATTTACTATTGTGCTCTACCATAGTTAATACGCGGGCTAGTTTGTTCTATTCATTGAAAAGATGAATATGATGAAACTTTTGTAATTTTTTCTCCACTATTGAATAAGGTCGTACGTACAATCGATAATATTGCTTGATGCACATTTTTCCACACATGACAACTAGTTCATACTATAAACTTGAGCATTTTTGGGTTATCGCATGTGAAGGATCTTTAATGTTGCTGCATTACCAAACCTTCTTAATACATTTCTACTCTAATGGGTGGCAAACTCACGAGTTGTGTGAGATCTTGAGCGGATAGAATCATAAACTATATAATTTAATTGTATCCACCAGGAATTAAATTAACGAGAATGGTTTGATTGTAAATCTCAAATACAACAGGGGACTTTCGATTCCGTCCAATGACTTGTCGAAAAAATTTTTCCCATTGTATTTCAATTCTCTGTGATATTTTTGATCAGAATTTTGCAATTTGTAATGTAGAATTGGCAAGATGTTGAATTGAGCAATTTCAGTCACAAGTAAGCAATAAAGTTAGCACAAAGGTACTGTATATAAATGCAAATTGTTCCCAGTTGGAAAAACCTGAAAAAGCTTGCAAAGACGATCATTAAATTACCATGCTGTTTTTTACTGGTGGTAATAAATTCCTAGAAATGAAAGTATAAATAAAATCGGAAGGTAATGACAGCGAGTGAACAATTAAGATTACAATCTGTATTTCTCTGACATAATATGTTCGATAAATAATGTAGCGGTCTTTTTTAAATTTAATTTATTAGTACAAAACAGGAAATTTTGTGTCGTATGCTACAGCAGGTGATAAAATTAAGGTATTTTGGTTTCGAGTGATAAACTTCCTTACAAAAAACGAATTTAACGTTCATTATTTTTAATTTGCAAATACTTTTGTAATACCTGTCTCTTTAAGTTTCAAATTAAAGTATTCGCGTTAAAAACAGTGAATCAGTACGATCACAGGTTAGGAAATTGAAAAGCATTAAGTAATTTTTATCAATCAGAGAACATTTAATTTCAAAGAATATTGCAGCACACATTTTGGAACTGCCCGTCATATTTACAGACTAGTGTTATTATCACTAAAGCATTATGCCGTTGTGCATCGAAGTTGTACCGCTGACGGCAAGAACAAGAGCGATGACTCAACACGGAATGCCGAAACAATGTGAGAAGTCTGCTGCAGCGAGAAGGATGCTCCTAAATCGAGACCCATTCCAGCACAGCAAAACCAGCAAAGTTAAGCGATTTGAAAGAACCATTAAAACTTGCCACTTCCTCAACAATTCTCAGAAACAAATTCAAATGCTAATGAGTTCTGAACATGAAAACTTGTTTTGGAGTAGCCTCATGCTCTGAGAGCGGATGTTTGGAGCCTGTAGATCACTCCTTGCGGGAAGAAGAGGTCATTGAGCTCCTAAAATTTGGATCGGGTCCAACTATGTTCAAAATCATGAGCGTCATCCAGATGCTACCAACGCGCTCACAAACAAAGGAGAGTGCGCGTCTTAACTCGATGGCTCCATGTTCCTCAATGTTAGAAGAAGGCTCTTTTCCGCCAGAATGAGCGCTTGTCTTAGCTACCTCACCGTAAAAACTGTACAATAACACTGAACCTTGCTTTTGAAATCCGCTCTTAAAGGGAACCCGCTTTTAAGATCCGAATAAAGGTCGATATGCTGCGACAAATCTTTCAAGAGGAAGGCTCTGTTGAAGTGTTTCACGGGACTTCCAAAGTCGATTTACCCTTGATATTTTATGACCGGTTTTTAACGACAGCATTCCATGCGGTTTGTTTCTTTTTCTAACACGATGTAGGGATTTTTTGGTGCGATTTTGTGCTTTGGGAATAGTATTTATCCGCTTAACATGTTTGAAAATGAAATTTTACGTTTTTTTTTCAGAATTAACCACTGCACTTTGCGCACTTGGTTTCCTTTCGCTATGACATGAAGATATTTTCAATGTTGTATTATACTGTGAGACTAGTTTTCATGAGCTTCTTTGTATTGTGCAACTGCTAATAAAATGTGATTGATTAGCTGATTTTGATCGAATCATAGCTACTCTCAAACGTAAAAGGATTTATCTAAAATTTTTAATTTTTAGACATAAGTTATAGCTCATTTTACATGTATAGTTAGTTGTCATACACTATCAGGAGTGCAGAGGAAATGGGAAACTGCACGAATGAGGAATACTGGAATAAATCTATCACAGTTTTCTTGGCGTTTATGTTATCAATACTAAGGTAAACCGGCATAACAAGAGAATTAAACTTCTTCACAATTTATTTTCGCAGTTATAATTTAAAATAAAGTCACTAATCGCGAAAACATTTTGAACGAACGATATGAAGTGACACGCAGCACACGTGTTTCAAAACTGAAGTTAAGAATTTAACTCAAATTTAAAGTCAACTATAGTAAACTAATTTGAAAATAGCAAACATTAACTGGTTCGTGCCTTCATTTTGCTTGAATTAAGTATTTCTTAAAATTGAGTGCGCGACAACTGGTCGGTTCGCAACACTATAAAAGTTCCATCCGGGTACACCGGTGGCTCACGTCACCGCCAAAGTGTTGTTTCGCATTCATCCACGTTCGTTCACCAATACCAAACAAGACACATATAATCTACTCGTTCACACGTTACAAGTGTGGATGCGAGGACTCCTCCGGAGTTCACTAAAGCCTCACAAAACACCTACAATCTAATCATAATTACGAAGCAGATGTGGATGCGAGAACTCCGTCAAAAGCCAGAGTTCCCCAATACTATACAGAATACATGTATCTAATTATTAATCCGTTGCAGAGGTGGATACGAGGATCAATAATAAATAAATCTAATAAGCCCTTTATAAATAATCTAATCATTAACAGGTTACAGATGTGGATGCAATGATCATTAATAAATAAATCCCGTGAATCGTTAATAAATAATTTAATCACTAATTTGCTGCAGATGTGGATGCGTTCATCGAAGTTCACCAACACCTGACAAAAGATATAATCATTAATACATTACAGATGTGGATGCAAGGATCATTAATAAATAAATCTAATAAACCATTTATGAATAATCTAATCATTAACCTTTTACAGATGTGGATACGAGGATGCATAATGAATAAATCTAATAAGCCTTTAATAAATAATCTAATCATTAACCCGTTACAGATGTGGATGCGAGGATCATTAATATATAAATCTAATAAACCATTTATGAATAATCTAATCATTAACCTTTTACAGATGTGGATACGAGGATGCATAATGAATAAATCTAATAAGCCTTTTATAAATAATCTAATCATTAACCCGTTACAGATGTGGATGCGAAGATCATTAATAAATAAATCGAATGAACCTTTTATAAATAATGTAAGCATTACCACGTTACAGATGTGGATGCAAGAATCATTAATATATAAATAAAATAAACCTTTTATAAATAATCTAAGCATTACCACGTTACAGGTTAGGATCCAAGGATCATAAATAAATAAATCGAACAAACCTTTCATAAATAATTTAACCACTACCACGTTACAGATGTGGATGCGAGGACTGCGTGACGTCACGTTTCCACGACTCGTTGCGCCACAGCCGCAGTCGCATCAACGCGTACCGAGCGCTGGCGTCTCCTTCCCTCATTGCTCTGTCCTCCAAAGACCCGATCCTCACAGCCTTCGAGCTCAGCTGGGAGCTCAGACGGCTCTCCTTCATGGAGCACGAGTTCCGCAGCGAATATCAGGTGAGAGAATGCATTGGTAAAATACATTAGATTATGTTAATCAGACGAAAAATCGCCAACTCTCGAAATTCTGATTTTAATTTTTTTAACAGATTTGGGTTTCTTAGATGCAAGATACCGTTTGAACTTTCAGTTGCTGCTCTTTTGCGGAGGTAGGAGGTGCTATTCACGTAATAAAAAATTCCAACTTCATAAAATTTCAGAAAAAAATCCATAAAAAGAGCAATGGTTAAACCACAGTTTTTTGTGGAACCAGTTTTTCAATATCCCGATTACGTAATCTTAAACTCTTCTTTTAAAAGAATTCCTTACCATATAACAGAATTTCACTGCTTAAATCTCTCCATCCTCTCGATTGCGCAATAACGGAATTTTTCTCCTCAGGAGCTGAGGAAGCAGTGCCAGAACTTCGCCACCGCGCTGCTGGACCACACCCGCACCTCCTTCGAGCTGGAGGTGCTGCTCAACCACGACCCAGCCGGCCCCCCGCACGAGCACGGCGGACGCATGCATCTCAACAGACTCAAACTCGCAATCAAACTGAAACAGAAGAAGGTAATTTGGTGCTTGCCTAAATTTGATTTGTGCTTGTCGTAGCCGAGTGGTTAAAGAACCTGCCCTTTCGTGAAGGTGTCGAGGGTTCGAATCCCGGCGCTGTGTGGTGACTTTCTCCGTTTGGTATAGGGGAAAAACTCAAAGCCCAATACCCCACTCTACCCAGGTGTCTGAAATGGGTACCGGTCTTGACTGGGAGAAACTGTCATGGCGTCCTGGTGTTAGTTATAAGACATTTGAAAAACCAATGTACAAGGTGATATGTATCAGGCCTAATTGGAAATGAAGCATCCTTAGATACCGATGCTTGTTGTTGTTGTTTATGTTTTTGACGATATTGGGTCAAACAAAAGGTCAATTGTTGTTTACCTAAATTAGATATCTGTGTTTTCGACGATATTGCGTCAGACAGAAGAAGGTAATTTGGTGTTCCCATAAATTTGATCTTTATGTTTTCGACGATATTAGCTCAGACAGAAGCGGGTAATTTGGTGTTTGCCTAAATTTATTATATGTTTTCGATGATATTTGGTCAGACAGGATATGGAAATTTGTTTTTGATATGAAATTCAATGTTGATTATTTCTACGATACTGGCTGAAACATAAAATAGGATTTATTGCTTATTCGAGATTCATGAGAAAACCATTTGAACAACCGAGAAAACGAGAGAAGAGCTGCTTTCCGTTGTAACATTTGTCTGTAAGAATAAGGCCTCGAATATGGAAATGTCCTTTACTTCTTGTTGTGGAGTAGACTTCCCGACAAACAAACCTTTTCCATACGTTACTTTCTTGCTACTATTCATTAAGTGAAGTTTAATTTTAATTTTGCCAATTTTCATTGGTGAGAAAAGAAACAAAACTTTCCTGCGTTTTTCAGTTCATAGCTGATCCAAACGTGCAGCAACTCGAAGTAGCGATGAATTGACTTCGAATTTGTTTCAGTTCGTGGCCCATCCGAACGTGCAACAACTCCTCGCATCAATTTGGTACGAAGGTTTGCCCGGATTCAGAAGAAAAAACATGGTCCTACAAGCCTTAGAAATTGTGAAAATCGGTTTCCTCTTTCCGATTTTTGCTATAGTCTACATCCTAGCCCCGCACACGTCGCTCGGACAAACCATGAGAAAGCCATTCATCAAATTCATCTGCCATTCTACATCATACTTCACTTTTCTGGGTGAGTGTTTTTGTATATATTGAAAGTCGATCGTCATATTAGACGTTAAACCGAATTTTAGTTTTGCATGTATTTCTAAATTTTCTGAAAATTAGGACTGGACCTACTTAGTCATGTAAGTTTTCTTCAAACCGAACCTTGACTTCGATATTGGGCAATGGATTACTAAAGCGTTTTGAAAAATAGAGAAATTCATGCATATATCCTGAATGTTAGAAAGCAAAATATATGTATAATATTTCGAAAGAATTTTTGTGTGAGCTAAAAGAAAAAATCACCATTTAATAAATTGTTTTATGAAACATATTTTTATTTATTTATATATATATATATATGAGAGTTTGTGTGTACTTACAAAGATTTTTATCTATTTATTTATGCTGTATGCATTCCAAAAGTACCAGCTCAGGGCTTAAATCAATTTTCAACCTTGTACTATCCTATAAGCTTACCAATCACGTTATAAACTTGAACCTTTTCGAGTGATCTCATTTTAAGGATCTTCATTATTACTGCATTCAAACCTTCTTAATATTTTTCTGGTGCGTGTCAAGCTCACAAGTTGTGTCAAACTCACTCTTACTCTGTCTAGTGGGTAACTCACTCATGGTAACTCCCTCTGTCTAGCGGGTGCCAAACTCATGAGCAAATAAAACCACAAATTATGGAATTTAATTGTATCCTCCATGAATCAAATATACGAGAACGAGTATCGTGTCTCTCAGTGCTGCTGATACTGGCGTCACAGCGCATCGAGACCGAGCTCGTCAACTCCCTCATGCCGAGTCTGAAAAAATTCGTCGCTACGGACGTGACCCGGAGAGGCTCGCCTCCTAGCCTCATCGAGTGGCTCATTTTAGCCTGGGTGTCAGGTGACGTATTGTGGTCTGGATCTCAGGTGACGTTTTGTGGTCTGGGTCTCAGGTGACGTATTGTGGTCTGGGTCTCAGGTGACGTTTTGTGGTCTGGGTCTCAGGTGACGTATTGTGGTCTGGGTCTCAGGTGACGTATTGTGGTCTGGGTCTCAGGTGACGTTTTGTGGTCTGGGTCTCAGGTGACGTTTTGTGGTCTGGGTCTCAGGTGACGCATTGTGGTCTGGGTCTCAGGTGACGTAGTCTCATTGTACTTTGTTATTAGGGTGTAAACCTGAGCATTTTATCAAGGTACTAACCCGTTTTTTATCATGATTCTAATGTAAGTGTGTTTATGTAATAAATAACCTGAATGTTATGCAGCTATCAACGTGGTTCAATAATTACCATCCAATTACAAGCATGTTCTCGTAAAGCTGCTTCTTATCCAGTGGTAAACCGGTTTTTGAAATCACGATACCAACCAGAATTAAAAACTGGAAGACTAATTCTAGATATTTTCAAGGTATTCGAATGATCATAATATTATAACAATCATAAATATCTTGTTTGACTGAACTTTTTTCGTAGTTAAAATTCGCTTTTCTTGAGCGTTTTGAATGATCAAAATGTTTTTGGAAATAATAAATATTTTGTTGGTTTGAAGATGTTCCATAATTGAATGAAAATGCTGTGCGGAGATTCCAATTCAGCAAAGCTTTTCAAGTCAGTTGAGATCGATTAATTTCACATTTATAAACATCGAATCAGTATCATTTCATTATGAACAAAATTTAATATTGAATTGCTGTCATATTGTGTTACAATAAAGCTGCAGAAAATGTGGAAGAAGTTAATATTTTTGTCCAATATCCAGCAGCATTGTGAAATTATATCAGATTCATATTCAGGAATCAAGAATAGCTACTTTTATCAACAAAGCACTCACGTTAATGTTCATCAACTCATTGTTTGTATTTATCTATATACTAAACCAGTCTCAGACATACACTTTGACGTAAGAAAATCTATTTTTTATACTTTGTTTAAGAAAAATGTTCGCACAGCACGAGATTGCTGTAAGAGGTGTGCAAAATCATATTAATATAATTTTAGGCTCCCTAAAATTATAAGAATCATTAAACATGAAATCCTTGTTTCTTTAAGGTTTGATATGGTCGGAGATAAAACAACTGTGGGACGTAGGACTGAGGGAATACGTCGGAGACATGTGGAACGTCATCGACTTCATCACAAACGCCCTGTACGTCGCCACTGTAGCTCTGCGGATAGTGTCTTTTTACCAGGCAAGTACAATGTCATCGTTTAACACTTTGACCGCAATTGGTCACAATGAATTTCAACATTCAACTTATATTTGAGGTCAATTTTAGTCAGGAATTTTGGAAATGGTAAACATAAACTGAATCATGCCTTCATTATGCTTTATTTCAGCGTTTTTGAAAACTGAGCTTGTGACTACTGCAGATTATGAAAATCCCATCCGTGGCCACCGGTGGCACACGTTGCGTTCAAAGTGTTAAACCTATGTTCTGCGAGTTTGTATTCTGCTGAACTTGTATCTCCGATCAATGTGACTGCTGCTTCAATTTTGAACATGGAAAGAACTTCAAAATGCTTGTTTTTGAATCTATTTTTGGTCACGTGAATGAGAGACGTTTTTAACGTTGTCATGTTTTAGAAGACTCTAAAAATTTGGTGCTGTCGCGTGATAGGTTTATTTAATGATGCAAATTGATGCCCACAGAACCACACAAATGCTAAAAATTACAGTCAACCAAATTTGTGCTGTGTCATGTTAATTAAAATCTTTCCAACATTTGGAGTCTTTATGGTTTACTTCATCACACCAAAGTATATTTTGTACAATTGTAAGGATCATTGAGATTAGAAAGAAAAATTAAAATAACAAACAAAATTCACTCGTGACACATATGTAACTGTCGTCTTCAACGTATTTTGAACTACAAAAAATAAGTAAAACAAGCTTTTCACTTTAGAAACGTAAATGACTTAGTTCATGAGGTGTTATACAAATTTGAGCGACCGACATTCATGGCTACGACATTCGACCGACATTCATGGCTATGTGGTTATTGATTTTTATCAGTAAATGAACTTGGCTGTGGAAGTTTTGAGTAGACAATGAACTTTGAATATGTTCTTACACCTGAACTGACAGGTAAATTTTGGTGAGTTTTCTAAGCCAGAAGTGTGATAAATTATGACGTGCAAAGGAGTATAAATTTATGTATATTTTGAGTTGCTTTAGTAATGTAAATGACAGTCTCATTTAATTCAATGTGGGTTTTAGGTGGAATCAGACTAGTGTGTGAAGCTATCGCCAGCTCTGTGTTTAGTTTCAACTGTTTTTTGAACAGTGAAACTTCTACAATTTATTTTAACTTTGGTAAAATATGTACCTTTTTGGAACAAACTATAGTTTATTTCTGTAATACAATTGAGTCACATACACTCACCTGCCTTGAGGATGACCTGAGACATCCTCATGCGACGGAGGTGTAAAGGAAAAGTCGATGTTTCACAACTCTACCTGGGTCCACTTCATGGGCGCATTTTGATACCAGCGATTTCTTCACACACCTGAACAGAAAACGAGAGGAGTAGAAAGCAAGGTTGGACCATGGGTTAAAGGGTGCATGGTTTACCTCCATTACGTGGCGAAAATGTTACTATGGGTCATTGTGTATGGGGTTTTCTTCCATTACGCGTCGAAAATCTTGCTTTGGGTCCAAGGATGTTTTCTTTCATCACGAGGTGAAAATGTCACAATGGGTCAGGGAGTGTGTGGTTTCTTCCATTACGCGGCGATAATGTTACTCTGGTTCAAAGGGTGCATAGTTATCAAAGGGTGACATTACTCGGCCATTATGACACCAGAAAAATGAGTTAATTTTATCATGTGCAGGTGGAGAGAGAGCAGGCAGCGCACGTGGTGCAGTCCAACAGCTTATCCAGAGACCAATGGGACACCTGGGATCCCATGCTCATAGCAGAGGGACTTTTCGCTGCCGCCAACATTTTCAGGTGCATTGACCATGCAACTCACTGACTCCCGAAATTGTCACTTCAAAGAGTTAAAAAACGTTGACACGTGTTTTGCTGAACTTGCACCTCCAATCTTTATGACATTTATATCAATATTGAACAGGGGAAGAACTTCAAAATGCTTGTCTTTTAATGTTTATTTTTTGGTCACGTGAATGAGATGAATATGTAGCTATACATTGTAGCAATATATAGGTATACCGAGTGCAGCTACATATTTGTGGTTTTTGGCTGCCAATGAAGTTTCATTGGCAACCAAAAAGAGTTTGTTACCGCGAGATTACTGGTTTCATCACAGGTCTCGCCTATCGAGTAAAAGCGCAGAGTGATCAAACTCTGAAAGGTCATTACAGTCGATTTCCATTTGTAAAACATAAGTTTTGACCAAGATGAAGAAAATTTGGGAACTCTATTTTGCAAGATGGAGCTAATTTGGTAACTCTATTTTGCAAGATGGAGCTAATTTGGTAACTATATTTTGCAAGATGGAGCTAATTTGGTAACTCTATTTTGCAGGATGGAGCTAAATTGGTAACTCTATTTTGCAGGATGGAGCTAATTTGGTAACTCCATTTTGCAAGATGGAGCTAATCTGGTAACTCTATTTTGCAAGATGGAGCTAATTTGGTAACTCTATTTTGCAAGAGGGAGTTAATTTGGTAACTCTATTTTGCAAGATGGAGTTAATTTGGTAACTCCATTTTGCAAGATGGAGCTGATTTGGTAACTCTATTTTGCAAGATGGAGCTAATTTGGTAACTCTATTTTGCAAGATGAAGCTGATTTGGTAACTCTATTTTGCAGCTCGCTCAAGTTGGTGTACATCTTCAGCGTGAACCCTTACCTGGGGCCCTTGCAAGTGTCGCTGTCGAGGATGGTGGTCGACATCCTCAAGTTTGCCTTTTTGTACTTGCTCACCCTCTTCGCCTTCTCGTGTGGTATGCCTAGATTTCTGCAGCACAATATTTAGTCTCCTTTTACGTGGTGAAATACGTTTTCTGTTCGGCAAATTTTTATTGGGCCAATTTCTGTTGTATAATTTGGAGTTTATTCTTCAAGTTTCTGTTGTAAATGTGTATCTTTATTCATCAATATTGTACTGAAATATGTTACCTCTATGCGTCAAACATATTTGGAAAAATGTTTTTATCTTTATGTTTATAATTTCTATAGAATAATGTTTAGATTTCATCGACACATCGTATTTATAATTGCAAAAGTTTATGGAAAATGCATTTTGAAAAAGTTGATTGTTCATTCCGTGGCAAGTAAGTTCGCTGTCACATGACCTCGAAAATTTTTTTATGCTTCACCATTTTATATTATTGTTTTACCTGCTATATTATTTTATATTAGTATTTTACCTGTAATTCGATTATGCATTATTATTCTCACTGCTATAGTATTATAAAGCCATTTGACACTCCTCTTCCTTACAGCATTTCTTAGCAAAATTGTGATCACTTGGTCTGAAAGTCAGATGAACTTCAAATGTTTATCTTACAGATTGAACGGAATTCAGCAAGATTTGCCCGTTTCCCTCTGTTTCATTACTACTTATTGTTGATTATTGTTCAAGAGTCAGGTAGTACAGTTACCTCTCAAAAGCAATTAGCAGAGGGTCAAGAGATAGGTTAATGAAGTGTCTGAAACTCTAGGGCAATCCGAATTAATTTCCACGTTGTGCTTACAAATATCAAACCTCAGTAACCACTGTGAAACACGTAAGAATTTGTTATTGAGGAGAAGTGAGTTTGTATAAGTATTTTTGATTTATTGAATTTACCTTGAGATTGTCTTCTTGAAAAATCTAGGAGTCATATTTCTTCGCTGTGAGCCCAAATTTTACTAATGGTTCTGGCATCTAATATACACTAGCTCTCTAGTTATTTTCACCATAACTAAAAATCAGTTTCAACGAGTATCACATGATATATACACTTTATTTCAATATCCTTATAATTGTATCTATTTACATATTACATAATATACACAAATAAGAGATAAGTGTTTGTTGATATATATATTTATAACCACACACGAAAAAAAATTTATATATACATATTACTATCTATGTATTTTTGTATAAATATCCACTAACCGAGTATAGCTACATATTTGTTAATGTATATTTCTAGCTGTATGCAAATCCTTTACCAAACACCGAAACTCTGTAAATGAATATATATACAACATTATTCGGTTTGAATGTATGTTAACGCCTTGATTCGCTTGTAGGAATGAACCAGCTGCTCTGGTTCTACGCTGACTTGGAGAGGGCAGACTGCGAGAAGGACGTGGTCTCGCACGGCTCCTTGGCGGACAACATCACGGCTCTGGCCAACGGTTCAGAGCCTGAGAGGGACTATTGTGTCGTCAAAAGATGGAGGCGGTTCTCGAAGTAATGATCTTCTCGTGTGCAAGAAATAATTTTATCACGACGATGATTTCAATTTTGATTTCGTTCTTTAAATAATTTAAATATGAAGTAATTTATTTTTCCAGTTGATTTTTAATTTATATATACTCAACTTTCATGATTAGATGGGATATTGTGTTCGTTTGCGTGTAGAGGTTTTAACTTCGCTATACTGGGTCTTTTTAAGTGTGTTTTTGTTGTGAGTTTCTCATTAGGGATAGATCCTTTGCCCGTAATGGAATATCTCTTAAAGTTCTTTTCAGGGAGATAAGTGGAAATTCGAAAATTTTTCTACAGCTAAAATTTCGTGACTATTTTTTACCTCTCTTCAAAAATAGGAAGCAATTTTTGAGGCGCACTTTATTGTTTTATGGTGTTCGTACGTGTTAATTGAGGGTGGCGCAAAAAAAATGCATGAATTTCATTATACTATAAACGGCTTTATGTAATTATTTTAATTAAAATTATAACTGGTATAATCATCCTACCAGTATAACTGGTAGGATGATCCATCGGCTACAATTATAACTAGCGTAATTGGTCGTTCCACTTCTACCACTGATAATACGCAAGTCATATCCATGCGTTATTTTTACGCCACCCTATACATCGTCGACGATTGTCGGTTTGGTGCTGATTATTTAATTTCTACCAATTAATTTCAAACTCATTTTTCTAAATGTCAGTTTGGCCCCCTTATTGGCCCAATCTCTGGAATGGGATGAATTTTTACTAAACTATTTGAAAACTATTATTTCATGTTTTTTTTTGCTTTCAGTAACTATGCAGTGCGCAAATGAAGGAAGTATATAGGGTGCCAAAAAGTTTTTCGCAGATTTTAGGCCATTATTGCTAAAAAAATTATCCCAAGTAAATGTGAAAAGTTTCCTTCAAATACAACAAGAACGATTAAAGTTATGTTAAATTTCACAACAATGATGATTGTAGTATTGTTAAACTTGTCATAAATTTTAAAAAAGTTTTTGTTGTTGCCCGAAGTACTTCTAAGCCAAATTCTATCTCACCCTAGCAATTCCCAAAACAAGACAATGTTTTGTTGCCCGAAGGCCGTCTAAGCAAAAGTTTACCTGACCTCAGCTCTCCTGAAAACTAGCATGAACATGCCGTCCAAAGGTTTAGCCGCAGATTCTATAAAATATTGCTGCCTAAATTCAACCAAAACGCCCTAAACTGAGCTCTTTTTTTCTTTAACTTTTGGTTCCACAATACTATAAATTGACCTCCTTTTTTCCAATTTGTTCCAAAACACCCTAAGCTGAACTGATTTTTCTCTAATCAAGTTTTACCCAAAATGCTATAAACTGTTCTCTTTTCTTTACCAATTTGTTTCAAATATCCTAACTCTAGCATGTACAGTACATGATGTCTAAAGGCTTAGCCTCACATTCCAATAAGCTGTGCTGCCTAAGTTCAACAAAAACGCAACAAACTGACCTCATTTTTTCTTTTCCAGTTTGTTCGAGACTCTGCAGACGCTGTTCTGGGCGGCGTTTGGCCTGATCGACCTGACCAGTTTTGACCTGAAAGGCATAAAATACTTCACCAGATTTTGGGGGATGTTCATGTTCGGGACGTACTCGGTCATAAACGTCATTGTGCTTCTTAACCTTTTGATTGCAATGATGAACCATTCTTACCAACTGGTCTCAGTAAGTTCTGTAAGTGTTAATGAGCCGAAAAAGTAAGTTTTGCGGCACTAAAACGGTGTGAGGCTTCTCTAGAGGTTCCTTTTTGACTCGCTGCGCTTCTCTCACTCTGCGTACTTCGAAATCTAACTCCTGCGTCCACATCACTTATTTTCTGCGAACTTGTCTAGAAAGCTATTATTCGTGTTAGATATTTACTAGGTCATTAATTTCGAACGTTAAGTTAGATTGTGACCATCATTTAAGCATTGCTTGACCAACGTAATGCCCGTAAATGCTTCTTTGACTTGATACTTTAGGTTATATTTATGAATTGACTTCATACAATTATCACTGAGTCATAATTCTTCGGTCCATCCCTCAATTTCGATTTTGACTTCATTAATCAAATTTGTTAAAGCTAATTTCATTGGTGAGCCAATTGTTTTTAAAAAGAACTTAGAAAATCTTAATATTATATTTAAAATCATAAAATGCTGTTGGTCAAGCATTCAACGTAAAAACTAACTTACTATGGGTCTCATGGATTGCAAACATTCTTACTTCTTTACTTCAAGAGAGTAACTAGAAATTTTATCATACAATAGTTAGTGAGAAGATCATTGTCTCTTAAATTTCTAATAATATATTTAACATTTATTTCGTTAATTTATTGATATCTAAGGTACTGAATTTTCTCTCGCAATTGAAACGAAACGGACTGCTTTTCACACTCGAGTTCTCAAATTCACAAAGTAGCTTCTGAAGAAAATAGTTCTTTAATAATTGATGACGCAAAATTTGATGAATCTCTCTTGAATCCTCACGCCGATTGCCATTTTGATTTTCCCTCCTGTTGTTTGTAGATTAATAAATCATTACTGAATGTGTACTGTTGACTCGCTCTATTTGTGGTGAACCATGGATTACCTCAGTTTTTTTGGTGTGACTTTGTACAGCATTTTTCCCAAATTGTCCCAAAAGTCAAACTCCATTTGCGATTTCTTACAGAAACCAACCTTCGTTTCCTTTGCTTCAATTAAATGACGACTAGTGCACAGTACCATAGGCAAAACTTTATTGTCAATAGCAATGTGGGATAGTCTCATATTGTATTAGTACATATTTAGACCGTACTTCAGACCGTAAGGGCCTTCTATAGTTTTTTAAAATCCTTTTGACAAAATTTTCGTATATATAAATAAATTTTCAAGGTCCGGGTGTGTAGTATAGAAAAATTATTCCAACGAAGGATCGTAAGCACAGTCCTAGGAATGTTTCAGCATATTAGGAAATGAAGCACTGCAAGAATTAGAATGCTGTTATTTAAATAGAAAATTAAGAAATGAAGCACTGGAACAATAAGAATGATTTATTTGGACAGATTCTTATTTAAAAAATCACCAGCGCTGCTTAAATTCATTAGTTAACTTACAGTTACTATACTCGTAATTAAGTTGGAATTTTTTGACGGAAACTTAGACTCGATTTTAATGGTGGTAAAATTCCACGCCACAAGGGCATTATTTTCGACCAAATTAAATTGCCCAAATTCTTCACGATTAGTTTTTCAAGAAAACGTGCAATTACATATCAATTTCTTACAAACTAAAAATCGAAAGATGTTCACTTACGCATAATAACTTCGTTTTTTAAATGATTTGCAGCCACATGATACTACCAGCCGTCAACGAAAAGATATTTCTCTGATTTTGCCAAACGTTTTTATCATCCCTGTTCATTTTTTTTATAATGACTGCCGGTTTTCGCTTGCATCAGTACCGCTGTGAAATATTGCATGGGTTATTATTATGTTTAGCAAACCTTCCCTTACCGGTTAGTTTAGTGTTTGATTGAGGCACTCGTTTATGTAACCCATTTATGAAATGTGATACGATTTTAGTTTCCATTTTAACCAGAAATGTAGCTACGTAAACCATCTCAAAATTGAGTTTGCGTTTGCTGGACCAAAACTTGCAGGGTTTTGTTGGCATTAATCCTATTTGGATCTCACTGTAACTCAGTTAATAATTAGCAAGATACAGCATTTGTGGAAAAAAATTACTGTTGAAAATTACTGTTACGGTAAATATCTTTAAAGCGTGATGGTGTTCGTCTCCAAGTTATGCTACTTGTTAAAGCGTATTAGTAATTACAGAGATTCAGTATTCGTAGAAAAAACATTCTGCTTATGGTTCATATGGAGGCTAAACTCGTACCGTGTTTTATAAAAGGAAACTATAGCTGTTTACAGATCACACTACTTATAATTTGTATAATTTCAGGTTGTTCAAAGGCACTGCAAGTCTTTGTTGTTGTATATTAGCAGTAGATATATTATTTTGACTTCACCACAAAAATTAACCAGAATGTTCACTTATTTTGCCGTTGATGAGACAAGTATTGGCATCGAGTAAAATTTTGTGTTGTATCAAACCCTAAAGCATGCTTTCTTTTCTTCCTACCTCCTGAACCCCGACCAAAAACTGAAAACTATTCCCGTTCTTCTCTCTAAGCAGGGCAAACACGGCTTTAAGGTAAACAAGAGTGCATTCTTTATTGATTCAGCGCATTCATGACCGTCAACCGGTGCTGCTTTGAGTGAAAGGATTTTTTGAGTAGAGTAGAAGCTGTTTCCTTTTTCTCATCGGTTGATATAAAGTCCTGTGATCACTACTGTTGACTTTCTCGCTTAGCTCGTCGATATCATCAAAATAAAAGTCACGTAGCTGTAAAACGGGCGATTCTTATACCTACTGCTGACTTTCTCGCTTGGCTCGTCGATATCATCAAAATAAAAGTCCCGTAGCTATTGTAAAACGGGCGATTCTTATAACTACTGCTAAACTTCGCGCTTGGCTCGTCGATATCAACGAAATAAAAGTCCCGTTGAATAGAAAACGAATGATTCTCATACAATTTTGAAATCTGGCATCATAAATGTAAAACGATGCTATGAAAAAGTTTATGTACCATGACTGGAAAAATAAGATTTGTACGCAAACGATGCCTTAAAAATAGTACGTAATGTAACATGAATAAAGGTTATAAGGCGTGACGGACTCTAAGAACCAAATGTGTTTCACTCTCATGTTACTCTCATAAATTATTTCAAAGGAGTGACAGATTTAAAGTTCCTAATCTAATTCATTTCAATCGGTGTTTTCGTAAATTATTACTGATTTAGCTTGAAATGAGCCTCTTTTAAATTATCAACTAGATCAAAGTATCGGTTGTGCGTGATGCTCATTGTCCCAAGCACGACGTAATAGGCCTTTTAAAAAGATTTCCATCGCCCCTCGTTTCACGTTATCAATTATTCAAGCGTTCAAATGGATCAGTGTTAAGTAAACTATCTACCATCATTTTAAAAATTACTTTATATACTCCAATTGCCCAAGCCTATTCATTCGAAGTACTCTAGTAGTAGTAATACGTTGCAAGTTCTGAATCCAATCCAATCTTCCTGCAATGCGAACCATCGGTCAAGGGCAGCTTCCTATGATGAATAATGTTCAAAATCATCTTTGATTATCAAACTTTTATCAGATGATGCGAGCAAAGCAAGAGGTCAAAGTTTTGACACTGTTGTTTTTGTGAGACTTTATCTGTCATAAATGAATTTGCTCTATATTTTAAATGAGTGATTAAGTGTGACGTTGAAATGCGTTTAAAACTTTGCTTCAATTTCCTGTGGATATGAGTAACTATATCTGAATCATTTACCTTCGTGATGTTTGGAATCACCGACACATTGCACCAAACGTCGTGTGTCATACTTATCTACTACAAATCCATAAATTGTGAAAGCCTTAAGTGAAATATTTTTTTAGGCAGTAATGATTTCAAGTATTGCTCGAAGCAACATATTACTCAACACCACCGAATTTTCACTCCCAGTTTCTAACCTATCCAATAACATATCCTTAAACTTTGAGTGGTCCTCTCACTCTATTTATGTTATTATTTTACCTTTATTCGGGAATTTAAAACGCCATTTTTTGCTCCCATCCGAGATTATAGTGTTATTTCAATGAATACTTGGCAGAAAGAAATCCAGTCCACAGAATCTTAGAATGAAAAAATTTTCTTTTGAATGTCTAAATGTCAGCATTTCGGGAGAAAAATATTGAGATTGTCCTTTCTCATATTTTTATTCAAAAAACATTGTCTCCAGTATATCTAGACCGCATTACACAGGAAAAATACTTTCAAAAGAAAATGCTGTCTCCGGAATGTATAGGTCTCCACATTTTCTTATAAAATATACATTTTTTTCAAATATGCCGTAGTAGGTCAAAAATGAACAATCGAAATTTTTGAAAATATTATAACAAGGATCTTTTCATGTTTTTCTGTGCTTCATTATTCATGCGTAATTATTGCACGTTGTTTTTTGTGTAGATTTAGCATTTCCTGTTATGCAAGTGTGTTGCGAATATGAAGTGCATGCATGATTTTCATGTTGACATAAAAAATTTGTTAATTTCATTGTTGTTTTCATTCATTTACTGTTTAAGTCACATTCTTCTTTCAAGGACTAAAATATTGCAATGTAGCTAATGTAAACTCATGTACTTACTTTTAAGCTGTCTCAAAAAGTAAAACAAATTTTAGTATCTGATCAATTACTTGTTTGTGCAAATATCTCCTTTGAAAAATCGGTGCTGTTTCACATTGATGAGCATAACACCTCAGTATTTTGCACTAAAAAGTAACTTTATATTGAACAACCATCTTGTTTTTCACATATAAACGTCAGAAGGAAAGTTTAGTTTTGTTCTGTCTTCAAATCACAAAATGAAATCTCAGTTATTTCGAGCATAGGACATTGATGTGAGATCATTTTTATTGTCTGTTAGACAACTTTAACTTAAGCGTAGACTTTTTTATCCTCAATGCCATTTTTTAAGAGAACATTTCCCAGTTATTTAAGCGTAGACTTTTTTGTTTTCAATACGTTTTTCAAGAGAATTTTTCCCATTTATTCAAGCGTAGACTTTTTCTTTTCAATGCAATTTTTAAGAGAACTTTTCTCATTTATCTTCTTCTTTTGGCAGGAACGAGCGGATGTAGAGTGGAAGTTTGCCCGCAGCAAGCTGTGGATCAGCTACTTCGAGGAAGGAGAAACTTGTCCTCCGCCTTTCAATATCATCATTACGCCTAAAAGTGTATATTATTTTTTCAGGTAACGTCAATATAACACAGGACGTAATGATATTGGAGCGCTCTCATTGTAAAATATACTTAAATCGTGACGGAGTTAGTCTCCAAGTGAGGCCACACGAAACTGTTTGACACAATCTTTGCGCTTCCGCGGTTGTGGTCGATTGGTTTAGTTAATGTAAGAAGCAGAATATGCAAATCGAGTTTGCTGCTCGAACATATTTGTATACTTCCTAAAAACTATAAAATATGCAATTGTACGACAACTCTTCAGCTCGTTTGATGAAAGTTATTTTTTTTTTTTAAATTGCAAAATAGCAGAAATTATCACACATTCATACCGGCACGTGAATGAGCAATTTACCTATGGTACACATATGGCCAGATACGCAGGGAACTGAAACTTTCAGCAGAGACACGCAGTTTCTCAGGCTGTAATTTTCATGCCTGCTTTAGGGACGGGCTGCGCGAGGACGACAGCTTCTTGGTCGATATTCAACATTTTCAATGTCCTCAAATCTGACCACGTAGATTTGTAGAAACATTAGACTTGGCGATGTTTAGCCGCGTAATGGTTGCTGGCTTAAATATTCGATGGAGGTCAATAACGGCTTAGCGTTTACTCATTTTCAGAATACTATGGGTTTTCGTTACAATTTAGGTCTGAAACGTGACAGCAACACTTTTAGCACCTAATTGAGTGTATTTTTTTGGTACCTGAAAAAATCAGCAGCTTTTAAGTCAAATGGAAAAAGAATCTGGTGAATTTTTACCCACCCTGTGTGAAGCATTCATTCAGTACTTTATTTTCATTAGTGAAAAATTGCATAGATTTGCGAAATTTTTACATGTGAATACTTTTTTACGATTTTACATGTGCGTTTTATAAATTTTTAGGACTGATATTTTTAGTGCAGGAAACTTGTACCTCTTTATAATGAGAATAACTGAATTGCAGAAATAACGTATTGGTTGGCCAAGACATTTTTCAAGTGGAAATGAAAACCAAATAAAAATATAGGAGAATGTATTTAATTGATGTAATAGTTACCATTTGTTTTTATCATTATTTGTCAGCTGTTAGACAGATTTTCAATCCCCTCCTTGAGGAATTTTGGACTCTTAATTAATGAATAATATTGGCAAGAAACTTTCCACGTCCCTCTTCATCAGCATCAACCTTTTCCTATTCAATGAATTTTTTGGTGATTGAAAGATATTAAAATCAGACTAAGCCAAATTTTGGCGAACATGGAGCGTGAGGCAAAACGCCCTATCTAAGCTGCAGCAACTTCTCCCGTGTAGTCAAAGCGGTGTGTGGCCTTGCGTTGTCTTGGGGAAAAACAACCACTGTACTCATACGGCTGACTAGTTCCTGTCGTTTCTGATGAAGAGCAGCGCTTAACTTTTCCAGTTGTTCACAGTAAGCCTTTGAATTGATGATTCTATTCGAAGAAAGAAGTTTTAAAAATATAATACCTTGTAAAGCTCGAATGCTAGGATAAATGTTGAAACTTCTCTACTCGGAGGCGTCTCTTACACTTACGTCAAAATATCCGTTTTCCTAAGAACATAAAAACGATTTTTAGAAGGTCGGAAAAGTGACGTTCAAAAAACTAACGAACTTTTTGGCCAACCCAATATGATGGAGTTATAGGGATTTCCATGTCTTTGGTATCTGTGAGTAAGAAATATTGGGATGGTTTTCCCTTTTGGTTTTGAACAAATCCCGTTGTTAGCAAGAGTCATTAGCATTTTTATAAATATTCTGCAACATTTTTGGGCCTTATTTCATCTCAGAGTGTGTTTTCGAGAGTGAATGGTGCCGTACATCAAGTTCAAAACGTACTTTTTACGTAGCGTTTGCAGAATCTTTCCAAAAGTGTTTAGTCATGACTATTTGACCCAATTTAAAAATGTTCTTACCAAACATAAATTCATCAGGTTCTGAAAAAATTTCCTTGATAAACAAAAATGCATCATTCAGACGTTCCAATTCAATAACCTTCATCGTGAAAATTCAGTTTAGTTTGGTACTTCCAACACAGACTGTAGAGTCATTTCCATAAAGAAATAAGGCACATAGTGAGTGACTTCTAGGGATAACTGAGACGACCAGTTTAGACATTTCACTCATGCTGTCCGTTAGAATTAGGTTCAAATGATATATTTAGCCACTTCAAATAAGGTTAAACAGGATTGACTATTTTATACTTTGTTTTCTTACTGTGCGTTTGCATTAGATCCAAATAACATCATGTTATATCGTGTCAAATAATATTTGGGATATTTTACGTCTGGTAAATTAGGCACAAATGAAATCATGTTTTGTGTGTAAAATAAAGTTTGAAATATTTTCCGTTTGATGTAATAGGCATGAATTACGCGCAAAAGAACTTATGCATGGTAGCGTCAAATGATGGTTAGAATATTTTCGTTTGATGAGTTAGGCACAAATGAAATCATGTTTTGTGCATACAATAAAGCTTGGGATATTTCCAGTTCCATGAATTAGGCACAAACGAAATCATGTTTTGTTGCGTCTAAAAGGTTTAGAATGGTGTGATGGTAACATTTTCCGCATGATGAATTAGGCACAGATGAAATCATGTTTTGTCGCATAAATAATGTTCAGAATTTGTTCTGGTTTCATACGTCAAATAATACTCATAACATGTCCTGACACTCCCCCAGGTGGTTCCACAGGAAATTCTGCCGCAGAACCAAAGCAGCGAAGAAGGAGCACATGAAAACCATTCGGGTAATGCCAGCCAAACTAATATCTCTAGTTCTCTAACAAAGACTTCAAAAACATTCGAAAAATTGAAGTCTATTGCCCATTAATTTACAACAAAGATCCCTGCGGTGTGTCGACGTTGTGTTTGTTATGTAGATTTTTTTGAACTTCTCTTGAACAAATCCCCTCGTGAAAAGATGCTTGTGCTCCGTTTTTTTTTTACCTCATTCACTAGATACTTTAAATTTTCAAAATTTAGCAGTTCATTTTCGTATATGACGCTCACATTTTTTAAACATTCTCAAGAAATAATGCCTGTACTGTTATTACACTAAGGCACAATATTTAAATTCGTTCAATACCCCTAACTATCACGAATTTTTTAATGTGTACAAAAAAATATTTCACATTTGATTTAGTCATCATTCTAACATTGATCATTTGAATTATTTAATAAAATATTTTCATTCGATTTAGCTATCATTCTTCCCTTTATTATTTAAGTTATTATTCTAACAATTATCATTTCTCTTGAGTGAAGCAATATATTTTGCACTCGTGCAAATTTACCATTAAAATTCTAAAATTTTAACGTGAGTTAAAGTTATAATATTTTGAGCCTCTTTTCTCTCTTTTATTACAGAGAAAGGCTAAACAAGCGAGTGAGAGAGAGCTTCGTTATCAGGTGAATTGTTGTGCCTCTGAAGTAAGACTTATTTACAGTAGAAATTAAAATGGAAGCAAGAATTTTCGCATTTTCATCAAAATATTCAGATGGTTCATTAGCAGCTTTCTCGTACCTTCACTTCTATGAGTAAAAGTTAACGCTCGTACCTTCACTGCTATGTGTTACAGTTAACGCTCGTACCTTCACTGCTATGTGTTACAGTTAACGCTCGTACCTTCACTGCTATGTGTTACAGTTAACGCTCGTACCTGCACTGCTATCAGTTACAGTTAACGCTCGTACCTTCACTGCTATTTGTTACAGTTAACGCTCGTACCTCCACTGCTATGAGTTAAAGTTAACGCTCGTATGACTTACAGTTAACGCTCGTACCTTCACTGCTATGAGTTACAGTTAACGCTAGTACCTTCACTGCTATGTGCTACAGTTAACGCTCGTACCTTCACTGCTATGTGTTACAGTTAACGCTAGTACCTTCACTGCTATGTGCTACAGTTAACGCTCGTACCTTCACTGCTATGAGTTACAGTTAACGCTAGTACCTTCACTGCTATGTGCTACAGTTAACGCACATACTTTCACTGCTATGAGTTACAGTTAACGCTCGTACCTTCACTGCTATGAGTTACAGTTAACGCTCGTACCTTCACTGCTATGAGTTACAGTTAACGCTCGTACCTTCACTGCTATGAGTTACAGTTAACGCTCGTACCTTCACTGCTATGAGTTACAGTTAACGCTCATACTTTCACTGCTATGAGTTACAGTTAACGCTCGTACCTTCACTGCTATGAGTTACAGTTAACGCTCGTACTTTCACTGCTATGTGTTACGGTTAACGCTCATACTTTCACTGCTATGTGTTACGGTTAACGCTCGTACCTTCACTGCTATGAGTTACAGTTAACGCTCGTACCTTCACTGCTATGAGTTACAGTTAACGCTCGTACCTTCACTGCTATGAGTTACAGTTAACGCTCGTACCTTCACTGCTATGAGTTACAGTTAACGCTCATACTTTCACTGCTATGAGTTACAGTTAACGCTCGTACCTTCACTGCTATGAGTTACAGTTAACGCTCGTACCTTCACTGCTATGAGGTACAGTTAACGCTCGTACTTTCACTGCTATGTGTTACGGTTAACGCTCATACTTTCACTGCTATGAGTTACAGTTAACGCTCGTACCTTCACTGCTATGAGTTACAGTTAACGCTCGTACCTTCACTGCTATGAGTTACAGTTAACGCTCGTACCTTCACTGCTATGAGTTACAGTTAACGCTCGTACCTTCACTGCTATGAGTTACAGTTAACGCTCGTACCTTCACTGCTATGAGTTACAGTTAACGCTCGTACCTTCACTGCTATGAGTTACAGTTAACGCTCGTACCTTCACTGCTATGAGTTACAGTTAACGCTCGTACCTTCACTGCTATGAGTTACAGTTAACGCTCGTACCTTCACTGCTATGAGTTACAGTTAACGCTCGTACCTTCACTGCTATGAGTTACAGTTAACGCTCGTACCTTCACTGCTATGAGTTACAGTTAACGCTCGTACCTTCACTGCTATGAGTTACAGTTAACGCTCGTACCTTCACTGCTATGAGTTACAGTTAACGCTCGTACCTTCACTGCTAGGAGTTACAGTTAACTCTCACATGATTCCCTTCACTTAAAAGATGGTAGTTCATTGTTGTGATTGTCTGTTGGAGCTAGCCTTTGCATTGTTTGGCGTTTTTAGACAGGGTATGGCGATGTCGGTGTGGATTTGATTTTATTTTCAAGTTTCTCTCTAGTGTTCGAATGATTGTTTTCAAATTTATTTTGATAAAGTTTGACCGTTAAATAAGAAAATGCATTATTTAGTTTTTTGTGGACTAAAAGTGTTTGCTACTTGCTAACTTAATAGCTATTTATGCTTTGTTGTCCATATAAAAAAATAGCAGTTGTTACTTTAGCTATCATGAAGAGCTCTATTAGCTCTCACCCCAATTTTAAATTTTCTATTGTAATTCAGCACATCTATAGTCAAATTTTTCAGCGTAGATATAACCTCAATTTTCCTAATTTAAACAATTTACAAAATAAAAGCAAAAAGGTTTAAACATTGATTGTACAACTGAGTTTCGATTGCACTAAATTGTGACTTTTTTATATAACTCGGCTAGAGCAACGAACGAAAATGTTTGAATTTAATTTTAGTTAATCATTTGAAACCAAAAATAAAAACCACAAGCCTTAAAATCATTAGCGTCTAACAAAGAAACAAATTATTGATTTCAGTATTTTCATATTAATCAATTTCTGCTCATTGCTAATATATCTATTAAAAGACCTAATGTTATATAATGTTCGTTATGAATCCTCCACAACTCGCATGATCTTCATTAAGACTGTTTGTGCTATTTCATGAAGTATGTTTGAATCGTTTTGAAAAGGCAGATGTGTCTTGGAATACTAGGGATGATGCCCAGTCATCTTCACTGCAACTATCCCGTTCTCATTTTCTGCATTCGCGAAGCAGGTTGCCTCTGCCGAGCTCGTTCCTTTATTGTGTCAAGTGTAGGAGACGCTGAAGTCTAGTTCGTTATGAAAATATCAAATAGTCTCATCATCCATTGACCGCCATAAGTTAAACTGAAGCTCAATATCCAACTCAAATTTAAAGCCAATTCTAGTAAGTAATTTAGAAAATAACAAACTTTAAATGGATCGTGCCTTCATTTAGCTTTGATTTAGTATTTATGGAAATTCAGTTTGTGACTACTGTTCGGTTAGCAGCATTTTGAAAATCCCCTCCGTGACCACCGGTGGCTCACGTCGCGGTTTAGGAGGGAGGTATTTGGAGCAGAGCTGAATATTATCCCTGGTTGAAGTAAATCTATTTCAGCCCTACGTCGGATTCAGACATAGTTTATTGAACGATGTTTGTTTGACGATAATCTGAAAATTACTTACTCTTTATAGACCCGGAACCAGAAAGCGATTTAAGACATGCCCTGCATGGTTGTATTTGATTTTGAATAACAGCTGAAAATGTAATTGTGCGATCTAAAGCAATCCTTCAAGAATTTTAATTTTTTACCCCATGTTTCATTTTCGAACGTAAGCTTCAGAATATTCATCAAAGTCTAGTCTCATCAAGATTAGCATACGCTCTAAGTCGGGTATTTTACCTACTTTTACCTCAGAGCATTGTGCTCAACATGATGTGTCATTACGTGACCGTATGTCATGCCTCTTGTTATTTTTAGACATCCTCCATGATATTGACTCTAAATTTAGCCTACACCTTCAGAGCATCATACGCAACTTGGTGCATCGATACCTAACCGTTCAATATTTATATTTCTCCTAATTTTTAGACTTCCTTCATGACACTAACTCTAAAGCGAACGTTCACCCTCAGAGCATCATGCACTACTAGGCGCATCGATACCTAACCGTATAATATTTATATTTCTCTTTATTTCAAGACTTCCTTCGTCACATTTACTTTAAAGCTAACGACACTGACTCTAAGGCTAACGACACTGCCTCTGAAGCTATCCTGCGCCCTCAGAGCATCATGCGCAACTTGGTGCGTCGGTACGTAACGGTGGAGCAGAGGAAGGCAGAGAACCAGGGCGTCACCGAAGACGACGTCAACGAGATCAAACAAGACATCTCTGCCTTCCGCTGCGAGCTCGTCGAGATTCTGAAGGACTCTGGCATGAACACGTCGACCGCAAGCACAGCTGGGCAAGGTATTCGGCCGAGAGGGAGTAAGTGCCGATATTTTTCAAGTTTCTTCGGAAAAACGTGCTTCTTAAATCTCGTATACATACACTACGGACTCGGTGGTGCGCTTTGGTTTGGTTGTATTCCGTAAAAGTACTGCTTATTTATGTGTGCAATGTGCATAAAGAGGTTCAATGAGAAGTGAGCTTCTAGTTGCCTTTAATTTTGAATTCATCATTCTTGCCGTATAGTTTATTTAAGGATGTCAGTGATGCAAGTGGCAGCTTGAGAGGCGAATAAACTGCAAATAATTTCACTTGGATGCTTAATTATTATTTAGTGAATCATTCGCTTTGTATGTCTCGCGCTTTTCTTACAAAAAATCCATTTGTGCTGAGGCTTATTTGGAAGGGAAGTTACGAGCTGAACTCACAGGGCTAATTTAGAGCTTTTCTAGCTATCATGCGTCCCCATTTCTCATAAAAATATCAAGCTTTAATCACTAAAGACAAAATTGGTATTAAAATATCAAACAGGATGAAATCTTTCCCTGATTCGCCACTGTATTTGGGGTACGTATTTTAAGCAAGTTCAGCAAATTAGTTATTACGAGAGTTGTTCAAATTGAGTCGATTTATATTCTCATACATAACACTGTAATATTAGCTAGTAAAATTATTATATGCATATGGCAATAATAGTCCGATTTTTATTACTATTATTATAAATTGTTCCATAACCGAAAACGCTCCATCGGCATCCATCAATACAATAAAACTCACATATACTTTAAAATAAGACGATTTCTTAATATTCGTCTTATTTTCGTATCATGCAATAATCATTCGTATTACTGTCGTAAGTAAGTACGACCATGTAAAACGTCAAGTTTCTGTCTAATGTGTACGATTGATTTCAGATCGATGGGAAAAAACCATCAGGTTATAAATTTAATTAATGTAACTCTGTTAGAGAACTGGAACAGATTCAATATTACATTACATAAGACGCAATTTTAACCAGAATGTCCAGAAAGTTAGACGATACGCTGCAGATAAAAGGAAAAAAAATCATTGATTCAATTCATTAAAAACTTATTTTTCATCAAGGGTAATACGGAAAAATAGAAATGAAATTAGATGATACGAGAGTGAAACTAATTTATGAACGATTCATTATTCTTTTGAATATGTTATTAATTTTAGGTAGATCTTATAAATTAAATAAAATGAAATCCCGTGAGGGTAAAAAGACAGGATGAAAAATTCATTTTATTAATAGTTTCATTTTGTACATTGGGTTGAGGAGAAAAATAATTATATGAAAATTAGGCAGCCATAGCGCACCACCAGTCCCTCTTAGCACAGCTTCAGTGTCCTGTAAGAGCTTCAACGAAGCTGAGCTTCTTTCACTTCATCCTGCACGCTTCAATTCCTTGAACTTGTGGCACGACTCCTTAATCACATATAATGATAATGTGAATCTATAAATAGCTCGAGGTTTTAATTTGCTTTGATAAAAAATGCATTTTTTCAGATATTTGTGTGCGTATTGCACTGTAAAAGCAGTAGTCTGCTATATCACGGGAAATCCAGGGCATTCTTGATTTAATTTTGTATTTTCTTTTAATACACTTTGAATTAAATTAAATGACTTAACCAACGAATGAGTTATAAAAAGCAATAAATTTCTTCGTCTAGATTGAACTGTAAAATTACGTTTCAGTTTCAAATTATAAAATCAGGGTGATAACTTCAGTCTGGAACTATATTAAATTATTTATTATTCCGATATAAAATAACATTGAATAATGAATTTAAAATAAATCAGTTGCTGTGTATGAATTTATACTATGTTTTAAAAAGAGGTTGAAGTGTTAGATACTCCTGCGATTTATGTCTTAAAATTGACGAATTTAGCGATAAATTTTCAAGTGGAATTTTACGCTGTAAACTAACCTGATTTAAAAAAAGTATATTATGTAATAGCACTCTAGATCAAATCCATTCAATTAAAAAAACAAATGAATTATTCAAATAAAATTTGCTGAACTAGTGAGAAATTAAATAGTATCGTGAATTAAACTAGGTCTTCATTTTAAATTTGGTAGTTCAATTTTAAATTTTCATCTCTCTTCGGTTTATTTTAAGACAGGATTCAAGTCAATCAATATGTGGTAAATGAACATCCATCAAGACATTTCTGCTTATTCTCATTTTATGAGCAATACTAATACTGTTTATATGTTAAATTAAGAGACCAAAACTTCCCATGCCCAAAAAATCAATTTTATCTCTTACACACTAAAGCACCTCCCTGATAAATTTTAGCAAATTTTCTGATCTCAATTCCGTAGCTAACAAGACACGAGAATTTATGACACTTTTCAATTTATTGAGTTCTGGGCAAAAATCACTGGTAATAATAATTGTTATTATCTCCCAATCATAAAATCAACCCAACCTAAAAATAAAAAAAATCCTTTAATCAAAATTAATTTGGAGAATTTTGAACCGACCTGTAAGTGCCTTGGTAGGAAAAGTGAGCAAACAATATCTGCTCTCTGTCATGCCTGTAATGCCAAAACTGTTTCTCCAGAAGTGTTTCGTTTTTTAACCGCAGTAAAAAACGGGGAACGTTACGTAAAATTTGAAGCATAAATTCAGTAAATTTTTTGAGGGAAATGCAAAATATATACTGCAAGCAAAGTTCAAATGTATGGGTGAGTTATTAATAAATATAACATTTAATTTAACAATTTGAATTTCATTTTTAAACTCAGTAGAGAAACAGGTAGAGTTACGTTAAGTTTGAAGCAAAAAATTTGATAAAGTATACGAGGGAAATGCGAAATAAAAACTGCACACATACTTTAAGCTCATGTGTGAGTTTAAATAATATTGATTAAACACTTTATTGATACGCTTTAAACTCAAGTGCGAGTAATTCATAAATAAAATATTTAATTTAACGTTTTTGAATCCAATACGTAAAGTTCGGGGTCCTTCTCAGTATGAACTTGAATCTGAAATCAATTGAAGAACATATACGCAATCTAAACCCTACCTTATTTCACTTTGCATGCGTTAAATCAGCTAAAATAATTGAGTATATTATGTCTGATTCATTTCCTGCATCTACTCGGTCTGTTTATAAGTAGTTTTATCCCTATATAGTTTAAATTGAGCATTGTTCGTGTGTTACTCCAAGTACCCTCAATAAATGCCCTTTTCTTATATTATTTAATATCAATAAATGCCCTCTTTACATGTTATTTAAAACCAATAAATACCCTCTACATATTATTTAAAAATCCTCAGCTCCCTATGTAAAACATGCATTTAGATATCATTCTTCTTGCATGTATTTTTCTGAATCTAAAATGCCTTGGTCATTTTTTCATGCCATCTATTCTTCAAATTTAGAACGACTCATAAGTACAACTTTATTGGAGATGTCAGTAGTCATATGAATGAAGTTGCTTGTTCATATGAACGTACAGAACATTTCCTCATACCTAAATAAATTAATTACCCAAAAGAATAATGGTTCTAGATTCAATAAACATGAACAACTTAGAAAAATGTGGATAATTTTTACTGATGGAATTACCCATACTTCGTACAGCAGTCGGAAGTTTTCCCGACAACGAAAAGCATTTAAGCCAAGAAAACATTTTGGTGTTCAACTGTAAAAGGTAAATCAACGTCACACTTGGCGAAATTGATATAAGGTGAAACTTTTCAGCGTCTCAGTCAATGACAACACAGCTGACAGTGAAATAATTACTGAAAGAAGTGAATTTATCTCGTTTATACAATGAAGACAAAGTAGATATTATTTCTGCCATGAGTTATGTTTTGATTTGCGCTAGAGCATCTTCAGTTCGAGCTGGTTAGTACACACAATTTTAATTTGTACGAAGCTTGCTTTTCAAGTCAAATTAGTGGAGTTGAAATAATTCTTTAACCCAATGTGGCTTCAAAAATACGACATCATCGTAATTGGTTAATAGAATTAAAAATGGTTGCAACATTTGGTATTGGTTCTGAATATACACATCTATCAACAATTTCTTTCGAACTAAATGTGTATCATCTACAAAGTGGGGAGATATATGAACATAGGGAGGCAATAATTCCGCATATTTGTACGCTCATAAAAAATTTAAGTCGGAAAGGTTCGAAACAAAGTTACGATAGTGTAACCAATGAAGTCCTGAATAGTTCGCGTAGAAATCTTTCGATCTCACGCATGTGAATCGTTTTCATTCAACTATTGAAATAAATAGTTTACACGTTCGTTTTGTGTTATAGCTACCAAATAAACATACACAAGCATGTACTGAGAATAAAAATTCATACAAAATTTCAGGGCTGCTCATTTCAGCCGAAAAATTTTAACCTTGAATGCCCTTGCAATCTGAAAAAATAAAACCGCGGCACTCGGTCAGTTTATAAACTGAGGAACTGGATACTGTAATTATCTTTTGCTTTTTCCAGACAGCGGATTTCTTGAGAAGTAAAGACATATAACATCTTTCTCCTTTGACCGGTTGCTATCACATGCAATTTTTTTATCTCAGGCGTTTTTGGTATTGCATGCGGAACCATTTTATTCCACAAAATGAAGAAATGATCAAAGACGGAGAACTATTTAATGTAATTTGAGTACTTCTCACAGTCATGTTGCTTCTGCAAGCTTTGAATAGGGAAAAATATTTCTTTGATAGTTCTAATTTTACTTTTCAGTCGCACTCGAGTAATGTTTATGAATTTGAACACCTTTCAGAGTCTTAAGAGTTTCATGGGATTAACGTTGTGAGACATTTTTAATCTTGACTGTAAGGAACACTAGCTGAACTTTTTCTTTCAACAGCACCAAATGTCATCGCTGAATTGAATTTCTACTTGATTACGGCGGTTGTTCATAGCGATGTACATCTGAGACCTTCGGATAGAAGTAGTGCTAGTTGGTCGGACCTTTTCATGGCCTATTTTTCCTGTGCTTTTGATGTGTCTTCCTATTTTTAGGCCCACAAATATCGAATACAGAATCTGTTTTCTCTCAGATGACGATGGATGTATTTTAAAGTACAATATTATATCCATCACTATGTGGACAAATTTGTTTTTAGCATTTGCTGTAATCGCATAAATTTTCACTTACACTTATAATTTGATAAACTTCCTGTATTTTACGTATTGAGTACCTTGGCCTATTTTCAATATCTATTAGAAATTTTCTCGATTTTCCTTATGTTCTGTTTTTTAATGATGTTTTTAGGATAGGGACTGTATGCAAAATAAATCTTTATGCAGAAATTGATAATGTTTACAAAAGTATTTTAGCGGAAACTGTGTGGTCACAGAAACTTGATTAAAAAAATATATTTAGCCTGACTATGCAGTAAACTGAATTGGTTTCTTTTCATGTAGCATTCATAGTTTTTGTAAGTTCTGAAATTACTTCCACATGACTGATGACGAATTCTCAGCAGAAACTCTACGGTAATTAAAACCAACATTTAAGTATCCTATCTCCACGGCGAGTTCTAGATTTCAATGCATTAAACGTGTTTTGCCGACATTGTTTGTCATAAACTGAAATATGAACTCGTTTAAGCGTAATGGACTTTGTAAAAATAAATTTCAACAATGTCTGAAGGGTATGCACCGGCATGTTATTACCATATCCGTAAAAATTATTTGCATTAGTTAGTTACAATATTATTGCATTACTAAATCCGTAAAAATTATTTGAATTAGTTAGTTACAATATTATTGCAGCTGTGCACTTTTTCAGGGAATACAAATAGTATGCGAGTATTTCTCAACAGTAGCTCGTATGGTTAACAATAAAACATGAGACCTGGAATTGAGGTCTCAAAACACATTGAATAGAGAAATGTGTAGTTTCTAAAATGTTCATTAAGGAGGGCTATTGAAATAACAGCGAATGATCACACAACCGTTAGAATTACGTCAATATTATTTCTGAATCGTTTTCTGCAGTAAGTTCTTGTGGGTGTTGGTAGGGGAAACTCCTTTATGAGGAGACTCTTCCATCAATTGAAGTATCGATGCGATAAAATTAAAGTTCGTTACCTCAGGAGGATATTTTACTTGGATGGAAATTTCGTATTTCATTTTTTTCGTAGCTCTAAATTCAGTGCAATGAAAATGAATACTTAACTTTCCTGCCATATAAAAAAATGTATTTCATGGTCTTGTCCTAGGAGGCAATTGGTTTTAACTTACACTCGTAGCTTTTTCAGTTAACGAAATGTAGAAGTCCTTCAGAAATTAATAAATTTTATTTCTACAATGGCTTTAGTGTATTTTTACGTTACTGCATACAGACGAATTACGTAAGAAAATACAAAAAAAAAAATTAGTTCGTTTTTATACAACAACATTAAGACCTGTAGCCAATACTATGTTTCAAAGGTACGCGTTTGATTTTATGAGCGTGAAGTGCATACTTCAGGTGCATACTTATGAGAAGTATGCTTATGAAGTTCATACTTGAACAAATACTTGTTATTTTATCATTTTCAAATTGAACATCCAGTCAATGGCATTTTGATTTGAGTTCACATTTCAAAAAATCCCCTTTTGTTTTTAAGTAATAATTCATGGATTATTCAGACCATGAGATGCAATAATGGTTTCATTATTTATAATAATTTATTTCGATCCTCAGTTAATTATTCTTTTAGTTGTTTTTGTTGTTAAAACCATCGTTTCATGATGTCTGGATAAGCAATACGTCATTTCTCGCGAAAATAACTTAATGGTTAGAGCTCATGTCGTTGAATAACATGATTTAATTAGTGAAAACCAATTTAAATCTGATTTGAGATGCAAATGGGCAATGTCGCTATCATATACTACATAAGCCATCAAAATCTCAAATTTCATAGACGCAATATATTTTGTCAAGTTTACACAGTTATGTAAACTTCGAAAATGTAAAACCTCAGAATGCGATTGCAAAAAAATGAAACTGGGCTAACATTGACATAAAATCCCTTGTAAAAATTAGTTTTATCTATTTTACAACGAACATGAGTGTTATGGCATTTCAGAATGAATTAATTTTGTAGTCGCTATTCGAGCTGTATTTATATAATTCATTAAATTATTGGCAAGTAATAGCGGGTTAAAAATTTTTCGAATTGTGATTTCCAACTATAAAACCATTATTTTTTAACATTATTTTGTGCGAATCACAAAATTTTCGTTCACACGTATTTATTTCTTGATATGCCAGAATATCAACATTTTTTGAACGAGAGAAATATTCAAACCGTAATTCTTGTCGTCCCTAACTCCCAAGGGAAATTAATTTTCATTTAAAACTGAAATACATCGACAACATTATCGGAAAATTTTTGCTTTCACATATGTAGAAAAGCGTCCTCTTTTAAATATATTCTTTCTCGATTTTTCAAATTAAATACATCCCTCGTTTGAGTTACATCATCAACAAATTCGCGTCTTCTTCGTTGTGAAATTAGCCTTCTGAATGACAAAAAATTTTCAAACAATGCGTTCCTGAGTTAAAGAGTTAAAGTGTACTGTTATGCATCGTGGAGAACATTTTTGAAAATTCATTATGAACACGATCGACCTCAATCCTTAGGCCCAGTCTAGACCAGATTTCTGGATCCCCACGAAATAAATTTTTTAGTCCACCTAAGCATCTTAATAATTTGTTCTGAAGTAGAACAATTCACTTTTTTTTCCAGCTGAAACCAAACGAATCAACTTTTCCAATGAATTTTAATTACAAGTAGGTCCAACGGACGAGCGCCCGAAACTTAACAAAGTTCCAAAGAGAGCTGCGTTAAGTCTCATAGAACTATAGCCATGATACATTCACGAAACCAAAAATTCCAGGTTCCGGTGGGAAGAAGAACCGACAGAAGGAGCGTCGCCTGATGAAAGGTTTCAACATCGGTGTTGGATCGCTTTCCAATCCCCTCGGCAACTCAGTTTCCACCACTGGAGGATCATTCAATGAGGTGAGTGCGATCCATTCTAGCAGTGATCAGTGGCATTATATCCATGCTATATTATGGGAACTATTACATTTTAAAACGATTTCAGTTAATTTTATGTGCTTTAGTAGTAGGCAAAGTGGCCTAGTTTTCAAGTATTGGTTTGGTAACTAAAATGCTTGAATAACACACATTGATTTCTTACGTTGTTTACCAATGTGATGAGTTACACTGTTTCTAAGCAATGCTTCTTTAACTAACACATCAGAATAACATTTCAATGATTTTCCACGTTATGGTTTTGTTTTAACGTTTTCATGTCGGAACATATTCACATTTTTCATTGCAACTGATCGTTAAAATTCCATAATTTTTTTCCTTATTAAAATAATTTTAATGTTACTATATAATGAGCCCAATAGTTAACCAAAATCGATTTTGTTCAACACATCAGTATTTGTGCATAGCTTTGTGAAAACTTTTCAACCAATGTAAAAAGTGTAATCAGCTTCTAAACTTACGGAAGATTTTGTAAAGATGAAAATAATTGATATACTGTATGCAAAAGTAACGCAGTAGAAAATTTATTAGTGTTTAAACTTCAGTTTTTTTAAACAGGGTTATTAATAGAGGGAAAAATTGCTTAGAGTTAGAACTTTTTAAATAATAGAGGTTGGAACCTTCAAAAACTCAAAACTATTATTGGAGAGTGTAAATTTAAAAGTTTCGAGTCCTCAAGACTTAATGTGGTAGTCCAATTCTTTGTATTGTTCTCGAACTGGCGGCTTGTTTTCTATCCACTGTCCATGTCTTCTTTTTTAAATAGAGAGCCTGTTTTGTTAATATTCACAGGAAAAATTGGCCACTTTCAAATGTTGTTATTTATAACTTGGATGTGACTTTAGCAAGATGTCTACGTCAAAAATATTTGCTGTTCTGTTCCTATCTTTTTTTTTTTCTTCCATTTTCCTATCACCTTCTTAGCTTTTGGCACCTGTTAATAATGGTGTTGACCACAGCTTGAGCAAACTACGCATCAACGATATATGTCACATTTCTCCTTCAGTCATAACATATTTCTTTTCATATTCTATTTCCGTTTCAATTTTCTGCTTTCTATCTAACCTTCCATGTGCAACTTCTCGCCGTGCAATCTTTCATTGGGTAAGAATCTCTAGAGTGTTTCTACCGTGATTTTTGGAAAAAAATCTCAATCTTTTAGAAACAATCAAGAGCCTCGTCTCTCGGTGCGTTCCTAATGGGTTGCCACATATTCAAAATTCGTCATAGAAGCGCTCTACATTCCATTGCCACCCGATGAAAGATTTCTTCCTAGTGTTCCACGTGTTGCAGGCTTGTGTTGGTGTGTAGTAACTCATTGTTCTTTTGTCTGAATCTCTTGCAGAGTAAGCTCACATCACTGTAGGATGTAAGTAGATTTGCTCTTTGTTTGTCGTCATTCCCATCCAATTTCGACTCCGTGTCCCCTGGTTAAGCCTTGAAATGAAATCCTCCCCTGTGCATAAGTAAGTAAAGGTTTTTTGGTGCGAATTTAATTACCGTTAAGATTTCACTTGAGATATTATTCATAATTCATCGTCTAAAGGTTCCGCTGAAAAAAGATCTAAGCATTTGCATTGTTGAATCTTTGAATTTTGTGTGTTCCCTTTTAAACATTAGGATAAAACAATAGCTGTAAGAATATTGGTCTTCGAGTCAAATACGGTCTTCCTATTGTGAGAAGTTTGTGATGTCTGTCTCCATTTCCGTCATGTGCTCTTTAAATGCCCCCATTTCGTGTCTCTTTCGTACATCCGCATTCCTGTTCGTTAAAACTTCTTGTGTGCCTTTCCCCCCCTCACTTTCTGTCTATTGACCCATTTATGTGCGTACCCTTACCCAGTCTACCTTTTTTCGCCATAGGATGCATGTTTTTTGCCGGCCAAGCGATTTAATTACCTGGACGGTGAAAAACATGCATGCAGGTGGCGAAAAAATTGGACTGGGTAGTTCTCAAGTTCAGATATTATCTCTGTGAGTTTTGATCCCGCTTCACGTACCTGTCGCACTCCCTTATTTGAATCCTTCATAAGAGTTCACCATCTAACAAATTCATGAATTTCAACAATCACAATATGATAAGTGTCAACAGTCCATTTTCCTTGTTTTACAAGTTTCACGTTACTCTGAATGACAACAACGCAGCTACTTCTCATTTCTTCGTGTGTGCCCTACGCACATCCACAGAATAACTTGGTATGATTTAGTCTTTATCGAAAATACTATTACACATTTTAATTTTTTAATTTTGTGATGCGAGTCACATCTCGTTCGCTCGGAGCGCTAATTTTCTCTCACACACAGATCCTATTTCATTTAACAAATAAGTTGGAGGACAAGACCGAGAAAGTGTGAAATAAATCAGTGCAGCGTTGAAAAATTTCTTGGTTATAGTTGATAGAAGGAGCTGTCTTCTGGGCGTTCGTGGAAGTTACAGATCAAACAGGTTTTTTGTGGGTTTGAAGGCAAGAATAGTTTTGAAAATAGTTACTCCCATTTCATGTTATGAAATGATTTTAATCTTGAGATCTACAGTGCTCACTAACAGTTCTCCATTCTTTGATTCTCAAATATTTTGTATTTCAAATCACAGAGTGAGGTTAAAAATTCGATTATACTGTAATGATTTAGTTCATTTTTGCACGACTCTCCTAATTCAATTTACTCGATGTTTTTAACTAAGAGTTGCTGCTTCTGCAGATTTTTTGCATGAGTGTGTAGTCGTATTTAATCCCTTCAAAGCGATGTTGTGAAAAAATAAATCCCGTAAAGTGATGAACTTTCATGGCATAAAATTGTCCTCATCAGCCGATGGATGAGTAATAAAAAACCTTTTTGTCATGAATGGGTATAAACTATTGTCGGCAGTTAAAAGATGAGTACAGAAAGACGGAGAGCTTTCTAGTATTGTTTAAGAATAAAATTATCAATAGCAGGTGATGAAGAGGGGTAACCGTTAATAAATATTAGTAATAAACTATCATCAGCAGCAAACGAATGGACAATAAAAGATAGTGAACCATGCAGTAACGACTAGGAACAAAGTTTCATTAGCAGTTGGTGAATGAGTACACCTACATTTTGTAAGCTAGGAAGCCAAAGGTTGTGACAAGATGAAGTCTAAGATAAACAACATTAGAGACTTTTGGTTGAAATTTTCGAATCCTTAACTGTTTCAAGCCAGATACAACTTGACAAGAGCATTTTAATTAATAGGATGGATAAACTTTCAATTACATCAATACGAAAAACAAAGTTTTGAAAATATGTTCTAATCAGTGTCAAATATCTCAGATGCTAAAAATTACTCTAATATAAAGCTCATACGTATCCCTAATACGCGTAATTGCTTCTGTGAAGGGTTAAGTAATTAACTAGCAATACTTCCCACGCACCTAATAACGAAAAGTGCTCGAGCGAAGCGTAAGTTAAATATACGTTAAATTATGAAAAGTATTCGAGAAATGAGTAACCAGAAGAGAGGAACTACTTTCTATTTGTTTAATACTGAAAACTGCTCAAGAAATGAGTTAATAATTGAGAAGCCGTTTTTAGTCCGAATCTAGTTATGAGAACTGCTCGAGAAATGAGCAAGTCGTAACAAACCATACTCTCTGCGAAAATAATAATGCAAATTACCCAAAAAATGAACAAGAAGCTTTTATTTGTACAAACCAACAATAACTAAAACTTGCTCGATGGCAGGAACTCGTCGATACTATGAGCGCAGCAGTCACCAGCGCTGGGGCAGCCAGTCGAGCGCTGCAGCAGCGGTCTCCAGCAAGCAAGCTAGCAAGGCTTGCTAGGCTGGCAGAAGCGAAGCTTGGCAGACCGAACAACAAGAAGCGCTGGGGTACGCTCGTCGAAGCTGCTAAAACGGCCAAAGTTTCCAAAATGCTCTCGAAATCGAGGTCTGATGAGTCCTTGTCCTCTGGGAACGAATGTGAGCAAGAACAGGAGCCTCTGCAAGATGAAGATCCTTCTCCAGAAGACGCGAATAACTCGCAAAACAACCACCACGACGCGGAGAACCGGATAACCGTTACTGGAATCTTGCGATCCAGTTCTGGAGGCGGAGGTCTGTCTCTCGACCCAGCTGCCTTGGCAGCAAGACATCTAACTGAGAAGTTCCGAACCAGACGTCCTCCTAAGACTAGCGTAAGCTTTGACGAGAATACCCCAGCTCCGGAGACCCCCAATGAAAACCAGGAGTCCAGTTTAGACAACCTCATTGAGTCCACTGAAGAAGTGCGACCGCCCGCTGGATGCTCTTCTTCCGTGGACAGCAGGAGTGTTTCTCCTTCCCTTGCTGTGAGCGAGTCCTGTGAACCACTCATGCTTGACCATAACCGTTCATTAGTTAATCAAAATACCCTCAGTAATCGTTTGAGTCCTAGTAATAGCGAGCCTCCCGCTGACATCGCTTCTATTGGTCGTCCAGCAAACGGTTCGGTGCAAGCTGTTCATTTGCCAGGAGTCCAGCCAATCAACCGTCAAATGACAGGCGGCTGGCTCTGATCCCGCCGAACTGGATCCCAGGTGAGGTCCGATATACCCTTTTTATCTTATTTATAACAGAAGGTTTTGTGGTTTTCCAGTTCAGTCAAACATGTTCGCCGGAACCGAAAATTTATGCCTTTCGAAATCAATACCGTTCTTATTAAACAATAGGGCTGACCGAAAATTTATGCCTTTCGAAATCAATACCGTTCTTATTAAACAATAGGGCTGACCGTTGTCTAACGAATAAAATTGATTTTTACTTTATTGATTTACCGATCGTTCGGTGATAGTTCGTGAATTTGAACATTTCACTATCAAGTGCCATGTTTCAGAACCAAACCATCAATCATATTCAAACCCGCAAAATCGAGATCGCAACTTGGCAATATATGAAGATATGAAGATGTAAATTCCAAAACATGACTTGATTGTTCGTTGATTGTTTCAGGATGAATGTTCGAGGGATCCTCCCCAGCGTCTCATATGTAAATACCGCTCATCTCCCACCATCAGCCACACAGTCACCGTCACCAGGTCCTGCTCGAAACTTTGATGTTTCCTTATCAGAAAAGTCAATTCTTCTTCTTTCTATTGGGTCATGAAAGCAATGATCGATGCAAAGGCAATGATCGATGCAAAGGCAATGATCGATGCAAAGGCAATGATCGATGCAAAAGCAATGATCGATGCAAAAGCAATGATCGATGCAAAACTGTCGCTCTGATTCATCATACATCGGTTGTTTTTACGAGTTATTCTATTCGAACATTGTAACAAATTTTTTAATACTGGATGTTTTTTTATTCCTGTGGCTGTTTAATTTTGTTGATTGGAAAAAATGCAAGGCACTTATCTCCTGATGCTCAATTTTTTTGTTTTTCACCCAAGTAGAAATTGAATAATCTCTTCATCAATTAGTAGATTGGATTTTTCCTAATTCAATACTTCAGGATTTTTTAAGGCGTATTCAATATAGGCTGAATTTGTTTTCGAGAATAATTTCGAATTCGGTCCATAAGGCTTACAACATAATGAAAAATTTAGCAATAAATTACGTGCTATGACCGATTTAAAATATTTTCACCCCTATCAGCTTACAAGAGCACATAATAGTTTCATGCATATTGATCTGTGAAGTGAATGATATTAATTTTTTCTCTTGTCTGATAACTTAACTGTTTTTAAATATTCCTTAATATTTAGCAGCGAAAAAAATTTATTATCGGTGCTCTGCACTTGCTTTTTCAAGTTCAAATTCATTTTTCACCCGCCATTCAATTTATTAGCCCAACCAAATATTAAATTCCCCTAACTTCCAATTCGAGGAAATTTCAACATGTATAAGCATAATCGCCGATAATGGTATGTGTGATCTTAACTTATGTGCATTAGCTGACCGATGATTATCTTTCTATTGGAAAACGAGAGCAGCAGTATTTCGGTGCCCCTTTTGTTCTGGTTTTCTAAGTCGCGACTTCATTCATAATTTTAAAATCCAAAAAAGGAATAATAGGAATTCAATTTTAACCGCCAGGTGTACAGTTTATGTAGCATAAAATAGAGACAAATTCATAATATGTGTCACTTCCCGCCAACTTTGGACGTTCGAGCTGTAACTCTTCAGTAACTGCAAAGTTATAAATAGGAGGAGCTACAGCACGACAGTCAATGCACAACTTGCCCGTGATTCTTAGCCATAGATAAATTTAGCAGGTACATGTTTAGGTGCGAAAGTGTATAAATTAAGGTTTTAACAAACCCATGGTACTTCACCCCGTTGCGAAAAGTGTCAAGTTTTTTAAACAGAGATCATTTTCTAGTGCAGAACTATTCCCAGTACTAAACAACACAGCTGTTGGAAACCTCAATAATCTGAATGTCCAATGATAACATAATTATTCTACGCATCATGAGGCTACCCTCTCGGAACAATTTTTCCGAAAAGCAATTACAGCAAAGCGATTGGTCGAAAATAAATTGATATTGTGACTGCGAGGCAATACAGTTTCAAACAGATTACCAATACGCTGTAACATTATGATGTTTCGTTGACAATATTCTCCGATGATAACACATGGCCAGTGCCAATAATTATTACTGCAACTTTCTCGTGTCGCGAAGTGTCGTACAAAAAAGAACTCAGAACTGTGAAACTTTAAACTCCATGACAGATCTTGACAGATCTTGTGGGAAGCTCTTGTTTGTGAGGCATTAACCACCATTGATGTACGAACAGACAGGAACTGCTGAGCAGTTGTGGTAGGAGCTTATTTCTTCGCGTGAAGTCAACTCTTAAAAAATATTGTAAAATCCAAGGTTGTAAAATAATAACGTGCTAAATTTGTGTAACCACTGAGCTTGCTGGTCCGCATTCTATGATGAATTACCAAATGGGTAATTTGTACGATTAGGCTCAATCGTTGTTGGCCAGCCATCCATTTTTTATTATGATGCCTCAATTAGCGATCTTATTAAACCCTGTTCCCTTACTTAATGGTTTTCATTCATAGGTTGCCATCTACATTAAAGTAAATTTCTCAATTCGTTGTCACTAGTATTTTCCGTTGGATGCTTAGATAGTTTTATGAATTCATTTGCCCGTAACAGTTTTTAATTTGCTTTGAAATATTTCTTGATGTAATCATTAATTGTTTGCGAGCATTCTCACTTGGTTGTCATGCGCTTTTTGTTCATATTCTCTCACTGGCACTACGACAACGTTTCAGTTAAAAGTCACTGCTGGGATATGATCAAATTAGTACAGTGAGGCCTGGGAAGCGCGGCTCAAAGCAGCGACGTTCGCCGCGCGGTAGATCGCGACGGCATCTAATTGACGGACGAGTCTGCCATGTGGCTGCGCAAAGCTGCGCAGCGGCGCTCTGGACATCTGCCCCGCAAGTAGCTACTGCGGTCCTGCCTCGATAACGGCAGTGATTTTGAAGTAGTGCTGGTGACTACTCTTGCTTGGCACTTTAAGTGCGACGTGACCCACCGGTGGTCCCTGAGGGGATTTTCATAATGGTGCCGACCGACCAGGAGTCAGTAACTCAAATTTGATAAATGCCTAATGGAAACTAAATCCCAGTCTAACTTTTTCGACGGAGCATGCATGTTTTTCGCCGCCCAAGCGATTTGATTACTTGGGCGGGGAAAAATGTGCATGCAGGAGGCGAAAAAGTTAGATTAGGATGAAAGCGCGATTTAATCAATGTTCATTATTTTCAAAATTGATCTCTAAAATTAACTCTGATTTGAGTTGAATATGGAACTTCAGGTCAACCCGGCCAACTTCACTTGTTGATAAAGTCATATTTCTCCAATTCTGTCTTGTCGCCCTAAACCTTTAATCTGTGCGAAGCTTCGTACGGAATTTTTCTTCTCGTGGACTCTTTTCTAAAATATACCTGTAATTTATTCGCCTAAATGAACAATTAAAATCTGTTTGATTGATTAAGATATTGAAAAAATTCACTCAAACGTTCTTCTGGATTATCCATTTTTGTCATAAGGATAAAATCAGCAGTAAAGTTTGAGAGAGAGAGTGTCTGAAAATGCTTTAAATTGATATTCTGAACTTAAATCGATGTTTACACATGAGTTCAGCACTTTTATGAATTCTCCGTAGCTCATTGTTCATTTTGCAAAGCATTGAATTGATCAAGTAATGAGTACGCCGAGGAAAATTTGCTCACTTATAAAACTAAAACAGCAATTATTTGTTATAAGTACTAGTCCTTCTAAGTACTTCTTCTAAATATCTACTCGGGACAGTACGAGAAGCACGTATAGATTTTCTCAGTTAAATTTCTTACACTATTTTACACTAATTGAACCGGAGAGAATGAACTTAAGAAAAATTCTTTAGGCCCTTGGGGGAATTCTACGAATTATTTGCAAGTTTGATACATCGTTCCTTAGAAGACTGTTCGCTCTGTAAGAATTGCTGTAACGAATATAGCACTCTCAACAATTTACGATTTTTCCCACGGTGTGAAACATTTTCCAACTCGTGTCTAGAAGACTCATTTTTTTTCTTTTATCAATGCGTATGTTAAATAATAGATCCTAAAATAATTGTTCTGTCGCATGGTTAGTTTCCCATCAATTGAAATTGGTGGTCAGAAGTGGAATTGATAATATGGAAATGTATCAAATTTCATGCGTGACATCTTCAAAAATGTTGCAATTTCTTCATGAATAACACAGCCGTGTTATCTAAGACCCTGCCTAATTTCCAATTCACCTCTTAATTTTTGTTAGATATTATTAACAAAATTATCTCTACCTAAAATATAAATTATTCAAAATATACGTATGAAAAATGTGTCTAACATATTTAGTGTACATGGATTTGTCTAATTAAGCATGTGAAGGGTCAAGTTCCTTTTGAATGGAAAATGTTTTCCGATTTTGCGACTCTAATCTTTACGTAAGTTTTCGATATACATAGAACTGGTAGACTGATAACCAATGGATTTATACATGTATATGCGTAGCAATAGTAATAATATACGTTTAGTCTCGCGCAACATGCTGAGCAAAATTAAGGAAAAAATGCTCACAGATTTGTAAACCAGAAATATTTTCTAGTGAGAACTAGCTAGCTTTAATACTCTGTAGGATTAACACTTTGTCCCTTTTCCTGAGCTTCCAGTCCTCGAAAACTTCTGTGGGTCATCAAGCAATTTCTGTTGGTAAAGTCACCAACGTGATACCGATTTGCACCGTGATCACCAACTCCTCATCATCACATCCGTTCCCATGAAAGTTTTCACGCCCAATTCCACAGTGTAGTTTAGGTCAAATAAACCTTATCCTTAAACTGTACCACTTTTTCTAAATACTACTTAGTATCCCCGCTCTCACATATAACAATTTCATACGTATTATTCAACGCTGTTAGGCTACTGCTTATAGTGCTCAGACGAACATGACTTTGTATGGAATGAGTAGAACTTTGTTGGTTCCTTACTGGTGCAGTACTTACGATGCCGTCGTGGGGAGACTATGGCATCGTCTGGACTATTCTAGTAAGCGTCATAGTTACTTAGGCTGCTTAGCAGTGCTCAGTTTCACACTCTTAACTATTTATTTATATTTTTATCAGGTATCAGGTTCGAGAAGTTTCTGCCTTTTCTCTCTTCTATGGCCATAATGTAGATAGTTTTTTGTATCGGAACTAGAAAATAGTCTACGCTAGATAACTGTTGAAGTGGTTCAGAAAAAAGAGTTCAGGTATAACAAATTTGATCTAAGTGCAAAAAATATCTCTCTTCTTTGCAGAGTTTTGGTCCCCGTCACTGGTGAGCTGTAAAGAATGTCATTGATGTCATTAATTCATCCTTTGTGAATAGGAAGTCTCTGACTCCTTTCTATTGCTTTGCAATTTTACGTTCATGTATCATTCAACATAGAGCATAAAATTTTGCGAACTATTAGAGTACAATTAAAGGAGTTGGAGTTGAATAATGATGAATTTAGTGTTGTACATACAATATCTAATTCCTGCGCACTAGTACGATTAAATAAGCCAGCAATGAATGGTAGTTCACCACAGTAATAAATTGAGCAGTTTTGTTTGGCAGCGTTATCAAATAACGGTCTTTCACAAATAAATAAACTATATCGCGGGTATACGACCCTGTCTCAATCATAACCTTCGTTTCAATAGAGTGAGTTAATGATTGTAGTATTGCCATTCGCTTACTAACTATCATTCGCTTAGTAACTATGAAGTCAGTACGTAATAGGAGAGAATCTAATACTTTATAATTATTATGAGGCACAGGGCCAATAAATGATGTAGGGTTAAATTCGCGAACACAGAACGATAATCGTAATAGCGTTTGATTATGTATTAAATTCTCTTTGCTGATCATACTTTTGAAATGTCCTGTTAGTGTTCTACGTGTCATTGGTTTCTCTCGAAAGTTTCGATAAGAAAACAATTTGATATTTTGACTCCAGAACGCATTTTTTTAAAAATCCACCCTGAATTCAGCCCAGTTTTTGAAATCCATCAAAAAATGCTCGCAGGCGCGTGGATTATTTTCATTTGAAAACTGAATATATATTCTATTTCAAGGGTTTACTAGAATGACTATTGAAATTGTGCCTTCATCATGTTTAAAACTTGTATACATTTTATTGAAATCTGCAAATAAGTGGAGACTTTATGGCAAAATATTGATGCGGTGAGCTGGAGTCATTGTCTCTGTATTGTGGTGAGCATGTATTCGATTAAGAGTAAAAATTTATACTTATATTAAACATACTTTTTATTGTCCTTCCAACGAGGATTACAACTTTACTCCAAAAATAGCGGGCAGTCTGGCTTAGTTTCTGTTTTTTCAACGTACTATAAAATGTAAGATACTTCACCAAATCGTTCTCTAAGAATGAAGCTTATTGCCCTTTGCCAAGGGCAGTGTTATCTACATAAAATTTAACATGAAGGTGGGTAAACGACTAAAGATTCCTATACTAAAGCAAAGATTTCGGATGCAACTCGACTCATCTTTAACATCTGGGATAAATAACCAATTTGTACATATTACAAGTTTAATACGAAATAATTCCTGGATAATAGGGACGTAACTATGGTACAGACAAATTATAACTTAACAAATTTAGAGGTTCAACTAAGCCTGTTCATCAATGGCTCTATTTTGTGATTGAATTAGCTACCTAATAGTCTCGTATCCGATATATTGCTGCGAATAAGATTTTGGAATTACTCTCGTAAATTTCGAGTACAACCAATTTTAAGCGTAAAATGGTTGTGTTGTTTCAAGTTCTTCGTATCCTAATTTTTACCACAAATTTCCGGCCACACAAGTAAATTTAGCATTTTTAATTGATACATATGTTTTAGAATGTGGAATTGCAGTTTGAGACAATAATTACACTCATCTGACGAAGACGTAAGACAAAAATTCTAATTGCTCTTTGTTTTAATATTCTATCTTGTAAAAAAAATGAAAATGCGAAATTGCTCCATGAGCCCGATCAATAAAATTGGTTTCAAAACTCAACCACTCTTGCCAAAAAGAAACAGCTCTCAAAATTTACAATGATTGTTTTTGTACTAACTAAATTAAAATAAACTTTTTCTACAGATTAATTATAATCATCACCCAGAAAATGTACTTCCACATAAAAAGATTCCAATCATTTAATATGATGTTCTGTAACAATTCCGTCCCCTCATTTGACTACACATGTTGAAGGTCTGGCGAGCTCCTTCGCACTTCCGTTACACGATGAGTGAATTTCACTGGAATTGAAGGAATCTGAGACGATATTCTGCAATCAGCAAAGTCTCGTTGCATTTCCGATATGACAATTCCCTCTGCTGATTAGGAACCGGGAATACGATTCCCAAGGGCTGATTGCACGACTGACAGACAGGAATTAGGGACGGATTCTCTGTCGAGAAAGCGTTCTGTCTGACAAGAGCGTCTCGAGAGACAGATGACTGGGGGCTGTGATGAACAGACTGAAGTGAAATGGTCTTCCTTTCATTCAACAGATGATTTGCGGTGGCATTTTATTTTTTAATGAAAACTTTGAGTTATGTCGTTGCACCTGCAGACTAATGTGAAGTGATCTTCCTGTTCATCAAAAAGAGGATTGGTGGCATCATTTTATCGTTATCGAAAAATATTTTTAGCTTTGTTGTTGAATTTGTTTCTATTTTCTCACCACAATTGTTTTCAGAGCAATCAGGATTTTGTCCATTGATTTGTTGCTTCTATAGTGTTCGAATGGGCGTGATTATTATTAAATGGCTTAAGATACAAAAAGGACAGAAACAAATTCATTTCAATACCACAAAAATCGCAATAAATGCCTCCGGGAAGTACGATTCATACATTTAAGGAGGTAATTTAGGACAAGACTAGGAAAAGTAATGATGCGTAAAATTTTAATCATAAATTGAAACAAAGAAAATTGGCACCAGTGGATGTATGAATGAAACTTCAGCAAAATTCAATGGAAAGTTGAAGAACCAGTGAAAAAATGCAGATTCAATGAAACAAAATCATACGCTTTCGGACTAGCTGGTGATATGTGGAGCTGAACACAGATTTAAATTCTTGAACCGAAAAGGATAACAGACACCAACACATATTGAATGCGAGATAAATAACTCTCTAAACACCCACATGAAACAATTGACCTCTCAGATCGAATCAAGATAAAAACGCGTAACAAAATGGAAAAATTCAGCAATGAACGAAGCGAAATATTTTCAACTGTCTCACGTTACAATGCTAAAAGAACTACAATTCATTCCACCAAGCGTGACTCAGATTGAACACAGCATTCACTTCTTTTTGCCAAAACTCCATTAACTTCATTACCCAATAGCATCACTCAAATTGAAAACAGATCAAATTTTATGATGCGAAGCGAAGCAGCTTATGAATACGGACGAAGGAAGTTTTTTTTTAATTTTATCATGGAAGTTGGTTTACGGGAGCAGCTCTGGTTTTCTCATGCATCCTAGATGGGACAGTGTCCGTGCGCTTCCATCTTGCCGGGTCGTGGAATTCATGCATAACATCGGGAAACTTTTGATCAGGAAGCTATTCCGGGGAACGTGGAAACCTGCTACGTGATGGGCCCTATAGTATTAAACTGTGTTGACCTCTAGTGTTTCTTGACGTTGCCTTTCTAATGTTGCTGAAATTCACTCGTCCTTGTTTGTGAATATCATATTATTTTAGGCGAGTGAATATGCCGGGCATATTGATTGGCCGATGTTTTGTTCGGTGATGTAGATGTTTAAATTGTGACGTGAGTTTACACAGGGACTATATAATGGCATGAATGTATGTGCTCTACATTGAGATGCTTTAAAAACAGAAAAAGATAAATTATTAAAAAATTTCTGAAAAGTTTTTGCTGAGCTACAGTGAATTATATGAAGAACGCTGTCTATTACTATTATGTATTCAACAAGTATGCCAACACTTAACTGCTATTTGATCCCAATAAATAAAGTTCACAAACTGAGAACAAGGACTTTAACTGCTCTTTAAGCTTGTTTTGTTGTTTCAGAGCCCCTTCGTAAAACTTTGAACAGTTGCTATAAGATATGAATGTAACGAAGAATACTAAACATAGAAAAACTAAAGAAGACGAACACACTACTAAAAGTTGAGAAAAAAAAATTTGTTGACATACGATATTTCTTTAACTTTAATCACGTGGCCAAAGCGAAATTATTCTTTCAGTAATCATATGCGACTGTCCCTATGATACCAAATATTATATTCTTGCAAATTTGTATCGAAAATCAAGCTAAGTTTTTACTACTCAGGTTGTGTGAGCAGGAAATACTTTGGACTGCCATACAGCGCTGCTACAGTGAACATTCGAAGCAACACATCACGCGGTCATTCAGCACATTCACCGCGATGGGTCCAATATTCAACTCAAATTCTAAATCAATTGCAGTAGGCCAATTTTTAAAATAATAAACTTTAAGTGGATCCTGATTTCATTTAGTTTTGATTAAGATGGTAAAATCTTCAACTCATTCGATGGGTTAAAGATCAATTCAATATTCAACTCAAATTCAAAATCAATTGTGGTAAGCTAATTTAGAAAAAGTAAACTTTAAATGGATCCTGGTTGCATTTAGCTTTGATCAAACATTCATAATAAATGCGTTTGTGACTACTGGTCGTCAGCAGCATTATGAAAATTCCCTCCATGTACATACACCAGCGGGTCACGTCGCGACCTACGCGTCAAGTTATAGAATACAAAAAGACGATGTATTTCTAGAACTATATTGACACTTGCTGTGAGACCCACGAATAATGTCAGAAAGTTCGGTATTTTGCTCACTTTCACTGAAACTCGTTGGCCTTTTTTAATCAAAAAGTGCTTAAGAAGAACATAACGAGAAGATAACATAGTCGACTCTACTACATCATAGGTCCTGTTGCACGCTGGGCCGCACATTTCAGCGACCAAATAATCGAGTAAATTGCAGAGTTGGTGATGCACTTAATACTTCGAGCGAATTGCATCGCAAACAAACCACAGGTAGTTCATTGAGACTTGTTATGTAACGTCTGATATAAAAATTTTTGATTGAATTTTTTGAAAATACAGAACGGAATTTTCATCTTCCAGTTGCAAACACAAGACTGATTTTGCACTCATCTCTATGTCTGGGCAACATCTGAATATTTATGCTTGTCTTGAATAATTTTACGTAGATGCTCATCGAGTTTCGTCTGAATCACGTCAAGCAGTTTTATTAAGTCTTCGCAAGCAATTATTCTCAACCACTATTGTAGAAAATAAGGGAGGTTACAGTTTATCTGCTCAACGTCGTTTCATAGTTTGACCTCAAATTATTTAAAAGATCTTATGATGTTTCCGTTGTTATTTGAAGTCTAGCGACCAATTCTCTCTGAAGAGGAAATAAGCTTCATATATTACCACGGTTCACCGCAGTGAATAATTCGGTAACATTTCTACTGTATTTGCATTCATAAATCAGTACAATGAAGTCAATGTAAAAAAGACACCGTTGAAAATTCAAGAAAAATTACCTCATGAATTCAACAATTACCTTATTATCTCATTAACTCTCCACCCGTTACACAAAATTCAATTTTTGACCAATATTCCCACAATCAACGAAATTATGCACATAAGTTTATTTGAAAGCTTCACCCACGAGTTTATAAGAAATCCTACGCATCAAATATCTCAATTCATTCTGGCACATCATTTTTAAAAGTGAAGGTTAAGAACTGTGTACGAGCAGTCATTTCTATTCATAATAATTTACGAGAATCTTCATTGTTTTTGACTTAAAACTTATGATAATTTTGAAGACACGTGCGCAGTGATATTATGACTGTGAAAAAAAAATCGAAGAAAATGCAAAAAGTCATGTTCCGAGCGAACGTAGAAGGTCGCTGGATGTCGATTTAATTTTACGCTTAATGACGGAAATTGGCATCATTATTTTCAAACAGAAAATAAATCCTCCATCCAGCACAAGGAGTGGAGTGATTCTGTACATGATTCAATGAAATTTTATTTCATTCACCACTAAAAGCTATCATCTAATGCACTTAAACTATATCGCTCATGGTGATAGATAAGGTACACCGAAAAAACCTAATTCATTCTGAAACAAAACAAGTTGCCAAACCTCTCGAACTGTGATCTGAAAAAACATAGCGTATACTTTTGAAACAAAAACCATATGGAAAATCTTGAACTGTATTTTCTCCTCCGCAAATGAAACCAAAAACGTACCACAAAAGTACTACAAATAAATTAAAAGAGTTCGCATCCACCCTGTTCAAGTATTTTGCCAAAAAAACGAAATAAATACTGAAAAAAACACAATTAACATCAAGCGACCGTCGCTTCACAGTTCAAGTATTTTGCAAAAAGAAACGAAGTAAATACTTGAAAAAAAAACACAATTAATATCAAGCGACCGTCGCCTCAACGTTCGGACGTCATTCGGCAGCGGACGACTGCTTTGCAGCCGTAACCAGCGACCAAAACTCGTCCATAATCGGCCGTGCCGAGCCGTAACCATAACCATAACAGTTCAAGCGATAACCTCCTTGACCCAAAATTTTGCCGCTGCCTTTTAAAGAGTTTAATTCTGTTTGCTCGGCGACTGCCTCTAGGCTGTAAAATTTGAAGACTGCCTTCTCCCCGTTTGTAAATTTTACTTGACTCTAGGCTGTAAAATTTGAAGACTGCCTTCTCACCGTTTGTAAATTTTACTTGACTCTAGGCTGTAAAATTTGAAGACTGCCTTCTCACCGTTTGGAAATTTTACTTGACTCTAGGCTGTAAAATTTGAAGACTGCCTTCTCCCCGCTTGTAAACTTTGCTTGAGTTGCGTTTTGAAAATGAACAAATGGAACTGATAATAAGTCACTCGTGTAATTGCTGTCATGTAGTCTGAGAAGTCCATGGGAATTCTTAGTATTTGCTCTAAAAAAATTCACGTTTGTATTTTAAAATGGCCGCCATAATTTTCGACTCTGTGCTACAAAAACTGGACGAAAACACTCGAAAGTAAAATGCTGTGCACTTTCATGGGGAAGTCGCCCTTCCACGACAGCATATTTGCTCACTTCCGTTGACCTTTAAAGGCTGGTGGCGTATTATCATTCAATAAACTGTCACAGTGGATCTCACAAATTTAAAATTATCTTGAACATTGTAGGTTCAAAAATTTTTTAATGAATTATTCTTCTGAACATCGTTTCAATGAACTATTATTTCGAACATCAAAGTTTTAATGAAAAAATGAATCTTCCAGATTAACATCCCACCAAGATCAGTGCCGGTATCTTCATGAAAGGGCATTTTGAGAGGCGACAACCTAAAATCTGATGTAACTTAAGAAGCATAAATAGATTTTTCAATTCATTAAAAAACCAATGACTCGTGAAAGTCACTCTACATTGATCACCTGCGTTACCGAGCGCACTGAAAACATGAGCTTCGCTTCTGGGTCGTGGATTCCCAATGATAAGTTTGAAAGAATTTTGTTACGTTTATAGGGATCTTGTGTTTGTTTTCATTCTGTATTTGCTTTTAAGCTTAATCATTTTATCCGAGCTTAACAAAGTTGGGCATGATTTATGTCGAACATCATTTAATCGAAAAATGGCCCATTATTTATTTGTGGTTACTCCGACAATCCGCAATTAATTCGATAATTTACTTGTGCACAAAATAGGATGCTATATATATATATATATATGTTCAATGATAGAAGCGGTTAAAATTGTAAGGAAAAACAAGACATTCATTAAAATTCGTGTAAAATTAAAAACACTTGCAAACCATTTTGGAGTTTTCTTTGGAAACACTAGAAATAAACTGGCGATGATTTCAAAAAAGCTAAGAGCACACGCTGCACATTGCTCCGTTTTGGTAAAATGTCAGAATATTTCATACCGGCTTATCATTACCGGATACACAACTTGCATCCTCAAGCAACATTCAGTACAATTCCAACCAAATACCCTTATCATTATATTTAAAAAAATCCCATTTCGTGTCACATGCAGAAATTGTCTCTCACACTGCGCTTTCTTGATCACCTTATGGGGGATGAAAGTATTCAATGATATTTTTTTCACTCTAAAAATACTGAGTTGACTTGATAACTTAAATTTTGGCTAAAGACATATTCTGTATTTCTAACAACAATGTTGATCCAGTGACCATGAACATGTTCAACTGTAGTAGCATATTTTTTTCCGGTGTATTGACTCGACGCTGAGCTCTAACTCTGATATGCTTCGCTCCCATTCACTCATCCAGTGAACTCAGTTTTTTCAGTGAGGAAAAATATTATAATTCAGCCTACAAAGTTAAGAAAACACTGTGAGAGACAATATTTTATGTGTGACACGAAATTCGATATTTTAAAAATATAACGACAAGGATATTTAGTTGGAACTATACTGAATGTTGCCAAAGGCTTAAAATTGTGTGCCCGGTTATATAATCTGCCAGAGTAAAACACCGGGCACAGAGTAAAATAACATTCTGTTATTTTACCAGAATATTCTGACATTCTACCAAAACAGAATATGTCTTCAGCTAAAATTTGGGTTGTAAATTTACACTTTATTAGTGAACTTGGGCGATTTTTGGCATTATCATACCAAAAAAAGACGAATATTATTGCTTCACATTATTATTGATGTAATCGACAAACATAACATATCGAAAAGTAAAATATACAGATTTCAGTTGACATCAAAGAAAGGCTGAAATGCAGCAAACGAGCTTCAATCATACGATTTATAGAAGCACTTTACCAAAGAAATTGAAAAAAAAACTCGTATAAGCATTGAATTTGAAGGTTTTGTGATAGCAAATACATTTGATCACGCCTAGAAACTAACACTCTACTCGTGCCTTTGAAGCGAAATATAATTCAACTCCTGCATGCTTGCGAAAGTGCTTTTCCAAATGTGTCTAAATTATTGAAAGGAATTTCCTGGCATTTATTTGAATTTTCAATAAGTAGACATTGAAACGCCACAGTATATAAACAAGCCTTTATATATACTACAGATGCAATGATATTTTTTAATATTTCCTCATAACTCACCTTTGAATCCAATATCTTGAAACGCAATATATTTCGAGAGGCGGATTAACCTAGTCACTAGCAGGCATACAACAAAAGTAACAATTTATTCTCACCGTTAGACCAACTTCGCTTAAAAATATCCGCCGTCTCAGAGCCCCTAATTTAGAATTCTTTCAGTTCTTTAAATAAAAAAAGGAAAACTTATGGCCTGTAGTATCGGTTCATTTCCTGCCAGCACCGGTCGCGGAGAATCGAATACCTTTTGTGCGAGGCTCTTGAGAACACGACGGTCACGATTTATTGAAAGTCTTTGGGAATTTATCAGACGAAGCTGGACATGTAAATTTTTCAGGAAAGTCCTTTCATTTCGATATCAAGCAGATGTTTCCATTTGTTTAACGATGGCAGTAGTTCTCTGTATGTAGCGCTATGAAGTTTTAATTGTGTGAGTAGCGCTCTATAAAGCAATAGTTCTCTGAATAGATTCTGAAGTAGTAGTACTTTGAGTTGTGCACAATTAATTTGAGAGAAATAGTTGATGTTACCCTAAGGGAAAAATTTTTTGTTATCAAAAAGTCACATTTATCGTAATTATGAAAAGTTGAATAATATTACTAAGTGAATGACTTCATTTACTGTATACTAAGCTTATAAAAGACTACATTGTTATTTCAGAGCGTTAACTTCTCAGAGAGTCAGTAAAATTCTAGGTGAAATACTCTAACGTTTTTAGCGTCTGATGTGAATATTTATTTTACAGAATAAAGTTCGACAACACAAAATAACACAACGGTCTAAATTTATTGAATTACTTCACATTAAATAAAAATTAACCGTTCAGAAGTTTGGACAGGTCATTTGTTTGGGAAATGAACAGAATGAATTAATCTGAACTCATGCTACATATTTAAAAGCGTAAACTGAGCATCCTAGTTGAGAAATTAGTTTTACCATTGTGAACTTCTTCCGGAGAAAAATTCATTCACAAACGCGACTTTTATTCATACCTGAAGACGATATGTTAATTTAGGATGATATTCAGAGTAGGCATTATTCAGAGCAAAGAATGTAACACGGAATGAATGCTTCATCAGGTACCAGATACAAGTAGATCATTGGGAGTTTCAACTTCCGAAAAAGAAATTCGATATTTATTTGGATGATTATTTTAGATTTGATGCGTGACGAGCCCCATAAACGCAGCCCATTCTCTTTTTGCTGTTTGAAATTCGGTAGACTTTTATAAGTGGAGGAATTGCCATATAAATTCGTCAAAGTGGATTCACGACGATATGATTTATTGTTTTAAGCCGCACATGCCATATTTGACACAATGCAGCCCACTCACTCCCAGACATTCAAACTTCGCTGGAGTCTTATCGGTGGAGAAATCAGTTGTGAGTGGAGTTTCCAGTTTATAATATACTGTTTGAGGTGCTGCTATAGCGTGAGGTCTACCACACTATATTATGAGGTCTACCTCTAGCGAGTACTATAGCGTGGGGTTAGGTCAGTTAATAGATATTACCTATTTCCAAACATTTAATTCAAACACTTAGCACGTTCACTACGTATTAGTACATATGTGTACCAATTTGTAAGTTGCTCATTTACTTACCGTAACAATGGCTACCGTTTCACTGATTTCACTACTTTTATTTAAATTAGACCATGGCGTACACGTTGAGATGTTACTGTGCAGTATATTGTTCCTGCTCGTTAGAAAGGATAATGATGTAAACAAGCAGTTAAGATAGCTTTTCAATTCTGTTTTTCCAAACCTGACCAAACCGACCGTACCAACCGCCGAAACATAGTTAATGTGTTAATTTGTACATCTCAAACTGCACCTGGGTAGACGATGTATGGCTATAGACCTCACGCTATAGTAGCACCAGGTTAGGTTACTAATGGATATCACTCATTTCCAAACGTTTAATTTAGTGATAAACAATTTGTACATCTCAAACTGCTCCTGAGTAGGCAATATATGGCGGTAGACCTCACGCAATAGCAGCACCCTATTTGACGCTATACATCCCTTGATTTGGCAAAAGTTAGCCCCCTTACTTCCTGCCATCCGAACTTCGGAGTTTTATCCGTGGAGACATTATTCAAGTGAATGTCAGTGGAGTTTCCACGCTGTACATCGTAAAATACAGCCTACCTAAGAGAGCTACCATTTAAATTTCGGCCGAGTGACGTGTAGAGAGCCGGTCTTTGTGCACTTGGATGGTGTTGTTACATTCGAGGTCGCGAATCGCCGAAGAAAATATTTTTTCTCTCAAGTTATTCTGACAACCTTCACCATTGTGGCAATCATTGTGACCACCACCGCCATTACAAAGAGCTTGTTTGTATCGCGGAACGCAAGATTTGGCCCTTGCCCAACTCTCCTCTTTTCTAGGAGGAGAATGTTCTTTAAATGGGGTAAAATTAGTATCGAAATCGGATATTGACGTATTAAAACTTCTGAACGTAGTTATTAAGCGTAGCTATTAAGCTTTTTAATAGCTTTAATTACCAGTTTACGAACCACAGTACACTCATGTTTAGGAATTTATATTGTTCGCAAATGCTGGAGTGTTTGCACATTCATGCGTGTGACAACAAACATATATTTCATAAATTTCGCGGTTGTGTTTTGTCGCCCAAGAAGAAAAAAAAAACAAACGTGTTAATAATATTACTCCTCGAAGAGTGGACCTAGAAAACTGCATTAATTACGGAGCATAACTAGTGCACTAAAGTTAAATAACATACTAGTGAAATTCTTACTCTTTAGCCACTTTTGCGTTTAAACATTTCAAGATCTATCCATTTTTCATTCCCAGTTGGGAAAGATTGACACGTTAAGAGCGGCGGTTAAACTGAACTTCAATATTCAATTCAAATTAGAGTTGATTCAGATATCTATATAAAAAAAATTTTAAATAGACCATGTATTCCTTCAGTTTTTCATAAGTATTCATGAAAATTGAGTTTGTGACTGCTGATCGGTCAGCACTATTATGAAAGTTCATTCACTGACCATCGCTGGGTTAAGTCGCAGTCGAAGTGTTAAGACTCTTTAACTTCAATCTAAATTTTCATTATGCTGCTCACTGGCCAGTAGTCACAAACTTAAATTTCATAAATACTTAATTAAAACTAGATGAAGGCACGATCTAGATAACGTTAACTATTTTTAACATTGCTTACTACAATCGACTTTAAATTTAAGTTGAATATTAAAACTCACCTCTACCGACGGCAGTCAAAGTGTTAGCAATAGTTCAACGATCCCAGAATTTGCAAACCTTATCTGTCCAAGAAATTCATAATGATTGCTTTCAAAATTCACCATTAAATTCCCAACGCCTGAAACTTGATATGAGTGGACGCTCCCATGCAATGTTTAGTGGGTCACAAAACTAGAAAACAGTGAGGGCTCTAGTGAACATCACTATAATAACCCGAATAGAAAGCCGACTACAAAATGTACGCTTTATTACACTAGAGACAATTGAAATGCTAAAAATAGAAACATGTGGTCACTATATTTGCTTTAAGATAGCCTATTCTATTTTTAATTTTATCTCGTTTGGTGTTTACAGTTCTGCCTCATGATACTTTTTAATGCGTGATCATGAAGGTATTATCCTCGCAAACACTATTCATTATATTCATTTCTGCATAAATTTTGCTGCATAGATATGATTGTTATCCTTAAAACCAAATAATTCTCGAATAATTACTGGCTGAGTCCAATAATTTACCAATATTTCACAGGGGAAGCATTTTTGTACAATTCACACTTAGGACCGAGATCTTGGGTTGTTGCAAGCAATTTTCTCTGCTCATTTTGAAAATCATTAATTTTAAAGAGTTCTCATTGGAAAAATTTCTCGGGATTATCAGCCAAAAGCTACTTTCTTCTAATTAAAATTACACTAACGAATTAATTTAACTGCTCAACAAGTTAAACTATGTACGACGACGATTTCCATTCCGTATGAACGACTGTATCTCGTTTAAGACTCCATGATCCTCAATATGAAGTCGCATTGACATGAAAAAATTATAACACTCATATTAGATGAGCATATACAAACATGCTAAAACTATTTGAACGATAATCTGAAAAACTGGTTTCCTTTCAAAATTAAACCGATCAGCGAACCAACGTCTCATTTTACATTCAGAAATTTTTAAAATCAACGAACACACTTTTAAGCGCAATGCTTGAGCAGTCGCTCATTCATTTTTCCTAAGCCATTCACTGTTCGAAGAAAACCACAAACTCCCTCGAATTTAACGAAGCAAGCTTCGAACATGCATTGTGATGAGGCCGCCCAAAGTTAGATCTCCGCCTTCAAAATATTCGGGTCCAAAAAGCCATTAATTTGTAAAGGTAAATTGGGGAACGCTCAATGGGTTTGGGCGAAGCAGAGGAGAGGTCAAGTTCGGCTCCCCAGAGCGTCGCAGGGTGTGGTCAGACGGAGTTCTTCCTCCCCTTTCTGCTATTTTAAGCTTAAGCAATTCTCTGCTTGCCGAGAGAGGGTCCCGGCCACCCTCATATCGCCACGCGCCCAGTGCTTCCACGGACCATTTTCGTGACATGGGACCATCAAATCCATACAAGCCTTGGTCTGCTGGGTCTCTGGCCATACACTACGTATTAATCTGCCATACACTAATTACATTCCATTCACTATTATTCGTGCCATACATTAATAATCGTCTATACATAATTAATCGGCCTTACATTATTATTCTGCCATACATTATTAATCGGCCATACATCATTAATCGGATATACATCATTAATCGGCCATACATTAAAATTATTAATCTGTCATACACTATCAATCTGCTATACACTATTAATCGTATACCCTCTGGAGTTTGGCGCGAATTGAATACATGTTTAGCTAGAGTGCGTATGCAATCTGTAATTGAGTTTTAACGCGGATTTAGCATCCAAAAACCTTACCTTGCCCCGACAAGTACAGTTTCGTGCCATGATAAGGATGAAATGTACCATGAAAAATACATACAAGAAATTTAATTTTAAATATATGTATAGATAAAAAAATGCTCATCAGGCTAAAAATAGGATAACAACAATATTTGAAAGAAAAAAGTTAATTCCTGAAGCTTCTTTCCAGCCAAAAATATGTATAATTATTGACGACAAGTAGCATTAACGCATTGACTGGATTGGTAAAACTGAAGTTTGACATTCGTCTCAAATTTAAGTCAATTATAGTAAGAAATGTTGAAAATAGCAAACATTAACTTAATCGTGCTTTCACTTAGTTTCGATTGAGTATTCATGAAAATTGCGTTTGTGACTACTGGTCGGTCAACAGCATTAAGAAATTCCTCTCTGTGGACACCGGTGGGGCACGGTCCCAGTCAAAGTGTTGACCTTGGAATCGTTAGCTAAGTAGGTTCGGACTCCTGTCTTGTACAAGCATCCTTAACTTAAACTCAAAGTATTGGCGGAATCAGCTGGCAATACTGTGTGCTCCATAATTTCAGACGAGATAGTCTTTAACACTTTGACCGCAGCGTGACCCACCGGTGGTACATGGAGGTAATTTTCACAACGCTGCAGACCGACCAGTAGTCACAAACACAATTTCCATAAATACTTAATCAAAGCTAAATGAAGGCACGATCCAGTTCATGTTTGCTATTTTCAACATCGCGCGCTGCAGTTGACTTTTAATTTGAGTTTGGTGTTGAACTTAATATTTAGTAGTTGCGGTTAAAGTGTTAAAGAAATATTTTTGCATTCCACCAACTACGGTTGTTGCTAGTGCAATTGAGATATCCATTGTATGTTTTGAGAAGAAGTCCCGTCCTTCTGTCGAAAGATCTTCAGTAAATCTCTTAGCGTTTGCTTGAAAATATTCCTTTTGCGAGATACGATGAACCATTCTGGTATTCATGGAGTGAAAAGCATGAGAAACTGGCTCGTGAAGTTCTTTCTTATTTAGTAATTTAATATACACTGCCCTTAGGGAGGACGCTATTGTGAGGTGAAATACTGAAGTTAAAATTCGGGTTCATGCGAAGAAGATGCGCTTATGAGTATAAAAATTACTTCCGCAAAATAATAAATAGGTGAAACTACAAAAAAATGCGAATAAATTACGTAAATAGAATTCCAAATTAATTAAAAGATAAAATTATTAGCAATGGACAACGAATTCGCACGAAATTCATCAATCAGCCCATTGAGCACATCGAAACATGCGACAATTAATTGCTCCTCTCATTCACATACACAGTTGACAATAACTGAAAATTCATGCAACAGTGGTAATTGAGTTTATTTTATGGGTTCTTTGAATATTATGCACTACTGTGGATAATTTGGTCATGATAAAAAACTTTCAACTACTTTTTATACAGTCGCTTGCAGAGAGTTACTCTTTCCTTCAGCATCATAAATCACTACATAATTTTACATCATTGTTGTGGCATTCGCATCGAACACTTCCACTTCTTTCCTTCGGCTTCTATTCCTTCCTTTAGTTTTTATATCTTCCTTCAGCTTCTATTCTTCCCTTCAGCTTCTATTCCTTCCTTCAGCTTCTATTCCTTTCTTTAGCTTCTATTCCTTCCTTCAGCTTCTATTCCTTCATTTAGCTTATTTTCCCCAGGCAAAGTAAAACAAACCGGCTGCGCACCCTCAAGTGCCCTTGCTTTCGATCAGCATCTTAAAGTAAATCCGCCTGTGACCTCCGCGTCTGGAGCTGGCTCGGCCCTCGCTTCCAGGCAAGTAATTCCAGCCTTATTCATTGGCCTCCAGGTGCGGTGGTGCTGCAGTCCTGCTGCTGCTGCTGTTGCTGCTCTGCACACTGCTGCTGCTGCTGCTGCTCTGCACACTGCTGCTGCTGCTGCTGCTCTGCACACTGCTGCTGCTGCTGCTGCTGCTCTGCACACTGCTGCTGCTGATGCACACTGCTGCTGCTCTGTACAATGCTGCGGCTCAGCACACTGCAGCTGCTCTGCAAACTGCTGCTGCTCTGCACTATTCAAATAACTGCAGCTTTTTTTTACGAGTTGTGTAGTTTGAACAATATTGTTTCTGTACTTGCTTCGAAAAAAGTCAGAGTAATACAATTGAATGGAGAAGGATGTTATACTCATGAAATAGCTTTGTGAATGTACTACTTTTTCAGGTTTAGTCATTTAAAAGCCTGTTTCTAACTTAGTCCTAGTAATTCATATTGCGTATGTTTAAGCCTTTTCATATGGTCTCATAGAAAATATACCGGGTAATATTTTAGCTTAAACATTCTACCCTACCCTAACCGTCCCTAACGACCAGTTGATCAATTTTCTACTCACCTATGTACAAGTATATTTGAAAAAATAATGCAGAGTGAACTATTTTTTTTTTGCTATGAAATTCACAATACAGTACGTAAGTGTACACTGCGATACGCATACATACTCTGTCTACACACTCTGTAGTTGGTACAGTACTACTGTTTCTTTTGACAACATGCACAGAAAAATTTTAACAAAAACAATTACTGAATGAGTTGATTTTTTTGTCTTTTCAATTCAATTATATTTTCCAATTAAATTTCAATTTTTGTTATTTCAAGCAAGTAAGAAGATATCTTTTTAAGTTTCATGCTGGTATACAAACACTTTCATTTCCAACAGCACACATATGGTAGGATAAATAACTATGATACAAGAAAATCCCAAATTACATCGCCACGCATATGATCAATGAAAGATGAGGAAGAATGTTCGAAAAAGCGCTTTAATAACTTATCCACTTTTATCCTTACCTGGTGACTTGATCCTCTCTCGGTTGAGTAGTTATGTTTCTTTAGAACTAAAATTTGGTAGCAACACAACTTTCACCAAGACATCAGTGCCCGTAAGTAATTGACCTCCACTGGGTAATTGGTCTCCGATTGCCTCGGTTATTAAAGCTATGAAACTCAAAGTGGTGAATGCGAGTAATTGGTGAAGGTATATTTTAGACACGCTGGATGATAAAAATATTTGCGATGAAATTTACTTGCTTTACGAATTAGTTTAAACATCATCATAGGCTGGTAACAGTTTTATTTAAACGTAAAAAATAGCAGCATTAGGTAAGGCTAGGATGCATGTTGGTAGGCTGGTATAAGTTAGGTTAGCTCACGTTAGGTTGAATTGGTTTAAGTTAGGCTAAATTAGGTTTGGTCAAATTGGGTTTGGTTTGATTGTATTTGGTTAGAGTGGGCTTATTTAAATTTGCTTTGATTTGACTGGGTTTGGTTAGATTGGGTTTAGTTGGATTGGGTTTGTTTGAATTGGGTTTGGTTGAATTAGGTGTGGATGGATTGGGCTTGGTTGGATTGGGCTTGGTTGGATTGGGCTTGGTTGGATTGGGCTTGGTTGGATTGGACTTGGTTGGATTGGGTTTGGTACAAATTTGACAATCTAAAATTATTAGGTCATTGTCATACAATCACAATTATTTAGAGGACAATTTTTCGGAATGTTCTTGGTCTACGGGGGTAGTTATCCGAAATCAATTGCTCGTGTTCAATTGTCCGGAGGCATCTATTAGAAAAGCAGTTTGCAGGGGAGCTTGGGTGATCATTTTTGTTCCCTTTGGCTTCTAATGATATGCACTGCTCAACCTACCCTATATGAAGAATAATATGAAGAGTTAGAATAATATGATGAGGTGAAATAATATAAAGAGTCGGAATAATGTGAAGAGTTGAAATAATATGAAGAGTTGGAATCATGGGAAGAGGTGAAATCATATAAAGAAATGGAATAATATTAAGAATTGGAATAATATGAAGAGTTACAGTTTTATGAACAGTTGGAATAATGTGAAGAGGTGGAATAATTTGAAGAAGTGGAATCATAAAAAGAAGTGGAATAATATTAAGAATTGAAATAATATGAAGAGTTGGAATAATATGAAAAAAGTTGGAATAATATGGAGAGTTGTAATAGCCATAAGTATAAAAAACATAATCGGACTTTTAACTTTTCAAAGCTATAGAAGCTTTAAAATCCTAGACTGGATTTCTCGTCAGGACATAACAGGTTTAATTGTCACGAGTCATTTAATTATTCATGGCTCTTAATTACAAAAGTATCTAATGAAAGAATAAATTATCTTTCATGAAATGCATGAGTTTAATTTTTGACCCCCTAGGGAACTAGTTTGTTTATTTTTTCTAAATCCCTTACTTTGTGGTAACTACATAGTACATTAAAGATCAATTAATGTTATTAGAGAAACAGACACATAGTTCTTTTTATTTGACCTTGACATTTTTGCGTGCTAGGATATACTTATGCAGAGGAATTATTTCAGTGATGGGTCTACAATATTTAAATAAGTTATACCCACAGAGAAAAGATTAACCTGTTCTATTTGTTCGTCATCAAAATTTTGATACCCAATTCTACTGTTAATAAAAGGATTATCAAGCCACAAAACTGACATTCATATTTAGATATATTGTATAAAGACTTTCAGAATGATCATTCAACTTTAGATCCCCACACATAAGCGTGAATTAGTCTTGGTGTGTGATGGAAGAATTTTTTGTTTTACTTATATTTGAAAATATGTATCGACATTGCCTGGTGCTGCTACAGCGTAAGGTCTACCGCTATACATCGCCTACCCAGGTGCAGTTTGTGATGTGCGAATTAAGTGTTTACCGCTAAATTAAATGTATGGAAATAAGTCATGTCCAATAGTAACCTCACGCTATAGTACCAGCTAGAGGTAGATCTAATTCTATAATGAGGTAGACCTCACGCTGTAGTACTAGCTAGAGGTAGATCTCATAGTATAGTTTGGTAGACCTCACCCTGTAGTACTAGCTAGAGGTAGATCTCATGGTATAGTTTGGTAGACCTCACGCTATAACAGCACCCATTGTTTCATGGCAACAAACTAGTGAAGAGAACTTCACCTGACATTCAGGTCATGGTGATGAGTCTTGCTGCGAAGCTGGAACTCCACCAATAAAAAATTGCCAAGCCTCTGAAATTAAAACTGAAAACTTTTCTCCAACGATATATTTGTCCATCGTCTAAAATAGTAAAGCTGGTTTGAATATTTACCATTTATATTATTTCTTCAGAACTCCTTTAAGACTCGTGGAGCTTGTTTGCATTAAACGTGCGACCATACCTGTTCTCATTTCAGACGTGCTATCTTCCCATCATCTCAATCCACATAACCTTATTGGTCTACATTCTCAAAGATATATGCACCATAATGAAGACAGCTTAAGAATATTCCTATATTCCAAGCCACGCATTCTAACTCATATTCAAAAGTGGAAATAAATACATCTCGAAAACGTACACTTTCTTAATGAAATGAATCCTCCGTTCAAATTTCTCAGGAGTACTTAGCTTGAGTAGAGTCTATTCATAAGCCCTGGGACTCGCTCGAATAGTTACCCGGAAGAAGTTCTCATTTGAAGAGTTGGGTGTGGGTTTCAGTAGGTCCGCTAACCGGGTAAACTTGATACCAAGTTGCCGGGGACAATTACGCTAATGCACCTGCGCCAGGTCGCTATCACTCAGCTGGCCCCCAGGGAGGAAAGGTCTAGGTTATCATTCTGATTTTTGGCTCATTTCGGTTTAGCGTGGAAGTGCGATGAGCGTCTTTCCAGCCAGAAGCTCCAGACATGAAGCCTCGCAATCATCAACTCCAATGACCTGCGCATAAAATGCGATTCCATTACTTAATTACAAAATGCAGCTGATCTCACGTCGTTAAAATGTGATGGCACTTATCATGTTGCCCAACGCCTTGTTTGCTTTGCATGAAAATAAGGTTTTGTGAACGTTTGCTGTTTCTTGAAGTTGAATGACCGTGTTTTTTAAACCTTACATACATCCATTGCCATAAAACAGAGTCTAGATTGCTGGTGTTCCGTGATGTTCTATTTGCGTAGAATTCAGAGAAGACGTGAGCTAATTGGAAAATATAATCTGAGTGAACACTATTTGTCCTTGAAAGCCACGTAGTGCAAAGTGCATTGTCTTGCACTTCCATTTAACGATGTTACTATTGTGAAATGAAAATACTTAGAAACGTCTTCTTTTGCGAGAATACCGGGTGGGCCATAAGTAACTGACCCGTTTAATTTGCTAATAAAAAAGGAAGCTATGCTAGAAAGTTGAAGCTTGTTTTATTTGAAAGAATAACATTTTTATGGTTTATCAACGCCATGTTTTGAGTATCATTTAGTTCAAATGACTCCCACGGCTGTTCTAACAAATTAGAGATAATTTATTTGCCGTTTCCATAACGCTCCTTAGTGTATCAGGCGAGAGTTTAGCTATTTCATAATAAATTTTGTTTTCAATTTCTTGTAAATTTGTTGGATTTGTTACATAAGTTCGTGACTTAAGGCAGCCCTACAAGAAGAAGTCGCATGGGACAAATCTGGAGAACGAGGAGGCCATGGTGTGTTACCAAATCGTGAAATCAAATGATTTACAAAACACTCTCCCAACAATGTCATCGTTTCTCTTGCTGTTGATAAACATAGTGTTGATAAAACATAACAATGTTTTTCTTTCAAATAAAACATGTCCCAACTTCCTAGCGTTCATTGTTTTTATTTTATTAGCAAATCAAAAGGGTCAGTTACTTCTGCCCCACCCAGTATTCTCTAGTAATTAAATGGTTGATATAGTAGGAAATTTGAACTAAATAATATTCAGCTCAACATTATTGTTTATAATATTAATATTCTAGTTCTTATGATTAATTTTTTGATCACGCTCCCCATTTCTCCTCATCAGATTGCTCGCCTGGCATAACCTTTGCCATTTCTCACCTTAACCATTTAACCATTCAATAACCTTTCTCATTTAAGTTTCAAACACCAACGCAATTTTATGAGAAAATTAAATGCTCATTTTTATCATTTTAATTTCTGTCAAATGAGTTGAATGTAAACGCACAACAATTTGTGCCCAAGGTTTGGAATTTTTGCCAAAGGTTAGAAATTTGTGCCCAAGATTAGGAATGTGCGACAAGTTTAGGAATATTTTTCATTTAAGGCTGTCGTAACACTAAACATCTGAGAGGAAAAATTTCTTCGATAGCCTAAATGTGTATCTAATTTTGAAGGAACACCCTCCAATGTGTTTCTATTTGAAGTAATACAGCCTGGTCAATGTTACGATACGCTGAACGAACGTTATAGTCACGACGTCATATACAACGAAATGTTGCTGCCGTGGGGACACCTACTAATGAAATTAATTGACGCTCATTTAAATTTTTAATTTGAAAACGCATTATTGAATTCTATTGGTGACCATCATTGTGTGGTATTCAAAGGAGTTTATTTCCTCGTAATTGCATGTTATAAATAGCGTTATTTGCTGTGCAGTTTGAAGTTGGATGGTCGTAATGAATAGTTCATGTCTTTTCATCACGTTGTTCGTGTGCTGGTGCGGGTGGAACAAATTTATTTAAGTTAAAATTATGTCTAAGTCTCTTGATTTCATTTCTACAACACAAAACTACAAAATATGATACAACCTTTTGAGTTTATATTTTCTTCGTACATTCCTCTTCACTTCCAATTAAAAATTTCTATTTCTATTTTCCACCTCAATATATTTCACTTTTCCTCGTTCCTTCGAGCGCAGTAAAACAAAACACGAATCCAAGAACGCGCCACAAGCGCCCGGTGTTAAAAACTTCAGAGAAGCGAAAGTAAAACCCCAGGATTTTATTTTTTCTGCGGCTGCCCAAAATCAGAGCAGAATCCGAGGATCAAATTACGGCTTGCCGAGTAAACTGATAAGAAACTCGAGGGTTCTCCGCCCTCCCCAGGGCGAGGGGAACCAGCAGTCGGGGACGTTAGAAAAACTTCTCTTTAATGACTGATGAAGTTGACGCACCTGGGGTGCTTGGGATGTCAAAAGTCCCTAAAAACATCGACGCTCCATTAATTAAGTGCGGCGCTTTTCAAGAAAAACCAAAGATTTTCTTTCTAGGTTCAAATGGGGATATGAAAAATTAATATGATTGTTTGTCGTGCTGAATGGATGATAAACTTGGATGGATGGGACTCGCTGAGGGTTAAATAGGAAGCTTTTAAGTCGAGTTATTTTTATGTGTAATGTCCGTGCGATTTGTGAGTCGAAATGATACATAGTGTTGAAAAATAATAATAATAATAATAATAATGAAGGCATCTACGGATGCTTTATTTCCAATCAAGCCTGATACATATCACCTTGTACATTGGATTTTCAAATGCCTTATAACTAACGCCAGGACGCCATGACGCTTTCCCCCGGTCAAGACCGGTACCCATTTCAGACACCTGGGTAGAGTGGGGTATTGTGCTTGGAATTTTTCTCCTATACCCAACAGAGAAAATCGCCACCGCCAGCACCGAGTTTCGAACCCGGGTCTCTGCCGCACGGTGGCAGAACCTCTAGCACATGGCTACCGCGAGCAAAATGATGGGTAAAAGGGAATTTTCGAGAAAACTGCTGAAATGATATCATTAATGGATGAACGAATGATTGGTGTTGTATAGCGAACGTTAGGGAATATAATTACAGAAGGCAACTTTAGGGGATAATGTTGAAAAGTCAAATGATTAACCCCGAATCCAACCGGACGAAAATCGTCAGCATTCTGTTTTGCTCCGGATCTTTGAATCTTCAAATAATCAGACAGTTTGAAAATGTTACTCGAGTTTTTCATAATTTCATCAAGCTATGGTACACCTTTTTGGGATCTTCATACATAATGGATACAGTTCGTTAAGTCTCAAAGTATGATTTATGCGATTGCAACTTCTAAATACATTGTACACATGTTCACACGTGTGATTTTTGAGATCCCAATTTCTATACTTATATATTTTACACATTTTCCATTTTCTCTTCACCATCATTAGACACTTTTATTGATCAATAGCTCAAAGTCATATCACCCCCAGAAACAATTACTGAGTCTGGTAAAGCGGGCTCTCCGTCCACGCATAGGTTTTTTTCAAACGAAATATATGTACAGGGAGTTCATGGGAATCGAACTCGTGACTTATAAGTTACCGCGCCAACACGCTACCGACCGCGCTATCAATCACCCTAAAGGTGATCGAGGCGCAACGAAAGCAATGCATGGCACGGCGAAAGCGGGCTCTTCCGTCCACGCATATAATTCCCTTATGTATCAATAGCTCAAAGTCATATCACCCCCAGAAACAATTACTGAGTCTGGTAAAGCGGGCTCTCCGTCCACGCATAGGTTTTTTTCAAACGAAATAAATGTACAGGGAGTTCATGGGAATCGAACTCGTGACTTATAAGTTACCGCGCCAACACGCTACCGACCGCGCTATCAATCACCCTAAAGGTGATCGAGGCGCAACGAAAGCAATGCATGGCACGGCGAAAGCGGGCTCTTCCGTCCACGCATATAATTCCCTTATGTATCAATAGCTCAAAGTCATATCACCCCCAGAAACAATTACTGAGTCTGGTAAAGCGGGCTCTCCGTCCACGCATAGGTTTTTTTCAAACGAAATAAATGTACAGGGAGTTCATGGGAATCGAACTCGTGACTTATAAGTTACCGCGCCAACACGCTACCGACCGCGCTATCAATCACCCTAAAGGTGATCGAGGCGCAACGAAAGCAATGCATGGCACGGCGAAAGCGGGCTCTTCCGTCCACGCATATAATTCCCTTATGTATCAATAGCTCAAAGTCATATCACCCCCAGAAACAATTACTGAGTCTGGTAAAGCGAGCTCTCCGTCCACGCATAGGTTTTTTTCAAACGAAATAAATGTACCTTTAGGGTGATTGATAGCGCGGTCGGTAGCGTGTTGGCGCGGTAACTTATAAGTCACGAGTTCGATTCCCATGAACTCCCTGTACATTTATTTCGTTTGAAAAAAACCTATGCGGGGACGGAGAGCCCGCTTTACCAGACTAAGTAATTGTTTCTGGGGGTGATATGACTTTGAGCTATTGATACATAAGGGAATTATATGCGTGGACGGAAGAGCCCGCTTTCGCCGTGCCATGCATTGCTTTCGTTGCGCCTGGATCACCTTTAGGGTGATTGATAGCGCGGTCGGTAGCGTGTTGGCGCGGTAACTTATAAGTCACGAGTTCGATTCCCATGAACTCCCTGTACATTTATTTCGTTTGAAAAAAACCTATGCGTGGACGGAGAGCTCGCTTTACCAGACTCAGTAATTGTTTCTGGGGGTGATATGACTTTGAGCTATTGATACATAAGGGAATTATATGCGTGGACGGAAGAGCCCGCTTTCGCCGTGCCATGCATTGCTTTCGTTGCGCCTCGATCACCTTTAGGGTGATTGATAGCGCGGTCGGTAGCGTGTTGGCGCGGTAACTTATAAGTCACGAGTTCGATTCCCATGAACTCCCTGTACACTTTTATTGATCCTGAAATGTTGCTACGACTTCGGGAAATGCTGTAATTATGACTTATTATTTCAGCAGCAGTTCCAGCAACTGTTGCCCATCATTTTGATGAGCAACGGGGTCATTGAGCAAAATTTATATGTATAATTTCTTCTTCACACGATGAAAGTTTCTTCATGAAAGTCTCAACGAAACACTTTACCGTTAGTCTCACTTGAGACCATGATTCTCCAGCAATGTAGTGTACATTTAATCCTATACATAAATCAACTAACTCCACCTAATAATTAAGGGAACAATTACTATTTCCAATAACTGCATTGATAACATTGAAACGTTTTTTTTTGTATAACTGCATTAATAATATTGAAAAGTTTTTTATTTTTGAGTAAAGAAGAGAATAATTTCGTTGCGTGAATTAGAAATCGCTTGCTCCTGGAAACTAGCACGGTGGAAAAGAGACCAGGGCTGTCTTTAATGGGGATATTAATAAGCCAAGGCTCTCGCTGTATTGAATTTTAAAGGCTGGTTTGAGTTATACATTAAACTCGTTGGTGGCCTACAATGGCTTCACTTTTGACTCAACGAGACTTAATATTTCGTACGCGTGGTAATCCAAGCAATGAAATTTCATTAAACCTATTAATTAAATGTATTTATTTATAATTTGTAAATAATTATTCAAAACTAATTTTTAAATAATTATTTTTAATTCATTTAGAAATAATTTTTAAATTAAAATGAAGTTATGGATTTTTTTTAGCCAAGAACTGAGAAGTAGATATTAATGACACGGATCATATGTATCTGATAAAATTTACCAAATTTATTTAAATGTTCTTTCGAGAGCTGATGCAAGACTTAGAGTAAACGTTGCAAAAATAATCAATGTAAATAGATTATTCAACGCCGATAATGAGTTTAGGCTACATCCAAAATAGTCCTATAAACTTACACGAGCACAAGAAACATCACTCAAATACAATAACACAACAAATATGCTAAACGGACATAGCCCACGCTTTAAAAAATTAACGAAGTACGTTTACAGAAATTTACAATAAAATTTATAAGGTAACCCACGTGCAAAAGAATTAACAAAACACATTATAAAAAGAGAATTTCGCAATAAAAACTAAAGTAACCCACATGTAGAAGAATTAGTAAATGAATGTTGAACACATATTCTTCCACTATTGACGAGTAGCTATGCTCAGCTTTCCCAGTCAAACTTTTTCGCTGGAACATGCGTGTTTTTCGCCGCCTAACCAATTTAATTACTTTAATTACCAACCAATTTAATTTAATTACTTGGGCTGCGAAAAACATGCATGCAGGCGGCCAAAAAGTTGGACTGGGTTTCGTTGCTGAAATACTCAAACATTCGTTAATATCTCATGTTCTTTCCCCTTGAGTTCATGATATGCAATAAACATGGACGCAAATCTCGGTATCACTTTGAAATAACGGTGATCAGACTCACCCTGCCGTGTTCAGCAGTCTTACGTAAAGAAATAATAGAGGTCTTCGACAGCTGTTCATCCGCTTGTTTTATTATGGCTCTGATTTACAGCTCAAGTTACGTGTTTTGATGCGCACGTAAGAAAGAAAAACACAGGATTTCTATATAAGCTCGAACCGAGTATTTATTTTCCCGTATCAGTAATACGAGTACTATCATAAGAACACCCGTATCAGTAAAACCATCATAATTTTGCTTGAAATTAAATGCTTATGGTATTCTTATGATGGTATTACTGAGACGGGAAAATAAATACTCGGCTCGGTTTTTTATGGGACATACTGTTCATAAGAGCGAGACACTTTAGGAGACTTGTTCTCGAATCTAGGCCAGCAAAAAATAAAAATAATCAACTTCGTTTAACATAATAATACCTTCGGTATGTTTATTAATTTATATATTGTTCGGTGTCCGCTTCTTTCGTCTCTCTGCGACGTTCACAAGGATGCTTAATGACCGTATCTGTGATACGAGTTTCACCAGTGCACAAGTATGAGAATAATTTTATCGCTGGTACTATTGTGATGGATATATTTGTTCGGCATCCACATTATAAAGATTTCTCGAAGGAAAATGTTGAATCCCGTCATTTTTTGACAGCATGTACACTAGCACTTTCATAATATGATGTGTGCATTTTTGGATAATTCGTACATTAGATTTAGGGGCTTGTCTAACACATTGTCTGATTAACCATGCATCAATTTTGTGAGTTTATTATCTTCTTAAATTTCTCAAAGAGATTTTTAGGGAAGAACTATATTTCAAATATATTTGTTTCGACATGTCGAAATAAATGGAGGCTCTTCGAATGAGCATCACGTGTTCTCGCAAATTAATTTTTGATAAACCACTTGAATTAAGGTGCTGATAACAGAGGAATAAAACATTTTGCCATTTTTTGAACCTGACTATTCACCAATTAAATTCAACTAATTATGAATCTAGAAATCAATTATTTTTACAATTTTCCATGTAGAAGTTCACTCTACGCAACCACAAGACGATTTAGGGGTACAAGCTATAGAAAATACACCCAGTTAGGCTTTCCATTCTACACTTTCTACCGCTACTAGTTATGGACTCGTCATCATTATTTTCAGCCTTATTATTTGTCACTGGAGCCATGGTTGCCTATGGACAAATACACAGTACAGTATGTGTATTTGTTCAGCAGTATTTTACATTGTATTTAGTTTCATTTTTGAAGGATTAGGTAATGCCACATGCATCTCTATGTTTCTCATTAGGTGCTCTACGTCCAAGTCTATAGCCGAAAGAACTTCGACGGCATCGAGGCTGCAACTCTTCGGAGGAGTTAAATTTCGAAAGGCAGCTAAGATTCCTGGGTCGATATCACGCTTCCAGTTTCTTGTAAATTTACCGTTTTATTAGACCATGAATTTTAGGGTTTCTTGGTTATTTTGACTTAGTTCAATCGTTCGAATTTACTGTTTATTGTTGCGAGCCCTGCAGTTTCGAAGTCGTGCGACGTTTGTAGCGTTGTCTAACCAATAAAGATTGTTTGTTGTATTTCAAACATGTCTTCTCAATTGAAACAAAGGATCGCCGTATTTTCTGGTAAGGGTTCACTCAGTTGTATGAAAAAAATGAAGGAGACAATTGATTTTTATTAACGCTCAGAGTAAAACAATTTTGCATTTAGGGAATAACGATGCGTTTCAATATCAACTTGCTGCTCAAAACGCTGCTGTAGAGGCATTGATCACCTAAATTCAATCTTGATGCGGCGCACAAAAATATAGAATGGATATTTCAATTTACCTTTATTTTTATGTATGGGGGATAAAGAAAAGCTCATATTTCTTCAAATATTATCTGAGTAACATGTTTGGAAGAGTTTCATCTTAATGCTAAAACATTTCTCAGCATTCTCAGTATTCTAAACACATTTCTTATTACTCTAAAAACATTTCTTATAACTCTAAAAACATTTCTCAACATTCTCAACATTTTAAAAACCTTTCTCAGTATTCTGAGTACTTTAAAACAATTTTCAGTATTCTCAGTGTGCTAAAAACCTTTCTCAGTATTTTCAGTATACTAAAAACATTTCTAAGCATTCTTAAGTATTCTAAAAACAAGTCTCAGTAATTTAACAGCATGCTCGAAATTCGCGCACGTTCGCGGAACAAAGGCGGCCATAAGTGTTTTCTCGAAGGTGTCGTTGAAAGTAAGACAACGAAGGTGTCAGTTCAGGTTCTTGAGCCCACAAGCAGAGTACACTCGGAGACGCGCCCCGCCTCGGCCGCTGCGTGACACATCCTCGCTTTAGCAAGCACATTCACCCCCAAATTCTCAATCCCTTTTCATTCCTCGGGAGTTTCCCCTTCGCTTCCCCTCGCTCCCGCTCTCATTTCGCTCTTTCTTTCTCTTTTCTTTCGGTGTCCCTCGGAGGCCCCGCCCAGAGCGGTCCTAAGCTTCCGCATCAAAGGCCACAACTCACTTTCATGTCCCCGAAAGAAACACACACGTTCGATACCGAATCCCGGCCTGTCTTTCACGTCAAAATTCATGTTACGCAGTCAAATGCTCTAAAATACCGCAAAGCGATGCGTTTTCGTGGGGTGGAAGTGGAGGAAAGGACTGTAAGATCACGAGGTGGTGCCATGACGGAGTCCTCTCTGTGTCGGGGAGAGAGCAATCAATAGGGAGGCTCCTCTCGCTCAGCCAGCTCGGGCAACGAGAGCCAAGACACCCGCAGACGGAACAGCCCTGCCCTTCCCGCGCCCTGATTATTTATACTCGGTGATCGAGAGCCTTAAACTTACTTATAATCTATCGTTCATCCTCTGCAATACGATATAATTTTTCCTCTGTAATGGTGAGACTTGAATTAACTTATAATCTATCGTTCATCCTCTGCAATACGCTCTTGTTTATCCTCTGTAATGGAGAACCTAAATCTAACTTATAATCTGCAATTTATCTTCTGCAATACGCTATAATTCTTTTTCTTCTATGGAAAACCTTAAACTATCTTATAGTCTATAATTTATCCTCTGTGATTGAGAGACTTAAACTAACCGATAATCTGTAATTGTTCCTGTGTAATAGGGAGGCTGAAACTAACAAACAATATATAATTTATCCCCTGCAATAGGGAAGCTTAAACTTACTTATTATTTATAATGTATCCTCTACTTTCGTTCATGCTCTTTAATAGGGAGGCTTGCACTAACCTCTAATCTATAATAATTTATCCACTATTCGTAACAAAATTGTAGGAGTCGTATCAAAAATATGTGGTCCAAAATTCAGACTTAGAATTAACAGAAGCAGCTGTTATTGAAAAATACCAACACACTCATTCGTTACTATTCGCTTTTGAATTGCAGTGAAAAATGCCGCTGCTTCAGGAAATTTTCTTCGATGTGACTTTTTTATTGGGGTAAAATTCAACCCCACTAAGAATTTAAATTTAGTTTCATCAAATTCTTAGTTAGAATTTGAGTTATCTCCTCTCATGATAACGCCGTAAGTTTAATCTATAATATAATAAGAGCCACGTCCGTCTGTCTGTCTGTCCGAAGCCAGCCTGCAGTGTGTGATGAAAGTATTTGTGTTACAAGCTTCATGAAGTCCGCAATTTCCAGTGTATTAATCCACCAGATTCAAGTAGGAATGAATATCACGTGAATTCTTAAAGAAATAGGAACGTGTGTCATGTGATTTGTCGAACAATATTATACATTTTTGATGGGCCGTGTGCACTCGGCCTCATAAACTCTCGAGAGATTGATTTTTTCGTTTCTTACGGCCTTTCCTTCATTTCACCTTCTTTCTTATTTCAAATAAAGGGGGTGTGGGCTAGTTTGAATAAAAATCCAGATACCGTTCCGGATTAATTAGCTTTATTTTCTTCAATTCCTGCAGCGGCCACCTGGAATCGTTAGTGTAATTATTAGCATCATTGGAATAATTTTGCCATTTTTCAGCTATTTTCACAATTATTTGCGAATCATTGTTATTTTTCATTTAACATCATACTGTCATTATAATTATAGCATTATAATTCATCTTCCACAATCGCTACAACTATTTGCATCGGTTTTCAAAATATTATTTTGACTTTTCATATATCAAATACTAGTGGTTGGAAATTTTTTGTAATATTATTCTGAATATTATATTATACATAGGGATTATACATTGTATAATCAATATTATACATTGGGAGTTCTGAGAGTACTGAAATGAGAATAGCTGCCAAACTTTACAATTAGTTATGAAATAACTTCGTCAGGATATAAATTTTCGTATAAGAGACAACAATCACAAAGCCTCCTACCTCACTTCAATGGCGAGGTTTACCAATTTCAGCTTACTCACAATTACTTCTCTTCTATTTTTCCCCTTCTCCTTTCATGCATCGTCACACTTTGAAGAATTAAAGTTTGAAGTTTTTGTAATGCTTGTATTTCATCTCACACTCGAAAGTATTAATGGAAATCTCGAATAATTTAAAACACTTGCAAAACAAATTCAAACTTAATGTTATTTGAACTACAATGTTCAGGTTAATCGGAAGTTTTAAGAGCATTTATAGTTCAACGGAACATTTTTTTTTGTGTGTTTTCATATATTCGCGAGAGCTTTAGAACAAAACTTCCTCTGTGCTTTTTAAAGCACTCTTATTATAAGACAGAATAACTCCGCCACAGCCTGAGTCTTTCATTAGGAGAAATATTTAAAACTGTTGAATTACTCTTATAATTTCTCAAAGTAAAATATTAAGAAACACAGCATTGGTGAACATCTCATGATAATTTTACATGGCTCATATAATAATTTAACATGGCACTCGTAATAATATTTGATGGCTCATTTAATAATTTTACATGACACTCATGATCATTTTACATGGCTCATATAATAATTTTACATGACACTCGTAACAATTTTATATAGTTCATGTAATAATTTTACATTGCTCATATAGCAATTTTACATGGCTCATATAATAATATTACATTGCACTCATGACAATTTTACATGGTTCATATAACAATTCTACATGGCTGATATAATAATTTTACATGGCTCATATAACAATTTTACATGGTTCATATAACAATTCTACATGGCTCATATAATAATTTTACATGGCTCATATAATAATTTTACATTGCACTCATGATAATTTCACATGGCAATGATGGATATAAACTTATAACCTCCAAAGGACTTCAAATATCCTGCAGTTTAGGTGTCAGAGCTCAAAGTTCCATTGTATGCAAAGTTCAATCTCGTGCCGTCAATACAATTTTACACCAGGATTGTGCGTAATTCCAGTTGCAAGCACAGGTCGGCAATGATGGCTTGAGATTCCTGAGCTGCCTGCCGTGATGTTATGGACTGTACCCTATACATTTCATGTTTTAGATGACAATGAAGCTTTTAACGTTGTTAATTTTTTTACAGACTCGTTAAATTTTTCCAGACATGTGTGGAAATATCTCTCAGTATTCTAAAATCATTTCTCAGTATTCTAAAAACTTTTCTAAGCATTTTAAAAATATTTCTCAGTATTTTAAAAATATTTCTCAGTGTTTTAAAAATATTTCTCAGTATTCTAAAAACTTTTCTAAGCATTTTAAAAATATTTATCAGTATTTTAAAAATATTTCTCAGTATTTTAAAAATATTTCTCAGTATTTTAAAAACATTTCTCAGTATTTCAAAAACATTTCTCAGTATTTTAAAAACATTTCTCAGTATTTTAAAAATGTCGGTGTTCACTAGGGGAAGTTTGTTGTTTGATGTAAAATAACATACCTTCTTATTCTTGTGCATTCATGATTATTGATCACGACAGGTTTTATTTTCTGCACAAAAATAGACGATATGGATGTGATGTACTCAAATGAGACTTAGCAAACGGTATTGCTTCTCTTTCTTTTATTTTATACATTACAGCTATTCGTAAGGCAAAACCTGTAAAAATAAAAAAAAACATATTTTACACATCAAGTTAAAACTCACGTAGAATTGAATGCAACTTTAAAAAAATTGTAATTAGGTGACAGTTAGTTTTTTGAAGTCGTTCTACAGCTAATATTCATGTTTTCATTCAACAAACTCCTAATCCTTGCAGAAACATGTGGAAAAACTTCCGTCGTGCCAGTACTGCGAAATCTATTTTTTGGCTTCTTTATCCCTTGCATTGTTCGAATGAGCTATAATTTGTTTATAGAGCTTTCATGAATCAGATTGCTTGTGTCATGCGTTTAACCAATAAAGAAACAAAGTATATAAATGAATTTCACAAAACGAAGTGTCTGGAAAACATTGATTGTATAAGATTGAATAGATCGATTATAACAGGATTTCTTCAAGTGCAAGTTTCATCTAAGTTGTTCTAAGCTTCAAGTTTCATCTAAGTGCAAGTTTATCTTCGACTGGCCCGATTTAATTCATTTAAATGGATCAAGATACCTGCACAATAAAGCACCATATAAGATTTTATAATTGTGTATTGAAATTACTACTGTTGAACTACAAGATTGATTTAGTTGCGACCCTAGTTAATCTGATGGATTAAAATTACCTGTTCATCTATCACTCGCTTCTTCGTGTAGACTTCATGAAGTTCTACATTCGGAAGCTGCTTTCATTTCATTTCATAAATCTTGCACAAGTCGCTAACAATTATTATTGCAGTATTTCGTTCATCATTTTAATTGAAAAAACTCCGTAGTTTTTTTTAAATTCTCTCTCTGACTGGGAGAGTTGGAGTAGCAGGCAATAGAAAATTTTTAAATGTGGTTACCAACACAAACTGAGTAAACAATAGAAAAAACGATATCTGAATTCCAGTCCGAGTGCGCATATCAATTCTGTCTCATTTTCAGGTTAAATATTCAAGCCCCTGCAGGTAAATTTAGGCATTCAAAGAAGCATGAATTCCTTACTGTGAATAAACATAAATTTTAATGCTGAGACGTTGAAACAAAACTTCTTCTCGGCTTAATTGAGAAATCCGTGATTTACTACAAGAGTTTGTGAATTTTTAAATTGAGATAAACAGAGTCGAGTTCTAGACCAAGATCTGAAGCCTACTACTTCGGATTAGTTGCAGCGAAACATCACTTAAAATCTACAGTGTTCAAATGTTTCTTTTTCGGGATTCGCTTTGATGCTTTTTCGGTTGCAATGAGTTGATGATTGACGCGAATCTCTATTTTTAACATGTCTAAGCAGTCCCCCTAAATTTGCATGCAAATTAATCTAAATTTCCACGAACTAGAAATATATACAAAGCGATCATTCATTCCTCAGAAATTCGATCGATGCATCGCACGTAAACTATTCCACTTCAATATCCTGTAATAAACAACACAAAACCAAAAAAATAATTCTCCCTGTTTGGGATTCTTCGAAATCAAAGAGCACGAACCTACCACCACCTTCGGTAAATTTGCTCATTCGATCATCATGATTATTTTGGCCCCTTTTGTGCCTGGACCCAAAACCAGAAGCATTTCTTGACTTCACCCCACACACAACAAAGAGCCTTCGAGACTCGAGACCGCGTTGTGTCTCCTGCGCCAGCAACTCATTAGTCGACCTGTCAATTAACGAGCGCGTTTTCTTACGAACTTCTGGCCTTGAGATGAAGCAGAGGCTGCTTGTTGACTACGTACCTTGGTGTGCTGAACACTGAAATTTTCTTGTAAGAAATGATGATTTTAGATTAATTTACGGCTCAGAATATAAATAATTATTCAGGGAAAGTATTATATCACTCATTTGTGGCTGAGTCATGTTACTGGTGATACTAAAATATATTAAATATTTTTTTTTAGAATAGGAATTCAAAACAAATAGCATTCAAAATTCATTGAGTGGGAGTTTCATATTTTCTCTGTCTCATGACTACAAAAAACAGTCTTGAATTTCGCTAAGTTCTTGCTGGAATCATGCGACCACCAAGCGTGGAAACGAACAAAATAACCAAAGTTTAATTAAGCACATACTGCAGGTAGAGACGATTTAAATATTTTAAACGAAATCATTGTGTACTGACGAGCTTTGCAAGTGCGTTTTCTCGCAATCCTTGCTCAGAAAACGAATATTTGGCTTCCTGGAAGTAAATGACATGAAAAAGCGCTGCATTCAAACCATCAATATTACAAGAATTTTGAAAATATTTTGGAATCAAGTAGCATCAGATATTATTACTGTTGTTTGATAATAAAAAAATTAAAGATAAATCAATGACACATGCCATTTCCTCAACAGAGCTCAAAATCTTGTGTGTTTAGTTCGAAACTTTATTTTTCGAACCTCACACTGTCGTGACTATTTGAGGTGAGCGGTGAAATGTTGGTTACGACATCAATCACATTTGTAATTTAGTATGCATTAGAGGCAAAAAATTGTAATTTACGAGGAATCAAATGTTATTGATCACACTGGGCGGAAAGGTAACTCTGGTAGATATGATGGCTGCAAAATATTTCCGTTCAAAAAAAATTTTAAATGCGGACAAATTGCATTTAAATATTGTGCTTATCATCTACCTGTAGTTTTAAGATGCCGTTGTCGATGTGTTGCGTAATGCAAAAATCATTGCTTCATTGTAAAATCGATGTAAATTTTGAAGTATTAAATTTTTACCGATGATATTCAATATATTGTCGGTCAATATCAGATTTTTTGATGAAGAAGAGTGATGGAGTTTGCATGAAAGGGTTTTGTATTTCACATATCACACACGGGAAAATATTCAAAAGTTTGGAAACGATATTCTTTGCATATAGGCTCAATGCGTCTTGAACTAAGCTTTAACAAAACGATATAATAAAGTTTTTCATCAACGCTTGCATGTTTGTATCTGTCAGCCGACATTTTGTAGGGGGAAGAACAAATTATCTTTCACGCTTTCTCATATTCATAATGTTAAAACTTTTTACATGTTTGATGAACAGCTTAGCGACACTTAACGCTTGTGACGGTAACAACTGCATGGCCCTGCATAATTATAAATATTATTGAATTCAAATACTTGCAAGGGCTGAAGTATGTGCTTAGTAACTTTATCCTTTGAGTTTGAAGCTAAAAAGTGCTTAACAGGTTACTTTTATACATCGCCGCGAATCGTATAAGCGAAAACATTTACGCATAAAATCGCTTAAGTGTTTAACAATTTCCACTGATGGATGTCCTTTCTGCATCGCTTTGTGTCATACGCCACGGCATACCTATAAGATGGCAAGAAATATGGAACAGTCTTTACTGTTTCGTGCGCTGGTCTACGTACATCGCTGCATATCTTATGAAATACGTAACACATGCAAAGTAACTGAAATAAAGAGCAGCCTCCATTGTTGGTGCGTCGGTCTACCTTGTCGCGTATCATACGAGCAACGATACACGTTTCAAATCGCTGAAATAAAAAACTTTACTTAATGCGCTAGTCTGCATCGCTGCGCATTATAAGAGCAACATTACACATTTAAAGTCGCTGAAACAAAACAAAAACTTTGTTTAATGCTCTAGTCTACATGGCCGCGTATCATATGAATGAACAACGTTACACATGTTAAGTCGTTGACACAAAAAGCAAGTTTCTCCGTTTAATGCAGCGTTTGGGGCGAATTTAAGACCCGTCAGAAGGGAGGAAGAACAGTCCCAGCGGTGCTAGAAACAAGCTCCGCAGTCTGGGGGACGTCGGTGTTCCGAGAGCCGAGCAGCGGTGCAGCACAGGAGCCGTTCTGTGCCATTAGACAACATTTGCAATTTAAATCGACCTCTGATGCTAAGCCCATGGCTACCCTTGCTGGCCCGACACTTGAACTTATTGCATTTTCTAGAGAATCCACGGTTGCACTCAACGAACAGGATTAAGTTCGTTTGACCTCTGTATTTTGACTTCCTTTACTAGCACGGCGTTGAACTTATTGCATTTTCTAGAGAATCCACGGCTGCACTCAACGAACAGGATTAAGTTCGTTTGACCTCAGTATTTTGACTGCCTTTACTAGCACGGCGTTGAACTTATTGCATTTTCAAGAGAATCCACGGTTGCGCTCAACAAACAGGATTAAGTTCGCTTGACCTCTGAGTTTTTGGCTGCCTTTACTAGCATGGCGTTGAACTTATTGCAATTTCTAGAGAATCCACGGTTGCGCTCAACGAACAGGATTAAGTTCGTTTGACCTCTGAGTTTTTGGCTACCTTTTCTATCCTGACGTTTGAACTTGATGCATTTTCAAGTGAACTTGCCGTTACACTGAAACAAAAGGATTAATTTTGTTTGAACTTTGCATTTTTGTCTGTTTTTCATCAGCATTTTGATTTTTATAGAATGTTTAACTACATTAATTTTATTTCAATGTATGGAAATGAGGTATTTAACAGGGAGCTTTTTATACATTTTAAAGAATGATAATAACTCCATTTCAAATTATTCGTGAATTGTAGAAGGACAACTGACACAGTTTACTTCTTTTGCGCATTCTTGCAATGTCTATGCAATAAAACAACCTTTTTTTACGTTATTCTACATTACTCACGAAGGTTTCAGTCCTCGTTGAGATAAAATAATCGCTTGATCCCAAGTGGAAATAGTTCCTAGATGGATGGCAACTATTTGTGTTCAGGATCTGTTCGTCGTTTTGGGATAAAATTCCAAAGAACAGCAACGTCAATTTGGTCACAAACTTCTTAAAATGGCTTTATAAATTCAGGAAACTTTTTCCTTTGATACTTGAGAAAGAAACATTTGTTTCCATAAAAGATGCAGACGCTTCTGGAAAAAGTTGCTTATCTTCCACAATCGATATCAATACGACCTATTTTGCTCTACTATGTCTCTGTATCATTCATGATATAAGTGCTGCATATTTTAAAAACGAATCCCACTTTGTACTCAGCTTTGTGCATAAAAATTATGTGTGGAATATTTCCCTACTGAATTGAGAATTCTGTAGCAATATTGTATAAAATAATTTTAATGGCTATCACAGCTCAAACCCTATTCTATTTACTACGTTGTCATCGATTGTGTAAAAAATGAAAATTCTCGGAGTAGCATATACATACACTTTTCTTAACAACAAAGTTTTCATTATCGTCGAGCATCAGAAGAATGTTTTTTTTCTGAATTTGAACATTGTTCAACCAAGTTAGTGAGAAACAAATTTTCGATGCCACTCTTCGTCTACTGAAAAAGGTACAGCTTGTAGCCAACGTATCAAAATATTTACAAAGATTTAAGGTGACGTATTACATCTACAAAAAAACAGGCACAACTTGTAGCCAACGCATTAAAATATTGATAAACGTTTTAAAATTGAGACTTTAGTTCGAAATTGTCGTTAAAAGACTAGGAAAATTTATCATGAAACGTTTAATCACAACGCATGTTTTTTGTAGGTCTTCAAATAAAGCCTGCCGTTTCTGCAATCTTTATAATTGTCGCCCACATTTTTATTAATGTCACCAATAATGAGTTGTCATTTCAGTAAATCCTGTGATCATTGCAAACGATATCGTTGAGCCGTGGGTCCCACGAAAATCCGAACCGAGTATTTATTTTCTCGTATCGGTAATACCATCCTAAAATACCATAAGCATTTAATTTCATGCAAAATGATAATGGTATTATTGATGCGGGTATCCTTATGATGGTATTACTGAAACGAGAAAATAAATACTCGGTTTACGTTTTTGTGGGACATACGGTACAATATCATCATTTGATAAGAATTTTTTCATGACGTTCTTAGTGGAACGTAATTTCAACAGTCTAACTTGTAAACATATTTCCTCACCGTATATTCAACCTGCTCGACAAAAACCAGTGAAATATGCAAGCTACAAAAATGCAACGCCTATACAGAAATTTTGTTCTACACCAGTTGAAGGAAGGCAATTTTTGAATAAATAACCCTGCCATTTGATCTTTTCGTCGAATAAATACACCTTTCATGTAATGTAGTAGATTGAATATAATAAGGAGAAATATATGTTCAGATAGTTTTAAGATAAACTTGGATCACGTGTTTTTGCTACGAATAATGAAGAACAAGCGATGAAAATTGTATCTAATGACTTGGTGTTTTCACGGCAGGATGCATTTTGCTATAAAACTTGCTTTTCCTGATAGCGAACATATTACTGGGAATACCTTGATATGTGCACTCGTACATTACTAACTTTAAGCCGATAAATAAATATTGCATTTGCTTACTGTCTTCTTAGAGTAGTTGTGAAAAGTAATCCGCATTATAACAGCACGTTTATTAAGTTTGTATATTACACTTATATAGGTAAAGGTTTTAAGAATCGATTGGCCATACGTTGTGTATTCTACGCATGATGGAAGGACATCTACAGTAAGGAAAAAATTTGCTAAACAAAGCTTGCAAAATTTAAAAATAATTGCAAATCTAATGCCCTCACGTACTCAGCAATAATTGACGATAAAAAAAGAAAATCTTAAGCAAGCAATTAAATTTTAAATTATGTAAAGTTTATATATCAGTTTTTCTGTTTTCCAGTTAGAACACTGCGAGATATCTTGACGCATTCAAATATATACAGGGTGTTTTTTTACTTTGAAAAAACTTCGAACTTAGGTACAAACACTCAAAATAAATCGATTTTCATGAATGACAAAATGTCCAAAACTCATTAGTTTTCGAGTTATGGCGTCGCAAAGCATGTTTAGAAGTGCATGTGATAACTGGGCCGCACACCAATTATATTTAAAGTTGTGTTGTTAGTTTTCGAGATTGTCGAATACAATTAAAGCTTTTTTCTCATTTCATTATGGGTTATCCATTCCATATAATCAACGACAAGATTTAAAGATCAATGTGAAACTGATATTACGGAAATGCCTGGCGTGTTTCAATCTGTAAGGCGCTCACTGGCATGTGTTGAAGTTCATGGAGGCCATTTCGAGTAACTGTTGTAATAAAACTGTATTCAAGTTTGTTCTTGCGTTAAAGTTCTTACATCAAAGTTTGTATTGATTATGTTTTTTACCTGTGTCCTGCAATGCTTACTGATTAATGGTTAGCTTGCATGATAATAATTGATAATTACTCACTTGGGACAATTTATTCTTATTTGTAAAACGTGTACACGCAAATTTCATTGTGAAATTACAAAAATACTACATTAGTGGGGCCCAAAAACCTCTTTAACTCTCAAAGGTAGCGCTAAAAATGGTGCGCGCGTGCAATCCTACTTGAAGTTCTAATATTCTTCAAGTAACTATAACTCGAAAACTAAAGAGTTTTGGACATTTTGTCATCCATGAAAATCGATTTATTTTGAGTTTTTGTACCTAAGTTCGAAGTTTGTTCAGAGTAAAAAAAACACCCTGTATATATATATATATATATATATATATATATATACATATATATATTCAATTTTACGCTCTTTTGAGGAACGATTGAAATTTTTCTCGAGCTTGCTGGCTTATGCTACAAATAAACAGATTTTTCAAATAAACAGATTGATGATGTTTTTAAATTTAGTACGGTTAGTTTTACGATAAAGAATTCTACAAAGAACGCACGATCTTCGTCAGAAGAAGGTAAGTTAAATTTAGCTCAAAAGTTGAAACACGTGTAGAACCAGTGAGGAATATTAAACAGTGAGGAATAATAATAACAGTGAGGAATACTTATTTCCGTCGACGAAATATGCAATCCACTTGATGAATGCTGATTTCCTTACCCAAAACAGACAACTTCGTTAGAAGATGATAACTTTAACTTTTGGCACCAAAATGCACCAGTTTGCAGTTGATTTTAATGCTAGCGAGTCTGTGAGTCCAGTTCAGGGTAATTTTGTGGCAACTCGGGAATCAATTTTCGATGATTTGTCAGTATTAATTATTATTGTAACGCAGTTCATTCATTGATAAAAGTTTTAATAGTAATATTAATTAATAACATTAAAAATAACACAAACAATAAACATAAATTAAAATGAATTGGAATAGAAGGAGAAGTGCGTCTTAGAAACAAATGCAGCTAATGTATAATGCAGTAACTTTTGGTTTAACTGAATGTGGGTTCACAATAGAACATGTAATAAAAGTGGCTGATGAGATTTGTTAATACACGAGTAAGAATAAGGAGGCACTATTAAGGAACAATAGTTTGAATACTTCTAAGTTCAGCTTAAATCTAACGTTCTAAGAAACAATAGTTTGAATATCCATCAAATTGGTTCAGTAAGTGAAAGTTTTGTATCTAAAACCGCAGATTTTCCATAAATTTCTTCTGTTAACGAAAAATATGAACAAACATGGCAATAAAATATGAAATAAATATAAGATAAACCGACTTCCATATTAGCGAGAGGACAATTTCCCACCTGGCAGGAAAAACTCATCCAAAAAAGAGGTACAAAACCACACGAGGAAAGCGGAAGCGACTATAATTGTTACACGTGTCAACAAATCTCATAAACACAATGAGAGTTCGTGAGGACGTGTTGACAATGGAACTGGAGCTTCAGGGCAGATTGAAGACAGCTACGGAACGCAACAAGGGAGCTTGTGTCTCAGGCAGTACCCGAGCGCGCCCCACTCTGCTTGATTGCTCCGAAACTTGATGCGTTGCGAGGGGAGACATTAATATAGTGATGTTCATGCCGGTGATAAGGGAAACTTAAATATAGTGACGTTCATGCCGGTAATAAGGGAGACATTAATTTAGTGATGTTCATGCCGGTAATAAGGGAGATATAGTGACTTTTATGCCGGTGATAAGGGAGATATAGTGACGTTCATGCCGGTGATAAGGAAGATATAGTGACGTTCATGCCGGTAATAAGGGAGATATAGTGACGTTCATGCCGGTGAAAAGGGAAGCTTAAAATTTAATAGAGTGATGTTCATGCCGGTAATAAGGAAGACTTAAATCTAGTGATGTTCATGCCGGTAATAAAGGAGGCTTAAATATAGTGACGTTCATGCCGGTAATAAGGGAGGCTTAAATATAGTGACGTTCATGCCTGTAATAAGGGAGGCTTAAATATAATGATGTTCATGCCGGTAATAAGGGAGGCTTAAATACAATGTTCTCACTGTCGTACCTGTATCGAGGAAAGCATGAAACAACGTTTTTACTGACATACCTTTAATGAAAGGGTTCTTGCTGGCAAGCTTGTATTGAAATAGACATGAATAAAAATTTTTATAGCTGACACACCAGTAATGAGGGAGACATGGATACACTGATCTGCATCTCGCCATACCTGTAATAAGATAGGCAGGATTACGGTGAGATGTGCTGAGGCATAATGATGCAAATAGAACAAATAAAACGGGAGTGGTGCCATAACTGTATTGGATAAGATAGAGTTACAAAGACTTACGAGTTAACCGTTGATGAAACCAACGAACGACTTGAGCGTTCTTATACTTGAAATGGATCTTAAACGATACGTTTAGCAAATGTGTTGTAAAATATTCATTTCTAGGACCTTAATGTTACAAACTTTAGTGATGGAGAAGTAATTTTTGCGGTAAAGGAGCAAACATCAATCAGGCATCGATTATTTTGCGCTCATTAGAAAAACAAAAGATTTGAAGGACAATTACATTGAAAAGAGCAGCGGTTACGACGAGAAATGAGTAACCGAGTCTAGCCTTATGAGGGTAAATTGAAAAGGAGAATAAAGCCTTAGATGACAATGCATGTTCAGCCGAACGATCAATTTACCTGATTCATGTTCGCTTTTTAACTCATATGTTAGGCAGTTAATTTACTTACAGCACATTATATGAAATGATATAAATTATAATCTTTTAAAATGTTTAATAATGAACATGAACCTAATTTTATAGATTTTATAGTAGAAAGTTTTTTACTATAAGGTGTGAATGAAGCAGAAACTCCTGCAAGATAGAGAAAATTTAGTTTTTTACTGATATTTCTAACGCCGTGATTATGTATTATTTTCATGCCGTACCTCATGTCATTCAAGATGTCGAATAAAAAATTCGGTTATTTAAACCAAATATCTCCCGCCTTTAATATTTTTACACTGTGTTCATTTAAGATAAACTAACGTACTTTCAAAGTTAACAATAGTTAACACGAATCATGTAACAATGAACGATATTTCATGTAATTTTCAAAGTACGTGAATTTATTTCCGTACGTTTTTTTCTCCTTTTTTTTTCCTAGAGCCCATTTTGTAGATCATAAATTTTTCGTCGCTATTCACACGAATGAACAATCTACATGCGCAAAAAAAGTATATTTTCAACCACTTACTGCAGATCATAAATTTTTCGTTGCAATTTTGCATGAGTTAGAAATATCTGTGTGCATACATATATATTTTCTAGCCCTTACTTTAGATCACAAAATTTTCGCCGCTATTTCACAAGAACGAGGAATATTTATTTGGATATAAATAAAATTTTGAGCCCCCACTGCAGATGATAAATTTTTCATCGCTATTTCGCATGAATGAGGAACATATACACGAACATGAATATATTTTTGAGCCCCTACTGTGGGTGATAAATTTCCCGTCGCTGTTTCACAAGGACGAGGAATATTTGTATGTACATAAATATATTTTTGAGCCCCTACTGTGGGTGATAAATTTCCCGTCGCTGTTTCACAAGGACGAGGAATATTTGTATGTACATAAATATATTTTTGAGCCCCCACTGCCGATGATAAATTTTTAGTCGTTGCCGAAGTATCTGACGGAAGTCGCCGCGGTATTTGCGCCTCGCTGAGCCGGCAGCCAAGAACTCAGACGGCAAGTCGACTCATTTACTTTCACAGAGTGCCGGACGTCTGACGAAATGTCCGGAGTCTTTGCCTCGAAGCGCGGCCCATGAAAATCAAAAGATACGAGACGCGCACAGCAAAAATTTTTGTCTCTACCGAAGAAAAATAAATATAAAGTTGAGCTTATGAGAATTATGAGATCTCGAGCAAAGTTGCGTGGAAGTGATTTGAGTTTTTTTGGGGGAATTTTATGTGATATTTAAAATAGAACATATTTATTATGTTCATCGATTTGAATGAGAACTAATGAAAGGGAAATTTAACTGGTTGACGAAGAATTTGAGACAATCAGCAAAAGCCTCTACTCACTATAAACTATCGTGGCACAACAGCACTACTCGCTAGATACATGACGAAAAGTTGTCAAAATGGACGATGAGGCAGTAGGAAATTTGAACAGACTGTAAGAAAAATTGGAGTGAAAGTTGAATAGACTGTGATAGAAGAACAAAATGTAAGTTAAATAGACTGTAAGAAGAACAGACTCTAAATAAACAGACTGGGAGGAAAGTTGGACAAGCTGTAAGGAATGAATTGACTCTAAGCTAAGAAAACGCAATAGTGTCTATGAAATATACTGCGGAAAAAAGGACTGAAAGAAGATGAAAAAATTAAATTATTTAAGAAAAGGAAAGCAAAATTTCCGAATTAGGTTTGTGTTAGATCAGCTCTGGCGAACCTTTTTCTTTGATCCTCGAGTTTGATGCCCTCTTCACAGTCTAACTTTTTTGCCGCCTGCATGCATGTTTTTCGACGCCCAAGTAATTCAATGACTTTGGCGGCGAAAAACATGCATGCTCCAGCGGAAAAAATAGACTGGGTTGAGAAAAACTGGAAGCACATTTTTGAAACATATATCAGCTCTGAAAAATCAACATAGCTCTTTTGAAATTCAGTGGGTGGCCAACAACTGAAGAAAGATGAAAGACTGATTTGATGAGTAAAATTTTTGCTGGTACATATTTTTATTACATGGCAACAAAGTCATCAGCATCGCAAAAACGAGAGATGAGAGTTCACGGCAACAAGATGAATGACTAGGGAATAATTTTATGATGCAGTCACCGCAACTGAATAATAGTAAATATGACCCTTATTTACCATAAAATTTATTCCGTAAAAATACTATTTTAAAAAAATTGAAATTTATTGTATAAATTTTGATCGACTTTGAAGTACTGCAGATATCGATCATTACAGGAAATTACCATTTCCATGAAGGAATGAGTTTTCACACGATAAAAACATACACTGCTTCAATATTCACTGAATTGTGCTCAAGTCCGAAATCTATGCATTTTAGCAGTGGTTCGCCTTTTATTAATATTTCACCTTCATTTAGTATGAAATTTGATCCGTTTCTCGTAAAATTTTCCCATAAAAAGCAATTATTTTATTTTTAGAACACAGTGGATAACATACGCATTGCAAGTTATTTTACAAATTCCATCCTATAATGAATGTATTTATGTATACGAGAGTATGCATTTCGAAGCAAGGCGAGCACTTCCATACAAAGCTTAAAATTAAATTCTTCGAAATATCACCGTAAAATCCAATGGCATTCAACATCCTTCAAAAATTCGACGTGGAAAGGAAAATTGCCCGTCCAAGCTGAAAATATTCCAGTCAAATTTTCATCGGTTTAATTTTGCTTCTTTTACGAGTCTTTGATATGTATATCAGCATCGAGAGCTGGGCAGCCTGAGGCATCTTAGAATTTCCGTTGGTTTTACTTCTACAAAATGCCCTTATATTGACCCGTAACTTGAGTTAAATGTATAATGAACCAGCATTTATACGACAGCAAAAAAATTCTCTGAGAAAAAATTAATTAAACAAACTTTTATTTTTCCTGGATATAGTGAAAAGTTTAATGGAGTTCAGTCCGATTAAGGTATTTGAGTAATTATTATTGTAGAATGTTAAATAAATACGTTGTAATAAACTATATAGATAAGCATGAACTTTGTCCTTGTTATGTATAAACATATCTCTATAGTTGCCCTGTAAACTGTAATGCACGTTTTAACTCGACCTATTGCAACTCATATTAAGCATAATTTTCATTTTTGAAAGGTAACATTAATTGTAGTGGAATTTACCTGGTTAGTCTCGTTTTTTTTATCCAAACATGGCGTAATGTTTACTCTGAGTTATTAATAATGGAACATCGGCCATGTTTTTAAGGTTTGTGGAAGTTGAGACCATGCTCTTTCCGGCCAAAATGGTCAATTTTGGATATTGGTTGTGATCAAAAAAGGCAATAGCTCTAAAACTTCGGTCTCGTGTATTGATAGCTCATGCATTAATAGCTGAACATGAACATGATGCCGTTGAGGAAATAATCCAGTAAAAAATGTTCCTCATGAGGTTCAAGGTGCCTACCTAAGTTACTGGGACCGAAACCTCGGTTATAATGAACGACGAAGATTAGTGTATACCTGCCTAAACATCTATTTTCATCCTCGCGTATGTACCAATACACAATACATACTCTGATATTTAATTTCACACCTTGGACTATACTTTAAAATTTTACTACTGAGTGAAACAAAATTTACTTCTACTTCTAAAAATTAAATTTCACTATTCACCGGAAAAATAAAAAATACCAACATCATTATTGACCTAATATCAGGACATAAATTTTACCCATCAAAATGAAGTTAACAAAAAGTGTCATCATGTTCGTATTCTTGAGAGAAATTACGATAAATTTAATTAAAAAAACTTTCCTTAGCAAGTAAGTGGAGTAACATCCATCAGCACACCACGTTAGACAGAACAACTCCCCGACTGCGGCTCCACTTCGCTGTTAGCTTACACTAATATTATTGTAGAGATTATGGCTACTCTTTCTCGTGAGAAACTAAATTCACTGATAAACTTATTGAGAGCCATCGCTGTTATTTGGCTCAAATGCACCGACGGCTTATTCGGGACTTAAAAAGCTAAAATCTTTCTATTTATTAACAACAGAGATTTTCGTATATTCTTGGATGAGAAAAGTAACCTGATTTCTTCATCTTCACACAGCTTCTAGCCTTAAGACAAATCAAAGTTCGTGCAAACCATAATAGAAAATATTAAAGAAGAAAAAAGCCTTTTTCTCAAAAACGCTTTCTAAAGAGTAATAAGCACTTAATTTTCGCATGTTATATGAACAGATTGGCAGTGTTTTATTTTTCCGTCATGTATACATTACCAAAACTCTATTGTTAAGGATGTCTTCAGCTCTATGAGTTTCAAAAATGTCTCAAATATCTTTAAGCCGATGCAAATGTGCTGAAACCAAGACCCTGAAAAGCCGTTTCAAGAAGAATTTAAACCCGTTCAGTCAGAACGTCTAGAGGGCGAAAAAGAATGAGAGGGAGCTGGCCAAGACTCGGCTGCGTCGATGAGAAAAATTGTTTGTGACGTCGCATTTTCCCTCAAATCACTTCGCAGTCAAGAAAGATTGAAACACAAGCTTAATAAGCTTCAAAAATACTGAAGCTTTCATGCCGCCTCGAAACCATGGAAAAGGAACGACTCAGAATGCCATGGGGAGACTTAGTTTATTGGTAACTTTTGGTTTATACTATTACAAAAAAAATTATTTGTTTGAAACGTTTGGCTAATTACATTCTGCAAAACCGGCTAGTGAGTAACGTTGTGCGTATAATACTCTGAAACACGATTTGTTTTAGCGAATTAAGTTATTGCAGTCCAAATTGTGTTTGCTTGGAAAATATAAAATTAAGTTTTTTCAGCTATTTGATAAAAGTAGAAACGGACGTTTGAAACATTTATTTGCCTGCGTGTTTAAGCAAATTTTATTGAAATGGCTTCTTACTGCATGATGAATCCATGCCATGAAACAGAAAGATAAGGCAAACATTACTAGAAATATCTGAAATTAAGCTCGTATCATGTGAGTAATCATTTTTTCAATTTAAGTATAGTTGCCAACTGGCATCTGTAATTGTATACATGAAAGCTATTCAATTTTAGTAGAATATTCTTTTTTTTTCTGAATGCTACGTAGGTTTGCACTACAAGAAAACAAACATTGAACGACCGCCTTATTATCTCCATTCCACTCAAAAAATATATCTTTTGCTATCCCCATGAACAGTTCCTGTGAATATCATCTACTAAGATAATTAACTTGTTGAAACTAATTTTTTTCTGTATTATGTTATTCTTTGATATAAGGTGATGATATAAGAATTGACTTTTAATCATTCAGTTTCCCTCAACACGATGATAAGGGTGTTTTCTTAGTGAAACTTACGCTATGACCATAAAAAATTGAGAGCGGGTCTTATGAGCGACACTCAGGAGGATTTAAAAGTTAACCACTTATGCAGTTACCTGAGTAATCGACGCTGTAATTCAGCATAAAGAGACTGCTGGATGACGCTAAATGGCCCCATGCACCTCTTAAATAGCAGTAAATTCTTAGGCATTCATTCCATATGAAAATTTTGAAGCATTCATCCCAAAGGAAAATTTGTAGGCATTCATTCCTTATGAACATTTGTAGGCATTCATTCCATATGAAAATCTTTAGGCTTTCATTCCATATGAAAATTTTCAAGCTTTAATTTCGTAAGAAAATTTTTAGGCATTCATTCGAAATGAATATCAGCTATTACTCTTCTTTTAGTTTGAATGGATATTGGTTCTCATCATTCTAAGTATCGAAATACCACGTTATGGAATTCTGCAATTATCTCCATAGTCACCCAGGTCATTTTCTTAATTAACATAGCGTTCTAAATTGTCACAAAAGTCTATGGCAATCGGTCAACGAACTCTAAGTTTCTTAAAGCGTCTGCATGATTTAGCTTCGGCACTCCCAGCATGGGAACGCAGACGCATAAGCGCGGGGCTGACTCGCAGACTTAGCCCCGACCGAGAAAATGAGATGCACTAAGTCTGCTTTTACGGTCATCTGAAAGCACCAGGGCAGTTAAAGTCATTTTTGAACATCCCCCAAGTTGGATGTAGATTACGTGCACGCCAGCTCGGGAGAGCTCATTACAGTTACTGACGTCTGCAAGAGATGGACGTAGTCGGTTATCAGACTTCCATCCAATATGTCTTACTAGAATTAGGGGCCACAACTCACAGGTTTAAGCCTGGACGTGATCTTCCAGAATCTTTGGCATCCTAGTTAACGAGAAGGCAAACTTACAGGGATATGAGTTGCAGATGTGTGTTAGGAATGGTGAGTTACAGTTTGGAAATCGTTGTCCTGTTTTAGAGGTCATTTCACAAATTGTTAATATTTTTATTACACGAAAAGTGTGTAATATTTGATAACTGTTCACTTGTATTGAAGTACTTGGGTTATTTTCGTAATGTTATTCTTATAAGTGACAATAGGCCAGCAGGTGTTTTTACTAGTTGAAAGCATTTAATGAACTCAATAAGATTACAAGTTAACATTTTCCTGATAAATATTTGTCATTTCATCATTACATTTGCAATAAAAGATCATGAAGTGTTTTAGTCTTCGCTATCCGAGCTGCATAGAAGCTCCCCTGAATTAGGTGCCACATTCAGGTTTATTCTCATTCTAAAAGCTTGATCTAAAGCTGTTCTGTAACAAAATTTAAATTCTTCAAAATACTTTAAGAAATATTAGTACTTTAAAGCACTTTAAGTTCTATAAATTTCCTCAAGTACTTCTACGTAGTATTTTAAAGTACTTCAAGTACTGTACGTATATACTTTACAAGGAAATTTCTACCTCTCATCGAGGCATCTAAAGTAGAGCTCGGAATATCCAGAATGTCTCTTTAGCATTTCTGTCCCGATTATTGCATTGCCGCTTGCCGTCAAAACAAGCCAGACTGTCGGTCTCTTTGTCAGTTTCTCGACCGTTGACAACAAAAGTTCCTCGCCATTGTCTGCGTTAAGTTATAGCCAGCGAGTTAATCATTGCTGCTGCAAGCCGCCAGTAATTTAGGATTACTAAAACTTTATGACTGAACTTAGCCCCTGTGTGAGCTAATGATATTCTCATCTCTTGTCTCAATAAATTAACCCTAAAATTTTAACATGAGCCTAAAATTTGCATTTTCGAAATAAAATTTAAAGTGCTTAGTTTGTATTTAAAAGCAAAAAATAGTAGGAAACGAAGTGATTTCTAAGGAGAAACGAACACCAGAGATATCGTGAGAAGTGGATCTTAAAACGTGAAAAATTATAGATTGAAAATGATCAAGATATAATTTCACTTTCGCTTAATTGCTTCTCCTGAGTAAAATTCCTTTTAAATGCAGATCCTTGTTTGATTTAGTGAATATTCTGGCAACAAGGTACCCAATTAAGATAATTCGATTTTTTTCCAGATAAGCCCCACCACTAATGCAACACATTTGTTCACCCACTTGTAACTTTCGAAGTACTACACCTATCGACTTCAAACACTCTCAAAAGAAAGATGAAAACATTTTTTCGCATGAGAGTAATTTTAGTCGATAGATGCATTGTTTCAAAAGCTACAAGTGGGTGAACTTATGTGTTGTGACGCGCGAGAGTCGGAAAGGTATATCCAGAAATTTTGTAATTTACAGAAAACCGTTTCGGGACCGTCTACGGTACACAAAAAATAATTCAATCTTTCGTTTGAGAGTAATTTGAAGTCGATAGGTGTATTATGTCGAAAGTTACAAGTGGGTGAACTTAAGTGTTGCACTAGTAGCTGGGCTTATCTGGAAAAGATCCGATAATTAAACTGACTCGATCCCGACCTTTACCCTTTATAATTTCGTTAGCATCAAAATGAAGTGTGTGTGAGCAATGGATCGAACACGTTCTAAAATAGGGGATTAAAAATTTTTTCTCTCTCAAAGAGGAAATAAATATTCATGTACTCTATGACTTTCCCCTGATAGTTTCACGAGATTTCTGTGTTATTGGCATTTGTAGGGGAAAGCCGAAAATGAACGTTTAAGAATGAAGGACTTACGCAAAATACCTAAAGGTTTCAAGGCACTTCAAGTTTTTCTCCACTTGATGACTAAAAAATCTAACGAATCACTTTTTTCTGAAGGCAGTAACTGCTTGACCCATAAAGCACGGAGTTTCCATCAGTATTCATCCTGTGAACTAGCAAACTAAACTCAAGTTTATCCCTGAAATTTCTAACGGAAAATAATAAGACCTCCTCACAACGACTACTACATTCTGCAGCAATTTTTCAATTCTTTGCTTCAACAATGTGTAGTGACTGGCTTCGGTTCTTCTTTGTATGAAAATGAAGGGTATGTCTTCAACATTGTTATTATATATGTGTACATTGAGCTCACATGAAGTGTGGATGAAATTCACCCAAAATACCATCGTCAGCAAAATCTTTTGGAAAGTGCAACGATGGCATTTTAAACTTGACAGGAATCGCTGTATATGTTGTTTCGCTACTTGGAGCAATTTTCACAACATTTTTCTTTGAAGCAGCTTGTGTACAGGGATCGCCAGAAAAACTCGAACTACATTAAATTTAACGGCAGTAACTCGGCTGTTTAGCCCATTTTTTGTAGGATTTGTAAGATTGAAGAAAAGAGAGTATCAGTGATATATCTACTTACATTTAATATCAGAGTAGAGGTTTTTGTGACCTATGCTGTTCTGAAAGCAATTTATTGGCTGCATTTTCAAATTTTGCGTTAGCAAAATTTGATACGTTTTGCTAAGATGTAATAAAATGCCAACAAAATTTAAAACCGATGTACCGTTCAGGTGCCCTGTCCTTTTGAAGAGAAAACAGTGGTATTCACGTGCAGTTTAACCGGCAAAGCCTGTATATAATTGTCATCAATGCCTAAGTGGCAGCACTGAACCATAAAATCGAGCTGGATTTGGAATTCGCGACAAATGCGGAATGGTTTCTCGTTAATCACCGCAGACGATAAACAGAACTCGGAATAATGTAAAACATCCGGGGCCTCGTGAATATTTTAGACGAATTGCACACTTTTTTCCCGCGGATAACGCTGTTCAAATTTATAACCCTGGGTCGCGGCAGTTTCTGAGTGATAAATGACCGACTATCGCGTGATAAATCCGAAGGATCATTAGCTTACAGATGCCTCTCTGATGGCCGATCCCTGAGCTAACAGCTATATCTGTACAGCCTTAGCGATCTCGCCTGCTTCTTTTGACAAACAATGCACGGATTGAGTAATTTCTGCACCGTTTCGAACCCCCGAGGATCTTTTTTTATTGTTTACAGACAACGCTACGAAACAGTTCATATATGCTTTGCAGTCAGCAAAAAAAACAGTTAATTTCGGTTTCAACCTGTTAGCAAAATGATTTAACTTTACCGCGCGGCCAGCAAATAGTGCAATCAGTTTCAAGTTTATAACCATACACAAAACAATTTAGTCTTTGTTTACAACCAAAAACTGAAAATATTTATTTCCAGTCTAGAAATAATTGAAACGTCAGTTCGTTTCTAGTTCTCAAACAGCGTGCAAATCATTTTATTTTCAGTGTGGAAAATAATGTGCAAATAAATTAGCTTCCGGGAGAATCAACGCAAGCTACCGAAAACTTTGGGCAAGTAACGACTATAAAAAGCGTATGTTTTCAATTCATACAAAGCGCACCGTTAAGTGCATTTGTTCACTAAATCAATAGAAGGCACATTTTGTTTTCAGGCTGCAAATCAGTTCATTATGCTATAATCAGTAAACAGGTTGTTTTAGAATTAGGTTACAACTCACACGTTTATTAATTAGTAATACACAACATATAAATCATTTTATTTTAATATTCAGTTATACACCAATTTTCCTTACATCATTCCAAGATCAGTCAAGAAATTAATTCAGGTAAAATTCTCAATTACTGTTACCGTCCTTTCGTAGTGATTGTATTTCTAGCACCAGTGGGCTGGTACTTACTTTCCATCAATTCATTGCATTTACCTCCCATCAATTCAATGCATTTACTTTCCATCAATTCAATGCATTTACTTTCCGTCAATTCAATGCATTTACTTTCCATCAATTAAATGCATTCACTTTCCATCAATTCAATGCATTTACTTTCTATCAATTCAATGCATTTACTTTCCATCAATTCAATGCTTTTACCTCCCATCAATTCAATGCATTCACTTTCCATCAATTCAATGCATTTACTTTCTATCAATTCAATGCATTTACTTTCCATCAATTCAATGCTTTTACCTCCCATCAATTCAATGCATTCACTTTCCATCAATTCAATGCATTTACTTCCTATCAATTCAATGCATTTACTTTCCATCAATTCAATGCTTTTACCTCCCATCAATTCAATGCATTTACTTTCCATCAATTCAATGCATTTACTTTCCGTCAATTCAATGCATTTACTTTCCGTCAATTCAATGCATTCACTTTCCATCAATTAAATGCATTCACTTTCCATCAATTCAATGCATTTACTTTCCATCAATTGAATGCTTTTATATACCCTCCATCAATTTAATGCATTCACTTTCCATCAATTAAATGTATTTACTTTCCATACATTTAAGTGCACAACCTGATTCGCACATAGCATGACATATGTCGCTTCATTTTTATTTAACAACAAACATAAAAGTCAGGTTAACACCGAATATGCTTAAACGAATATTTTTCTCCTTACAGCAAAGTTTGGTGAACATTCATGCAGTAAAAACATTAGCTAATACGTTACACTCTTTATGGTCATATATAGTTTACCACCGTAGAGGAAAATTCATTGTGAATACTAATATTCAAGAAATAATTGAAAATTGCATACTCTCAATGACCACGTGATTTTTATACTTGTGGAGGGAAAATAATTGTAATAGAGGGAATAAATGGGTCCCTTGATAAAATGGCCGAGATGTCGCTGAGCATATTTGGGCCCGCAAGTAACGATACTCAAATGTGTCCACTGCAATTGCCTTAAGGAACACTCCACTGATTTTTCGCTTGTGGTAAATAAATTGCTTAAACTGTTTTAAAAATTGTATAAAACTTCACACTCTTTGTGAACATGTAGTGTTCATTACCGTGGTGGAAGAAGTAATTATAATAGAGTGAAGAAGCCCATAATTTCATATTCATTACGATCATTTGAATTTTATCACCGTAGAGCAAAAAAAAATTGCAATAGAGGAAAGAAACGGAGCGTAGAGTTGCGTTCATTAGGCTTAAAAGGGGAAGTTAATTTCGGAAGCAGCAGTTGTGCAGTTGGCAGAGCAATCAAGAAAGTTGTAAGCGAACGACAAACTTTGCTCTCCTCAGGCCTTCCTCAGGTGACCTTCATTTCTAATCAACGGCTAAATGCTCATGACTTTCAATGTTCATTGCATTTCTGACAAAAAGTTCTTTGCTTTTCACACGAAGGAAAATTCTATTAAATTTTTTCAACATCTAAATGCTGATGACTTTCAATGTCCATTACTTTTCTAATAAAAAGTTCTTTGTTTTTCACACGAAGGAAAATTGTATTCAATTTTTTCAACGGCTGAATGCTGATGACTTTCAATGTCCATTACTTTTCTAATAAAAAGTTCTTTGTTTTTCACACGAAGGAAAATTCCATTCAATTTTTTCAACGGCTGAATGCTTATGACTTTCGATGTTCATTGCATTTCTGACAAAAAGTTCTTTGTTTTTCACACGAAGGAAAATTCTGTTTAATTTTCCTGAGTGAATGAGGATGAAATCAAAAATCTTAACTTAGTTTGTCATTTGATCATCAATACTGAAAGAAATTTAGGGACTTGAATGCATGGCATACGTAACTCTGCAGTTGTACGATTTTCTCTTCCTCATAAACTATTAGGAACAAATTAACATTTTTATTTCAGGTCGTTTTCTGCTTTCATAAATTCAACATGAGTTACAAAACAGTCAAAATTATATCAGATCTCCATCAGATTTATTAAGAACACTCAACGCGTCAAACTTTATTTTTTATTCGTGGCTCGATTCTTCATATACATTTCGTCAAATCTGATAAAACGATTTTTATTACTTTAAATCCATAAGCTCAATTCTCGAATTACACATCAAGCCTAACAGTCTATTTTCTTAGCCACCAGCGAATTCAAAATCAATAACCCCTCATAATTCCAGCTGAAGTTTTCTACCCTGATGGTGCGTCGAAATAGAGGCAGATAGTCCACACGAGACAGAAGCTAGTCCAATAAGTAAGCAATATCACCCGGCATTTCATGGCCTATCATTCCCACGCATCTCTGCCCAAGCCAATCAGTGACAAATTCCAGCGACCGCTCCAAAGACCGTCACCTATGGCTTCACAATATCCCCGCAGCTGGGATTGCCTAACGGTCTGCCGCAAATTCAAGCCATTTGGAAACGTACTCTCCCAACGGTCAGCCGCAAATTCAAGCCATTTGGAAACGTACTCTCCCAACGGTCAGCCGCAAATTCAAGCCATTTGGAAACGTACTCTCCCAACGGTCAGCCGCAAATTCAAGCCATTTGGAAACGTACTCTCCCAACGGTCAGCCGCAAATTCAAGCCATAAGGAAACGTACTCTCCCAACGGTCAGCCGCAAATTCAAGCCATTTGGAAACGTACTCTCCCAACGGTCAGCAGCAAATTCAAGCCATTTGGAAACGTACTCTTCCAACGGTCAGCCGCAAATTCAAGCCATTTGGAAACGTACTCTCCCAACGCTCAGCCGCAAATTCAAGCCATTTGGAAACGTACTCTCCCAACGGTCAGCCGCAAATTCAAACCATTTGGAAACGTACTCTCCTAACGGTCAGCCCTAAATTCCAGCCATTTGGAAACGTAGTCTAAGAGGCATTTGGAACATCCGACAATCCATCACTTAAAAATTCATCAGCATCACAGGGGCTCCCAGAGAGCCCCTTTAATGCCCTCGACGCTCTGCTGTCACTCTTCGACGCCGATACGAAGTGACCGGTCTTGCAGCTCTCTAAACCCGCTTCCTTTGTTGGGCCGGAGGTACACGCGGCTCTCCAAGGCCTCGCTTCTATTCAGCGCCTCAAAACCGTTGGTTCAAGCGCCATTTTGATGAAGTGTTTCACCTCTATTCATTCCATCAAAACCGTTAGATCAAGCGCAATTTTGATGAAGTGTTTCACTTCTATTCAGCGCTTTACAATCGTTAGTTCAAGCGCCATTTTGATGAAGTGTTCACTTCTGTTCAGCGCTTCGAAACCGATAGTTCAGGTTCTATCCATTCCTTCAAAACCGTTAGATCAAGCGCCCTTTTGAAGAAGTGTTTTACTTCTATTCATTGCTTTAAAACTGTTAGTTCGAGAGCCATTTTGATGAAACCTTCCACTTTCGTTGATCACTTTTGAACGCCTATTCTAAGCGTCATTATTATGAAACGTTTTTCATGAAACCTTTACATGCGAAAAAGTGTAATGAGAGTGTCTCTACAGTTACTAACCTACATCACTTGGAAAAAACGTGGCTTCCACTTCCGCTTTATTGCTCCACTTTCACGACTTAGAGTTGACCTTAGGATATTCATGGATTCTCTTTTTTTAAACGACGCTATCGTATAACACATTAAAGCTGCGGTTCAGTGCCTCGTCTTATGCGGCGCGTTGATGCTTCATTCGGATGACCTCACCTTTTAGCAAGACGGTGCAACTACGCACACGTCCTAAAAATTCTCGGAGGGCTTCTATTTTTTCCTATTCTGGAGGAAGAAAACATGGCCTTCATCATCCCCCGATTTGAAACCATGGGAACTCAGGGCTGGTCCTTGTTATAGGATGATGATTGTGTATAGTTCCAGGCCTCTTTCGGAAACTTGAACTTTTTCCTGAAGAAGGGATGGGAGAAAATTTGACAGGAAATGCTGCTAATATTAACAGGAAGTTCCCGAATGAGACTTCAAAAAATCTTGGCAAGTTTCTAAGTAAGCTCAAACTCATCCTTTAGGTTGTATGAAAACCTCTTCTAAGTAGTATAAATTGTAAAGGAAAAAAAATCAAAAACTTCGGAGAGTAATCAGTCGAAAAAGATGTTGGATGCTGGAAAATAGGGCCACACAATGTTTCGTAAACTATTAACAACAATAATAATATCAATGTTAACACGATTTATTAATCGAAAATAATTCGCTTGGTAGAGTATTTATAATGCATTGATCAAGTTAGCGTATCCAGAAGCAATCATTTTATGACCGTATTTAGAGAAAATGAATTCTAAGCTGAATTTCTTTCAAAACTGCAAAATTTTGAATTTTATTTCACTATCTGAATGAAAGAATACGGCTCATTTTCTCTAATTAAATAAAATCATTGAGTTGTAACACGCAAAATATTACTCATCTCGAATTTTTATTACGAGTGATGCGCAAAATTCTTTGAATTTGTTTACGTAAAGATTGCTTACGTTTCTTACTAACTTCCTTGCTTGGTTGCATTGAATGTTTGATTTTATGAATGGTCTGTCCGCTCTAACTCTCACCTAGTAAGCTGGATTCCTGAACGTTATTTATTGACATTAAATTTCTATATATTTAAGTGTTTATTTTCTGTTTTTTTCTAATTTTCAAAAGAATTGTATGTTGCCTATTTAATTGTTTATTTTCTTGTAATTGTTTTCAGAACAATTTGTGAAAATAACATATGAATGAATTTGTTCATTCGTATGTTATTTTAACAAATTTTACTACTCGAAAAAATAAATGACCAGCACTGAAACTGTTCGCGTAAAATATTTTCACGAGTAAATTCTAGCTTCAACTTGAGAAACGCCATCACTTTTGACAGCGGTGCCTTTCGAGAAATCTAATAGCCATGGCCTAGATTCAGCGTTCAAAAGAAACTACGCACGGAGCCTCTCTGTCTTCAGGGACTTCCGTTTGTTGTGAGAAACATCGCGTCTCCAGAAATTGTCTTTCGCTCAGGATCTAAAGCAATACAAATCTAATTCGTAAAAGAAAAAATGTGTCCTAAGTTGCCAATGATTATTAGTGACAATTTCAACGCTCATTGAAATTGAGCATTATTTTCGAATACATAGTAAAATCGAACATACTCAAAAAAATTGATTTCTTTGAATATCATCATGCAGAAATAAATCTAAAGTTTGGAATCTGGATTCGTGTTTAAAGAAACAGTAAATTATGAAAGTTACACATGCCAATGTTCTTGAATTTAAGCACCAATTTTACTCATAAGGTTCCAATAAAAATGGACTGATGAGCAATAATTTTCTATTCCAATAGATATATTCCATAGGTAAACTGAGTTTACTACTCTCTACTTTTGAAGCTCAACAATGAACGTCCGTGAAACAAAAGTCAACTCAGTTAAAGATTCACCAAAAACTCGAGCTCCTTTTCAATAAGGGCAAGCAACGTTCACTTTGTTTGCAGCTTCAGAATTATCAGACATCGCTCACGGCTTTAGGTTCCAGTCCCGACATTTTAATGAAGTCCTGCCTTTGTTTGATATGCTCTCTACAGCGTCCGTAATTCAGCGCTCCAGTGCCGGCCAGCTTCTTCACAGGCTCCCTCCATTCGGGGCGCAAGTGCCTTTGAATGCTGTTAAATTCTATGGAAATAGTCGCGTAATTAATCTCTTGGAGCGAGCAACTCTCAGCATGAAAGTGGACACGGCGGCAAGTTAAATGAGTCTCCAAAAGCGCTTTTCAGGGAGGAATTAAGCCAGAATTTTTTGCTCTCCATTCACGGGCCTTGGGAGCTCTGCAAGCCGGAACAAGACCCGCTTTAGTTGCTACGCTAACTTTTTATTATTTCCTTCCTTGTAGCGACAAGCCAACAAATAAAACACGTAGGCAATCTTGGTGCTCCTGTCGGCCGTAATGAAATTCTGTATACACAATGCGCTAATGTTGAAATTTATGTTGAAGACGAGTCACTGAAATGAACGAGTTTGTGAATTGAATTTTTTTATGTGCCTGAGAATTTGTGGCATTTTAATATGAAAAACGCACCACAAATTGGTAATTTTTCTCACCAAGTGCTCCCCGAGCGTCCAAAATTGGTTGTTGTGAGCTTACAACGTAGTTATAATATACTTCTTTATTTATATGTGTGTTTGTTAAGATAGTTTTGCTCACCTCTTGTTTAAACGCTGTCTGTTCGAGTAAATTTGGACATTCCTTTGCAGGGCATGCGTAAGTTATCACTACAACTAAAATTTCAAAGATTGGATGAATCTGACTAATATTAAATGATATAATGTTTTAATATAAGTACGCTGGTTTTTGTGATGAATAATTACTGTTTTAAGTAAGGATTTCTGCTTCCGTGATGAGTCTATATTCTGCTCATAGAAAACGAGCAGTGACTTAACGCTCGCCGCACCAATTGTTTCGCGTCATTGGGCCCAAATTCACGAAGAAGCGTAATTTCGCTCATCTCCAAGACAGACTTGGCCTTGACAGTGAATGGCCTTGACGCTAACGTCACTGCACTGGACTGCGCTGAACTTAACTGAACTGCGCTGAACTTCACTGAATTGCGTTGAACTGCGCAACGTGGGCTTCCCTGCGCAGATACCGACTGTAATAATTAACAGTAAGAGCTGTCGTACGATTTCTTTTCAACAAAGAAAAATTGACGGATACACCTTTTCTCGTTTTATAACCACACGTCAAAACAATATAGCAACAGTTTGCACAATCATATAACACAGAATAAAAACTAATAACAGCGGCTCAAAATATAGCAACATCCAGTATAAATCCAGTGACGACGCTGCAAAATTGATAACCTACGCAAAATGTAGTGACAGAGACAAATACATATAACGTTGCTTCAAATTGTATAACACTCTCAGAATGTTGCAACAGACGCTCATTTTCTGTAACAAATAATCAAATCTTGTAACAATGCATCATATGGCCAGTATCACAGGTTCAAAATAATGTAACAGATACAAAAAATAGAAACGAAAAGTCATAAGATGTAACAACATTTTTTAAACTCCTATTGACGAGAGAAATCATTTTTTTCACACTTCCATTTAAAAAAAATTGAAAATAATGGCCTCACCTTGAAATCCCGACTGTCAAAATCCCAGAAATCAAAATCTCAAATATCTAATTCCCGACCATATTTGGCAGTGAAATACATACTATATATTCCAGTTGGTAACCCTGATTGCAACATTCGGGATTTTAATTTTTGGGATTAAGATATACGGGATTTCGATATTCGGGATTTTGACTTTCGGGAGTCTGAATGCCACCCGACAATAATACATGTAGGACTACACTCCATTACTTCCCGGTCAGTGGAAGATGCAATATCCGCTGACAGGGAAGTACACCTTTTCTCGTTTTATAACCACATTCTTTCACAATGTACCGACGAACTGCAAATTTAACAACGACGAACCATTGAATATAACACGAAATAGAAATATAGAGACAGTGTCGCAAAAAATAACAACAACGACAAATTATAGCGACACCAAGCAAAATAAATGACAGTGAAACTATACATCAAAACAAGGAAACAATATGTTGTGACAGAGTAGGTTTATTGTAACAACGTTCAAAAAGGATAACAATTATACAAAAAATAGTAACGTGCGTAAATATTATTGTAACAAATTAACAATTTCTGACCCAATTATTTGTAAGCAAAATAAACAGTTAAGTAGCCTTATAGTGTAGTACATAATGCATTTTGAAACAATGTATTCAAAATAATTGATAATTACAATAAAGAATGACCATCATATGTATCACACGTGAACCGGCCACGTCAGAGTTGTTCTGGAAAATTCCGTTACTTCACTGTCAGCGAATATTGCATCTTCCACTGACCGGGAAGTAATGGAGTGTAGTCCTACATGTATTATTGTCGGGTGGCATTCAGACTCCCGAAAGTCAAAATCCCGAATATCGAAATCCCGTATATCTAAATCCCGAAAATTAAAATCCCGAATGTTGTAATCAGGGTTACCAACTGGAATGTATAGTATGTATTTCACTGCCAAATATGGTCGGGAATTAGATATTCAAGATTTTGATTTCTGAGATTTTGACAGTCGGAATTTCAAGGTGAAGCCATTATTTTCAATTTTTTTAAAATGGAAGTGTGAAAAAAATGATTTCTCTCGTCCATAGGAGTTTAAAAAATGTTGTTACATCTTATGACTTTTCGTTACTATTTTTTGCATCTGTTACATTATTTTGAACCTATGATACTGGCCATATGATGCATTGTTACAAGATTTGATTATTTGTTACAGAAAATGAGCGTCTGTTGCAACATTCTGAGAGTGTTATACAATTTGAAGCAACGTTATATTTATTTGTCTCTGTCACTACATTTTGCGTATGTAATCAATTTTGCAGCATCGTCACTGGATTTATACTGGATGTTGCTATATTTTGAGCCGCTGTTATTAGTTTTTTTCGGTGTTATATGATTGTGCAAACTGTTGCTATATTGTTTTGACGTGTGGTTATAAAACGAGAAAAGGGGCGGAATTTTCCAGAACAACTCTGACGTGGCCGGTTCACGTGTGATACATATGATGTTCATTCTTTATTGTAATTATCAATAATTTTGTATGCATAGTTTCAAAATGCATTATGTACTACACTATATGGCTACTTAACTGTTTATTTTGCTTACAAATAATTGTGGCAGAAATTGTTAATTTGTTACAATAATATTTACGCACGTTACTATTTTTTGTATAATTGTTATCCTTTTTGAACGTTGTTACAATAAACCTACTCTGTCACAACATATTGTTTCCTTGTTTTGATGTATAGTTTCACTGTCATTTATTTTGCTTGGTGTCGCTATAATTTGTCGTTGTTGTTATTTTTTGCGACACTGTCTCTATATTTCTATTTCGTGTTATATTCAATGGTTCGTCGTTGTTAAATTTGCAGTTCGTCGGTACATTGTGAAAGAATGTGGTTATAAAATGAGAAAAGGTGTACACAGAGACGATTTAAATAATATTCGCAAATCACAAGGAAAATGGATTTTTTAGTTGCTACGAAACACTAGTGATAGTTGGTTGATATGAGAATGGGTAATCGGAGTATGCTACAATGATCTATCACTCTAAATTTAGTATTGGAAAATTACACCTACATTTCTAATTCAATGCCACATTTCAAGTTACAACAGTAGCATTTTCTCAATCGTAAACTGAATTTAGATAAATACGAAATTTTATTTTGGTGTACTCAGTGTGATTGATTTGACCCTAAGACTATAGAATTTAATTAATTTTTCATGGGACAGTCATCTGGTTCAACATGAATGCGCGAGTTGAACAGCGATGCTCGCTAAACTCTGTAAAAATTCACTTTCGGCTGAGCAACCGAACATCAACATGTCAACACAATTATGTGAAAAAAGTTATGTTTCTCGGAATTAAAATTTTTTTTGACGTTTGATACTTAAAAAAATCAAATCCTCTGTCGTTAAATTTTCTTAAATGTTTATTTAACGTTTTTCCACCTCCCATTACAATTACCTAGTTTTCCTTCTCGAGAGCTTCCTCCTATCACTAATAGTCTTACACTGAAACTTGAACTTCATTTCAGCCCTCAACCTAACAAACATCGATTTGCCGGTAAATTTCACTCACACAAACGCCACCTTTAAGTTAAACTCAGTTCCACCTAGCGCTTATTAGCTATTCAGTTTTTGAGTCCGATGTTTAACCCATTATACCAAGGTAATATCCAACTTTAAAAAGTAGACACGGAAGCAAATTAGTGATGCTGAGACCTGAACAATGCGAAAAAAGTTCAGTGGTTTACCAATTATACTATGGTTAAATTTAACCTTGAAAAACAGACTCAGAAACGTGGCTTAGGCCGTTTGCTTGATCGAAGAAGTGCAAAGCGTGTCAAGAAGTTTGTGCGTTAGAAAATGTGCATAACGTGTTATAGGACGTTTGCGCAATCGAAATAAAGCAAAACGTGTCTGAGGCCGTTTGTGAGGTCGAAAAAGTGCAAAACGTGTTCTAGGGCCGTTTGCGCGACCGAAATGTGAAATTTTGTGCCTGTGTTGGCCAGGTCCAATGTTTAACCCATTATACTAAGGTAATATCCAACCTTGAAAAGCATGCACAGAAACAAAGCAGAGGTGCAGGGGCTGGAACAAAGCTTGCCAGTGTTGCTGAGGCGTCTGCTGCACCAGACACGTTCCAGACATTACCATTAGAAACTGGTCCCTGCACCTGCACCCGATAATCGCAGGATTGCATTCGCCGATCCTTTAGCTCGAGACTTTTATCCGCCTTCTCCGTCGAGCGTCCAATACTGAGAAAAAAATTCTTGGGATAAGAGCACAAGAACTCAACATTTTTAGTCAAACAAGGGCTGCAAAATACGCTTTATTTTATTATTTTTTCTCTTTTATTGATATATGCACGACACGAATAACTCCTAATTTTACCCTGACTCTCAACAAACATGCGATACTGATGTTAAGTCGAAGGTCCTAATTTTTGCTTTCCTCAAATTCTCAGAAGCAAAATTTTTGAAACTCTCATGAAGGTTAGAATTCATTGCCGTCCCCCGCTGTTGTTTACGTTCATGATTGTCTAAGTTCCATGAACATCGGCACGATTGTGTTGAACGCCTTCTCAATGAATGTCGTTTAATGTTGAATGTTTTAATTTTCACATCCTGAGTATTTGAAATGTTCGTGGCGCATTTCCTTTAATTAATCTTATGGTTTTAAAGTTTGTTGTCTGCAAACTTAAATGCATGATATAACAATGCTGAATAAAGGACTGTTTGTCTTCAAGTTTAGCTACCCCATAAAATGAACCTAATCGCATAAAAGTGTGTCTTCAAGTTCGGAGGTATGATACAAAAGTTTCTATGTATCGGTAATATTTGTAGCAATTTATTAATATGAAACAATGGCATTAAATGTATTACTATCAGTCTTCAAGTTTAGAAGAGGGTAAAAAAGAGCTTTATACCGCAGTATTTATTCTCAAGTTTAGACATGGTAACAATAGTGCTCAATACTGCAGTATTTATTCTCAAGTTTAGACATGGATACAATAGTGCTTATTGCTGCAGTATTTTTCTTCAATTTTAGACATGGATATAATAGTTCTTAAAATAGAAATATTTGCTTTTAAAAATATATAGTCATTTGGGATGATAGCGCTCCGAACGAATTGAGAGAGTGCAATTTTCAACGCAGTTTCAATAGTCAATTACTTTTCCCTTGACGCTCTCGCTTGGCTTGAGTACGCTTTTGAAAAATTTAATGCCTCTGTGGTCTCAAAGCGCATGTTTTCAATTCATATTTGAAAGTTACAATATCAAGTATGATGTTTGTTTTCAAGTTTAGCTACTTCATAAAATGAACTTCATTGCATAAAAGTGTGTCTTCGAGTTCAACAGCATGATATATAAAATAGTTTTCCTTATCTCGGTAATATTTGTTTTCAAATTAGAATTTATTAGTATTAGAAATAATTACTTAATTTAGTACGAGTATGATAGTATAGTATCCATGAAACAATGTGGTAAAATAAAAGATATCAAAAGCAATCACCCGTATGGTGTATTCCAAGGCTCACTTTATCATTCTATGAATGACAGACTAGACAATGGTTATTTTTATTCAAACACAAAATAAAGTTGAAACACGAAATAGCGTTTGCTTAAACTCGTGCTTGTGCGCTGTTTTTTTTTGTTATTTTCCTATGAAGTAGTAGAAAATTTTTCGAATAAGAAAACAGTGCTTAAGGTCCCCCTGCTCTGTAACTATCTCTTGTGGAATTTTTAAGCTGAGTGAAGAGGTTATGCTCTTTATTTTTTATTCGTTTATTTTATTTATGCTAACTGAGTTATGCATAAATTCACAACAGAGAATGATTGACGGGTGTGCAGTGAACTGGCTCAGGTAAATAAAATTTTTCTAAGAAATATTTTTTAATTGCATTCAGTATGCTTGTAGGGCAAAACAGAAAGGAAACATTCATTGCCCTCGAAACAAAAACAAAAAATGTCTCATGTGCTTCTCATTTAATTTCTTGGCCTTGATCTGCAACGTTGAAACTAGTATCGCAATTTCAGTTATTTGAACAGCGAAACAAAAGACGTATTTTATTTTATTATAGGCTATGTATACAGCATCATAAATGTACATTTTAAAATATGGTGAAAGTTGTTACATTATTCTGCACTAAATGATATGAGTAACTTTGTGAACACAAATGTAACACCATTATAAGCGAAGGAAAACAGTGTTATTGAATGGCACCAGACTGCAATATTGGGTACATAATTTACAGGAACATTTAGCATAATCAAATAGTATCACTGGAACAATACGATGAAATAAAAATATATCAGAAGCAATCACCGAGATGACGCGTGTTGGCGTTACCAAACTTGGCTCGCACATTTTTCCATAATCTTCATGATTAAAAATATTCCAAGTCACTTGGCCTTCGTTAAGTCACTTGACATCATTTTCCAAGTCACTTGACCTTCGTTAAGTCACTTGACATCATTTTCCAAGTCACTTGACCTTCGTTAAGTCACTTGACATCATTTTCCAAGTCACTTGACCTTCGAAACTTACGGATAGTAAGTTTCTCTCACTTGATAATCCTAAAAATGACGGACTACACAATTTATTTTTTCATTTTTTTCACTTCTAAGTAATCAAATTCCTTCGCTTGTCTCATTCTGTGATAATGTAATCTAAACCAAAGCGGAGAGGAGTATAATTTTCAGAGGTCGTCAATTATTTATCCTTTCTGAGCGAGACGCGAGATGCTCCAGAATAATTTATTGTTCCTAGGATTCTAAATGATTTCAAATCCCACATGAAAGTATCGGCTGCCTTCGCTTCAATTTAAATAAAACCAATGAAATTATAATTATTCTGTAGTGTTCAGAGTAATGTATCACGGGAATTGGGAGGGTGCAAATGATTTCAAATTCATGCCAAAACTTTGGAGCTTTGGAACATATATTGCATGAAAATTCTTAGCAATTCTAAAACGATGAAAATTTAAAAAAATTGATAAAGTTTAAAACTCGATATAAGAGTTGAAAGTTCCGGGATATTGGCACAAATATTTCACGGAAAATCTCGTCAATTTTAAAGTGACAGTATGTCACAACGGATAAAATGAAAACTCTAACACGACGTATAGTTAGAGTGTGAAATAAGTCATACCGGATAAAATATACACTCTAACCCGATGGTTAGAGTTTGTTATAAGTCATACCGGGCAAAATAAAACTCTCACTCGATATGTATAATAGTAAGAGTTTCTCATAAGTCATAATGAATAAAATAAACACCCTAACTCGAACTATAGTTATAGGTTGACGTAAGAAATCCTTTCCCCTTCTTCGAGGGCACAGCAGCCGCGAGATCATAGTCCTGTTGAATTTTGTACGATGAAGGCCCTTTGAAATCGCCAAATTTCAGTTCAGGTTGGACAGTTTCGAAGAAAAATTTCTCAAACTTCTTTGGAACACCAAAAAGAATTTGCATGCGATTCTCTGCTGTCCAGACTAGCAATTCCCAACCAGCCTTCAGAAGGAAAGTTAGCGGCAGTTCTATCTGCATTTCGGGAAATTTTCGTGAGTTTACCCCATGGACGGAAATTAGGTTACATGCAGGTGATGCCATGGGAATCCGATGACGGGGAAACAAGTGATGTATTTTCTCTTCGAAAATATCGTCTTTAGTTTTCTCATGACGCAAGATTCGTGACATTTCATGGAATTACTTTCAATTTTCTGCAATAAGTACTCATGATGAGGTTTATGAACGAAGTTATGAAGCATGTCACTTGTTTGATTGATATCACTCGATTAAGGCCCACACAAAACTACCACCGTCGCTAGTAAGTTTTACGTGCACTTTCTACTGAAGATGGTGATGACAAAGATATTTTCATGAAAATGAGATTTTCCTTGATCGCTTATCGAGGTTTTCGTTGATAGGTTGATCGTTTTCCGGAAAATCTTTTTACATTTCCAACGAAATAAGGTGATATCTCAAAAAAATTAGCAAGAGGAGATTATTTTAGTTTCAGTTTAACGCGTATCGTTTTCCCGATGATAATGAAAACATCATTTCTTAGATCATTACTGGCGTTATCTAATATCAGATTAGAATCTATGATATTTTATTTTTCAAAATCCACTTTCTTTGAGAAATGCACTTCATTTTGAAAAATGCATTTTATTTGAAAAATTAATTTCTTTTGCCAAATTCATTTGTTTGGAAAAATTCTTTAAGTCTGTCGAGAATACTTTTGTCTGTTTTGCTCTGTGAATCATTGATTATCCGGAAAATCTACCTAATGTGTCAATATCCTACGCTGAAAATAAGACCAGTTCTTTATTGACGTGATCTGGGAAGTCCCGTTTTTAGAGCAAGTAGAAGCGTCAGCTTGCATTTTTATATATTGAGGTGAGCGTTTCCGGCATGTTTTTTAAATCGATATTGACATGTTCAAATAACTTGAGAAATATTAATGAACTCTCTATTAAAACTTGAGTGGGGAAGAGGTATTAGCGGAAAAGAATGCTCTTCCTCATGATTTGAAATGTAATTATTTACTGAGCGAAACTTCAGTCGAGCACTTGAGATCACATGACTTATTTATTGTACATACTGTTTGAATTTCAGTAAGCAGAAAGATGCGATTTTTTCCTCCGTGTGTCAATCATTACCTAATGGAACACAATGTTTAATTCAGAACAGGATTATTTTCATCCACAACAGACAAAAACACGGACCTATTTTATTCTTTGAAAACCCGCAGATGTTCTGAAGCAGAGTTCTTCCAGTAAATTATGAACCACTATACACGCGTAAGACTCAAGTTTTATAAGTGTGGTTTGGATAAACTATAAATAAAGTGATGCGCATCCTTTGAGTTACGTAATAATATCCCCTTTTGGATTAAACTTTTTTTACAGGTCAATTAGGTTTTATCTGGAACACGAATTCAATGCCCTGCCATAAGCTCTTTGGTTATCAGGGAATACAACTTCTTTTTTTTGCGATTTAAATCTATTTAAAATTTGAGTTATAGTTCTCCGAATGTTCTATCCATCGTTGAAAAGGATATCAGTGAGCGACAAAGGCCAGGCAAAAGTAGGCAAAATTTGAGACGTGATTATGAAAAAACGAGCACCACACACCTGAGTGTGCACTCTGAAATTCACATGCTGAATTCCTCTACTTTATACAGGGTGTTCATAAAAAATGTATCCACTAACCTATAAATTATATCGGTTAACTGATCCATTTTTTGTGGACACTCTCTATACTAAAATGTGTGGGAGAATGCAATGCAAACTTCTCCTGAAGATGTAGTAAGTAATTATTAAAATGTGCTTGTCGAGCATAGCCTGATACAATAATAGCCGTCGTGTGCTTATACATTAAAAATGTTTTTATGTCTCCGACCATCGAAACTTTGAATCAGCAAAACACAAAACACTTAAAGAGTGTATCTATGAAACAGGCCTCACTGCCTTTCAAACACAAATCTATTTTAAATTATTTCGTAATAAATCATTTCAAATTGTAGAGAATAGGCATGGACCGAAGTTGGAAAAGATAAAGAGGTATTATTGATACCTCTGTCAAAGATTCGCCCATTCCCGCACTTTTCTTAAATCAAGAAAGTGTCAGACAATAATGTTTTGCACTATTACCAACCTAACCTAACATTTTATAACCCTGTTTTTTTTTACTGAGCGTGTACACTAGTATAGCATAAAAGCAGCATATACTTGCACTCGTATTGTCTTGTGTTATTAAAAGGAAGTATTTAATTTTACTAACAAAATTCAAACGTAAATTTGTTCCCCATCGAGACAGTTTTGTTCTACCAAATTTCCCCATTGGCTAATCAAATATAGTTTTTAAAAATATGAAACGCACTCCATTCCTGTGTTTAAAGTTCATTCCTCCGACGAAGTTACATTTTCTCTGCGCTCTGCAAACGTCTTTGGAATTATCGGAAAAAAAAATTGAAATATAAATAAAAAAATCGCAGTTGATTCTCCACACTAGCGTGTAGACCGAGGTGTGATTGGGCCAATTACAGGGGGAGAAAACAAGTACTTTCGCCAATTATTGGACAGAGAAACGGGTAATTCTCGCAATTCAGCTCAACACAAACACGCCACCACCCTGAGGAGAGCTCCTGCGTGCACTGCAGAAAGAGAAGATCCCACTTTCACGGTCAAATTAAATCTTCTTTTCTAGATTTCCCTTCCTGCGTCTCGGGAGGCTGGAAAGTAATGAAATAAAGTCACAGGTTCCCTCAGAGAAAATATCTTGTCCTAAATAACATCACAAGTGTTAAAAACAGAAAAAAAGTGCGTGGTGACGCTCAGTGTTTTGGTGTTCAATGATGTATTTTAGAAAAGTTGTACATAAACATGTCCGACCATAAATAATTGCTTTGTGTATGCCGCTCTCTGACAATTATTCCATTAGGTAACCTTTCAGAGTTAAAATATATTCTTATGGTTCTTTCCATTCTTATTTAAACGGAACATAATTATTAGCCTCCAACAGAAAACTTCCGCTTGATTCTATTTCTGAGTTATTACTTGCAAACTTCTGGCGCACTGAAACAATTTTTTCGTAAAATGAAAAAGATGGTTGGAATGCACATGGGGGAAAAATAGTTCAAAAGAGACACATTTTTTCAAATAAATGAATATGGTACTGTGTAAAACCAAATTGCATCGTATCGAAACTGATAAATAACATAAGTCAATAAAAAATATTTGCAACAAAGCAAAACTTAACATTTTATTGCGGTGCATCTACCGTTATTTGACAACGGATTTTTTTCCCGTAAAGTTCTGACGCAGAATTGTTCCATACAAGTTTTACAAACCAAGCTTCAATTATACTTGTTTGTTTAGTGTTAAAGTGGAGCAGCAAATTGCCTGTCAGGTTTAACAGCCACTGTGTATGGCAAAAATTTTCCCTTTTGTAACGATTTATTTGAAAATACCACGGGAATAAAAACTCTATCATGAATTTTTTATTTATCGCGGCAGTTCTTCCAGTGACAGCGAGATTTTTTCAACTAACAACCTTTTACTTCACTTTGTTGGAAAAATATTTTTGGACCAGCTCGAAACTTTAATAGGAATTTTTTAAGGCATTTGTATTTCTGTGTTTTTGGGAGGTTTTTACGTATTCTTATGGGTGCCTATCAACCATTACTGGTTTCATAAGAACATCTTACTAAATACCTCTATCTTTCAAAACGGCTGAGATCACAAGAAAATTTTTGAACCAGAAACAAAAAGGATTATTTAAAGCGTCATTTTCAACTTAAAAGCTTCATTTTCAGAGGAAGAAACTTAGGGCATCTGCAAATCCATTTTTTGAATCATGCTGCGAAAACAAGTTTTCAAACAAGGAGTTCATAAGACCAACTCCGTAACCTTGATACAACACAAGCCAAGACTGACAAGAGCAGGTGTTTTCGTGCCGCAGAAGGAGATGAAGGAATTACAGAGACGAGAGCATCTGATTTGCAGCTTTAGCATATCATCTTGTCACGGAACTGAAGCACCAGCTGCGCTTCAAAGGCCACATTGCTATTCTGTTCAGACAAGCAAGAGTATTTACAACAAGCTAGCAATATCTCTTGATTAAAAAGAGCCCTCTGTGTCGAAACGGAGAAACGTGAGTCATTTTGTCCGGGATATTTCGGTTGCCATGCAAATATTGTTGTGAGCAGACCTGTTTAGTCATGGCAAGAATAACTGTCCCGAAGGTACGTGTTTACTCGTGTGTTTATATATAGATATACAGATAAATATGTCCATTAACGACTATTATTATTATGACTGAACACGCGTGCTAACTGCAGTATGTGTGTATATATATATACACACTCACAAATATTGTTATTAATATATATTATAATATATATATAAGATTTTTTTTCAGTGATTCCTTCTATTTGGCATAGCTGAAAGGACCACAGCTTTTAGTAGCTCTGAGTATTTCATAACTCTTAAAGAATTCACATTGCTAAACAAGGAGTGTAAAATTGATTTACAACATTCTATCTAGATTTCAACGGCTGTTGTTCTTATTGTCACTGATTCATTATATTGATATATTTACTGTGTGAGTTTCAGTTCGATATAAAACTTTTTATTTAGAGCCTTTGGCTGTTCTTGTCGTCATCATTTCGTTCTGTAGTATCGTCACTATTTCGTTGCTGTCGTATAGTCACCACTTCATTTTGTTCGTATTGTCACTATTTCGTTTTGTTTGTATGGTCCCCATTTCGTTTTGTTTGTATGGTCTCCATTTCGTTTTGTTTGTATGGTCCCCATTTCGTTTTGTTTGTTTGGTCCCCATTTCGTTTTGTTTGTATGGTCCCCATTTCGTTTTGTTTGTATGGTCCTCATTTTGTTTTGTTTGTATGGTCCCCATTTCGTTTTGTTTGTATGGTCCCCATTTCGTTTTGTTCGTATGGTCCCCATTTCGTTTTGTTCGTATGGTCCCCATTTCGTTTTGTTCGTATGGTCCCCATTTCGTTTTGTTTGTGTAGTCCCCATTTCGTTTTGTTCGTATGGTCCCAATTTCGTTTTGTTTGTATAGTCCCCATTTCATTTTGTTCGTATGGTTCCCATTTAATTTTGTTTGTATAGTCCTCATTTCGTTTTGTTTGTATGGTCCCCATTTCTTTTTGTTTGTATGGTCCCCATTTCGTTTTGTTTGTATGGTCCCCATTTCGTTTTGTTCGTATGGTCCCCATTTAATTTTGTTTGTATAGTCCCCATTTCGTTTTGTTTGTATGGTCCCCATTTCGTTTTGTTTGTATGGTCCCCATTTCATTTTGTTTGTATGGTCCCCATTTCGTTTTGTTTGTATGGTCCCCATTTCGTTTTGTTTGTATGGTCCCCATTTCATTTTGTTCGTATGGTCCCCATTTCGTTTTGTTTGTATGGTCCCCATTTCGTTTTGTTTGTATGGTCCCCATTTCGTTTTGTTTGTATGGTCCCCATTTTGTTTTGTTTGTATGGTCCCCATTTCGTTTTGTTTGTATGGTCCTCATTTCGTTTTGTTCGTATGGTCCCCATTTCGTTTTGTTCGTATGGTCCCCATTTCGTTTTGTTTGTGTAGTCCCCATTTCGTTTTGTTCGTATGGTCCCCATTTCGTTTTGTTTGTATAGTCCCCATTTCGTTTTGTTCGTATGGTCCCCATTTAATTTTGTTTGTATAGTCCCCATTTCGTTTTGTTCGTATGGTCCCCATTTCGTTTTGTTCGTATGGTCCCCATTTCGTTTTGTTTGTATAGTCCCCATTTCGTTTTGTTCGTATGGTCACCATTTAATTTTGTTCGTATAGTCCCCATTTCGTTTTGTTCGTATGGTCCCCATTTCGTTTTGTTCGTATGGTCCCCATTTCGTTTTGTTTGTGTAGTCCCCATTTCGTTTTGTTCGTATGGTCCCCATTTCTTTTTTTTTTGTATGGTCACCATTTCATTTTGTACCTACCGTCACCAATTCATTTTGCTCGTATAGTCACCATTTCATTTTGATCGTAAAGACCCCATTTCCTTTTTTTCGCATCGTCACCATTTCGTTTTCCTGTCAACATTTTTTCCCTCATTGCATTTTCAGGGACGACGTAAACGAGCAAACATATTGGCTGCATTAAGTTTTCCCGCGCACAGTCATTAGAAATGCATCGAAACGGCCCTTTTGCTTTCATAATCTCGTGTGAGCTTTGGCTCTGCCTGTGCAGGAATTATAGGCCATCCTGACCGGTAAAAATTCACTCTTTTTTCATTTTGCCGACAGTACTTTGCCACTTTTGTGGGCTGGTGAGAGCTATTCGTTCTTCCTGGTCTGTTAGTACCGTACTTAAGGATCGGTCATTCTTGACTATTTCTGAAACGCTCCTGAAACGTGAAATATATTTTAATAATTTTCATGCATGTTGACTTAGAATGCGTCTAGTGATGAGAGTGAGTTCTTCACATAGCAGACGATGTTTCGATCGATCGAACGAACGGTCGAACAGAAGAAAAAAGGCAAAACGGAGAAGAAAGATAGGGAACTTTAAAAGATGCACTTTTTGCGCATATGATGTTAGTGTTGAAGGATTTTTCGTGAGTAGTTGTTTTAATCACAAATAACATACTCAATTACTCATATGAAATTTCACTCAGCGAACATACACGGTATTTAGATGCTGTGCGAGGAATAACTGCAGGGGCTTTTCGGGACAGGATTTTTCAATTTGAGAGTCGTATAGCAGGCTCACTGACACTAATGAAAATATTTGTAATTATGTGTCATCAGAAGGCAATTGATGCCTAAATAGGAAAGTAACTGCAAACTAAGTTGTTTTGCATTTCCGTGATGTTCATTTTTCGAAGAAGATGCTATTAGTTATCTTTGTTCTGGTGAAATTAAATAAAAATCACCATATTCATGCTTTCTAAGACCCATAATCCTTTTAGGATCTGATTCTTTTGCCGAATAAAAAATTGGAAGTATTTATTTTGGCTTGCATCCATTTTAATGTTAGAGTTGATTTTGGCCAGTTACTGTTGTTGCATGATTGCAAATTGGAATACCTTGAAGTGGTGAAGAAGCGTTTACTGAGGCAGAGTCGCTGGATAAATATTAACACACCTTTTTAGGAAATTAGCCTTGGAAAAGCACCAAGCTACAGAGCGCGAAGTTAAACTACATATCCTGTTGATCGTGTCTCTACGAGTTTAGATGAGTGATGGAACGGTGATTTCTGAAGAAAAAAGGACACTTTTTTATTGTTTTAATTATCAGGACGATTGTTTCTTGCGTCATAAGAAGAGTGAGTTTTAGTAGCTGCCCACGTCTTGTAGGATAATGTTAATGTACTTTTAAAAACCAATGTCTCAACATTTCATGTTTGTACTCTATTGGAAATAAACTGTTTTTCTTTCTTTTTTTCTTTTCTTCTGAAGGAGAACAGAACTAATGCAGAGGCAAACGTGAAATAATTTTTTTTTCAGCGCATGGTACCCAGTCTAATTTTTTCACCAGAGCATGCATTTTTTTCGCCGCCCAAGCCATTTAATTACTTGGGCGGCGAAAAACATGCATGCAGGTGGCGGAAAAGTTAGTCTGTGTATTCTTCTAGCATGGAAAAACATTACTTAGTAATACTCCCACTGTTACGGGCTATTAAATAGGTATTAATTGAAACTAAAAAACATTTTAGCAAATAAATATGGGACAATATGTTATTAAATAAATTTCAGATATGTATGAAAATAGTTTTCAAATTTCCCAAAATTCAGTCACACATGTGACCCAATTCCATCTATCTAATTGTCAGAATTAGCTGTGTTACTTTTTTGATTTCCATTATCTCCAACGGCGGCACGAGGTAGATTTTTTCAAACTTTTTTCTATAGGAAGATCACCTCGACCAATAATTACATTAAAATACTAAAATAAGATGAACAACAAGTAACGATTGTCATTTGAGCGAGAAATTCCGTCGAGAGATGCACGTTGCATAAATTAATTAAGTTCATCAATTCATTCGGAGTTTGCATGCCTGAATTAATTCCCAATATAATTTGTAAATGAATTAATTCACTAATCAATTCTTCAATTAATTCCCTATTGTATTATTTAGGCTTGTAAGTTAATCCGTAGCTTGGTTGTCTTGAATAATTCCCTAATTAAATAAATAATTCAATAATTACCTAATATGTCGATTAAGCCCGTCAATCAATCCATGGTTTGGCTGCCCTAATTAACTTCCTAATTCTTGTGCTGGGAAAACTTCAGCAAGCAAGAGAAGTGACTCGTAAAGCTCACTTCCGCACATTATAGAATTAAAAAATACATTTACCACGATCAAAACTATTTTTACAACTTCATCCTAATGAGCCCATACGATTCATTTATTTCAGATATCTCCTCTAACACTCTACTCAAGAAATTATTTTCTATCTGTTATCTCTTCATATTCTTTAAAGTTTTTCTTTAGTTTCCGTACACGTTTCTAACCCTCTTGAAAACGAAAGCTCTTATCTACGTTCAATTACTGGGAGCCTGTTTTTTTCAGGTTATCTGTAATTTTTGCGGATGTTCCTCCCGCCAGTATTAGGAACGATTTTGGTCATCTTAAACTTCTCTCTTTTACTTTCAATTACCAAGATTACTATATTTTTTTACGTTATCTATAATTTTCGTGCATGTTTCTCACCGCCAATATTCCGAAAGATGTTGATCTTCTTACACCTCCTTCTCACTATTATTTTTTCAGGTTATCCATAAATTTAGTGCAAATTTGTTACCGCCAGTAATACGAAAGATCTTGATGTTCTAATACCTCCTCTTCACTACTTTCAATTACTTCGATTCGGAACTTTTTTCGAGCTATCTTCCACATTGCTCATGGCGAATGCTCCATAATATCAGCTGATCTACGAAGATATCGACTGCAGCTCTTCGGTCGCCCCGGGCTCGAACTTCTTCGAAAGCTGCCCGAACTTTTAATGGGAGGACGCACCATGCAGGACATCAAAGAGAAGTCTGCTCAAATAATTTCGACATCGGCGATGGGTATCGTGAGCTGTGATAGAAGCCATCCACTTCAAAGAGGCTCAACCAACTTTTCCATCGACTCAGGATGAGGTTCGTGAACCGTTGGATTTTATAAGAGACGAAAATCCGGGTGTGGCTCATAAACATTTATTTCTGTACCCTATATCGGTCAATATTAAAGAAAAACAATGATTGATGTTGTACTTTTGACCCGATCTTTCAACGAACTTGTCATTTTAGCCTTTATTTTGTCTCTGGATGTCTACCAGCCCGGAAAAATCTCGTGAAAACACTTATAAGTAATCGGAATACTGATCATAAAAGAGTCTCACAAAGTATGTTCATATTGCTGCTTCTATATAACCTCAACCGCACCGAAACATTTTCGTGTGAAGTTTACTACCATTGAAAAATATCGTTCGCAACCTCAACGCTTGTAGGAATCTGTATCCACAATACAGCGTGCGGAATTAAAGACAATAAATTAAACCTCGAGTATAGCCGATGTAAAACGATGTTGAATTTTTCCCCCGATTTCATTTCTGAGAGCTCTGTGTTCCATTATCCACTTGTGTAAATGTAATTACTGAAATGCAAGCGTGGACAATGATAACCATTTAACCAAGCATGCAAACAAGTATATAATGTATCACAGTATCCAAGTGTAGAAGCATAAAAAGTATCTGAGTTTGATAAGCGCGTTTAATTTTAAAATATTCAATAATATATAATATAATAATGTAAAAGTATCAGAGTTTAATATTTTCATGGTCTTTGCAGAGATAAAGATTACTGTTTCTTATTTAAAAGCAATCCCGATGGGTTACTTCGTCCTTCAGTTTTGGCTAGTATGATCCCATGAGCGTGTATGTCGAATGATTGAATACTAGTGAGAAAAACAAGCGCAAATCATACAAGTGTTTTCAAATTCGAAAAAAAATACTTTGATTTCCGATTTATTTCTTGAGCATTCATGCTTCAAAACCAATCAAAACACTTATCATGAAACTTAAAAAATAAAACGCTCAAATCGAGAAAAAATTTTGATTTTCAATTTTTTAGTATTCATTCTTCAAAGCTAATCAATAGACTTTTCATGAAACCTAAAACAATAAAATGTTAAATTAAATAAATATATGAAAATGGCAATGTTACTACGAATGAGAACAGGAACGCATCGCATCAAACCGATATTTAATATCACGTCTTATGGTCAATTTCTCTCACCCACAGACTACCTTGTACCAACATACGAAATTTGAAAATGTCGTGTGCTTGTTTCATTCGAGCGTTTGTGAACTAGTCTCTCCACATCACAGATGTTGTTTGTTTTATTTTATTAAGTTTTTTCCTGCTGTTCTCATGCTGAAGTTGAGGGATTCTTGCCGCCCATTTTAGAGAAGGGCGTTTAAGCTGCTTTGTGAAAAATGTTCTGCTTCATTAACTTTACGCGACACATTTTGATTGCATCAGTATTCACTCAAAACTAATGTGCAATTTTTCAAAAGAGTTGCTTGGTGGGTAGTTACTTTATCTCTGGCTTGGTAACTGATCCTCAGCTTACAGATTATGTCTTAGAGCTTGTCAGTTCCTCAAACCTAATTTAATTCACCTAAAAAAGTAACTAATTAATGCATTTCAAGTTTAAGTTTTGATGTCTTCATTCAATAACTGAACTTTGTAGTAAATACTTTCTTCTAAAAGCAGTTTTTTATCAGCTGAAAGTAATTCTGCAGATCGACACTCAAACGCTGCCATAGTGAGCCTTTTTTTCTACAACATCCCTCTTCGTTGTCGTCCCTAAATTGTACAAGGTATTTACGTGCACAACAAAATCCATCCAAGAGAAGTTTTGACGCCCGGGGCCAATTTTACAGGTAAGGTCTTTAGTTTAGGAAGCCCCATCACTCAGAGAGACAAGCTCATTAGCATCAAACACGTGCTTTTGAAAAGAATCTCTCCAATGCTCTGCATAACGATAAAGTCAACCGCTCACTTTGTGATGGGATCGGAGACTTGTTGTTGAACGCGTGCCGACATTGAGAGAAAAATAGCTTTCAAATATGTAGCGGCCAGGTATATATATGGCTGCCAAATATACATAGCTAACAAATATATATAGCTGGTAAATATCTATCTATATATGTATATATAGTTGCCAAATTCAGATGTTTGGGTAAATTTGAAGATTAAGGAGTCTGCAGAAAGGAAATTTACTTATTAAGTTTGATGGCTTCTTTGTAGTAAGTGTTATTAATTGCAATGCAAATAATTAAACAGTATAGTAAAAAATCTTAAACATTCTCCACGGGCTCTCTCAAAGAAGCCAATTTTAACATACGTTCCAACAAATAAATTTTTCGGAATTAAGGTGTGATAAGGTTCGACTGGAAGAATCTCCAAATTCACTAGATCAACAGAGTTTTCTTCCTGTGCGGAAATTTTTTTGGCGTTCTCGCATATTTCTCTTCACGACTTGAATATTTTTCGAATTTTTTTCCAATTTGCCCTCCCTCCGACTCTACAACCGAATGCTTTTTCGAGATTCCCTTGAGCTGCATCGTCACGCACAATTTTATTTCTCTTTTGAATCGAAAATTCCCTTCTTTCCGTCAGTGATTTGGATTGCAGAGAAACCAAAAATAGAACGGTCCATTTTTTGGAGAAAGGTGGATCATTTTCTCAGGTTGAGCGCTAGCTTCATTGGAGAATACACTATTCTTGTTTTAGGGAAGCGCAGCTATAGCATGGCTATTTCAATTCGAATAACAATGGATTGAAAGGAATTAAAATCTATTGACATGAAATAAAAACATGGTTATCAAATTCAGAATATTGCATGATGGTCTGGCACACATTTGCAGCTAAATGAATTTCAATTGAAAAAACTTTCAAGTTCGCTTCAAGTTCCTCCGAGAATAACGATCGGCCATGAGATCATCATCAGTATTATGGTGCAGAACAAAAGTCTCAACTGAAAAATTGATGTATTTTTTATGATCAACTGTAGCAAAACATCATCTTAGACTAACTTTCACTACACATCCAAAATTTAGCTCGCGATATTTTTGCTGTACAGAAAGGTTCCGTCCTTGCATGTTTATGCAATGTATTGCAAGCTTATAGCAATTCAATAACGTTATTTTTCAACAATACACAGCTAAGCAACAAATCGAAATGTATTGGCATACATGTTCATCTAGTGGTCACCGTTTTTAATGCTAAAACAGAACAAAAACTTTTTAAAAATTCAATTTTAACAACAGCTTTTCCAGCCGTCGTACACTTATTCTCACTCCCCAGCCCGTATTTTGAGCGGCTTTTTTTATCACCGAATTTCTGCCGGAAATATGCTCACGGAATGCTGAGCAGGTCACTCGATCTGTTGAGAGATTCTAAATTTGTGAAGCTTGCGCGTCCTCGCCTCTAGCATTTGTTGAATGCGTTCAATAGTAATCCAAATACCAATGAATCAAAAGCGAAATACTGAATGTTAATTTATTCAATGGTAATCCACACACGAATGAATCATAGGCGAAATACTGAATGTTAAATGCATGCAATAGTAATCGAAACACGAATGAATCAAAGGTGAAGTATTGAATTCCAATTCATTCAATGGTAATCCAAATACAAGTGGATCAAAGAGAAAGCGCTGAAAATTACAAAATGGTCGAAAATTACAGTTATACATCAGATCATTCGAAATTGAAGCCTTTAATCATAAAGAAAGAAATACTCTAACAACTGCGACACTGTAACATTACCGTCACAGGGCAAGCTCGTACCGGCTACGCCTCTCATCGCCGTCTACGTGTTCTCAGACTCCGAAGATGCTACTGGAATTTTATTTTGCATTAAGAATACGAAGAAAAATACAATAATGAACTAAAATCGATATACGCATTTAAAAAGTTCTTGAAAATGTGCTGAACCTGAGATGCATGATGTACGATTAAAATAATGGCCTTTAAGAGAAACAATTTTAAAATATTTCCTAGTTGTAGTGCTCTATTTGTTTCCTAAAGTAATTAATCATCGCTTGTACTCGGTATTTTGGTTTGAATTTTTAATGAGTTTTGCAAGGTGTAATTAACACCGTACATATTAGCTTATGCGTAGTAGTATTCAATATTATCTTATACACAATACATAATATTCAATATTAACTATGCTCAAATGTATTCAATGTAAGTTTGTACGCAATATTGTTCAATCTTAGCTTATGCAGAATAGTTTTCAATCTTTGCTGGTACGCAATAGTAATCAATATTACTTTATACGCAATAGAATAAAAGGGCTGTAACCAGACCAAAGAACGATAGTGATCAGAGTATACAGGAATATGATTTTAGCTGATCATTCAGACAAACTTTAAAGGCTTCTCCGTCTCAAGTAAATGTTGCAAAGTCCACCTCGAATAAGAACTCATTATTTACAACATCAAATGCTTCTTTCACCACACCGATAATAACCACATCAAATGCTTTTCTGATGACATCAGAGCTAATGAAGTTCATAGCCCACAGTGCCAGTTGATCAAAAGGAATGGAAACCTTTTCAAGGAGAAAACTCTTTAAAATTTGCCCTGTCAGCAAGCCTTGGATTCTTTATTTTCTTATAACGCGTGAAATATTGAGCTAGTAAGTTTATTTATTGAAAAAATTTTCAGGCTATCAAATTTCTCTGTACCTTTGCCTAATTAGCTAAAAATCTGAGGAATATGCACTGTGTTAAAATTATCTGAGGTTCATATTAAATTTATTAATATATTTTATAACCTCTTTTGAGAAGACTATCGGGAGTAATTATCGCTGTTGTTCGACAAATGAAGTTTATGAAAATTTAGCTTCTATGAAATTAAAATTAACAAATTCGAACTGATGTTAAATTTTCTTTGTGCGATAATTACCAGATTTGAATATTTTTACAAAAATTCGCAAGCAAAACCGAAATAGATATAAGTCCTTAACATTCATTGAGCTTCGTTCGATTTAATTTTAAGGCAGTAAATCTCCGAGGCAATTGTCCTTTCCATTGACTTTGGCTGTGCGCGTCTCACTGAGGTCGAACCAAGAAAGTTCATTACTCGATAATTACAGTCAGAGCGACTCCAGTTCATGCCAGCACCTGAACCTTGAGCAAAATTAGCAGCGGTTGAGACTGAAACCAGAACAATCGTGGGTAAACATGCTATTTCCTACGTCAAAGTAAATTTTTCAAAAAATATTTCACTTTGCTGTTGGCTCAAATTTGTCCAACTAAAACGAGCATCAGCTGCCAAAAACGCTAAACCAAGTTGAAACTCCGAGTAAAATTTAATTCACTCGATCGACATAAACCTCAAAATGTGGACCACCGCATGACCATATATCATCTGAATCCACAAAAAAATTAAATGTTGTTTTAACACACTAAACAGGGTCATAGACTAACCAAAATAAATGGAAAACTTTTTTCGTTTGGGTAAAACCTACAATTCATCCTCGCTCAAGACGCAATTGGCTGGAACCCATAACGGACAGCTTGGAATATTCCAGCCCAATCTCCAGAGCGCATCATCCTGAAGCAGCTAGCACAACAATACCGCTTTCGAGGCAAGGACTTACGTGAACTAATATTACCTGAATCCACTAAGCCAATTATATGTAGTTATAACATAGTAAGGTTATAAGTTAACCCAAAATAAATGGAAAACTATGCGGGTTAAACTTATTCCTCTACGTTCACGATGCAATTGGCTGGAACGCATGACTGACAGCCTGGAATATTCCAGTCCAGTAAAGTCATCTCCAGAGCACGCCATCCTGGAGCCGCTAGCACAACAATGCCGCTTTCGCAGCAACAACTTAAGCCTGGAACAACACACAGAGCGCGAGGTGACAGGGAAACACTCAGCGTGGGCATTAGAAATACATGGAGGAGAAAGTCCATCCTGATATAGACTGGCAAGACCTTGATCCTCCCTCACTGATGGGTGTCAAGTACGCAAACTTCGACGGAATTTCTTATCTAGCTTTGCCAGACTTTGTGTCTTAACAAGTAAATACTACGCGTGAGAAAGTTACTTTTTATTTCTCTTGAAGTTCTTTCTAAATTGTTATAACCAAATTCATTTCATAGCTTTTACTTCGAAATATTTGAGCAATTTTGGAACTTCTTCAGCACTTTTAAAAACAGCCAGCACTTTCTGCAGTTCCTTTTCAATTTTTTGTTTTCATAACCGCATATTAAGCATCCTTTTCGTGGTACATTTCAGGTCGATATATAGCCTAACCCTGGAAAATCAGACTCCAATTCAAAAAGCAAAACAGTTAAACGGGCCCCAGAAACCGATGTTCGGGCGGTTCTATTTGCCATAATCCGTTCTTCGAACTTGAAGCTCTTAAATCTCTCTCCGTAATGAGATCCGGTAAGGATTTCGGCTAAGATAAAGCTTTGCATAATCGATGATTCCGTCATGAGGAGCTTATCCTTTCGCAAAGTAGACTGACTTCGTGGATTCTTTTTTGGAAGTGGCAGACATAAGAGACGAGTGGCATGTTCGAGCTTAAGAGAAGATTCACTGGCGTAGTAATTTGTTCGCTGCAAGAACAAAGGGAAGTGTTTGATGTTCGACCTCAGCGCTTGAGTAAAGCTGAGCGCAAGGCGAAAGTCGCAATAATTCTTGAATTAGAAGCGAACGGATTTAATGTGCAAATTTTCCCGCAAACGAATCAACGGAAACTCCCATTTCTCGTGTGTGATTGATGAACAAAGGAAAATTTTAAGTTGTGCTGAAGGTCTTGTGGTTATGCTAAAGTTCACTTACTTATAAGCAGAAAGTCTACGTACTGTGCCTTCAAGGCTCTCAAATCGATCAAATCTAATCACTTCCCAAGATTGTTTTCGCACTTATGAACGTAAAAAGCTCCTTCAGCAAATCAAAGTTTTTCACCGAATTGTTCTCGACAAATAAAATTCCGGGCTGTTTTCTCGTTTTAAAAATTAAAATTACGAACTTGAATAATTGAGTACGTTTGAACCGTTGAAAAACCGCGCACATTTTCAGGGAAAATTTTCTTAGCTGCTCATGTCATCAAAGCGAATTTTTTTATTCGTGCTTAGAACTTTCGTATTGATTTTTTTTAATGTGAAAGCTATTTTTAACATTGATACGATTTGTATGTGAATTAGATTCTTGACCCGTAATTGTTCAGAGCAGCTTGGACATTGCTTTCTTGTGTTGTTCTGAAATAGAAATTTATGATGAAGCTCTTTGAAATACATTTCATCCTTCAGGGCTGTGATATGCAATCTGAAATCCTTTCGAGGAGAATTGTTTCACCACTGTTCACGAACTTCACTTTTCATGAATAGATATTCATTTTCATTCAAAACTATTCGATTTGCGTTTCATAAAGCACAGACGTGTTGGTCTAAACTTATGTTTTTCCTACAATAAGAATATGTAAAAAAATCAAATAACTTCTTAATTGCACCAGTGCTAAAAACCTGTTACGTGATTTCTGTGCTGTAAAATCAAAGATGTTTGTACAGGCGTTCCAAGTTTAGCGTAAGTTGTAAACACTGGAAGGACTTCGGAAGAAAAGATTTCTGGCCTCTTGAGCATGTTTATGAGGATAAGAATAGTTGATAAATTTCTCTAGGAATTAGAACACCCCAGCATTCGCGGCGTCAATAGGTCTTTAATTACTCTTTCATTTGTGAAAATTGTAACTTGTTGGTCAAAATAATATAAGAAAAATGGATAGTGAGAAAGACTTGAAAAATAAATAAAATATTGTGGAAATCTAACAATTAACTAAATACTGAAAATTTAACCGCATTAATGCTCAAAGAAGTCTTTTGAATTAGAATTTTTTGTCCGAAAATAATCGAAATAAGTTATAACACTTTTATTAGACACTCATGTGTATAATTTAGATTTAAAACATGTAGAGGAACTTTAGTGAATGAGTAAATATAAAGCGAAATAACACTTTAATTTTTCTCAGCAAAATGGAAACAGTTTTTTGGGTGGATGAAATAAAATCTAAAAAGGAAAACAGTGAGTGCATTTTCTAAGGAAAGAAAATCAGTCATTGCTATTAATACATTTTTAGTGAATTCTTATATCATTTGAGCATTTCTTATCAACAGCGTAAAAGCAATAACTTAAATTAAATTAATGAATAAAATTAATTTCATAACTAACAGATATCTTGTTAATCCTGCAATCGTTGAAACCGAAAGCAAATTTCGGTTTATTATTTTACTAGCAAGGAAAATTATAACAAAACTTTGTATTAAATGTAGATTTTACAGCCTCGTAAAATAATTGCATCTAATACCTACTGTAACTCTAAAATTCAAGTAAATCTGCGAACTACACTCTGGCCCACCTACATTGGTTTCACCTTAATATTGTACAGTGTCATACTTGTCATGTATTCTGTTTACTATTTAATTCGTCACGTTGTAAAAAGTTGAACAACTCTGGCCATTTTACCCCCTCAAATTTTATACAGACTTTTTATGAATTTGAAACCTAATAGTTTCCTTCGATCCTCGATATCGCGTAGCCTTCGTCAAAAAACATTCCCAGTGAAAAAACCAAGCCTGGTTAGTCACATCAGACATTTTTTTACCCTTCCTCAAGACGACGTTTATTCAGGCGGTGTTTCTTCAGTGACTTTACTTCCTTGTTTTTAGTCTGAATCGCGCAAGTTTGAAGACAAACAAGCCATGACCCATCGAAGTCTTTGTCTGTCTTAGAAACTATTGGAATTTGTTCCTGCCTCGGAAAATAAAGTTCCCTTCTTTTCAAGGCTCGGCCGAAGGTTTTAATCAGCAGGGGGCGCCTAATTTCGAGTTTTATATCGAACCAACGAAAATAGTCCAAACAAAAGGGGGATTAAAACCCCATTGAACTTGAAGCTCTTATATTTCAGCTAACGAGAGATCCCATTCATTAATTTGGTGCTGCAAGAAATTCTAAAGAATGCCCACGTCAAGTTTTGTGGGAGGCTTTTTAAAGAGCAACAGCATCGCTTACCTGACTGCCAATACCACCTGCATCCAGGCCCTCGGACCTGTAGGGAGCTGCTTGCAAGTTAACTGTTTTGTTACCAGTGAAAACTCTTCTTCTATACGTCAAATTGCTTCTTTCTGCTTCAAAGTGATATTTTATGAAGCATGCTTCTTTATACTTCGAAATGCTTCAAAATGTTTCCTTATGAAGCATGATTCTTTATGAAGTATGCTTCTTCAAGCTTCAAAATGAGTCTTTATGGAGAATGCTTCTTTAAGCTTGAAAAAAAATTTCATGTAGCATGCTTCTTTATGCATCAAAATAATTTTTCATGAAGCATGCTTCTTTATGCTTCAAAAGGCTTTCTTATGAAGCATGCTTCTTTAAGCTTCAAAATAATTCTTCATGAAATACTTTGACAAACAATGCGACTCTAATAACACTTGCGGTATAAATTACATGAATATCATTATGATTCCACGCTATCAAAATTGAGTAGCAGCAAACTACTCAAAAGAATTATGTTCTTGCAAGTATTTAGCACACAGTTACTCTAAACGTGATTAAGGAGACCTTGAAATTTCTGGTGTTTCTAGCAAACCTAATTTCAAATTCATTAAAGAATTTCATATTTCACTCGTTCCAATGAAAACTTTTGATGAGGGAAGTGCTGGAGGCACTTAGTGATGGAATCAAAAGTTTTTGGAGATTTTTCTTTCTAACTGTGCTCATCATTAATCTTCGGGATCTCTTAAAACACACTGAATACTTTTCATAGATAATTCGCAATGCCCAAAAATAAAGGGAAGAAAATACGAAAAAAGACATCGTGCAACTCATTCGAATTACCTAATAGGACATTATTTTGCCTTCAGATAAAGGTGCGTATGACATTGAAAACGATAGATTCACTCAGGTGTATTCTACATATCCTTCGAGGTGGAAACAGTGTTAATTTTTCTTTGTTGTCATAGATTTTTGCGAATGTTATTATTAAAAATGAAATTGGAAAAATATGCAAAAACTTTTTTGGCACCTTTTTTATTTTGATCTTTTAGGTCATGTGAGAGTATATATATATAAAACCTGGATTAACATGACTACAAAAGATGCAATGTTGCGTGGTAACAGTAACAACATTGTATTTTATATCAGTTTACTCACTGAATGGCACGTTTACATGTCTACTAAAAGAATTTTGTAATGGTATTTCATGTATGACAACTCAAAAATAGTGAACCAAAATCTAAAGATCTTTCATATTCTAAAATCTCATCTTTTCTTTTCAGAATTGATACAATGGATCAGAACAAAGAGACCAAAAACTTCTCTTCACTAATTCATAGAAACTCTTCGATAATGGGGTATTAGGAATGTTGATAGTTTCATAAACTTCTTCTTGAATGAGTTTAATGAAAGTTGATGATAAAATAATAAAAACAGAATTTATATGTTACACATGAATGAATTGAGGAGTATTCTCAAGCATATTTCTTACATCTACTAGCACACAGTAACCGAGTTGATGTTGTTACGGCAGTTTTATTTCGTTGTAGTTCTATTACTGCATGAGTTCTAAATTCGAGACAAGAACCACACAAGTTATTGGAACTACGAGCAGCAACACAAGTAGACAGACAGGTATAGCAGGAACATAAAAACAAAAATTATCAGAATCAATTGGGCTAGAAGCAGTAATACATGCTTATAGGCACGTATAATAGGAATATTTACAACAAGAATCATCTATATGAATTTAAATGATTTAATTTATTAGACAGGTATAATAGGAATGGAAAAAGTGAGTAATTAAAATTAGTATAATTATAAACTGCAAGATATGTTTTGAAGCAACTTTTTTACTTTCCATCACTGATATCATTTCTCTACTCAAGGCGGAAATTACAATATATTGCTTTGTTTTACTGATGGAACTTTTATTCACAATCACTATCAGTAAAATGCTGATTACAACATCTTGAAATATCTTCCTTTCCACAAACATTGGTACTACAACAAAAAATATATATCATGACACGAAACTGAGAGTACTCTTTTGAAGCATCTAACTTGAGAAACGTAGAAGTCAATTTAAGCGAATGCAAATTCCTTTAGCACTGAAACAAATTCATATAGATTATAATTAATATGTGAAACCTAGATTTACTTCTTCAGTATTTACACCCAGTCACTGCACGAACGATGTTGCGGAGGCATTATCATTAGCATGACGAGTAATACTTCCACCAAATTACTTCATCCTATCGATCGATTTGTATTCCTATTAAATCGTCACAAATAATTCACAGCACAATTGCCCACTAATTGTTTGCTTGATGTGAAAGTTACTCCATGAAGTAACTTCCCAATACAAAGACAAATTTGTGTTTGTTGGACAAACATTACAAATTAGAATGTCATCAGCAACAAAGCTGCCTACTCAGACAAAGAACAGGATGTTCATCGGCCCTAAATAAAATTTGCTCTTTGTTTAGAGTTCGCTCATATGTTTGTAATAAATTAACACTTGAGTGCATTTTGAGGCGAGTATTGCAGTGTTGAGGGACCGACGGAGAGTATGGGCGTTTTTGAGGCTCTTTTGTATAAAGAAATGGCATTCATTCGATCTGCCACATTTTTCGGCGTGTTCTTTCTTTAGAATGATTTTATGATATATATTTTTAATACGTGTGTGTGTATATGAATAACAGTATTTGAGCATGAAAATTTAGATTTCAGAAACAAAAACGAGAAAATTTTAATTGATGTTAGCATTTATGTAAGATATTCTAAACGCGTTTGTTCATTTACTACAGTGTGAATCCCATAAAAAATAACATCATCATAAGCATGTACCAGTTGTTTTATTCCCAAGTCCTGCTCTCGATCATAAATTCATTTTTGGTTTTATATTTATTCCAATGAAAAAACACGGAAGATAGAATTAGCTAGATATTTTCTAAACTAAAGTTCTTATAAGTTCTTATTTCTTATGAGCAGCTTTTGCACTATTCTTAATAACTTCCATAAATCAACCAATGGTCATATTCTGGGAGGTATCCAAAATTCAGCGATAGCCTACGTCTTGTAGAAATTCTAAAATATTTTTATGGTTATAGTTCTGGTTTTGATACCGAAAAAAACTGTTTTGTTATTGTTTGTCAATCAGTTCTCTGTAATTTCATTTGCTGAGTTTTCAAACGTACAAAACGATCATTTTTTACTTTAATAAACGTTTTTAATGACGATTCCAGTGAATGCCCTGCGGGAAATAAATTGTCGAAATAATGGTACAGTATTCATTACACAAAGCTTTACTCGAAAAGCAAGTGCCCTATTGGAGGAAAAAAAGACTGAAAAATAAGTGCCTGTGAAACATAACGGGAATTGTTGCTTGACGCTAAACTTTAGAGTGATCTTACAATTGATCATGTACCTTTCAGTCATTTGCTAATTACTTTGGTATGAAAACCATCCACAGATCTTCCCAATCTTCGTTCGGAAGACCTAATGCGTCAATCTTCAGATGATAGAGACTCGAAGCAATTGAAGCTTATTCATAACAGCAAAAGAAAACATAATCATTTTAGCTTCATGAATATGACATTGCTACACTTGGTGGTGCTTCTTGCGGCTCCTGATTAATTAATGTGTTCATATTACACTTGACAGTGCTTCAAAGTTTTTATATTTTCATACTGACTGCACAATTGATCAAAAAACGGTAAAACGGTGCAGTCAGTATGAAAATATAAAAACTTAGAAGCACTCTCAAGTGTATTAAGAACACATTAATGAAACAAGCGCAGCAAGAAGCACCACCGAGTGTAGCAATGATATATTTATGAAGCTAAAATGATTATGTTTTCTTTTGCTGTTATGAATAAGCTTCAATTACTTCGAGTCTCTATCATCTGAAGATTCAATCACAATCGATGCTGTGCTGTTCTACAAAACAGTGAGTAAACTAAACATGGGTGCTATTTTCCGTAGAGTTTACTTTGAGTAAGTCAAACGTAGGTACTATTTTCCGTAGAGTTTTAAACAACATTCATTGCGGCTGCGGAATGAGCGAAAGCGACACTCATTTGTTCAATGATCGGCAATAAATAATGGAACTTTCTTCTACATAATGAATGTTAAAACATTTTGGAATCACGTGTTAAGTTTCCGTGAGCAGACATGGCGATGTTTAGAATCGTTTGATGGTCAGTGACGCGGTGAAAGATATCATTTTATCATCATTTTCCATTTTAAAATTCGTTGAGACTTTGAGTTAAATAAACGTTTTAGATTTGTAAATAAGATAGTCATAATGAATAATGTAATTTAATTTCTTCTCATCCCGAACGATTTTACAAAATGATTGAAGTGTAGCCGGGAGAAAACTATATGTCTTTGAAAGTTTTATCATTATCGTCATGATTTCAAAGTTATCTTAAGCTATTCGATTTGAACAAACGTCAAGTCTTAGAAACACGTAGCAGCGTGTGGATCAATATGTAAGAGATATTTTTCGACACGCGATAGTGAATGATAGCTAACAAAGCATGAACGGGCGGAACAATATTTATGACGAATTAAAACTCATTCACAATATTTGGACAAACAATGGCTGAATGAGAATCATATAGTACTATTTCGAATACTATTTCAACGCAGACAACAGAATTTACCTGTAAATGTACAACGACCTAAAATTACAGCAAGGCACGTATTATAGTAAATCATCATTACAACACTATTACAGTTCGATTTAACTATTCTGTGCGATATTCATGTTGATATGATATCGAGCGATGAGGGAAGTTCACCCCCCTTCAGTGCTGGTGCTCTCTTCCGAAGACTTGAATAATAGAAGAACCTTTTCCAGGCTTTGGTCGGAAGAAGGAAACAGGAGAAGTAAGGCCGCTTAAGCAAGAGTTGACCTCCGAGGGAGGCTAGCCCTCGGGTCTTTAAATATAAAGAAAGGTAAGAACCAGCAGAGCTGTTGTAATCTTATGGCTGATAGGAACGGTCAACCATGAGGCTTATTCTGTTAGACCTGTCGCTTATTTTAAAATGTTTATACTTTTAGAGATTCTAGTAAGGAGGGTACAAGGCTTGTATGTTTCTGTGTGGCTGCGTGTGAACTTGGATCTGAGCACCGCTAGAGCTCCGTGCGTGAAATTAATATCTTATCTTTCACGCTCTTGTGAGTGAACGCACATATATTGTAAGAATGGTTGTGCGACGAAAGCTCTTTTTCTTTCTATGTTCATAAAACGTTCTTGGTCTGATGAGTGTGAAATTTGATAATGCAGAAAATATTTTAATGTATATTATAAACGAGGTAAGTGCTCTACATCTAACGAGAGTGACATTGCTAATTAATATGGAAATTACACTTTTGCACTAGATATACAGGCTTGTACCACAACAATAGTTGAAAATTTTTCACTTGTCCGAGACGACTGCTGAAGCAAATTCAGTCGAAATCCTTAGTTGACGCAATTTTGATTCATAGCGTCCTACAGAAAAAATCAATGAATAAATTTGCGTATTTGGAACAGAGCCGGTTGCAAATGTGTCGCACTTACCAAATCTAAATAACGCAAGCAATCACTGCGTGACGACGGTCATAGGAAAGTGCTTCTGAGCGCATCACAACCTGCTGCACAAATAAGCTTTAGACTCAATTCAAATTGAAAAATAGATTATGTTGTGAAGAAGCTTATATGCACGATTGAAAGGACAAAACATTTTAAAACGATTTGTTGTCAGCACACGATTTGTTGTCAGTTTAAACGAACAACAACGTCAGAACGTTTACATTTTTTCTTCCCGACGGAGCACTGTTACTTTTACAAAAGTTTCCTTTAATTGTAACTCTTTCATGAACTTCTGATTTATGTAGAAAAAGGCGCTTTTCTGAGCCACGCAGAAATTAATACAACTGGGTTTGTGTCAGGTATATGACGTTTCAATATATATTTTGCTCGCACAAGTGATTCTTACTCATTCATTTTTGAGTATGTTCTTATTGATGTATGATACCGCATATCAGTTCAATTCTAATACATTCCTTCATCTTTTAATCACAAAATACAAGCTAACCAACCAGATAGAATAATATCGTATCACAGATACAAAGGTTTTTATATTGGATTGGCCAAACAGTTTTGAATGTACGATGTAACAAGAAGTGCAGTTGGCGATGCGACCGACGAAAATCGGCCATAACCTATTTCTTAATTTTGCATTTCAGTCAACACAAGATGGATGCAACTCTTTTTTTCTTAACAGTGAAAATTAACTCTGAATTCCAGCTTCCATGTAGAAGTTAAGACGGTTTGTCACTCGTCCTAAAGCTGCTCTTCAATTTATTTACCCTGTGTATTTAAACAATTTTAAACAATTTAAACAATTTATTTACCACAGGAGATACAGAGGTAGAATGTTTCTTAAGTCTAACACAATGGTCAGAGTTGAGTATAGCTACCTGTGGGCCCGAATAAGTTCAGCGACTTCTAGGGCATCCTACCATTACATTATTCTAGGGCGTACAAAAATGTTTAACCTAATTCACTTAGCCTAGTTTCGCATTAGACTGATCAACAGGATAATGAACTCGATATTGATGTTTAATTTTACAATATAGGTCATATGGACAATATTTAACAGTATATTCGATAACGATTTGGGAGCAGACTGAAAATCGGCGATATTACTCATGGCAAATTGCATTATTAGGACCAGACATGTAGGAGGCAGGATTTGACTTGGTGATCTTACACGACTAGTATTCTGATAAGAAGTGAGACTCAAGATTTCTTTTAAATACCTTGTAAGAATTACTTTCACGGATCTCCGCAGGTATTGAGTTCCAGGTTTTAGTTCCAACGAATAGTATACTATGTTGCGAGCGGGCCTTTGAATAATAAGGAAGCATGAATTTACTTTTATTTCGTGTTAAATGGTCGTGATGACCAGTTTGCGCAGTTAATAACTGTTGAAGGCTATTGTCGCCATCATTAGCTAATGTTTTGTAGATGAAATTGCAGATGGAGATTTTGTAGAGATCCGAGAGTTTAAGTATTTGTAAATTTTTGAATGAATCATTTGTGTGAGCATTATATTCTAGGTTCTTTACCGCTCTGATGGCTCTTTTTTGCAGAGTAAAAATTATATTGGTTTTATTTTTATCAGTTCCATGCCATGCTTCTATTCCGTATTGCAGGTACGGTGAAATGAGCGTTCGATAAAGCATTAGTAAGGCTGTTTCAGGCAGGAAATTTTTAACTTTATTCAGGATTCCGATGGATTTTGATAATTTAGAACTAATATGAGTGATGTGCTCTTTGAAGGTCAGATGTTTATCTATTATGATGCCCAGAAATTTACATGAGTTGGTTTCTTTGATTTCACCTTCGCCAATTTTAATGGATGGTAGAGATATATTTTTCTTGTATGAGAACGTAGTATAATTTGTTTTATCGATATTGAGGCTTATTTTATTAGCTTTAAGCCACAGTGAAACCTTATGGAGTTCATTATTTATACTCTCCGCAACCGTAGTGGGATTTTCGTTCGGAAGGACCGCAGAAAGCGTACTGTCATCGGCAAAAAGTATGAATTTAAAAAATGATGTAGATTTAATAATATCATTGATAAAAATCAGAAAAAGGAGAGGCCCAAGAACAGATCCTTGTGGAACTCCATGGCTAATTTTTTGTGGGTCCGATTTTGCGTCGTCAATGACAACGTATTGCTTCCGATTTGTTAGGTATGATCTGAACCAATCATGGGCAACCCCACGAATGCCATAACAATGAAGTTTCGAGAGTAATATGTTATGGTCCACACAATCGAATGCCTTTCGAAAGTTAAGAAATACAGAGAAGACAGTCTTTCCGTTATCTATATTAGAATAAAGGAATTGTAAATGATTTAATATTGCCTGTGTTGTTGATTTTTTACAGCGAAAGCCGTATTGTTTATCATAGAGAAATGATTTTTGTTCAAAATAAAAGTACACTTTTTTATACACAATTTTCTCGAATACCTTGCTAATAATTGGTAACATGGAGATAGGTCGATAATTGTTTACACAGGTTTTTTCACCATTTTTGAAGATAGGGGTTACTCTAGCAACTTTGAGGGAGTTCGGGAAAGTGCCTAGTAAGAGAGACTGGTTAATAATATTGGATATCAGCGGGGCCACAATATCAGCAATTATTTTAAGTATTTTAGTTGGAAACGTTTGTAACCCACTCGATTTATTTTTCATGTTGTTTATGCACGCAATTACATCGGAGGAGTTTGTAGGCGTAAAGAAAAAGGAGTTGTGTTCTCGAATATGATCCATAAATTCCAGGTGATCAGTAGGTTCACTTGGAATACCATTGGCTATAGTTTTCCCTACGTTTACAAAGAAGTTGTTGAAGAGATTAGCAATTTCATTCTTCTCATGGTATTTTACATTATCTTGAGTGATATAACCAATTTTCTTTTTTTTCGGCGTTATTCGGTTTATAACAAGAGTTAAGGAGGCGCCAAGTCTTTTTAACGTCAGCTTTGAATTGAGTAAACTTGAGGGTAAAGTAGCTCTTTTTTGATGTTCTTATCTGGTTTGTCACATAGTTTCTGAATCGGTTATATGTTTCTCTAGATATTCGCCCTTCGCAAAGGAGGGCTAGGTACGCTTGGCGTTTCTTTATATTTATCACGATGTCTCTAGTAATCCAGGGCTTTTGTTTATTTTTCGGGGTAACTGTACAAGTTACAATTGGGCAACACTGATTGTATGCGGTCATTATAGTTTCAGTCAACTTTACTACTGATTCATCAATGCTCCTTGCATTATTGTTTTGTTGGGTGATGTGCAATGTTGGCATTAAATCTTCTAGAACGGTGCGCATTTCTTCTAAATTTGATTCGTTTATTTTACGATATGAATAAGTTTCAGCCCGTGCTTTGGTGCACGCAAGATAGACATTTTTCTTAATAAGAAAAACTGGAAAATGATCTGATAAGTCAGAAGTAATTATTCCAGCAAGAAAATCACTTGGGTCTGTCATAAAGATATTGTCAAGCAGCGTGGCACATTCTGAGGTTATTCGTGTTGGCTTTGTGATGATCGGAAGGAAAGATTTAGAATGAAATGCATTTAAGAAATTAGAGATTGGTTCATAGCTTTCATGTTTCAGCAAATCATAGTTGAAGTCACCGCATATTGTTATGTCATTGTAGAAGGACCTGTTGAACTGAGAAATAATTCGATTAAGCTCATTAAGGAAGGATATAGGACAGGCTGTAGGCGGCCTATACACCGTTCCAAGCACAATTCGTTTGCCATCTCTAGACAGTTCTACGAATAATGATTCTATATGATCCTGATTCAGTGTTGCACTTGCTATGATTCTCGAATCCATGTGCTTAGAAATGTATGTACTGATGCCCCCGCCTCGCTTGTTTTTTCGTAGCGAATGGTAACTATGATAATTTTCAAATTTAATCATGTCTTTGGTCGAGTCATCTAGCCAGCTTTCGGTGAAGCTAATCACATCTAAGGTATGCTTAAGTTCAGTAATAGTGCATTGTATCTCTTCCAATTTTGGATAGAGTGACCTACAGTTCCAACACAGTAGCGAAAAATCCTGCCGGGTTATTCGTATAGATTCGTTGAATTTTGATATATTAGTATATCTGCAGTTTTCAGAGTCGTTTAGGTTTGGAAATATTCTGTTCAAATGATCGAGATCCGGGTCGATTTCATCTAATATATCAGCGTGATCAGTCATTCAAAATTAGTAAACAGTAGGCAGTAAGTACTATTGTACAACTTAAAACGAAATACAGAGTCAAGATTAAAAGGATATATCTATCTAAAAACTAGCTTAGAAAGTATAGAAAAGAGTAAGAAATCTAGCGTGATTTCGTGAGTACACTCAATACTCAGCCAAGAGCGATTAATATTGGAGTTAAATATACAAAATTGATGCGTACAAATTGCTGAAGGCGTTGTTACAAAGTTCACATACAACAGGTAATAAGTTTAAAAAAAAATAAAAATAAATAGAAAAAAATTTAGCGACGATGATAATCTAATCAGCTAATATGTTTTACACATAATAATAGTTTGTTGGAAAAAATTACATACAATTTACGAGGAAAGGTGAACAAGGTGGATATCAATATTCCATCATAATATTGGTAGGTACAAATTGCTGGTGGTGTTGTTGCAATTTCCAATACAGTTGTCATAAATGTTCATATATATCTGTCATAAGATTGTCAAAATTGAGGTAAAACTGCCGTATATATCTTTAGAGGTTGGAACTGATTCATGACATGAAGTTATGCAGTTTGAAGATCTAGTGTAAAGTTATAGAATTCTAGGCGTTATTGGCATACGAGTATATAATTTGACACAGGTACATGTATATGATGTTAATGCAAAAAATACCTTAAACTCTCGTGTATGTCCTTTCCTCATCACTTGAATTGAACTGTTTTCCTCCATAAATTTCTAATTTTCTTCTAACAGGGGTATTCTACCTACCGAGTGTTGTAATAGACATGGGTGAGAGGTCACTGGTTAGAATAATATTATTGTCCTATCTGCATTGTTTTGTTACATCGATAGGTGTCCACATGGCTAAGTTCTTCGCTAATCTCGTATCGAAATTTTACTGCAGTATGGTTGTCGGTAGCTTATTTCCGTGCAAATGTAAAGTTCTCATCTGGGCTCTGTCTCCTCTTCGAGCTCTTACAACTCTTTTATATTATGCGAGGGCATAAAATTGTAAAATGTTCGCATATTGAAATCTGGTAACACTATCGATTGTTGTGAACCCAACTCGAAAGTTCTATTTTTTCGTTGACGGTCTGCATGTCGCAATCAATTTCAACTTCACGCTTGATCTGCTGTATTCTAAAAAGCAGACCCTGCGCTGATAGGACGCTGTTCTGTTTCTGTGTTCTGTGTATTCACGTTGCAATGCATCAATGCAACTTAAATCATTTATATGAAACCGTCGTACACTCCAGAAAAAGGATTCAGTATCTGCCGCAATGAAGATATATGCGCGCACTAACCTCAAACGTAAAGGTATAAGTTTTCCTCGTACGGGCTTTTCTGAATGAATAGTGACAAGGATTTTTTCTATACCATAACAATAAAATTGTGTGAAATCTTCTGTAATTTAAACCTTATTTTCGTACCATTTGATCTAAAGGTTTTCTTTTCTACTAAGTTTTTTCGTAAAATTACGAGTAAGAAATGGAAGCCCCACTGTTTGAAAAAAGAATAGAATATTTCTGGTTTGACTGCATAAATCCTCAGCAGAAACGGTCTGTCTGAGTAGGCAGCGAAGTAGCTGAGGGCTCAAGAAAAGCTCCTCTCACTGCATAAAAGAAAAGCCTGGTCGACTATTAGAGATAAAAAGGAAAATGAAGAATTCTAGAAATTTCGTAATGAAAGAACGTTGTGTTTTAGATATGCTGAGATTTGGTGCAGGATCATTGTTAAAAGTTTTGAAGAAAAAACTCGTTGCTTCAAGTTTCAAAGAAAAAATATTTTTAATAAACTGTGAATTTTGAATGCTTAGGTCCGTTCTATTTGGTGAGTCACGACTTTAGTTCAGCAAACTGTGATGCCGAATCAGAACCAGTTACTGACTTCTGAAATTACAAGAAAAGTATTTAATAGAAATGCCAAACCCTATACAAATGTGCAATCAAGATTTTTATTCAAATGGATAAGTTCTCATAAATCATTAGAGAACTAAACTATTAATTAAACAGGTGCTAGGGCTTTCGGTATATCAGAAAAGAGAACTCTGCTCCAGAAGATGGCGATGTGCATTCTAAATCAATGCTATAATCAGATCCGCGTCTCTCTGTTCGAAGCGGGCCGAAAGTGTGTGATGAGCGTATCTGTGATACAAGCTTAGGAAATAGGAGCGTGTGTCATGTGATTTGTCAAACATTATTATACATTTTTGCCGGGCCGTGTGCACTCGGCATCATCAACTCTCGAAAGATTGAATTGTTTTATTTGTTAAGGCCTTTCTTTCATCAGGAATAAAACCACAAACAGCGGAATAAAATTCATTTTTCTAAAATGGGCATTCAGACTAGCGCTAGTTTCGAATATTCATTATCAATGAAAGCTCTGAAAATAAGATCAAAAAATATAGACAAATTGATATTTCAATAGTTGCTAAGGATATATACAACCTATATAATATACAATTGGCAGGCACTTTGATCACAGTTAAGAACGGGTTTCTGCTTAAAAATGTACATTGATTCTAAAATCCGGAGATCGCTATTACACGTAGAGTCTAAAATTGAAAAATCATCTACCGAGAAAATATGGTTGGTGCTTTCACAGTGAAGTCTAGGCGAAGACTGAGGTGGAGTTGCTAGCGGCCTATTAGTTCTAAATGATTTGCCTAGATGTTGGTAAAATCTAATCTTTGACTGTTTCAGAGTGCTCCCTATGTAGGAACTCTGGCAGGTTCCACACTGATATTTATAAACAATACTAGAGAGCAACTCTTTCGGCAGTCTGTCTTTATACTGGAAAAATGATTTTATTTGGAAACTATTGCGAAAAACAAACTTGAAATCGATTTGGGGGTAAAATTTTCTCAAATTCCTAGTTAAATATTGTTTTAGCTCATCAGAAGTTGGTCCAATATACGGAAGCGATACATATAAAGCACATTTGGAAACTGTAGCTACCGTGACCTGTGGCTTATCGAACATTTTGTTTAAAAACTTTTTAAGAGTATAGTCAAAAATATATTGAGGGTATCCATTGGTAGCAAAAAATGTTCTCAAGTAATTTAGTTCGTCGCAAAACTTATGATAGTTTGATGACAGGTGAAAGGCTCTGTGAAAAAGTGTTCTCAAACTATTTAGTTTAAAAATGAAAGGGGTAAAGCTGAAGAAACTATTTCCTAGACCAGTGAAAGTCGGTTTCCGATAAATGCCTAGTTGAAGATGATTGTCAAAACGTTGAACCCTAACGTCTAAAAACGGCAAAACTTTATCATTTTCTACATCCATGGTGAATTTGATATTTGGATGTTGACTATTAATATGATCTAGAAACAGATTGGCATGAGTGACATCATTAAAAATAACAAAAGTATCGTCCAAATATCGGTTATAAAAAACAGGTTTGAAAAAATCTGGACAAGAAGACAGGTACTTATTTTCCATATTGCACATAAATATGTTCGCCAGAGTAGGGGCTAGAGGATTACCCATTGCCAGGCCATCTATCTGTTTGTACAAAATATTATTGAAATAAAAACACGTTTCGGTAACCGCCAGCTTCAACAAATCCAAAAAAGACTTTCTGCCCAAACCATGATGGTATTCATTAACATCCTCTAGCCCCTACTCTGGCGAACATACTTATGTGCAATATGGAAAATAAGTACCTGTCTTCTTGTCCAGATTTTTTCAAACATGTTTTTTATAACCGATATTTGGACGATACTTTTGTTATTTTTAATCATATTAATAGTCAACATCCAAATATCAAATTCACCATGGATGTAGAAAATGATAAAGTTTTGCCGTTTTTAGACGTTAGGGTTCAACGTTTTGACAATCATCGTCAACTAGGCATTTATCGGAAACCGACTTTCACTGGTCTAGGAAATAGTTTCTTCAGCTTTACCCCTTTCATTTTTAAACTAAATAGTTTGAGAACACTTTTTCACAGAGCCTTTCACCTGTCATCATACTATCATAAGTTTTGCGACGAACTAAATTACTTGAGAACATTTTTTGCTACCAATGGATACCCTCAATATATTTTTGACTATACTCTTAAAAAGTTTTTAAACAAAATGTTCGCGAAGCCACAGGTCACGGTAGCTACAGTTTCCAAATGTGCTTTATATGTATCGCTTCCGTATATTGGACCAACTTCTGATGAGCTAAAACAATATTTAACTAGGAATTTGAGAAAATTTTACCCCCAAATCGATTTCAAGTTTGTTTTTCGCAATAGTTTCCAAATAAAATCATTTTTCCAGTATAAAGACAGACTGCCGAAAGAGTTGCTCTCTAGTATTGTTTATAAATATCAGTGTGGAACCTGCCAGAGTTCCTACATAGGGAGCACTCTGAAACAGTCAAAGATTAGATTTTACCAACATCTAGGCAAATCATTTAGAACTAATAGGCCGCTAGCAACTCCACCTCAGTCTTCGCCTAGACTTCACTGTGAAAGCACCAACCATATTTTCTCGGTAGATGATTTTTCAATTTTAGACTCTACGTGTAATAGCGATCTCCAGATTTTAGATTCAATGTACATTTTTAAGCAGAAACCCGTTCTTAACTTTGATCAAAGTGCCTGCCAATTGTATATTATATAGGTTGTATATATACATAGCAATTATTGAAATATCAATTTGTCTATATTTTTTGATCTTATTTTCAGAGCTTTCATTGATAATGAATATTCGAAACTAGCGCTAGTCTGAATGCCCATTTTAGAAAAATGAATTTTATTCCGCTGTTTGTGGTTTTATTCCTGATGAAACTTAGATTTCCAAGACACGTACCCATCTCAGCGGCCTTTCTTTCATTTCGCCTTCTTTCTTATTTCATATAAAGGGGGGTGGATTACATGTACTCTGCTTAAGTTACCGGATGCTATCTTTACAATGTACAAAGAGAGAACATAAAGTTCGCTGCAGGATGGCACTAAGTCAGCAATAAGCAAGTGATGTTAGAAAACCAGATGTCAGAAATTAAAAAGTTTAAAACACTGTTCATTGGGCTGTAAGAAAACACAAGTATACTGTAACACAATTTTCTAACGAGTTAGAAAATTGACGCGTCAATAGAAGATGGAGAGTAAAACTAAAATTAATAGCATTCAAACTTTTTGTACTGTATAAATGAGTCGACGTCTTGTGCTACACTAATAAAGCTTTTGTTTGTACTTTCGTTGTCAATGCATTTTATACGAAGCTGAAATGCGCCCGGAAATTTTGTTCTGCCATGAAAGTACAAAGAAATAAGATGTTTTAATAATAATATACATAGTTTGGATTTACTTCTGGGAAGTATACCCCGTTTTTTGTTTTAAAATGAATTGATGAATTTATAATTCTATAGAATTATTTTATTCATTCGATGCAACGCTAATACGAGAAAAACCTAATCATAAAATACTGCTTTGATTTGATTCGTTAATTTATTTTTACAAGAATGGTAGCTTTAGCTTTCGAAATTTTGAAATACATCGTTCCCAGACGAAGTCAGATTACGGCTCTACCTTTGTTATTCAAATACTTTCATGCGTTGATGGCGTGAGAAATCCCCTCCCTTCTTTCGAAAACCTTTTATTCAGAGAAAAACACACTTATTTTCGTCTCACTGGGACTTTTATGGTCGTGTTTGAGAAATGCCACCGTCCTCAGAAATGACAGCAATTTTTTCAAGTGTTATGACATTCGTTTTTATTTCTACAGTTTAGGGGTTTCTCCTATCGTTTCCTGACACTCAAATTTTCTGTTGGGATTTAATATACCTTATTTCAGAGTTTATTGAAAAAGTCAATTCAGGAAATTCTGAAGAACCGAAAAAGTGAAAGTTTTTCTTACGGTTAGTTCATTCCAGTGGACTTTATGTACTGTATATTTCTTGTGCATAAGCTTCTCAAATTATTAAATCTAACACTAAGATGTAGTGAACGTTTCTGCCATTCGAGTCAATGCCCATTTCAAAACACGAGTAGAAAAGTAAATTGCAGAACTTCCATCTTTTTTCGAAGAGGCAAAAACTCCACTCTCGCGCTGCTGAATTTTGAACCCTCAATTCACTCAAACGTTGGACAAATGTTGCCAACCACTAGGCTTTTGTCCCACATTTGAACAAATTTTTTTTCTTTTTTCACCTTCAAGAATTCTCAAACAGCCAATCCTTGCTAATGTCGTCGGAAACTTTCATACACATTGGTGAGATGTATGTTAAATACGGAACAATAATCGTAACTAAGTGCTTGACAATTTGTATTAAACACGTACTCTCATTATAGTATCCATATCACACAAAGATAATGCTGAAAAGAAAACCCCCACCTTTTTTAAATGTGAGGACTTAATTAATCAAAAACGTTCAGGTATGACTAACGCTGAGAAACTATTCACAAAGTCCGCAAGGAGAACGATAAAGAGAAAATAAACCATGACCTCTTCTAAATATGCATTAGGTCTTATTCAAACGCTTCTCAGGAAATACTGACGCTGATAAAGTATCCCAAAAATAAGCAAGGATAACGATAAAAAGAAAACCATGAACTTTTCTAAACACAAGGACTTATTCAAAAGCTCCTCAGGTAAGACCGAGGCTGCGAAAGTATCACATCGAATAAGAATGAATAATAAGACATCGAATAGGAAGGAGCTCGAACAAGAGGGTCCAACTCACTTGGAGGCCAGGCAGGCACACATTAAACAAGCTCCCAAACTCCCTAACTCACTTCAAACTCCTCCTGTTTGCACTTCGGGCCCATGAACGGCTTCTCGTGAGCGCTGTTTGCACTGCTGAGCTAAAGACTCGACGGTCTTCTAATAGCTTTAAACGCTTCTTTATTAAGGTTTACTAGCACTGCCTTAACATCGCTCTCATCTGTATGCTAATCGAGCTGCAGAGCTTAGTTTTTCGTTCAAATGGCGTGAAAAATTGTTCAAACTATTAGCGAGCTCAATGAAGTTAAATGCTTATATTTTTGAGATCATTTTTTTTCAAGGGAAGCTGTGGTTGTGTTTGCATTGAGAGGCACGATTCACTGCAGAGATGATGTCACAAGTGAGGAAAATGACTTGTTTGAAGAAGGTGTGATGTCATTTCAGGGTTCAGGGAATCCAGAGTAAACTTTAAAAACAATTTTAAATCCGTTTTGCACGTGTTCCGTTCGGCGTCGAGTCAAATAACCTACATGGAGAAAAATATAATTCTGAAGAGGAAAAGAATGCGCAAAGTCTATCTTCGCCGTGAAAAAAAGGATGTGTAAAGCCTATTATCGTGAAAAGGAGAAGGATGAGTTAAGGCTAAGAAAATGTACTTGCGTTGCCTACATGCATCATTCAACGTCAAAGCGAAAAGCTTAAGTAGAAAAAAATGCCTTCGTGAAGAAGAAAAAAATGTGTAAAGAATGAAGGCTTGCTTGCGTAGCCTCTCTCGGCGACAAACTCTACGGACTTTGCTCCCCGGAAACGACTTCTTTGACTGGAAGGAATTAGATAACATGAATTCACTACAATAAGCGAGGGCTTCTACACAACAAAGCAATGCCTGGAATTATTCTACAACTCTCTAGCGCTGCTCGGAACCAGTTGAGGTGAAAATGTGCTAACATCGTGAGTTCACTATAATATTTTCGATGCGCGCTTATCACGGTGAATGTTGTTGAAACTTCAATGAATGTTCAAATGGAAGCTTCATAGCAAAACATGTTTGCCAATATCCACCCTGGGGGTATAGTCATCTGAAAAGATCGTAAACTTAGCGGTGATCATTTTACCATTTCTACTATGCAGTAATATTTGGGGATTTTAGTAAATCTTTACGAAACTCCGTTTCTTCGTAGTTTAAATTGCTCGAAATGTTATAGTCTCTCTCTGTTGTCGATGTTGATAACATGAACTTAAAATTTGATAATTACACACATTGTATGGATACATCATTTGAAATAAATCAAAGTTTCCAGCAAACACATATGAGCTATGATTTACGCAGCTGTACATCATAAGTTTAGCTGATCTATATAAGAGCTTCCCATAAACTTTTGTCGAAAGGTAAAACTGATAATTATAGCTTGTATTAAGTACTTGATAGTTTGTACTAGACACATACTCTCATTATAGCATCCTTATCACACGAGGACAATGCTAAATGAAAACCACGACCATTTCTAAACATGAGGACTTATCAAAAACATAAGGAAGCGCAGATATATAATCTGCGTCCCATGACAAATTCATTGTTTTCAATACATTCTAAGCGACGTACTGGCAAACGCCATGACTCGAGGATTTCATATCCGAGCATGCTTTGCAGGACGTATTTTAGGTGAGGTGTTATCGAGCTCACTTCTTGTTTTTTGAGCGTCGCTGTCAGATACAGCGCACGGAACACGATCAGATTCGTAGCTGCATTTAGGTGGCTTTTTTAGTTGGGACTCTGAAGTAGGGAAATGTTATTAAGCTAAACTCTGTTGCTTATGATTGCTTTTGAGATTAAGCTTTCTCGAATTATGTTAGAAGTGCAGAGCTGTTAATTGTTAAAGGATTTTGCGGGATACGTAATGAGCTCTCGGATTAATTACAGTTATTCATACCGATTACAATGCTTTTAAAATCACCTCCTCACTCAAATGAAGATTCATAATTAGTGAAAAATCTGTTGTTTTCTCTATTCCTGCCATTGATTGTTTATCATTATTTCGAAGTAATTTATTTTTAATAGCGTATCAATAACAATGGAATATAAACGTGCCACTTCTGTCAAAAATCTCCTGACAAATAAGATAATATGAGATACTCTCAAGAGTTAGTGTCCGAAGGCTACAAAGCTAACGGTTCATTTCACTGCTCGTCGGCTCGAAATTTTAAAGCGACCGAACGTGGTCCTCGAAGTTACCAAACTTGAACTTTAAACTCGAAATTATCAAGTTATCCCACTCGAAATTATCGAAACCGTCGGCGCACAGGGTCAAAGAAGCCCAACTATGTCAATGGGTAAGTTGGGATTTACAAAATGGATTTACAGGGAAAAGCGTGAGGAAAATCATATAAAAGCGTTACGATGCCAAACCATCAGTAGCTTACAGACCTCTACTGTAAACGGAAATCTGACAGGATAATGCAAGTTTGAGCAAGTTCAAGGAGAATACACTGACAGATGAAGTCCTGTTTCAAGATGAGAGACTTTTCAGTGATGAAGTGAAATTCAACTGCCAATTTGATGCATTGCGAAGGAAGATATCTCTGGCTCTTTCTGTATGTAGAAAGCAGATCTCGGGTATCAAAAATCGCCTTTCTCGTTGTGTTCGTTACCTTATTCATATTACAAAATTTTCTTCTAATTCTGTACTACAAGGTTCAGAACTCAACACAAATCTGTTTATATGTGGAATATATTTTTATTTCTATTGTTAAAGAAGCTACATGACATGCGTTTCAAAAACAATTTGATCTTTTCCCAACAGGACAGTCTTCTCCCACCAGTCAAATTTCCCACAAATGTGGTGACAGGATCATTTTCTTAACAAAAGTGGTGAGAGGATCATTTTCTTAATGAAAGTGGTGACAGGATCATTTTCTTAACAAAAGTGTTGACAGGATCATTTTCTTGACATGAGTGGTGACAGGATCATTTTCTTGGCATGAGTGGTGACAGGATCATTTTGTTAACAAAAGTGGTGACAGGATCATTTTCTTGACATGAGTGGTGACAGGATCATTTTGTTAACAAAAGTGGTGACAGGATCATTTTCTTAACAAAAGTTGTGACAGTATCATTTTCTTAACAAAAGTTGTGACAGTATCATTTTGTTAACAAAAGTGGTGACAGGATCATTTTTTAGGATCATTTTGTTAACAAAAGTGGTGACAGGATCATTTTCTTAACAAAAGTTGTGACAGTATCATTTTGTTAACAAAAGTGGTGACAGGATCATTTTCTTAACAAAAGTTGTGACAGTATCATTTTGTTAACAAAAGTGGTGACAGGGTCATTTTCTTCCACAAGAGTGGTGACAGGAACATTTTCTGCTGGCTTTGTGGTCGGGAACGGCCGCCTCCTGCTGCTAGCTTGTCTTTACTGAATCAATTCTTCAATTTACCCCACTCTGAAATCTGAAGCCTGTGCTCTATCTCTTTCTATAACTAAACCCTAAAGTTCACCCTGAAGAGAAATTAGAGCAAATTCGCAATGAAAGCTTTAATTGCTTCATAATCTGCCAAGTCATTGGTTTGGTCTACCAACGAAAATGTCATCTCTGTAATAGTAGGAAAAATCAAGCCTCACTTTGAGAATTATTTTTTCTGTAAATGGTTACCTCTTCAACAAATATATTCTGCTCGATAGTTTAAGTTCCAACGACGGAATGCTGCCGAGTTTGATACGTCTAGAATTTTTACCTAAGAGAACTTAGCTAAAACACAACAACTTTACCGTACCACAGCGTCTTTTACCCTCATCGCCTCAGAGCGAGTCGCACAATTTGCTACATCAGAGAACCGCGTACGCAAATAACTTCGCTCAGGTCCGCCGAACTCTCCCTATTAAAATCGTAAACAAGAAAATTTGCGTCCAAGTCCTACAAAGCCAAACTGAGTCCCATCACTAACCATTTCCGCGGAAAGTTCCAACAGTTCCCACATCAGAGGCAACAATTCCCAGGAAAATTCCGGTTCCCAGCCGCACATTCCCGCTCTAGTGGCGTAAAACTGAAAGCGTCTGAGCCTCTAACATGATTGCAAAGAGCTGAGGAAACTCTGCGTATCAGAGATCAGTATTCTGGTGCGGCAGTCCCTTTACCGCATTTTTTGAGACTTTATGTAAGAGTGCGATTGGTTCGGGTGGAGCCTATAAAAATACAGGAGCTTTCTTCAATCCTGAGCAAATTAGCACAGCTAATTGATAGCGCTCTCCCTGAAGCCAATGCTTTGAGTTAAGCTGAAGATTCTAAATTGAATACAGCAAGTGGCTTGAATTAATTATAATTTTAAATTGGCTATCAGTAATGATGCTCGTTTGGTGCTATGAAATACAAAGGTCACGATTTTATTCTGCAAGACAAAAATTGAGCTTGTTGTGAGCAAAACTGAGCTGACGATATAGTTTTTCAACGTAATTTCTACGCCATCTTCCTTCATGATATACCTCCATTCTTTAAAATGGTACGCGTGCATGTTAGAATATAACAACACGACAATTACGAACCAAAGAATTATGAATATTTTACAAAAAGTAAAATATAAAAGTTGACAGCTTGAAGAACGTATCATGAACGTCGGAGTTTCTTTCATTTTTATAGGAAAAATTAGATGCAGTATCAGACTTATTTTCTCGTGCCAATTCTTATGCGTTCCCCTTGTACATCGGCGTATGCTCTTCACTGAAAACAAAGCCTCTCATGTGACACTTACAAGGATATTTGATTCAACGTTGTCACCGCTGTAAAGAAAGTGATCAACAGGTTTTTAAAATTCGTTATTCAACACCGTTGGCGAGGCTGCCTCTAACAAAACTCCACAAATTGTCCTTTTGATGTAAAAGCGGGATTGCGTTTCCCATCTGTCGAGACTTTTAGCAATTACGGCCAATTTTAATTGCATCGAGTTTGTTTTCAAATCTGACGTCCCTCGGAAATTTACATTAGTCGCCAGTCAAAGCTCGGTGTCATTAAACCGAAGCGACTTATGCGATTACGAAATGCTAGAAAATGAAAAATTTTTACCAGAAATTACATTTCGAATTACGTTCACTACGTCAAATGAAATTGCATGCTATGACGTAATAGGAGAATGCAGAATTTAGAGTCGTATATTCCTTTTCATGTGGATATGAAAGAAACGGCCGGTATCGTTTAGAACTGTCCAATTATTTAAATTGAACGGGAAATAAAGTGATAATTCTAAAAACTACAGTGATATTACAAAGATTTTAGGATACTAAAAATAGTGAAAATATATTTTGAAATAACAGAATAAAATAAGGTCAAAGTCTTCACCAAATATACTTCAAAAAATTTGCTTGCGATTTTTTTACAATAAGTGGCAACAAAAAATTCAAATTTAAAATCGAGCAACATGCTAAAAGCTTTTCTGTCTCTGAATTTATAACCGTACGAAGACGAACCGTGTATTACAAAATACGTGTTTGAAAAACGAGTGTTGTTGTGACATCCATGAATGAAAGAAAGAACATCTGCAACAAAAGGAAGACTTCAATCGTGACACTTTTACGTCTCTGTAAAGTTAGTATATCTTGAAAATAAATACTAAACCCGAATAGAAGTGTGAGAAAACTTACAAGAGCGTTTAAAAAAACTGTGAGATCCAGGACAATACGATGATTTGATCAGAAACATCCAATGTTGCAAGGTCCGAAAGTGAGTTTCAGTTTTTATTTTGCCACTTTTGTTAGGATGCATCCCATAGCTGTTATATAGCGGTTTCTAATTGGAATTACCATAAGCTTGTTGCAAAAACTGTCTTCTCAGTTGAATGACCGTCCGCTGTGGGGTGTGGTTTCAAAGCATCAAAGGGACGCAGTGCTTTGAAGAAATCTTGAGTGAATTCATTATACAGCAGAAAAATGGTCATAACCGAGAAACAAGTCACAAGGATCGTCTGAACAAAAAATCATGGCGATAGAATAACTTTCCTTTGCTACTTTACAACGCAGAAAACATTCTTTTAAATATGAGAGCAAAGAAGTCAACATTGTCTAAGAACTTTACAGTATATAAAAGAACGTGGTAAGGCTGTCGCAATAAAAGGATCAATACAACACGAGGTGAAGATACATCAATTCTTCAACATTCAAAAACGGTACAGCTCGTATATCACAGGATTTAAGCAAAGATACATTTTTTGGCCCCGTAAGCACAAATAAACGGCCTCCCACATCGTCAGATCTTAACGCTTTGGATTATTTATGAAGTCGGATTTTGGTGCTGAATCTAGTCAAGTTTCTAATATTAATACCTCGCTGGAAAATTGAACAAAGTAGCGATCATGTTTCTACGTAAACTACTTATGCCGTTTTAAGTGTCTGAAATCTTTAAGGAGTAATGGAAATTATTGAAGAACAAGAAAATTCATTCATGGAAAACTGTTATCTAGTGTAGCACAATTGCGTTGAAATCAGAAACTTTTTAATGAATCGAAAGCGGTGTTTTGAATCAAGATTCACTTCTTAAAGCTACGTGTTTTCCATACACAAACTAGATGTTGGTTGTTATAGATGTTGGTTATTTATTAATATTATTATTGGTAAGTAAATGCTTTAGTGGGGAAAATGGACAAGGTTGCATTCAAATAGCCTATCAGCGGCATCTTCAGCTCCACTCATTGAATGTATCACTATAACACAACCAATATTTTGCATTGAATTTTTGGATATAACGTATCCAAATTCAGTTCAACAATGATTTATCGATGTTATTAAAAATTAAAAATACTTGCACGTTAACATTTTCTTGTATATTCTTGAACGAAAATACTTGTGGACCGAATTTAGTGTGGAGATTTATGAAGGAACGTATTCAAATTCATTTCAGTCATAGTTTTTCAATGCCGTAAAGAAGTAAAAAATACCTGCAAGTTGAAATATTCCCGAATATTTTTGAATACTCAAGAATATTTCTTGAATATTCGAGTCGGGAAAACTTAATTTCTTCGAAGAGCTGCCCTGCGAAGAAGAAGACTCAGTGCTTGCGTTCAACTAAGCAACTTTTGACGAATTTCTGACGAAGTTCTGTTCAGTCGACGTGAACACGTCTTTCAGTTCCCATGGGAATAATTCCCCGGTGTGCAGAAAATTCGCAAGAGCGCTCTGGAGATTTGGACAAACTTTGACGCATTGTAAAGATGCACCCCAAATAAACTTGGGCTTTGAAACCTTTGAAAACGCACAGGATTTTGAAAGACAACTCCTGGAAATGCATTCAAATGATCCAAAAATGCTTTCCCTATTGTTCGTCTCATAAACCGAGAGAATTTATTACAACTTCATGCACTGTAATGGAAGTCATACTTCAGATATGAGCATTATTTCTTTCCTTGGAAACTACTTCCAATTTTCATCGAAAAAGAATGCAAACAAAAAATAAGAATATAAAACAAGAATCGTAGCATTTGCAGGGTTCACATGATATGACCGAAATAACTGTTCCGGTAAGGAATCTAGGCAAGAAAATTTTCTGTAATCTTTTATGCATGAAAATATGCATCGCACTTCTGTTACACAGTTTGGAAATTTTTGGTGCTCCCAACACAGAGGCAAGCAAATTTTTAAATTTTGTGCACGTATTGGTAAGAAAGGCAAAAAGATGACTAGCATATAAATACCCACAGAGGAGATCTGGTATTGCTCCACTGTTGCGCTATAGGAGAGTGCAGGAAGTTTAAGTATCTTTATCGCTGATGCAACATTCAAAATTCATAAGATATTCGATTAAACTGACGAGTCGACGGAAGGGAATTTAACCCCATTAGAAGTTGGATCACTGCAAAGCATCTATGACGGATCTTACACTTCACTTATTATCGCTTAAGCTTTCTCATTCAAATATCTACTTTTCCAGAATTCTATGACATGAAAAATCCGTACATAATAGAAGCGATGTTTTTAAACCTGTGTACGGCATTTACTTATTGAACCAGTTCACTGCGCCCACAACGGTACTTCCACTTCACTTATTATCGTTGAAGCCTCTCATTGAAATTTCTATTTTTTGCAGAATTCTATGACATGAAAAATCCGTAAAAAATAAAAGTGAAGTTTATAATGTCATGTACGGCTTTCATTACACAGGACGAGCGCTCAACGGTGAGGTTTAATTCAAGTTTACAGAAGCAAAGTTCTGAAGTGGACGGTAAGCTCGGCACTTGGCAGGCATCGAGCACGATGCAAAAGGCGCGCTGAAACGCACGTATTCTAGCAATTGACCACCTCCTACAGGCACTGTTGGCTCTGTGTGTTCTTCTGTGGTACGAGAAATTTAAAATTATTCAGTACGTGAATTTTTGGCCTTGACGCCAGCATTTCGTCGAATTTGAATGAATAATTTGTATTTTGTGCTCTGACTCAAGCCCGAAAATGAAATGAATGAATGATTTTTTTTCAAAAAATAAAATTTTATTGTTTAAAAGATATATTGTAGGGGACTTGGAACGCTACGCGTGGTTTTTATGGTCATAATCCACAGGTATTAAAATAATGTTCATGGAAACTTGGGCTTTGTGCATCTGGTAACTCCCACAAATGCAACACACGAGTAATTTACGGTTGTTTAAATCATGCTGAGATTACATTCTGTTTTAATAATTTATTCATTGTGCAGAAATACGTAATTTGAATGACTTTATAATCACCTATATAGCACATTAACCGTTAACTCCAATAGAAAATTGATTAAAAAGCAGTATGAAAAAAATGCAGAATAAATGAGATGATTTTTTTTGATAAATTGTTGGTAAATTATGGTAATTATTGTTTGGTAATTAATATATGATTATTATGGTTGGTAGTTAACATATTAAAACGGTTGGTGAATTATGAAATCGGATCTGAAAGTAAGATCTTTGTCAGTTCTGTTGGGGATGATAATATCATCTTCAACAAGCATGATGAATATCCAATGCATCATTAACCGAACGCTCAAATTCAAAAATAATCATTGTGTGTTCAAGTCTTCATTCTGGTAGTTTTATGGACATATTTAAGCAATATTTTCACGGTAAATCTGATAAACTTATTTCATTGTTCTTTTAAAAAATTTTTTCATGTGTTAAAATTTTTTTTATTAGTAAGCTATTCGAATGTATTCAATGGCATCGGGGCTTTAGAATTTTTTTTATAGCGAGCTCACATCCTCGGGATGACTGAAAAGATTTCACCAGCAGCTGATGTTCTAGTTCTTGATTTTATTTTTTCTTTAACTCATTATAAATAATAAAGTCTAGATATTGAACGTCATATAATAATATTTCTCCAAAAACGTAATCATTGTTTTAAATTTTAAGTTATCTAATTTTTAATCAAACAATGAATTTTCGGTTACTCGATTTTACTAAGAACTGGGGTTTCATTTTTAATCTTTTATCTATTTCGAATTCAATTTGATAGCGTAAATAACTTGTTGCTTGGTAGCCTTATGATCTAGAATACACGCGTACTTATCAAAGATTTAATTCTTAAATTATGAATGATAACCAAAAGTATACATAATTTCAAACCAAGTTGTGAAGAAACTGAAAATCTTTCACTGTAAAATTGACGTTTCAAATTTGAATGAATTTCAAATTTTTGTATCAGTGTTACCAATTATTCATTGGAAGATATTTTCATTTTCCGGTTCAGCTTGGAGCATTTCACGAATATTTTTTCCGGGACTAAATTTTGAACAACACCAAGCAGAACTCAATGCGTGAGCTTTTGCAAAAGAGGGCAGTCAATACTCTGCTAAATTTCTGCAATTTTCACGTGACAGTTTTATTTCATCCTACTTTTAACTCAACGAAAAAATTATAAAAGTAGCAAAATATTTGCTCCTAAGTTCCCATTTAAAACAGAAGCAAGGCCAGCTTGTGAGATAAAGTTCTTTGTTCCTTACTGGACGAAAAATTTAACATTATTTAATGTTTGGATTTTGTGCTTTGGGGCAAGCATTTCATCGGATTTTGTGCTTTGACGTAAGCAGTTCAGATCTGAATAAATAAAATTTTACTGAGTAGAAAATGTAATGTATGAACATAAAACGACTCTGCTTTAAATGTTTAAGATCGTCGATTTTAAACAAAAAAACAATGATTTAAACAAAAAAAAAATAAAATCGTACATTTTAAACTTATTGTTTATGGTACTGAAACATAAATCCGCATGAATTCGTAGAAATAGGCGAATATTTTAACAACAAAAAATCAACAAATGTTAACTAAGGCATTAAAAGTTAACAAGTTGTGTCTGAAAAATCAAAGAAAAACATTTTCAAAGCTCGGATAATTTCTTGAAGATATTAAACGCGGGAAGAATAAAAACAACTTTCCTTTTAACCATTAAGCGAACTTTTGAAATAAAGAAAGAACCCATGTTCCATCTCCCTCGAGGCCCAAACGTGAATGCTCAAAAAAATTTTCAGTGGCAAGAAAACCTTGAAACTCTCGCGCAAAAAAAACGAAACGACCGACCGTGATTTGGTGCTTCGCTCCATGCAGGCTTCTCTCGCGTCGGCTGAAGCACGTCTTCTCTGCAGCCTCCTGAGAGTTTGTCAACTTGTTGAAAGTTCCTAACGAAAAAACTTAGTCCAGGAATCGGGTTTGATACAGGGCGGAGTGGCGACAAGAATCGAGGAGTCCCTAAAAATATCAGCTCGAGTGAGTGCACCGCCTAGAGCTGACGAAAGAGGAATTATTGAGATGAAACTTGCATGGCTTCTGCTATTTTCTAGTTTTCTACCTAGCAGGCTTTTTTTAGGTTTCTACTTAGCAGGCTGTTTTCTTGGTTTCTACTTAGCATGCTGTTTTCTGGGTATGTAACTGGCAGGCTATTTTTTAGGTTTCCAATCAGCAGGCCGATTTCTAGGTTTCCGATTATCAGGCTGTTTTCTAGGTTTCTATATAATTAGCAGATTTTTTTCTTTGCAAATTGTTGAGAAGTAAGACATCGGACAAAAAAAATTGCCTTGAAATATTAGTTTTTCTTCTATAAAGTATATTAAATGTACACCCCTTGAGCATTTGAAATAATCACAACATATGTTCTTCTTAATATGAAATAGGTAAGAATACCTAATAAAATATCTGTGGACTGGTGAAAATTCTTCCAGCCGTCAGCGTTATGGAGTGGAAGATTTTAGTTTGCTAAGTATTTACATGTATTCCTACAATTATTTACGGCATAAACAAGGTTTTTTGACCATCTTTGAACGATTTTACAACCATAAACAATTTAGTAAAAGATCAACAGGTTCTTTGTTCTAATACGTCGAGTTACGGACTTAATTTTCTGTCAAAAGTTTGCTGAGTTGACACTTAGAATTCGATAGAACTACATTCTCTCCGTATGTATTATAAATACCTTTTGGAATACTGTGTTTCTCATGGATATACTCAATTAAATAGCACTTGTAGTGTACATAAAATTCAAGCACAATTCCAAGTACTGAAAACTAAAGTTTAGACACAATTCCAGATACCGACAAGCCACTACGTATAATCATAAACACGAAGATTTTTTAGAGCAAAGTTAGGCTTGCGCTTGCCATGATCTGAGTTCCTATAAGCCGGCACACAATCACCTCTGTGAACAGAAACTTACACAGATGACAACGATGAATGTTCGGTTTTTTACTGCATTGAATGAAAAAAACTGAATTATTATATTTTTACGGGTGCTTATTTCAATAGTTATTAATTGCGAGAGAATAATGTCCTCTATGGTACTTAATATTTGGTACAAAATTACAGTTTTTCGAGTTTTTACTCATCACAGAGGAGTGTATCATGAGTGGTAAAGTCTCTTGAGAAGGTAATGTTGTGCCTGCATAATACATCGTTACTTGGAGTTATATTGATGGTAACACCAAAGTCATGTTCGGGTGATTGGAGCTAAAGAACATTACGTACAATCCCGGGAAACATTACATACAATCCCGAGAAACAATTCACACAATCCCGGGAAACATTACACACAATCCCAGAAATATTACATACAATCCTGGGAAACATACAATCTTTGAAAACATTAGATACAAGTTGGGAAAAAATACAATCCTAGAAAATATTACATACAATCCCGGAAAACTGTGCAGGAAGGTGCTTAAAAGTTTCCTAACTGACTCCAAGAAAAATGCACTCGCAGTCTCACTTTTATTTCCGGACCAGAGCCGCTTGTTGCAGCGAGTTCCGCCGTGTGAACAATGTGGCCAAGTGGAGCCTCTCTTCGAGCGTAAAGCATCTCGCTAGACCTAAGTCGATGTATTTAAAAATCAACACAATATTTTCAGTTGGGAGCGAAATCCCCTCAAGCAAAAATGTCGTATTGGGCGATGTTATTTACAAAGAATATCAGCGATTTATGGTTTTTAGATACCTGAGAAATTTGAAGGAAACTCAAGAACATTTGGGCTAATGACTACGAAAATACTTTATTGTGCGGTGTTATTTCCACAGAAAACCAGGGACGTCAGGTTTTTAGATACACGAGAAATTTAAAGAAAACTCAAAAACATTTTGACTAATGTCTCTCTCCCGAACTTTGACTCAAGAAGTCGTGGTTGCAGGACGATGATTGCTAAAGTTATGAGACAAATTTTCTCTTCTGCTTAGTCCCACAAAAACAACCAATAAAAACAATAACTCTACAAAGAAAAATAATGACAAAAAATAAAGAATAATAAATAATGTTAAATAAATAATAATTAATTAACAACAAATAAATAAATTATAATGAATAAACGAAAGTAATTAAATTGATATATGAGGAAAAGTTACAAACATCTATTTATAATATTGCTCAGTTTTATTTTATTTACACCGATATATTTATGAATCTAATTATACGCGATCCCTTGTGTCAAAAACGAATACCCGTGGCTAGAGAGTTATTTTCAGAGCCGAATTAGATTCGATGAAACATTCAAAACATTTCCTCTCGAGAAACCAAGTGACAATTATTTTTATTTAAATTATTTTTCTATTTCTGGGATCAGTCAGCTGCGCTAAATAATGGAAGAAAGAGTAAAGGCACATATTTATTGAAGTATATAAGTAAGTTCTACTCCGACTCCTCCATCCAGCGCAGGCATCCGTACTTGAACCAAATAGGGCTGCTTGACATATTTTTTCAAATAAAATTTGGTTAACAGCTCTTCATTAAGAAAATTCACTCAATTCTGACGCAAACCAGAAATCCATACTTACTTTAATTTGGTATTAAAGCGGCGTAGGTTAAAAAGTTAAAATCGATTTATTTTCCGTGTCCGTACTCGAAGGGCAAAAAATTATACGTCGCTGCGTAAATGACTTGGCGAAAAGAATTTTCCTCGAAAATATTTCACATTTACTCTTCCTGAGAAAGCAATGTTTGACTAAGTGGAAAATTTTAGATCAGAAATATTTCAAGCTTACTCTTTCTGGGAAACCAATGTCATACTCTGGGGCTCTGCCTCACGCACACACACCCTTCCAGACAGAAAAGAGAATGAGCAAGTAGTGTTACTCAAGAGCGGCATGCACCGCGTCCGTGCCGCCATTGCGAAGTACGGGTATTGCGTTACAGGTCAAGTGCACAGCGGGCTCAAGAATTGCTATGACAGCGCGTCAATGAAAAAATACAAGGTTCTTATGCACTGAATTACATGCAGAGCTTATAGCAAATGAATGTGTACCACTTGGGTACATGTTAATTTCAAGGAGAGTTCACTGTTGTGCCAGTTTTGCGCGCGATGCTTACGTTATCATACAAAAGTCGCGTGTGTATGTGTGTGTGTGACGTATAATTCGTAGCACTCCTGCTGGTTGTGCAAAGAATTCAGGGATTAAGGGTTAAAGAGTTGGCAAATTATGCGCTCAAGTACGAATATTATAGACGATGTGGAAATGGGATCTGACTCTGTGAGTTCAAGCAGATCGCGTTCTGCTGATGTCATGTTTCATTTTGAATTTTCATTTTGTTTAAATGTCAAAAGTGATCACGAGTAACTTTCGGGAGAATTTGAATTTTTAGTTACTTCCCGCATTTTTAATTTCAAATGTTGAAATGCCTTTTGTGATTTAAATGAATTTTCGCGAGGATTTGAATGTCTAATTTCTTCAAGTATTTTCAATGAATTACAAAAAAACTGTAAAAATTTGGTGCTCTGGTAATTAGGAAAAAATATAGTACTACGTGAACTTGTAAAAGTAATCCTTATTACCTTGCTAATACCTATAATTGATTCTTCAACTGTTTTTAATGTATCACAATGAGTAACTAAAAATTAAAAAACGTGTCAACAGAATTGAATTTACAAAAATATCTCCAAATGAAATCATAAGTAACCGTCTTTTCAGTTTGTTCTCATCAATCCAAATGTCTCGAAATTTCCCGCTTTGAAAAGACGTAGGCCTCGATGTCACCAAGATAAACTTCTGGTATTTTGTGGCGCTGAGGACAAACAAGAAATAAAGTTCAGAAAATGCGCAAGTGTTGCCGGCGATAGCGGAGCTCTCGCCGAGATGCAATTGGATATGCTAGAATAAACTCGGCATCACAAGACGTTTTCTTTGGAAGCGAAAATTTACGATGCTGAAATGTGAGGGCAACTGGTATAGGATTGCCGCAGCAGTTGTTGGCAAACTGCGAGTTCTTCTTCACAGATTCTGTCACTTTACTGTGCATTTAAGTGAATTTTAGGGTGAAATGCTACGCCACGCTAAGGTATTTTTGCCCAAATTTCAACGAAGATAGGCTTTCCTCAATTATTGTACTTCTAGCTTTCAAATGAACTATAGGGTAGAGTGCTACGTCTGCTGGAGTATTTTTATCAAATTTCAACAACGATAGGCTTCGTTTACTTAATTGTGTTTCTAGCGTTTAACTAAACTTTAGGGTAAAGTGCTACGTCTACTTCGGTATTTTTACCCAATTTCAACGAAGATTGGCTTCAAGTTCATATTTTTTGTTTCCATACTTTCTTCTGTAAATCATTTTGGTAGAACCAACAGGCTCTCGAACTCATGAACGCACATGAATAATTACTGAATTTGTTAGAATATAAGCAGAGTTATATGTCAATATTAATTTAGTGTGAACACCTTAGAATGAAAATATTTAAAACAGAACTGTTGATTTTGTTGCATTTGGTATTCAATATAAATTTAGCCGAGCCTAATGAATCATGTGAACAAATGCTAACTTTACATACTTGTATTTTCAAAAAATTCGACGTAAAATATAAAAGCAAATTTTTGTGCAGTGAAGAGCTTTCAAGGCAACACTAGAAACTGAATGCCGAAATTGGGCATTCATTTTTTGTCCCTGTATTAATGAAATAGTTACAACTTCTTGCACAAGGAAAATATTGTACTTTGCTATGAATTTTTTGCCTTCAAAATACTGATAAGTTAGTCGAGTGAATTTGAGAAAAATTACTATAAAGTAAAATGCAGTATATCTTGATTGAAATACAAATTTTGCTAAGTGGTTTGATTCTCTCTTCTAATTCATAAATGTATTGTTCAAAATCGATTAATTTTTCACTAGTTGTAGAGAGTAATTAACGTTTTCCTATTAATATTTTGTCGCTTGATAACTTCACTGATCAAAATTGTCTTAAATTCGATAACGTAACATAATTTTACATTCAGCATCTCTGGATAACAGTTTTTTTATTCATTCCCATTTGCATCAAGAAATAACAGAAATTTAAACATTAAAATAAAGAAATTGATGCCTTTAAAGGAGTTTATACTAGGTTGTGTCGTCATTATACGACTAACTTCTCAGAATTTTCTTTTTATTCATGTATAAAAACTACATTTTCGATGCATGTTTCACGAATCTCATCATATTCCCCAAAATATTAGACATAAGATCGTGCTTTATTGCAATTAGCCGCCCACCTGAAGTTACCGAGAGTTTGATACTTGTTCCGTAATCGCCGATCCCAATTTTTTAGCAACTTTTCGCTCAGCAGCGGAGTTTTATCGCTTGTCCGCTTTTGCCTCCCTGCTTTTTTGTTTGATTTTCCGGTCAATGAGCCTGAGGCCGAACTTCCATGGCTGAAAGTTATGGTTCTTCTCCCGGACTGCCCTCGTGAGATGGGAACTCGACCACTTTACGGCTGGGTGGTAAAGCCGTCCCTCTCTCTTCCTTCCTCAGGTGGGTGCGAGCGATGCTGTAGATTTTGCTATAGCGGAGCTACCAAAACTATTTTCTCTTGAGCCAACTCTAATTGCAGCTGTTCTGGAATATAGCTGCAACATTCGAATGTCATTTAGAGCATTTGTTATAGCTCTGCTGTGTTCATAACAGAATCCTCATCATCTTTGGCAAACCTCGACTTTCACAGATAAACGCTATTTTCAGCTATTTTCCATCATTCATAACTTGAAACGTGTTAAACACTTCGAGTTAATTCAATTGCTGGGCTTAATTTGTACGCGGGCGAGTTGCGGGTCGCATATGATATTTTTTTGAATGAAATTGATACTAAAGATAGCTGATTTGAAAATCGTTTTAAATGATGAACGTTTCGGCTTTTGGCTCAAGCCATTTTCAACACCTGTAAAAGCGAATTACAATACAGAAAATACAATATGGCTGCATTTTAATTTGTTTCTACAGGTGTTGATAATGACTTGAGCCTAAAACCACAACGTTCACTAATCAAAATTATTTTTAAATCAGCTATCTTTACCGTCATTTTCATTTTAAAACTGGTTAAAGGGCTCTAACCTAAGTTAATTACACGTGATATTTTTTATATTAAGGGTTAACTGCACTTGTTTTAGACATGACACAGCGCATCATGCTTTAATATTTTATTCCTCCATGTTACCGAAAGGCATTTCACTACTCAAAATCAAACTCATTTGAAAAATTCTTCGTATTAATAGAGAAAAAGAATTCAATGCACCAAAGATTTAAAAAAATTTTCCGCTTTAAGATAAAAATTGCATGGTATAATCAAATGTAAGTAGATACATACGTGTGTCACAAATGATCGATAAAAAACAAGTTCATTAACATCCAAAATAAATGTTTACTTAGGAGCGTATTACCACACTATAGTTTCCAATCATAATTTAGAGTGTTACCTAGCATAATTTACATCATAGGTTGTGTTGGTAGCCGGATTTGGACTTCTTCGCGAATTACTTCTCCTTTATCTGTTTCGTGGGCGAAATGTTGCTCCCTAGAAGTATTGCGCTGCCTAACGATTAATAAGCTATCATTTGAACTTGTGTGAGTTTAGTTGGTCATAAATGAATGTTTATGTTTTATTCCTTTTATGTGTAGACACTGGCTTAAATTTTTGTTTATGTTCGTGTGCAGGCCGCCACCAAATCCGAAATTATAAACAAGCACAGCTTGGTTTTGTCAACTTAATTCCTTACGATGGTATGCAATATTATTTTATAGAATCGAACTTTTTCTTACTGTTCTTCTATTAAATTTCATATCACATCGTTGATGTTCATCCTCAACTTTTTATATATAGTTAATTGTGGACGTAATTTGCCCCAAAGAAATGGTTTTCCAGCGGCCCACGCCCATAATGCTTAATCTAACTAAGGGCAAGATTCATGCCGTGACAGATTGAATGACAAATTTTGTTCAGCCAGCAGTAAACATCTGCAATTTTCTTTAAAAATCTTGGAAGAAACTCAACTGGTACTTGTTGCTAAACACGAAAGCCCAAGTTTACTCATCCCATATAGATAAAAACACCGTTTTTAGCATGACAACTAATTTTTTATGGATTTAAATTCTATTCAGCGATGTTGACCCTAGAATGGTAACCCTCGTGGGTGAATTGCATCATCCCCAAATTCACTAGGGAGAAAATCACCTCAGGTTAACGTTCTAGGATTAAAATACTGCATTACAGATAATTTCCTATCAAACAGGATCCGGTAGATTATGTATCTAATATTTTCAACGATTTCTCAGCGTCCAATTCTCCTCGATCTTGTGCAGAAGAACAGCTTCATTATTCAAGACCCTTCACGCTCTCAGTGTCGCTCACAATTGTACGGAGCTCTTACACTTTTGATCCAGTGTCGGAAAAAATTTAATTATGCGAACGGTACTTCCTCGGAGTGAAAAATACATTAATTTGATGAAGGAAAGAGACACGAGCGGCTTCACTCGTCTCCTCAATAAACTAAACGCGGTGGAGGAAGCAGCGGAGAAAATTGGCCAGGACGAGCCACTGTAATTTCATCTCTGCACGAGGATGAGCTCGGAGAGGGGATGTCGCCGCGAGGTTGCCGGAGAAAATGAATATTAAACAGAAGGGGAAGTTTCAACATCGGGGGAGTGCTTCGGAACAATACGAATGGTGTTGTTTTTAAGTGACTGCGAGAACTGATTGGAATGGAATTTCCTAGAGTCTCGTGAGGTTGGATGTAATAAAAGAGGCCTTGCTAGGATGTAGGAACTGAATTATTTGGGGCGAACTTGTTGTGAAAAATATTTTGAATTGGAGTGAAACATTTTTGTACGCTAGTGAAGGGAATGATGCAAATCTAATTCTCAACACAGCACGAATCAAAATTTTTAACTATTCAGAAAAAAAAACACAGCAGTCCAGTAGGCTGTGTTGTAACTTTCTTGTTATAATACACATTTATTTCTGCGGTATTACTTTTGGATAGAAATAATATCTTTCTAGTTTAAATGCCTACTCTTATCCTCTAAAAGACAATGAGTTACGTTCATACGACGTCCAGCAAAGGTTGCGAAGTTTTTGGTTTTAAATCAAAGTAATTAAAACACAGGGAAAATCGCTAGCTTACTACACGAATGCGATTGGAAAGCAACATTCAGACATACTCCGCTCAAGTAGAAGTTGCTTCACGCCACTTTTCAATTAAGCAACTCATGTCCATATCGCGGATTAATTTGTTGTGGAAAAAGCATCGACTGTTTTGCAGCAGCCACTCTTTGTCTTTCTTGTTTCAATAGTCTGTATATTTCGAAACTTTTGTCGCTTACAGTGTATCACGAAGCATGCTCCATTAATGTACAGATTTTCCGGTGTAAAATATCAAATGGCATCGTTGAGATACTAAATTAATCAAGGAGAAGAAATATCGAGAAAATAAACTGCCATTGCACTGCGTATCAAATACCGAGCATTTCCCCTTTAAAAACGGTAAACAATTATGCTCCGAAGAATTTACTAAAAATTTTTAACTCAATATCATCAGGGAATCAGCTGGACTTGGTCTGGAAATGAATGAGTAATTTTCCTCCGAAATTTAGTTTTACTTGAAATTCGACTTATTTTGTCTTGTCTTCATTTTCTTAAAATTTGGCTGCAGGATTGAACCATTGAGGCAATCTTTCGCCATTGAACTGTTTTCGTCCGAAAAAGCCCCATCCGTTCAGCATTTAACGGTGGCGCCGCTAACTAATTTAGATTCAGTTCTTGACGATCCCGTGAACCGTAAATTCTCCCATCTAATTACGATGAGCTGAAAGCGATCTGAATAAACTTCATAAACTTTCGAGAGGCGCTTGAAAAATGTGGGGACGGTTAAGCGATTAACATCCAATATTGATTGGACTGAGAATTCTGCTCTTTGAAGCCAAAATAGCTCATTGCCGTGCCAAAAAAAGATAGAAAACCTATATAATGTTTAGCTGAACTCTCAATTTATTTGCAATGGCTGATTCAGAGTTCTATCAGAGCTATTTTACTGACTCCTAGTTCAAAATTTACCACTAACTCATGTTCGCATGAAAAGAATGACGTCGTACGAGAGTTGCTCGTTGCAAACAAAAATTAAAGCTGATCTCTTCTGTCTACCATGCTTCATGCATGCATTACCAATCCAGTTGGCCGGAATTTGACACTTTTTCAGGAATACTTCATTTCTCTGACTTCTAGGCAACTTATCAGCGTTGAATCATTTCATCCATAGCTTTTCAATTGCCTTTGACTGATGTTTTTCGAAAGAAGTGTGATACTTTTCTTCCAACATAACATCACGTTGAACTGTATAATATATTTGCTATTAGTCATGTGTCTGATGTCTCTTGTAACTATTGTGATGCGTAACTTTTCGAATGATTTTTATTTCAATCAAACCTGATACATTGCATCTTGTACATTTATTTTTCGAATGCTCTGCAGCGAACATCAAGACGCAATGAAGGTCCTCCTCCAGTCAAGCTGGCACCTATTTCCGAATCCTGGAAGGAATGGGAAAGTACGGCGAAATTCTTCCTTTTCCTAACGGGGACAATCCCATCCCGGCATTGCTGGGATTCGAACTGGCGACCCTTCCTGTGAAGGGCAGGAGCTCTTAACCACTCGGCCACGGTGTCCAGTTACCTGTTGGTTGTTCAGTGTGATGAATATTACGCTACTCAACCTAGTTTGAAAAGAAGGTGAAAAAAATGAGTCTCTATTTAGGAGTGAGTTCTGTGAATTGTATTTTCACGATATCAAGCTAGCGAAAAAAAAAGTTCAGAGTATTACATTTTTACAGCATTGGCAAAGTGGAAAGAAGTAAATAATAGGAAATAGACGCTTAATTTAGGTGTTAATTCCATGTATTGTATTTTTACGACTCTGACTGAGTAGAGAAAGATAGGAACTAATAAATAAAAACAGCATTTAAGTGTTAATTCAATGTACCATATTTCTACGACATCCTCCCTGCGAAAAGAAGTTTAAAATGGCAAACCGAAGCATCATTCAAGTGTAGCTCAGAGTATAATAGACAACGACAGCCTCGTAATGAGGTCCGGTAAATAATGAATAAGTGTTGCCCCAATTTGTATCGCACACCCGAACACTGGACCTGCCATTTCATAATTCATGTAGCAGACAACAGCTTGTCTCATCGTTCTCTCGTTTCTATCAAACGAGAGAAAATACTTCTAAATTGGTAGCACCGTGGGAACAACCATACGGGGGATCAAGATTGAATCTCCTCTAATAATAAATAGAAGGTAAGTATTTCTGAAAATGCCATGAGTTATTTAGACTTGAACAGTTCGCGTAGAGTGGTGATATCATGCAGATGATGCATAGTATAGTACCTACTCATAAGTGGTGAAAATAATTAATGTCTTGTTGAGAAAATCGAGGGAGATAAAGATAACGCAAGTTAGGGATGAAGATAGTGTAATAAACATCAATGATTCAATTCAAAAAGATTACAAATAAACAACAAAAGGGATCTTAAGTCTGAAGCACGTTGGGAACTTATTAATGGGTACAAAGTCGGAAACTGGTGAACTCTGCAGCGGCCAACTATCTACCTCATCAACAATCGCGGCAATATTTTACATCAATAATTTTGGAGATATTTTACATCAACTATCGCGGCAAAATTTTACATCAGTACTCGAGTAAAATTTTACATCAGTAATCGCGGCAATATTTTACATCAGTAATCGCGGCAATATTTTACATCAGTAATCGCGGCAATATTTTACATCAGTAATCGCGGCAATACTTTACGTCAGTAATCGCGGCAATATTTTACATCAGTAATCGCGGCAATATTTTACATCAGTAATCGCGGCAATACTTTACGTCAGTAATCGCGGCAATATTTTACATCAGTAATCGCGGCAATACTTTACGTCAGTAATCGCGGCAATACTTTACGTCAGTAACCGCGGCAATATTTTACATCAGTATTCGCGGCAATATTTTACATCAGTATTCGCGGCAATATTTTGCATCAGTAATCGCGGCAATATTTTACATCAGTAATCGAGGCAATATTTTACATCAGTAATCGCGGCAATATTTTACATCAGTAATCATCAGTAATATTCAAGTCAGTAATCACAATCACAGTAACAATGGAGCAATAACGCAATTGCGATGAGAAGTAAACAATTGAAAATTAAACAATTTAAACGGTTTTTTACACTGTATATTTACAAGTGATACATCAGTAGATTGTCACTCTACTCACGTACAATGGACGCATTTGAGTATATCTACCTTTGGGCCAAATTTAGTTCAGTAACTTTTATGGTATCTTATCATCAAGGTTATTTTAAGGTGTACAATTATGCTTAACCTAAAAATAGCGGCCCCATTTAGAGGTATGTCGGTATCTTGTACTTATATCCCATCCGCTTGATAAAAAGAAATAAATAATGAAAACTAATGTTCCTATTTAGATGTAAATTCTGTGTGTTGTATTTTTACATCATCCCAATAGCGAAAATATAAAATAAAAAGCGTCTTAGTCCGAGTTTGTTCAATTTGATGACATTCACTTACTAATAAGAATTAAATAATAGGAAAAAGTGCCAAATGTCAGGTCAGTGAGACGCGCAATTCCAAAACTTTACTATTTTTCCCTTTTTTTCTTTTTTCCTTTTTTTACACTTGCCCAATATCACAGTAACGAATTTTGGAAAAACTATATTATTACAGAAAACAAAAGTGTGATACCTTCCTGAAACCTCGAGTCACACAAACACCAAGCTGTAAAAACCGTTGCGAAGTAATGGTGGCAATGATGATCGGGATTTCCGTTTGATCTTTACGTCTTACGAATACAACACTCTTCGAGACATTATTAAAATAGAATTCCCGACATTGTTTCATTTCTCCGGGTACAATAACCTTTAGATAAATTCATAATCCATGCATAGCATTATTTTATGCAATGCCATTTTTTATCATGAAACGAAGAAGTTATTTTTGCCTTGAATTTAGCTTGCAACGACATATTTCCAATTGTAAAATGTCCATAGAAGTTTTAAAAATCGGAGACGCTTGTGGCTAGAATATCAGGAAAGGTAGATAACGAGAGATTTATCGGGTTAATGGAGACTGATTACTACTTCATGTAAAGATCTTTAAAGGTATGTAGGTGTTGTCAATCATAGTAAAAATTTATCTATTGTTGTAGGTGAACGTTTGCATATTCATGTCATTTGCTCTTCATCAAGAATAGGATAAATAATGAAAAATTTACGGTTCAATCAAGAATTTGAAAGTTTTAGGTTTATTGTTCTCTCTTCCATTAAATGAGAATCCGAGACATTTCAACGATTCAAATTCTCCCGTTGTTTTGCAGGGAATCTCAAATTATAAAAACTAATCTTCACATGAAATTTTTCGGTAGTTGATTTAATTAAGTTTACTGCTCGTTCGTAGAGATTGTAACTAATTTCAATAGTTAAACAAAGGAGCAAAAATACATTGGAATGATACAATACGTCTACTTATAATTGAAATATTCTAGAATGATTCAAAATGGTCACTTATAATTGAAATATTTTAGAATTATTTATCACTTTCAGTTAATACTAAAATATTTAAAATTATTTAACATGTTCCGACAAAATTATATTTTTCTAGGATATTTCAATATGTTCGCCAAAAGCCAAAAAGAAATTCATGCAAATTTGAGGCCCAAAGCATTTTAACTCTTCTGGCGCAGAATTTTATAAAGCTCCCTTTCGTTGATTCATTTTCGCGCTAACGAAGTTAAAGAAAGCGCAGAAAACATTTTAGGCTCACCTGTGACGAACTTTAAACTTGCCTGACTTCCAACAAGAGACTGATATTGCGCTGCAAAACCTCTCATCTTAATACAGTTCGATACGCAGTCATTGTTCACGGTGAAACCAAAACTATTTTCTCGTAAGTCAACTCCAATTGCAGCTGTTCTGGAATATAGCTGCAGCATTCGAATATCATTTTGAGCATTTTTTTAGCTCAGCTGTGTTCATAACGAAATAAATTATGAAATAGTTTAGTATCTGTGAGAAAAGCAACCGGAACCAAAGTTTAAAACATGTTTACATTTTCTATCACCAGCGCTGCTCAAATACTCTCTCATCGTAATTAATGATGAGCTAAAATCCACCTCTGGTCTAAGCATTAGAGGCTTCAAACCCGCATCGCGCAGCATTGAATTAGTCGAAAATTTCCTCTCCTTTTTCTTAAAATCGTTCCAACCTGGAAAAAAATGAACGCAGCGTGTCAAAATTACCCGGCCGTAACTTCATTCTGGCAGGCCTTTTGTTGACAGGGAGATCCGAGAACTCATTTAAAGAATAAGAAAAATAAGAGAGCACTACTTGCGAAGAAGTTTTAAAAGAAGCAGTCCATGCAGCAGTAATATAGCGGCGGAAGCAACAAGACTTACGACATTGCCCAAAGTCGTAACAGCGCGGAGCACCAAAAAGTTTGAAGCAAGTTCGTGACCCATGTTAGTGTCAGTGCAGCCTAGCGATGTCAATAAGGCTAACGAGCTCAGCAATATTCTGCCTCGAGTATTGGGCAGAAAGGATTAGAGCTTTTGAAGCTCGAATGCATGCAATCTCTTTAATTGGAATGAGTGCATGCAATACTTTCGAAGCTTGAATGCACGCAACCTCTTTAATTGGAATGAGTGCATGCAATTCTTTCGAAGCTTGAATGTACGCAACCTCTTTAATTGGAATGAGTGCATGCAATTCTTTCGAAGCTTGAATGCACGCAACCTCTTTAATTGGAATGAGTGCATGCAATTCTTTCGAAGCTTGAATGCGCGCGATCTCATTAATTTAAAATGAATGCATGCATTTCTTATGAAGCTGAATGCATGCATTTCGTTAATTAATTGAAAGTGAGTGAATAGAGCATTTTTGAAGTGTGACTGCATGCAATCTCATTAACAGGAAATAAGCTCGTCCAATTCTTTTTCCATGAGAGGAATAACACAACGAAACGAAAACCTTGATTTCACACTTAGATCACTGCCAGACTTAATTACATTTTTCGATAGTTTCAAATTCTCACAGAAAAAGGTGACTCGGGACTCATTACGTATGCAGATATTAAATAAAAGGTATCAGTCTTTCTGTGAGTTGAAATCCCTAGTTTCGTAGATGAGACACTTTCCATTTTTCCCTTATGTTATGGAGAGAATTCTTCGGTTCGTCTGCTGAAAGCTCCGAAGCTCCAGTGCTCAGAGTAACTCATAGCTTGCCACTTGCAATTCAAAACACACTGAACGTAATCCTAGAATGTTTTATTTTTCGAAAAATCTCGTTATCTTCATCTATATTGACCCTATCTAGAGCCAATTTTAATTGGGTGCTTTTCATTAAGCACAAGTACGATCACCTCTTTTTCTGTTGTTCATAGAACAATTTGCTGTAATGCAATATAATGAAATACTTCTCTTAATGACGAGAAACACTGAAAAATGACTAGTAATCCCCCACATAAAACGAGCCTTGCTGTAAACACAGAAACTAGCTCTATTTTCGTATTTTCGAAGCTGTCAGGAACAGAACTGACTTCTCTCATGAACTGGAAACATTGAAAAATGACAGATAATCCACCACATGAAACGAGCTTTGGTGTAAACACAGAAATTATGTTCATGACCACTTCGCGTATTTTCGAAGCTGTCAAGAACAGTATACCGACGCTCCACGCTAACAGGATACTGAAAGCCGCTGGTTGGAGGTGAGTGACAGCGCCCGTCGGTCGAGAAGGGCTGTTCGCTGTTCGACTAAAGACGAACAGCTCTTCCCTGTTCGTCTTTAGCTAACAGGACAACTTCTGAACGCGTCTCTCCGCAGCCTGACCATGTCACTCCGCCAGTCATGCCCGTCTAGCGTTTGTTACCAGACCAGGCAATTTCTCAGCCGTATTTTGTATCTTTTCTGAAGGAGTACGTTGCAGAGTCATTGTCTGGCTATCAGATATGTGATTAAATTAAACAAATGCTGCCAACAACGTCGTAGAGTTATTGTCTAGCTTACGGAAATGTGATTAAATAAACAAGTACGACTAAAAACGTCCCAAAGTCATTGTCTGTAAGTTATACTCGTGATTAAATTGAACAAATAATAATAAAAACATCGTAAAGTCATTGTCTGACTATCACATATGTGATTAAGCTTAAAAAGTGTTGGTATTTTCCCGTGTGAAATCAAGAACCAGGCCTAGTACTATAAGGGAAGATAACAGGTATGGGAGGCACACCAACCTTGCAACAACAGACTTGCACACTACACTAGATCCCTCATTACCGGAGCAAACAACGCACAAGCTTCGAAGTCATAAATTGCTCCGGTTAAAAGCAGTCCAACACCAACAAACTTGATTGAGTTCGTCGACTAGGGTTCCTCAGAACGAACAGTAAAGCGAAGTAATGGGCTTCTGAAGTTACAGCCAAGTAACACCGGGTGTCCAGGGTGCGAATTCGGAACTTTGACCGACGACAGTTTGTCTGAAGTTAATCGTAGAGTTGGTGAGAGGGACAACTTGAGAACAGCGATACCTGTAAGGCTTCGTTCATTCAGCAAATTTACTCGATGGTGTTCCATGGGTTGCATTTCCTTTAGGAGCTCTAAAAAGTATACAGTAATTGAGAATGGGGAAATATTGATGACATTTTTTGCAGAGAACAGTATTTTCGCAGTTGATATTTTTTGAATGTCAAATTAACCTAACAAAAATTATAAGACACTATTATAGCAACATAATAAACAATAAAATTCCAGATCTGACTGTAATCGTTCAACCAAGGTTGAAACGTTGATGGTAAAAGACTTTTAAATCGATTTTCGAACGTGTTCGAAACCTCGCACAAGCCCATCGTCAGTTAAATTGCTAAAAACCATCACTTTCAATTGCGCTGCCATTATCCGGGCCGTCTAAAATTCGAGGATCGCGCGTAATGACGTCAGTTTTACAGGCGGCTGATTTCCAAAATGAGACTTGGAGCAGCCTCCGCGAATTCGATCCTCGGCACCGCACAATGGAACTGTCCTGGAGCCATCGGCCGCATCCATGACTGAATTACGGGCCCACAAATTGGTTACGTGAGCCTGGAATAAGAAAGAATTCCAAGCACCAATTGTGTTTGCTGCGTGGTGGGGATTACAGTGAAATTGGTGATTCATTTTCGCCATAGAGATAGTGTTGGTGTTTTACAAATTGGTTACGTGAGCCTGGAATAAGAAAGAATTCCAGCACCAATTGTGTTTGCTGCGTGGTGGAGATTACAGAGAAACTTGTGCTTCACATTCGCTCTGGAGATAGTGTTGGTGATTCATTAAACTCTGGGATGCTCTTTGTCGCAGTAATTTTGTTCACGAACTTTGAAAAATTCAAAACGATTAGAAAGAAAATTCCAATGTTATGTTAGTATGGTGATACATGGGTTCCCCCTAGCGAGCTCTTGACGTGAGAGTTTTTGATCATGCAGGCATGAGCCTATTAGGGCGTTTGAACCGAGGACTTTCCTGTCGTTATTCCTATCCATGTGATAGGTTCATGGTGCCGGCAATACTCCATGAATCTAACTTCTGGAATGTTTTTTCGAACTTCGCTCTTGCGTGGATGCAGGACATACATACTCTTTCGCAAATAGACGGCACGGGATTATTTTTCGAGGAAAAGCTTAAAACTTCATCATAGATCACTGAATTAACGATGGGTGGAAAGAAATTCCTGTCAGTATTTCCATATAACGGGAGTGCTAGTGACATGAACCCTGAGAGTGCACTTTGTAAACCTAGAGCTTTTGATGGTTCATTTATTGCTACACTCAGGCTGTCAATTATAGTAAAAAAAATTCATCGCTATTCGTTCAGGAAGACATTGTCTGAAAGCTAGAATATTAACGATAAAATATCATTTTCACTGTTCCTAGTTATGTCACGAAGAAAAATATTGCTAGAAAGTTTGAAAAATCACGATTTTTTCTTCGATGTACCACAAGAAATTATACAGCTTAAATATTCACGATAAGATACCATGCTCCTTTTTCCTCGCTGCATCACATGGAAAAACATACCTTGAAAGTTTGGAAATTCACAACGATGTACCATATTCACTTTTCTTCACGGAATCACGAGAGAATATACAGCTTGAAATTTCACGGTAAGGCACCATGTTCACTTTTCCGCGCTGTATCACAAGGAAATACAGCATATACCTAGAAAGTTTGAAAATTCGCGACTATGAACCTTTTTTTTACGAACTGAAGCCTCGCGGCCAAACTCTGCCTGGAACATCGGCGCCAGCGAGCGCATTTTGCGGCAAGCGAAAATTTGCGAGCCAAGTCATTTGCCGGCGCCGAGCTCTCCCTTTGAAGACGCCACCGACAATTTCCACGGCATCAAAGCAATTTACGGAAGCTTCCTTCCTTTCAGCTCTTTTAATTTGCCTTCAATAGACTTTCACTGACGGCTTCTACTAACAAGGCTTCCAAGAGGAAAAAAGGGAGAGTGTAGTCACTCCATTTCAGTCATCGCCTCGCACATGTTACGATTGAAAGAATTTAATTGCCGAGTTTTATTGTGCTTTTTGAAATTGGAATGAAGCTGTAGGAAGCGACACATTGAGTGGATTTTTGTCGGAACGGTTTGGACTACAAATTACGCATTCGTTAACAATTCGATCGTTTCACTTTAAATTGCAATATTTCAGTTGATTTGTTAATCATGCATAAAAATTGGACAAAAAAACGTTGAAATTTCTTTACTCGTGTATTCGAGGTTGAAGGATAGGATAAATGAACATTATCCATGGCTGCTGTAATATAAAAAAAATTACAATTTCAGCTTTGAATTACGCAAGCGAACAGAAACCCATACCTGAAGAAATTTTGTAGTTGCGCGGAAAGTTTGCTTCTCTGAGTGGGACGCGATTAAATAAGTGTCTATCAAATGTCATTTTTTCTCTAGCGCACATGTAGAATGGAGTAAGATAAAAGTGAGTACTCTTGGTGTCTGCTGTGGCTTTTATTTATTACTTCTGACTCTACAACTGCTGGCTCCTTATGAAAAACTTAAATTTCGTGCAAAACTTGATTTATTTAAGTCTGTTTTTGGCGGTAATCAAGATACGGCACCTAGTTAACAGAACGTTGAAGTTACCACAATAGAATCCTTCATTCTAACAAAAGAAAAAACTCTGCCTTTGTTTGCAGCATGTATGCCTAAATTGTAACTAAGCAAATTGTGAGTAAAAATGAATGTGTGAAACATTTATATTGGATATGTGTTTTTTGAAAGGAGGTCGAATGTTCTATACTTTGGTTTTCGGAGTGCAAATGTACTTATAAGCGCAGAATTATTACTCTGAAAGCGCTATCAAACGGTTTATCAAAAATAACTCCAACTTCCAATGTCAATTAAAATCGAGCTTAATTTTCAGTTTCACTCATCCTTTTCCCAAACGCTGAAATTAAATGCGTCCTAGAACACTTCAAAAACGTTTCTTAAGACATTCCAATGATAACAGATGAATAATAGATTTCAATGAATTGATGATAGTAGGAGTACGAAGTACCACATCTTCGCAACTCACAGAGCATGAAGAATCAAACAATAATTGATTCGAATGAATTGATAATAATAGAAGTGTTGCGATACAGGGAAAGGGGTGGGTTTAGGACCCCCTTTCCATACGCTGAGGGACTCTCAACCCCCGCAAAATTTAAAATATTGTCCATCATGCTTGCGTACACCTGCATACCAGACATGGAGAATAAAAGGATTGAAGATTTACATGAATTTATTTGGGGGAAACACGTGGATAAATCACACAAGGCATTGAAACGAAATAATTTGAAAGGGCACAACTGCATTAATGAAAGGCACACACATTCTACCGTTATAAGACTCTAAACGTGACACGATATAAGTGTGATGCTTACCGAGAATTAAAGTTACCAATACTCCATCGTAGACAACAAATTACGCATCCACAAACCGCAGGTTCCACAGCAACATAAAACACAATATTAGCGAGAATAACATATCACGATTCAACCTGGAGCTGCAACACGGTGTCGAATTATATGAAGCGCCGCACAATTCACAACGTGAATTCGATCCTCTACTAAATAAACACAGGAAACCGATTGCCTACAAATTATACGATTTTGCGCGACACTTTGAAAAGCACTTTTCTGGGTGCTGATCTACATCTGAAATTGAACTTTTATCACCACCTAACAGAGCTCTCACAACCATAACACTCGCCCTTTTGATGATACGTAATTCACTGATAGATATTCACTGCCGATGTGCTGTCGCTCACTGCTGATTTTCCTCGTCGTTGCTGAGTATAGTTGCTCTCCTGTGCTGATGTCTCGCCAACGTGCTGCAGCGGTACTTGCTGCCGCTCCCTCTTCGTGCCGCCGCCCGCCGGCATTACAACTCGCACTCGCAGCTGCCCCGGTGCCGGGAACTTCTTAAGAGTTTCGTTGGTGCGCCAATTCACTGTATTTTTGTGCGTTGATCTTCGCATTTTGGGGAACGAACTTGACTGTTGATACTCGCAATGTTGGCGCTTGCGTGGCTCCAAATCTTGACGCTGAAGTTGCCTGTGAGTTCGTCCCCGATGCAGAGATGTCTGAATGCTACGAATGACTCCTGACGCACGTCAGTACTTTGCAGTTTGTTGATACACTGGACGCCTCCTCTCGAAACTTCGATGGTTAACTTTCACTTTAGATGTTGGATCTTGGCTGCTCATGTCTAAAGTGTGCCGGCGGCGCTCTTCACTTGCAGTCAACACCGGACTTGGTATAATGCCGGGTAATACCGGCGTCTGCCGGTATTCCGGCTGCAAAACCCCTCCTTGCTTATGCGTCTCTCTCGTAGCGTCACCGAGCGGGAAATTCCTCACTAGGCTTCATCTACCCTCCTTATAAGCATTTCGCATCCTTGCTTCGAGATTGTTCTCGAAGCTTCCCATCTACCGAGGCAGCATCTGCATTCTGATTGGCGGAATTCTTGTTTGTTCTGACGTCTGGGACTCCCATTGGTGTGTGCTCAGACACACCTTCTCGCGTGATCACTAGGCAAGCGTTCATTGGTTTAGCACAATTGGTTCTCTGCTAACGTCTCACGCCTTTCCCCCTCGAAGCAGTCCCGCTTGCCGCCTGCGGCCCGGCCTAACCGTCAAATTCCACTCCTTGAAGTATTTTCCCAAAGAACATTTTACGAGCATGTTTCCCCAAAAATATATTTTACGAGAGTATTTCTCAAAATTCCCAAAAATGTTTTATGAGAGTAATATTTCTGGACAATACCCTCTTCGCCCCAGAAAAATTTGACCCAACTTGCAAAGTTGGTACAAATTTTCACCCGTTAATTTCAATTATAACCGTGACGTACCCCTTACGTTGAAAATTTAGAAAATATTCGCCCCCATTTTTCAATCCCTTCGCTTTTCCTGATATGAAAATATCCTTACATCTCACCTCATGATTCACCTTCTTGCAACACGCCTATGTTGACGCATTTAAAAAAAAAATTCATTAATACCTGACACACACTAAATAATTGAAACCCACACTTCTTATACACATTATTGTAGTACGCAAATAGAAAAGAACACAGTAAAGATACCGCACATATCCAACAACTTGAACGCATAAAATAGAACACACACGACATATTATTCTCGACTTGCTCTCGGCAAATTCATCGACATAGATAAACATATAAATTAGAGATCGAAAAATCGGCGAATTTGTTACAAGCAGAGACATCCTTTCAGCTTTCTCGGTTGCAATCCACCTAAAAAAACAAAATTTAAAATGGAGGTAATTTTTCAACCTCAAGTTTTCTTCCTCATAATTATTATTTCATCCTGTGATTCAAAAGTAGACGTTTTTCTTGCAACAAAAACTTGCTGTTGCTCCTCCTGTGCACCTAGGTACAGCTTGTTGTTGTTGTTCCTGTGACGTGCTACTCCTCTTCGGCTTGTTACTGATCCTGGCTTGCTACTGATCCTGGGGAGGGCCCCCTGCTGAGAATCGAAGTTACTGAAGCTTTTCCAAAAAAAAATTCATCCTTGGCGTCACGTGAACTCGTGGAAAATTCCGTAGATCCTCGTTGCGTCAAATCGCGGACAAATCCTGTAGATTACTGCGTCAAATGCGCATTGGACTCCCACGTAGGAGCTCATCAGCTCTTTCATCACAATTGTAGAAAATGAAGCACATTCATTTGCGAAGATCTTCAGGTTTTGGTTCTCAGTCCGCTCGTCGACTAGCATGACTTTAACCCCTGAGGTTCGCGTTAAATTGCTAATGATCTCCTTCCGTAAAATACGCGTTAAATTGTCTATCCTGGTCCATTTGTACTCGAGAGACAGCGCATTACATGGTCGATCAACGTAAGAATTATTCCTCGGTTTCCTTCAAAATCTGCCTTGAGTGAGGCGGACGTGAGCTACGCGAAGAATTCCTACATACATACATAAAATATTTAATTTCCGGTATCCTCAACCAACTCTAGACAAAGCCGAAATTCGTTCGACGGTGTTACTAATCAGTTGAATCACCTAAATATTTCGAAGAAAATAAAACATTCTTGCTCATGACGTACGAAATAGCAGGAGAATTGCCTGGTAGGCCAAAATCCCGAATCCGCATCAATAAAAAAAGGCACATATACATTGGGTATTGTCAAGGCGTCGGACTTTCGTCATACTCTGCCGCGAAGGCTTTTCTAACGATCCGACCCTTTTGACAACACCGACATACAAAGAAATGCAGAAATAGACAAAATGTAGTGTTATCAACCCGTCAAACTTTACATCTTACTACGCCGAAAGGCTCTTCAGACGATCTGACATTGTGATAACACTGACACAAAAATGCAGAAATAGACATGACACAAAATTTTATCCGATTCTCAGCCCCAGAGTCAGTGCAGCACATTTACATGATTCCACCTTGCCACAAGATTATATAAACCTTCACACAAATATTGTACGCAGAATCGGGAGATTTACCAAATGATGCAAGTGTCCTGTGAATTTTACTAGGCAAATTATCACATTGGAATATTGAAGCCGCATTTTAGGCCTCTCTATGTACACGTGAAATAAAAATTAAAAGATATTTCGTCGGATAGGCTTTGAGTGAAGCGTACGATCTTCAAAGCATATTAACCCATGGAATTCTCGCACAAATAAGAGTGTTTACTCAGAGAAAATAAACATTTCGTGTCTAACAGAATTTCTACGTCAATAACAAGGAATACTGAGATGCTACGTCGATATCAAGGAGTACTCAGAGTAATTCAACAGGATACCAGCGTGCACTACGCAGGATTGTGCCTCGGAATTCTTCAGGGTGACATCGTGGGACTCAGGACCTTATTGCGAATGGAAGCTGTAGTGAATGCAATTTATTTACGCTTCGACTCGTATTTTCCGCCAGATCAATATGACTTACTGACGTGTCGATTTTCCTGATCAACGAATCGACGTTCATGAGTAAACTGGCGATTAAAAGTTGAGTTGAATGAACGTCATAAAATATATGTGAAACATTGCACTTAACATGATTTGGTGGTAATTTGAATCGTAATAATGATCCATCTTACAGAACGCAATCGTGTAGTAATGTGGTGTATAGAAATTTTATACGAGTCTACATATTGGGCTCGCAATATTTCCTCCTGAAATTAAGTACTCATCTTCAACGCGCGTGTGAAGCTATTGAAATGCCAGAAGAGAGGCACGGAAGAAAAGCAAATTCGTCAGCTATACCAAAGGAGTCAACATCGAACCGTCAACAACAGCGTCAAGGATTTGGACAACAGAACACGCAAGCGTAAATTGAAAACTACGAGACATAAAGTCATCAATACTGTAGGATGTTTGAGAATGTAGGGGATGTAACCGTAATACTTTGTGAATGTTATTAGGGGTGAACACGCAAAAGATTTAGGATGTACTTCAATTCGGTGGAACACAACACAATATATCAGGCCGTGCTAATTGTAATGAATAGGATTATTAATTGTAACGAACCCTGTTTCTGCGGAATTAATTTTAGAATGTGATAGGCTTAAGTACAAGTTATCATGTGTGTCTTATGTTGGCTTCAGACTGCAGTGATCAATATTCAATAAATAGCTGAAAGCTAATTCAAAAAAAATTGTCAGGCCAATTTTTTTAACGGTTGGACGGCGGTCTGTCGAGAATTTGTTAAGAATAATCAATTTTGCGAACCAAAAACATGAGAATTTAGGGAAATTTTAATCATGTGTAATAAATTCGAGTTTTTAATGTGTAACAACTTTTGTTTGCTTGAACTAAAATTGTGAGTTTATAAAACCGTGGTCAGCGCATTCCAATGATACGAGTGGCTTGCTCTAACATGAGTGTAGGCCTGAATGTTTACATTCTACATAGATTTATGTGGCAGGCACTCGAGCTGGGTAGTGTTGTGCTTGGTAAGCAAACCTCGAGAGGCGAACAAGGAGTGCGGTGTAGGGTTACCACAAAAGGCAAAGATTTGTTGACCATAGGCTGGCTAAGGATAGGGGAGCAGAGGGTAGAGGCGTGAGAAAGCTTTTTCGCCAACGGACTTAGACTTCAAGAATTAACACACAAAATAGGGGCGAAAAAGGCGTGTTCGGCTCACAGCGAATAGGGAGCGTGCAACCTCGGGAGGAGCCAATAGGACAAAGCCGGCGAAGGTTTGGAAGTGCATGAGCAGTAATATTGGTCATGATTGGAGAGAGGGTAGTCCTAAAGGAACACTCTGGGTAGCGCGGAAAACATGAGTAAGTTTTTTGCGAGCGTTCCGATAAGGTGCGTCGTGGCTAGGTGTCAGCTTAAAATGTTATACTCTGCGTCATGACTGGGTGTTAACGCAAAATGTCATACGTTGAAAAATGAGTGCAAAACCTGTCAAGACATAATCTTTCTTGAATCAACAAATTAAGGGTTTACATTTTTTTTTACTTTTTGTAGAGGAAAGAAGATTCCGTAACGTGGAGGTTGTTCAAAGAAAAATGTTAATAACTTCGTAAGGGCGGGTAAGGCTCGTTCTTTTTGTTACGATAGATATCGCTGGAAACGATAGGTTCATGTAACGTAAAAGAGAGTTGGAGCATTTGAATTAAATGTGGAATATGTGCATATATATATATGTATGAGAAAATTGTAGAATCAAAGTAATTGTTAAAAATTTTGTTGCTCCACAGGAGGGCGGCTTTCCTTTCTCCTATTGATTGCAAGTACGACTTCTTCATAAGAACGTCCAAAGACAATTTATGCACTGTGTGAGAAACAGGGAATGAACTGAAGCTGCTCTGGGGTGACAGAACTTGTGATCCGAGGCTAAATGACAATCCATTGAGGCGTTGGAGTGCGCCGACCCATCAGTTAGGCATTATTTCATTGTATGTGTTCCGTGTGTAATTTACTTGAGGGAATTGACCGGTCAATTAGGAAGAGTAGCATTTGTCAATACGCGTTACTTACAGTGCCAGTAAATTACGATTAATGTTTTGTACCAGGGTGCTCCATTATAAACACGTGGATAAATCACACAAGGCATTGAAACGAAATAATTTGAAAGGGCACAACTGCATTAATGAAAGGCACACACATTCTACCGTTATAAGACTCTAAACGTGACACGATATAAGTGTGATGCTTACCGAGAATTCAAGTTACCAATACTCCATCGTAGACAACAAATTACGCATCCACAAACCGCAGGTTCCACAGCAACATAAAACACAATATTAGCGAGAATAACATATCACGATTCAACCTGGAGCTGCAACACGGTGTCAAATTATATGAAGCGCCGCACAATTCACAACGTGAATTCGATCCTCGACTAAATAAACACAGGAAACCGATTGCCTACAAATTATACGGTTTTGCGCGACACTTTGAAAAGCACTTTTCTGGGTGCTGATCTACATCTGAAATTGAACTTTTATCACCACCTAACAGAGCTCTCAAAACCATAACACTCGCCCTTTTGATGATACGTTATTCACTGATAGATATTCACTGCCGATGTGCTGTCGCTCACTGCTGATTTTCCTCGTCGTTGCTGAGTATAGTTGCTCTCCTGTGCTGATGTCTCGCCAACGTGCTGCAGCGGTACCTGCTGCCGCTCCCTCTTCGTGCCGCCGCCCGCCGGCATTACAACTCGCACTCGCAGCTGCCCCGGTGCCGGGAACTTCTTAAGAGTTTCGTTGGTGCGCCAATTCACTGTAGTTTTGTGCGTTGATCTTCGCATTTTGGGGAACGAACTTGACTGTTGACACTCGCAATGTTGGCGCTTGCGTGGCTCCAAATCATGACGCTGAAGTTGCCTGTGAGTTCGTCCCCGATGCAGGGATGTCTGAATGCTACGAATGACTCCTGACGCACGTCAGTACTTTGCAGTTTGTTGATACACTGGACGCCTCCTCTCGAAACTTCGATGGTTAACTTTCACTTTAGATGTTGGATCTTGGCTGCTCATGTCTGAAGTGTGCCGGCGGCGCTCTTCACTTGCAGTCAACACCGGACTTGGTATAATGCCGGGTAATACCGGCGTCTGCCGGTATTCCAGCTGCAAAACCCCTCCTTGCTTATGCGTCTCTCTCGTAGCGTCACCGAGCGGGAAATTCCTCACTAGGCTTCATCTACCCTCCTTATAAGCGTTTCGCATCCTTGCTTCGAGATTGTTCTCGAAGCTTCCCATCTACCGAGGCAGCATCTGCATTCTGATTGGCGGAATTCTTGTTTGTTCTGACGTCTGGGACTCCCATTGGTGTGTGCTCAGACACACCTTCTCGCGTGATCACTAGGCAAGCGTTCATTGGTTTAGCACAATTGGTTCTCTGCTAACGTCTCACGCCTTTCCCCCTCGAAGCAGTCCCGCTTGCCGCCTGCGGCCCGGCCTAACCGTCAAATTCCACTCCTTGAAGTATTTTCCCAAAGAACATTTTACGAGCATGTTTCCCCAAAAATATATTTTACGAGAGTATTTCTCAAAATTCCCAAAAATGTTTTATGAGAGTAATATTTCTGGACAGAAGTTCAAAGTACAACATCTCCGCAATTCACAGGACTTAAAGAATCAAACTCCATGTCTGCAGCACATGGTCTGTGGCAATCATATTTCCGATTTGAAAGTGGGTCATTGCAAAGCAAATGGAGGTGCTTCGTCGTCTCCCTGAGTCAGACCCTCAAGGGGAGGCGCAGACGACGGGCCGAGTCGTGTCTCATCTCTTGCTGACTCTGCCATTTCGAAGCGCCCCACATTGGCGGGGGTCTTTTACCTCCTTTTACCTCACTACGACCCTGCAGACGCGGCAGAAATCAAGAAAAACACCGACTTCTTTCAGCTGACAAGAGTTCGAGTCTTTTCCTTGCATGCAAAAATGCCCAGCGGCTGTCATAGCGACGCGTTACTGAGAGGTAAAATGGTATTGTTTTCTAGCGTGTGAGCTAAGCGTTGAGGACTCTTATGAATTGAACCGATCATTTTATGTATTAATTATACAATTTATTGAACTTTTTACGAACATCAAAGTTCTTCAAGCACTCTTTCAAGTTATTTGTATTTGAAGTTCATTACGTGTTAAAATTCTCAGCAAATTGCTTATCATTTTACTAATTCACACTATAGTCAATAGGTTAAATGCAACGTTTCAATGCCACTGGCATCATCCTCGGGCTGAAAAGACGAAAAGAAAACTGATCACTCTATAGAAATGATACAATCACACAGGCAAAAATAAAGACCATTAATAACATTAATACAGAAACACACATGGATGTAAAATACCAAGACTCTAACTATTCTCAACACATGTTCACTTGGCCGAAGAATAAAGCGAAATGGTGGACTGCAACGATTGTTCCAACAATTTACGGCGCGGTTCTCTTAAACAATTTCAAAGCAAAAAACTCGTTCATATTTTCATTGAGGGAAGGTTTGAATTTATGGATATGTAAGGCTTCAATAATGTGAACATGCTGCTTTTACGGACATTATACAATACTTTAGTAGCTGGATAGAGATCTTCATTAGAGGGCTAAAAAACAACATATTCACATTATTGAAGCCTTACATATCCATAAACTCAAACCTTCCCTCAATGAAAATATGAACGAGATTTTTTGCTTTGAAATTGTTTAAAATAACCGCGCCGTAAATTGTTGGAACAATCGTTGCAGTCCACCATTTCGCTTTATTCTTCGGCCGAGTGAACATGTGGTGAGAATAGTTAGTCTTGGTATTTTACATCCATGTGTGTTTTTGTATTAATGTCATTAATGGTCTTTATTTTTGCCTGTGTGATTGTATCATTTCATTAGAGTGACCAGTTTTCTTTTCGTCTTTTCAGCCTGAGGATGATGCCAGTGGCATTGAAACGTTGCATTTCACCTATTGACTATAGTGTGATTTAGTAAAATGATAAGCAATTTGCTGAGAATTTTAACACGTAATGAACTTCAACTATATCGTGATGCTGATAAATTAGTAAAGAAACAAGTTATATATACCTACGTATTTTGAAAAATAGAGAACCTATTATACTGCATGTTTTTATCCAGTCTCAAATATTCTTTAAGGAATCAGGATTCCTATTTCAAATATTTAACGAGGCATTAATTTCATTAAATTCTGAACTATATTTAGAAATGAGTCACGGGAATTACTTTTTTCGTTCAATATCGCAAACCATAGCTCGTATGACAACACCCGCGTCTGAATTGCTTTAAGCTCTCGAAACCGAGAAGAATGATGATCTACTCTAAATTTTAAACTGTTCACGCACACTCTGCATGAACTAAAACAAATCTCGTTTTGTTCATTTCAGAACTCGACAAACTATACAAAACTGAAAAACTCGACAAGACTCAAAAGTTTGGAAGCCCATTAAAACTTAATTAAGTTAATTAAGACTCATCCTTAACAACGAAACATAAATATCCACAAATAGTAATTATTTCCACAGCAAATAAAAACGTAGTACGCCTTATAAAGGCGTACTACGTTTTTGTGATCACTTCCATTCAATGCTAGCAGCTACGATATGCTACCTAGCGAAACAAAATAAAGCAATGCTTTAGATTCACCTATTAATGTCCATAACTATTTGATACTTAAATTCCTAGTATAGAAAGAGTATGTGTTTAACTTTGCGCTGACCTGATAACTGTGTAAACCATGTCGGAAATGATGGAGTGTATCATTAATTGCTCTCTGCATGCGAGAATGATAGCAGCCAAAGAATCATTCATGCTGGCAAAGGACTTGCACTAACAAGGGTGCTCTATTGGATAGCTCATGCTTTGTTCATCGGCAGGGCAATCGAAAATGTGAAAAGTAAGGAAGATTTCAGTGAATGGTGTAGACGTTTCTCATGATAACACTGCACGAAAAATGGGAGAAAGTGCAAACGTTCTTAAATTATGCCGGATAGGAAATTATCGAAACAGTTTGTAAGCACACGATATCCTACTAAAAATACTAGCCTCCCGTACTTGTATTAAGATTTTTTCTTAATTCATAAAAGGATATGCACAGAATGCATACTTTTATCCAAAAGTATTCTAACCAAACACATCCTAACAAAGCCTACGCTAACCAAAACTCTCCTAATCACACCTATGCGAATAAAATCTATTCTCACCAAACTTACACAAGTTAAACTTGCCCTAACATAACGTATCCTAACCTATTACCATAAGTTTACTTATTTTTTCTTAAACAAACCTACCCTAACCTATTTTATGCTTATCTATGTTATCTTAACATATCCTACACACTAAGCATCAACTTATGTTGGAAACAAAGTACGAGTACACACTCCCACTGTGCATCAGTATTGTGGACCTAATAAATGAGTACATATATCCAACTGACACCCCCTAAAAAATATCTTTAAATTGAGAAAGCTGCTCGTAAAAAATCACGGCATTCGTACTAGTACGGTGGTATTCGATGTAAATAATTTACTGCTTTGAATAAACGGCATGGGATTCCATTTACAATCACATCGCTCACTGGGAAGAACGTCTCAAGTCAAAATTCTTGACTTTTCAGGAGGTATGATCTTATCTTTGCTAACTGCTTTATGGAATTAGTTTTGATCGAAAAAAAGGAATCCTTCCTTGTACTTGTGCACTGGTGAAACTCGTATCACAGATACGGTTATTAAGCATCCATATGAGCGTCACAGACACACGTACCAGCCAAGCAAGCAACAACTGTGCATTATTATTTAATTAATTATGAAACGAAAGTTTTTTGAAAAAACTTGACATCTTTCTCATCACGATAAGCTGCATTTTATTAACAGTAGATTCAATTTTAAAACAACATTCTTGACTTGTAAACAAAAGTGAGAAGATGCCAGGGTTTCTAAATCATTCGAGTGGTATCTATGATACCAACCAAGAAAGCAGATCCCCATTGTTATAACATCGGAAAAATTACGTACAAAAAATAAATATCTATTTATGAATTCATGGAGACCCACAAAAACCCGAACCGAGTTTTATTTTCCCGTATCAGTAATACAATCATAAAAAAAAAGATTACCATACGCATTCAATTTCTAGCAAAATTATACCTCAAAATTAACCAATAGAAAAGGTATTACTATTTATGACGGTATTACTGGTACGGGAAAATAAAAGCTCGGCTTGGGTTTTTGGGGGTATACTGTATATTGTTGATGGCTTCTTTTCTTTCTCTGTTGGACGCGCCAGAACAAAATTGTATTAACTCATGCTTTTGGCAGAATTTTTTATGACCGTCATGAGGGACGAATTCATATTCTCCCAGCCCTCTTGAGGTATCAGCGAGTAACTAGTATACGAACTAAACTTTTTTGTCTCCCTCTATGTCTAGTTACATTTACGTTAATATCGTGAATAATATAAATATAATATAATAATAAATATTGAGCAAAGAAAAAATTTGAGACGGATAATCAAGAAGGCGAACAATTTTGTTTGCTTCGTAGATGCTGCAAAAAGCGTTGTCACTATCCATGAGTACGTTACCCATTATTTAATTATATTAAATATTAATACGTAACACATTATAAAATCCAAAATAGTTACAGTCAAAGGAATGTTGCCTAACTATGGGAGTTGCGGCTGAAGCAAACACAGCCGAAAGCTTAGGCACTTACAAATTTGTTTTGTTGTGTTCTACAAAGAAAGAAGGAACAAGAATTACATAAGACTTCCATCATTTTCTTTATTGCATTCAATGGTTGCGTACACGTTCCTTTTTGTTCAGTAAATACTAAATAAGTCGCAATTTTATTTCGTAACTCATTCACCCCTACTTTTAACAAAGAATATCAAGAAATGCTAAATCGCGTTTCTGATTCACTATTCTTATCGCTTCATCATCTATCCATTTTTGAAAAGAGCTTGAATATTTCAACTAAAAAATGCAGATGCTATCACCGTGAAACTCTCATGCATCCTCCATTCTCTGCAACCCCCAGACTGCGCGCCGAAAAAGTCGTCTATTCTGCCATGGCTCTTGAAAATTCAGCAAACTACTCAGACAAAATCCCATGACTTTGGGTCTTGTTTTGCTCGCAAAACCTGATTGATCTTGGTGTTTTCGCTCTATTTTCCTCGAAGGCTACCCAATTATTGCTCGATGTTTGCTATCAATCGCCGAATGCCATGAAAAAGGCGGCGTTTTTCCTGTTTCTTGATGAAATTCTTAATTTCAGCCCGAATTTCGATTTTCAGGAATGCCATTGTTTCTCCTGAGAAGCTGACACTTCGAGAAATTCACTTCACGATAAAAAAGTCTCGTGAACACAAAATATTCAATATAAAATCGCAAAAAATATTCTTATATTAGTAAATTAACAACCCCAGCCTATACTAAAACATAGTTCCAATTAATTACAGCAAGGAGTTCTCAAATTAAAAACATCAGCTTGTAGAAGTGTACCACCCTCGAAAATAAATTCCGCCAAGAACATTTCTGCGTTCGTGCTTAATCAGAGAAAAGGAGAGCGGATTCCGACGGGAAGCATTTTTTTATTTTCATTCCATTTCATTTTAATGGGCCTGTCAATCTGTCAAGATTAGAAGCAATCAAAAACGAGGCGTCTATAGAAACTCTCGACCTTCGTCTCCTCCGGCGCCGACTTCAGGCCGGTGACTGAGCTGGGTGTAAGGCAACTTTTTTGAATTCCGAAAATACGAGTAACTTCCTTTTTGAACTTCAGAAATACGTTCAAGTTCTTTCCTGAACTCTGAGGATGCGTATGAATTATTTTTTGAAATTCGAAGATAAGCTTAAGTTCTTTTTTGAACTCCGAAGACACGCGTAAATTCTTTTTTGGGCACCGAAAATGAGTGTAAGTTCTTTTTTAAACTCCAAAGAGACTGGAAAGTATTTTTTTTGAACGCTGAAGATGCGCTTAAATTCTTTTTTGAACTCCGAAGATACGTATAAGTCCCTTCCTGTGTTTCCCAGATTTTAATGCGAGCTTGACGTGCCAGAATTTGCCTTAGTCATCGCATACCCGGATTGATTAGGAGATTCACTTCGCCGTTCGTGAAAAATTAAAAACAGCGATAGACAAATATCGGCAGTAGCTAACTTGACCTACATCGTCATTAAGCTAAGCCATAATGATTAATTAACTATGAGAATACGTTGAATTGAAATGCAACTTATGTGATTGGCAATATAAATTCGGAATGCAGTTTGAAGTTAGTACTGTATTTCTGCAGTATAGGCTTAGAGTGATATTTTTTTCTATAATCCTTGAATAACAAGTAGGTCAAGACTTGACCCAATACTCGCTTTGAACAACAATAGACCGTAGCGTTTCTGTTACACAAAAATTAAAAAAACATAAAGCACACACCAATAAGTAATGCAAGGGAATTATTGATGGTAAAAATGACTTAAAATTATCATATTTCCTTAAAAAAATACCAACCAATAAATAACTAGTCACTGGAACAGCAATAGTTTTCTCCTTGAGTTAGTTGCCTTGATGCTTCAGTAACCGTTACCTGCAGCAAGAACCATGATGCTTCAGGTACCGTAATGAACCTGCAGTCCTGTCTGCCCCAACACTTCAGCACGCAACTCCAACCCATGGTAAAAACTTTTTTGCATTTCAGTTGACTCTTCTTACTTTTTCGTCATTGACAACACGAATTTGACTCTAACATCGACATTGACCTAATTTTTGGAAAACTTCATATGATGGTTAATCTTTAAAGCATTGGTTCCCAACCTGGGGGTAAATTACCCCCTGGGGGGAATTTAGCAATTTTTCAGGGGTAATGGAGGGGTGATAAAAAATGTTAAGGATTCTGAAAATCAAGTAAGCATTGGTCCAACCATCTCACTGATGCTCTTGACATCTTTGGTAAGTCATTAGAGATGCAAAATGTACTAATACAATAAATAAATAAATTATCTCTAGTGTTTTAGTTTAGCCATATATACATTAATGTTGATAACATTTTGTGAAAGGGGGTAACATGCTTAATGTGGCATGCTAAGTTGGGTAACAAGCTGAAAAAGGTTGGGAACCACTGCTTTAAAGGAAGGTCAGAAGAAACATTCTGCCTATGAAACATTTTGCCTATTTCCAGCATTATCTACGCTCATTCTCAGTAGGTAGTCTTTGTGAAAAGAAAATATAAGAATTCAAACGACAGTGGATCAATAAAAGCTGTTTTGCAGCAGAAAATAAAAACGCTGGAGTTAACACGCAGGATTCTGTTGTTCATTCAAAGTTTCAAGTGACATGGAACTATATTGATCGTTGATAACGTGTCGATGTCTATGAACGAAAACATTTCTCGCAAATTTTGTGTCTGTAGTTGATGATGATGACATGAAATCGAAATTTTTCGTTAGCATGGGATACATTGTTTCGATTAAATTAAAAATCAATTATATTAATTGATTCTATTCCATTAAATGAGATACATCGATTCTATTAAATCAAAAATAAATTTGAATAATTGATTCTATTCTATTTAATGAGATACATTGATTCTATTAAATTTAAAATCAATCATATTGATTGATTCTATTCTATCAAATGAGATAGATTGGTTCTATTAAATTTAAAATCAATTATATTAATTGATTCTATTCTATAAACTGAGGTACATTGATTATATTAAATTTATAGTCAATTATATTAATTGATTCAATTCTATTTTTTAAATGAGATACATTGATTCTATTAAATTAAAATCAATTAAATTAATTGATTCTATTCTATTAAATGAGATACATTGATTCTAATAAATTTAAAATCAATTATATTAATTGATTCTATTCTATTAAATGAGATACATTGATTTTATTAAATTTAAAATCAATTATATTAATTGATTCTATTCTATTGAATGAGATACATTGATTGTATTCTAGAAATATCAGTTAGATGGTGAATCCAGAAAGTTATCCGTACGAGGCAATTTTAATATTCGAAATTTGCAATCAATGTACCAGTGACACATGTTAACTCTAGGGTTTTGTTCCTCTGTCGTCAAACGATAGCACTACATCATTTATTGACTAATCGCCATTATATTTTGTATTGTTTCCCCATTTGCAAGCTACTTACTAAATATGAGTATTTTGATAAACTTTTTAGAAGCAGAATATTTCTTTAGGCCTTCCTTCAATCATTTATTATTAGGTGAGGATTTTGAACATTTTATCTTCAATGAGAAAAACAATCAGTTAATTTGTTTCAGATTTACCAACTTTGTCATATTTATTTTCGGAATTGTCCTAAAAGGCTTAACTATTATACTCCTTTTGTATTGGCGTTTCTGACTTAGCTTCAGTTTTCCTGTGCACCAAAGCGCCCTTGATTTTTGGCTCTTGTGAGCCAAAATTTCAGTGCCACCGTGTTTTGAATGTTATTTTACAGGAATTTCAACATTCTGCCCTGAAGCAACTACAATTTCTACATTCAGCACTGATGTAATTACACAAATATAATTCAGAAGCAATTCAATTCCATTTTCAATTCCTGCGTTCAGCACAAAAGTACAAAGTACAGTACAATTCAACGCTACAATACCTGCACTCAGCACTAAAGTGTTCAGAATGCCTACATCCAACTCTAAAGTACATTTTCTTATATGCAATATTTAAGTACAATTCAAAGATTAAGCTCTTAAGCATCGACATTTCCTACATTCGGCTCTGAAGTATCGACATTTCCTACATTCGGCTCTGAAGTATCGACATTTCCTACATTCGGCTCTGAAGTATCGACATTTCCTACATTCGGCTCTGAAGTATCGACACTTCCTAGATTCGGCTCTGAAGTATCGACAATTTTGTTTTGAACTGCTCCCGTGTCTTTTTCATTTATTTCTCTGTGTTTTGGAGTCAGCAGATGTATTTGATCAACAATCCCCGTCAGCAGATTCATTTGCTTTCATTACTTACAAGTATGATACATTATTTGGCAGACTCTCTCACTCACACAAGTTGATGCAATTCAAAAAAAAGCTGATGCGATGACAACGCGTGCTACGTTTTTGAACCTGCAAGAAATTCTGTACCGGCTTTTCACCTAAAGCATCAATCATTTGACAAAACTATCGGGCATTGTTGCCGCTCATGCTGGGTAGGCAGTATGTGAAAAAAAAATTCAAATGTAGGAGACAATAGAGCCATAAATGCTGTTCTGCTATAACCCACAAAGAAGGTACTTTTGAGTTATCTGTCACCAATTTTAATTTATGGTTTCCTTTTGATGTTACGGTAAGGTTAAGTTAGGATAGCTTAATTCAGGTATTATAAATTTTAATTATTTTTAATTATTGTTTTGTTCCATTCATACTTTCCAGAACTTCAATTCGATATTCAAAAACAATTATATTTTTAACTTTTTCCTCTAAAAACACTTTTTCTCCTAAACAAGTGGTGACAGATAACCCGCAAGTACCGATGGGAATTTTTTGTAAATATCTAGCGGGATTTATTTAATTTAAATTTGGTTTCGTTTGGTTAACTTGGTACAGTTTTATAGCTAACCTCCATAATTTCAAAAAGATTCTTGACGGGGTCTGCGAACTCAGGGTATACGTTCCTCAGGAAATACTCAGGATATATCTCGGCCTTTTCGCTGTTATTTACGTGTTATTATATACGTCATTTACTGCTAAGTTACTCTGCTAGTCAGATAGCATCGCTCGTAATACAGCAGGGCTTCACTGGGCTTATTTTACCAGTCCTATTCTCCAGGCAACATCATTGTGCTACAATTCAAGCTCCCGTGATCTTTTGACCTTGACCTACGCAATGGGAATTTTTCCAGCTGCAGAAATTCGGTTTTTGCCCCGCACTTTATTTCAGTCTGCCACAGTTGGAGGAATGTATGTCCAATTCTTGATAGAAATTTGCGTTTTAATGCACTCTGTGCTACAGTCTGCAACACTTGGAAGAATCTATATCCAATTCTTGATAGAAATTTATGCTTTATCGCATTCTGTATATCAGTCTCCTAAACTTGGAGCAATGCACTTCCAATTCTTGAGCGAAATTCACGCTCAAGCGCACACTATATAATAGTCTGCAACGCTAAAATTCTTGATCGAAATTCGCTCTTTAGACGCACACAGTGTTTCAGTCTGCAACACTTGAAGTAATGCACCACGTTAATTCTTGATCGTAATTATCGGTTTGCCTTTAACTGTATTATAGTCTGCAGCACTTGAAGCAATGAACATCCAATGATTGATCGAAATTCGCTCTTTAGCGCACACTGTTTCAGTCTGCAACACTTGAAGCAATGCACTTCCAATTCTTGATCCTAATTCTGTCTGGAAAATTCGCGAAGTGTGTGCACTACCAGCAACGGCGTTGTGTGCGTTATATCGAGTGTGACGAGAATCAGAATGGAGGCAGTTCGAGCAGTTGCAGCCTCGGATTACAGCGGTACACTTTCATCGAATTTCGATAGGCTTCCTTCCACTGCACCCCAATGCTATTCGAGGACACTTCACCTAAGCACCTGAAATGGTTCGTTCTTTTTGCCATGGAGCGCATATGCCATCTCTCAAGCACTTGCTCTCGCATGCTCCATCGGAAATAAAGGTTCACATCCCCTCAATTCTTGTCGTTCAGGTTTGCTGAAAGAGTCGATATTATATTTTCTATGATTATCAGAAACAGGATTTGCTCATTTAAGGAGTTTGTTTATTACAGGGCTCGTTGCTAATTGACAACTAAAGAATATATTTGGAGTATAAATTCTAATTTTCTGTATTTCATAGATTCGAATATGGGATACAATAAGTGTCTAATACTTTGTTTTAATTATAAAAATCTTTCGCCTAACAAACCTTTTGTAATTATAAATGAAATTGTTTGCAAATTTCTAATTCGATTTTGTGTTTTAATTCAGTTTCGTTCGGTTGACTAGATATTGTATTATAACTGACTTCCCTATTTCAAAAAAGAGCTCAGAATTGTGGAGCTTCTCCCAGGTGCTGAAAAAACAAAGAAGTTCAGTTAATTTTGCGATGCCTCGGAAGGACCAGAGACAAACGTAGTGGAAAAGTAGCCAAAACCTTTCAACAAAACGCTGCAATTGTGGTGTCAAACGCCATGTTGATGTACGGGGCCAGATGGCATCAACACGCAGTACAGTGTTCCCTCGCTACTTCGCGGTTCAATTATTGCGGATTCACGACTTTGCAGAATTTAAAACATATGTTTATTACAGTAACAATGTACATTTTTTAGTTTTATGTGTTGCTGTATTACATGTAATACGTTACCAACCGATTTCATATTGTGAAACAGTTGTCCCTGTCATTGATAGAGTATAGGGTGGGTCGTTGACAGCACAGGTTGGGTTCAAAATCATCTAAATAATTCAATAAGTATGGTGTCCAAACTTTGCGCAAATTAAATTATTGCAGTCAGTCTTGAAATTATCTCCGGCGATTGACGAGGGTTCAGTGTATTGCGTATAATCTAAGCATAAAATTTCTAAAAATGGCAAAATATATTGATAGCACGCCCATATATCCAACGAGCGTCGAAACTGTGCACTCAAAACAGTGTGTGTGTTCGAACGTCGAAATGTTTTCCGAGAATGCAATAAGTCAACTCATATTTCGAGTGTAATAACATGTTTTGAGGAGCATCTTAGTGATTTCAAGAACATATATGTATTGGCTTTCACAACATCCAAATATTAAGAAATATTGCTGGAATGAAGTAGTTAGCACTCCTGTGAACTTACCTTCATTTATCTTCCACTAGTCTTACATGAACGTAAAATATTCTTGATTGAGGAATAAAGGAATGATGTCCAAAGCGTATTGCAGAAACGCATTATAAATTCTGTACTGAGATTCACAGCGAGCGTAAGAGTTAAATAATTATTGATCGTACATCAAAAACTCAGTCCTCCAGAATGAATCCCTTTCTCTTCAGTAAAATGCTTCTTCAGAAGATGAAATCATAACATCTAGCACCACAGTTCAATTGAATATTTAAAGCGCATTCAGAACAAATCCATTTCCGGCTACGAACCGCCACCGACAACTTTTCTCAGCTTACAGAAGTTTTGCAAAAGAAATGGCTAAAAATTCTCGTCCTAATTGGCACAAATGCTTCACGAATCCATTCCAACGCAGTTATGTGTTAGCAGCAATGAAGGCGGAAACTGAATGGTGTAACTATTTTGAATTGTGCACTGCGCAATATTCTTGCAGTTCACAATATCCTGTAAAATTAGTGAATTCATTTAGAGTTTTTCTGTTTTGTTAAACGACAATGACCACTTGTAGGAGACGGCACTTCTGCGACAACGTACTGAAAATTTACGCCCTTTTGTTGCATTGTGATAAAAAAAAAATATTTTTTTCGGAAAACAAGAATTTTTTAAATTAGAAAAGTGTACATATGATTTTTTAATTGCTTAGCCTGTTATCAAATAACCTAAGCTCGATTGAAGTTACGTTATAGTGGTGAACTTTGTACACTCCTTGAAAAAGAATTTCGCAAAAACTCGTTACAATTTATTTGAATAACTTTTTCCAGATGCTCAAAGAAATGAATAGGCTTTAGATCAGACCTGGATTTTTGAAAACAAGGCGTAGCTGTTAAGACTCTATTCATCATTAAGAGAAAGTATGAACTGTAACTTTCATTGCAAATTCCTTTGTCAAAAGTAACTTGCTTCTGCTCTTAAAAACACATTATGACTTTATCAGATATAAAACTGAAAAAATTCAGAATTTATCTATGAATTCGAATTCTTTCTAACTAATATAAAATAGGAAAACAAGCGACGTGTGTAAAAATAGAAAATTTTTAATACGGTCTTGTTTAACTTATAAATAATGAATAAAACGAAGGGTAAAGTAGAAAATTAATCTATCAAAAATAATTCTTCCGCTACTTTCTGAAAACTTCAGCGTTTATTTCAGACTAGAACAGTCCAACTATAAAGCTATGTCAGAAATAGAGCCAACGAGCCTTACAAAACTGGTAAAGTTACGTATTGCCCTTGCTGAAGTGAAGTGATGAATCCCTTACATAGATTCACAATCAACGTTAAAGTTGAACAGTGATTACGTGAAAATAATGATCCTCATAAACGTATCTTCCTCAACCCTCAAAACGAATGCTAATTTTGATGGTGAAAGTGTGTATTTTTATTAACTTTTTTGCTGTGAACCCATCGGAGCATATAGTTTATTTTTAATTAATTGAATAGAACTATGATTCTAGACACCAATGATAATGTTATCTCGGTTGGGAATTATGCAGGTATGTTATTTTAGTGTTAATAATAATAATATATTGTTAATAATATTCAGTGTTATAATATCGTTAATGTCCATCAACTTTTATGCATTAGTTTTTTACCGTGCTTGTAGGTATTCAATAAATGAAGGTACAAAATAGACTGAATAAAATAAAATGAAACCAACTTATGTTCTCTCATCATTTCAATCGGCTAAAAAATGTTGTGAAATCGTCGTATTATTGGCTCAGTCATCATTATAATTTGAAATAAACATTCTGCTCGACGATGTAATGATAATGAACAAACTATAACTGGCAGGTGACATAGTGAATTGTAAAACTACTTTCAACGAAGGAACAATAAGCGGTCATCCGTGACGATTCGTATCAATTAATTTAGATATCGATTTTGTGATGGGAATCCGGGGTCAATTGCTAACTTAAATTACATGAAAATTAACCTTCAACTAAAATCATTTTTCATACCGAAACGGGGCTACTTAATCGGAGCTAAATAAACAGCTGCGTCAAGCCTGGCCGATTTTCTATGAACTCCTGGTGAATAAATTAAATAGCAAACTAAGTCTTTCAAATCTCGCCTTTTAGGAAGCATTTACTGCAGAGTCAGTGAGCCTCGGACAAAAACCAGCCAGACTAAGAACTCCATCCTATTTTTGCAGCCGCTTTGGGAAGGACTTTTGTTAGCTAACTCCCTCTTTTGCTGGATGCAGATGAGCTTATGCCTCAACACCTCTCTCTCTCTCTCCCTCTCTCTCTCTCTTTCTTACACACACACACACACACACTCTCGTTCTCTCTGAGGACGACTCTGTTCAAAAAGAAAAGAAAGGTTTTCTTTTAACGAATATTTTTTTCCAAAAATAGATTTTCGACGGGACTACAAAACCGTATTTCGATGGGACTGGAAAAAAAATTGTTGGGAGATCGAGGGACGTGCATTGAAGGGCCCGAAGGAACTTTCTCTAAAAGATCTATTTTTGAATATTTGGTAGCAGTAAAAATGAAAGCGGATATCTTTCATTGCATCTGCAGGTGACAATCGAGCGGATTTACACAAACTAACAAAAAACTAACTTTTATAAAACGAACCAGTTGATTTAACTTTGAATTAATTGACGGAACACTTCCCCCAAATTCGTTGAGTACCTGTTTTGAATTCCACGCTGTTTGAACTTTGAACGAACTTCAAGACCAGGGAAAATAGCTTCTTCTATGCTTCGAAAGTGGCTCAAACGAGTTTGACGCGTGAAACGAATTGTGGCATTCAGAGCGTTATATTGTTGTTGTATTAAAAAAAATGATACCGCTCATTTTAGTGCATTTTGAATATAGTGGTGTTCCACTCTATTTAACAGAAATACTGGATTCAAAATACGTCAAAAAGAATTGAAACTCCCTTTGAAAAGTTTCAACTAGTTTCAAATGCTATTGGAAGAAACTTGTAACATTTTGTTCGGTGTTTTGAGAGAAACTGAGGACTCCCTTTTTTTAAATGTTTTAAAAATTTCCTTCGCGCACAAAAAACGAGAAGTACTTAAAAACAAATCTTTGGACTACTCCCCCTAAAATCTTTTTAAAAATCATTACTACACTTTTTCTAAGTTTTCTTCGAAAGCTGTACGATTTTTCAAATGTTGCTTTTCCTTTCGAGATATAGAATTCAACTTTTGGTGGAGTAGTTGCAGTTTTTTTAGTTTTTGCACCTTTCGATTCAAAATGAACGGTATTAAAACGCTATTGTCAAGGGCCTTGGCAGTCAGTTCTAGCTGTAGCAATCTTCATAAGGAGTTTTCTTTTCTAAAAAGGTTTTTCCACTCCAATAGGTTTCCAAAACAACTTTTTGAGACTACTCTTAGGAATTTTTTCAATCGAATGTACCACCAAACTTCGGCTGCTGCTACTGTAGAAAAGAAAGATTTGTTTTGTATCCTCCCTTTTTTCGGTCAGCAATCGGAAAAAATGAAGAAAGAATTGTACGTACTTTTATCCAAATATTTCACTCATGTTAACTTTCATTTTGTGCTTCTTAATAAATACCGAATTGGTTCCTTTTTCAACTACAAAGATAAACTTTCGAAAGGTATGCTCTCTTCTGTAATTTAGCGACACAGTTGCGCACAGTGTGCGTCGGAGTATGTGGGTTCTACAACTAGAGCCTTACATATTCGCGTTGCAGAGCATGCCGGCCGAAGTTATCGCACGAACCGTCCTCTTGCTGCTCCTTCACACTCAGCCATACGAATCCATGCTGAAAGAGGTAATCTTCCTATAAAATTAGAGGACTTTAACGTTTTAGCAGCTGCTTCAAACCTCGTTGTTCTGCGCATTATTGAATCCCTTTATATTTTACAACGAAAGCCTTTTTTAAATGACTCCCAATCCGCTTTTCCTTTGCAAATAGTTTAGGAATTTGATTTATTTTTAAGTTTTTCTTCCTGTTAAGTTTTCATGTTTTCTCGATATTGTCAATATGTAAATATTTTTTTTTTTTCAGAGAATTTTGTTGAGAATGACTCTTTGAGTCGAAACGTTCAATTTCACCGGTAAAGCTTTTAATATAAAATGCTAGGTTTCAAAGCCTTATTCCTCGCTATTGTTTTCGTAGTTAAAATTTGTAAAAATACAAACCGATATGTGCTTCCAAATCATAACTCTTGGAGTAAATTGTGGAGCATTTTACACCAAATAGTGTGTAATTATTTGATTTTAATTCTGAATGACTCTCAAACTATTAGTATACGTGACACAGCACACTTCTGTATGATAATTGAAGAGATATCGAAAAAATATACCACAAAACTAATTATTCAACTAAATTTGTGAGTACGTATTGTAAAGGCCAATTTATTCAGTTCCTTCATATTCAAACTTACCTTCAAAATTCTGTTAGCAATTGCCTTCTTACAGAACAACGAAAACGTATTTCAAACTAGGCTACACGGCGACACGCGCTCATATCAGACAATAAATTTTATTCAAAAAACTTCCTTTTTAAATTACTGAGAGAGAACATCAAAGTTCTGAGAACCCTTTGGATCAATTTTTTTTTCATTATTATTTGTTATTTTATTTTTATTCATTTATCTTTTATATATTTATTTTTATGATTTTTTTCAGTGGTTTAATTTCCGAAAAAATTCAGAATTTTAAAGAAAAACTTTCGCTTTTTCCTTTAAAAAAAATTAAATTGTAATTTCCTTCTTTACTAAAGCTAGCAAAACGTTGCTTGAAATGCTCTTGCGTGGCGTTGGTTAACGCAGGCACTTACCTGGATTGTGGATTTCTTGGTTGTTTTAATTTTTTTACAATGTATTCTAAGATCCCGGCACAAGTTCAATAAATATTCGCTCCACTCTCCGTTCCTTGGAATATTTACACATATTGTGCAGAAGCTACCCGAATAAACTCCCCTGCCAAACGACCATTAAAAAATCACAGAAATATCTGTCGTATTCTTGCGCACCAGCCGCTTGGCATTTTATTCGTCAGCTGTTGTTGTGAAAAGTAGAGTCTGATTTTTACAGAATTTCGAAAGCGTGTAGAATTTGCGCGCTGAGTTTGGAATGAAATTTATGGCTTTCCATTGGGCTAGCTAAAATCTCACCGGCTTGTGACCATTTTTTATTGTTGGGGGAGTGGAACGCAAAAACGTTGGGCAGAGCTGCGAGGTAAAACTAATTCATTTATTCTACCAAATATTCTGGGGAATTTTGCGATGAATTGCTAAGAAAAATTCGGGCTTCTTGTTAAAAAATGGCAAACTAAACTTAGTAGAAAAAAGTCAACAAATATTATAGAAAAAAATGATATAGAAGTGAATATTTTTTCCTTATATGAATTAAGTTAGAGTAAAATGAGATTACACTCGCGTCAAAAAAGTACACGGGCAAAAGTTGCTGCTTAAGGCCTGGAGACTGCAGGGGAAGAAAAATGCCTTCCATGTATAGGCTTTGAGATTATAATCTCAGTCAACTCTGTAGAGGTTGATGAAAGTCGAAATCATAGCCATCAATGTATCGAAGAGCTGGAAAGATGCTCATTTTACCGCCTAATATCTTTACCTTAACTAAAATGCCCCATTGTGCATTTCTTAGCTTTGTGTTACACTATCCTTAGGTTTTCCTCTACTGCTGGCTACCTGTTTCGGTAAAATTTTAACGTTCCTTCACCCAGAAAATCGCTCAAAAGTTTCAATCTTTCATTGAATCTTGAGCCTTATTGATCACATCTGTTCGTTTTTGAGCCACGCATAATTATCAAATTTCCGATAAATTAAGTTTAGGTTATTACTCATGATAAGAGGTGTAATTTTAGAATTCTTCTTTCAGATTCAAAAGAGCTAAATTCTAGGAGCCTATCCCATGGAAGTTTAACAGATGCGGGATTTAGTATTGTAATTATTCACAGCTCGAAGTCTATTTAATGAATTTGCGTATTATTTTCATACGTTGTTTAAAAACCATGTTTTCCACCTATCGAAAGTTTAAATGCGGACTTAACTTTTCTAAAATTGTAAAATCTACAAAGCCTATTTCATTAGCTACACTGTTTATCAATTTGTTTGTAATATAAAATTCTCGTTATTAGATTGCTTAAAATTCTGATATATTCTGCCGTACACTAGAGAATCATTTATTTCAAACCCCATTCGATTGCCCTACATAAATCGCGCACAAAACCCTCTCCGTATCGTTTCACATTGCAGAAAAATTATAGTTCCTCACGTTCCGTTAGAAATCATTTTGATGTAGCCAGCATGCCATTAATTCGGCGTTGGCTGTTCGCTAATTAGTTCTGCGCGGGACAAGCATTATCGTGGCCATCTTTAGGCATCAATTTGCTGCTGATGGATCTCTAGAATCTGAGATGAGCCAGCCAGCGCGCGGCGCTACATTATCGAATCTGCCAGAGCTGCACCGGACTCTGCCCAAATCTGCCGCTAATGAGAATGAGGTCATTTGTTCAATTAATTTCCTACTATCTTTGCCGACAATGCAGACGCTAGGCTCACACCGTGGTAGTCTGCTCAACTGAATTTTGCATTTTTGGTTGAGTCTAAGATGAAGTGCACGTTGTAATCGAGTTTGTCCTGCACTATTTTTGCTTCATTCAAGTCCCTACTCAAACACTTCTCTTTTTACGCCGCCAACTTTTGAATGGAGAATGTTGATGCAAGAGCGGCAGCCTGAATTACGTTCTTATATTTTGTGAACTTCAACTGAGAGGGCTAAGTTTTGTCATTTAAATTCACGACGCAGGTTCGCTGAATTTTCTGATATGAGTGTTTTTTTCCCGTCTCCGTTTCATAGGAACGGGAATTTTTCAATAATCATCATCATTGATACTTTGACTGCGGCAAGTAAATATTTAGTTATATATTCAACTCACATTTAAAGTCGATTGTAGAAAACCATTTTTAAAATAACAAACATGAATTGTATCGTGCTTTCATTTAGCTTTGAGTGTTTATGGAAATTGAGTTTGTGACGACTGGTCGGGTAGCAGCTTTTTGAAAATCCCCTCCGTGTACCACCGGTGGCTCAAGCCTCAGTCAAAGTGTTGAGTGCATATTTTTAAAATCACCTATCTGTATCACTGTGTAAATTGCTTAGTTGTACACCGGCATAAAGGAAAAGCATTTCATTTATTTACTACCTTTTTCAAAATTGATTTTAGCATATGTGGTAAAAATTTTCAGGCTTTTTAGACAGGATAGGAATGAATCTGAGTAGTACAGTCGGTTTTTCAATTCTGCAATTCACACAACCTAACCGAACTAACTGTAGCTCTGTAGCTACCGCACAAACGTTGCCAAGGTGTTAAACCCCTCAATGTTGACTCAATGTTTCAACTCTCCAATGTTGACTCAATGTTTCAACTCATCTATGTTGACTCAATGTTTCAACTCTTCAATTTGACTCGATGTTTCAATTCTTCAACGAGATCATCCCAGGCCCCTGCCAGGCCCCAGTCGCTCCGATGGTCATTTCTCTTGTTTTTGTTGGAAAAGGACCCTTAGGTGGTGGACTATTCATTCCTAAAATTTTATGGCGCTACGGACAGTAGATCCCTCCCAAGGGGTGGGGGGGAAGGGGACCAAAATCTTTCACTGGTATTGATATTTCAAGATGTATCTCCTCATTCAGTTTTGATGCTAGACCAAAAATGAAAGCAGTTTTAGAATCCTTGGAACATTTCTAACCAACTTAAATTTTTTTTTTCAAATTCAAATTTTTCGAAAAAATATATAGCTCTAAATCCAAAAAATTATTGTTGGGCTTAGAAATTTTAAAAAAATTGAAAAAAATGGAATAAATTTGAATTTGAAAAAAAACGATTTGAGTTTGTTAGAAATGTTTCAAGGATTCTAAAACTGTCTTTGGTTTTGTTCTAGCATCAAAATTCGATGACGAGTCCCGTTTTGAAATATCCAAAAAATATACCACAAAACTAATTTTTCTTAAAAAAACTAAGGCCTAAATCGAAAAAGTGACATGAGTAAAAAAGGTTTACTTTCACAAAATACATATACTGACTGATTTTCAAACGAATCGGACGAAAAAAGTTGAACAGCCGGGATGATCTTTAATTATTCAATGTAACTTGCATCGCTTTAACGATGAAAATCTCCCAGCCCCGATCGCTAATAACGGATTGGCTTCAGGTTTTCCGCTTCCTTGGTGTCGGTGCTTATGGACGAGATATTTCCCTCGTATTGCTGCCGGAAGCCTGCGACCCAACTCACTGATGTCGATTTTGGTGCCAGTTTCATGGTAAACGCAAGCGCGTAAATAATTGCAAGCCTGGCTTTTTATCCCGATATCATTGTAGCAAGCTCGTGGCATTGCTTTTGGTCCCGGAATGAGAACTGAAAGGAGGAATGGTCGTCTTTACGTTATTCTCAAAAACAGGACTAGGTAGATAAGTTCCGCACTGTTAGCAAAATTTAGCGCATGCTTACCAGAGTGAAAAATATGCTATTAGAATGTTTGGGATACGTATTTGAATAAAAATTTTGCTGTTAGAATGATTGGCATACGTATCTGAATGAAAATTTGCTGTTAGAATGATTGGTATTCGTATCTGAATGATAAATTTGCTGTTACAATGATTGGTATGCGTATCTGAATGAAAAATTTGCTGTTAGAATGATTGGTATTCGTATCTGAATGATAAATTTGCTGTTAGAATGATTGGTATGCGTATCTGAATGATAAATTTGCTGTTAGAATGATTGGTATGCGTATCTGAATGAAAAATTTGCTGTTAGAATGATTGGTATGCGTATCTGAATGAAAAATTTGCTGTTAGAATGATTGGTATACGTATCTGAATGAAAAATTTGCTGTTAGAATGATTGTTATGCGTATCTGAATGAAAAATTTGCTGTTAGAATGATTGGTATGCGTATCTGAATGAAAAATTTGCTGTTAGAATGATTGGCATACGTATCTGAATGAAATACTTGCTGTTAGAATGATTGGTATGCATATCTGAATGAAAAATTTGCTGTTAGAATGATTGGTATACATATCTGAATGAAAAATTTGCTGTTAGAATGATTGGTATGCGTATCTGAATGAAAAATTTGCTGTTAGAATGATTGGTATACGTATCTGAATGAAAAATTTGCTGTTAGAATCATTGTTATGCGTATCTGAATGAAAAATTTTCTGTTAGAATGATTGGTATGCGTATCTGAATGAAAAATTTTCTGTTAGAATGATTGGCATGCGTATCGGAATGAAAAATTTGCTGTTAGAAGGATTGGTACGCGTATCTGAATGAAAAATTTGCTGTTAGAGTTATTGAATTGTCAAACAAGTGGCGGGCTTGTGCCCAATGTGAATCTTTAATAACTGCTGAAAGTGCTCGCATAACTTTATCTTTCGGTGTCTTTCGATAGCAGAACTGGCGTCTCTGTGAACGACGCGGCAGCGGCGCTTATTGGTTCCGCCTAGTTAGCTAGACACTGATCTCGGTCTTGCAGCATCGCTGAATAAAGTCGGCTGGTCTATCTTCAGCTTCTGAAATTCCCTTAATTTCTACGGTCAAAATAAAATCATACCTTTCAAGAATTAGATAAAGTATGCGGAGTTAAGATATTCATTTCATCGTTTAAGAAATGATGTATCTGGTTTTACATGATTTTGATCACGAATTAAGCGGAGATATAGATATTAATTCTATTAATCTATTGACAGCACCTATTCCTCAGCTCTCAAGAAGTGAGCCGGTGAAAACAAATAAACCCTTCATTTTTAATTTGAAAGAGACTTTGTATTTAACCCATTTCTCTTTCGTTAATCGTACTTTTACGCGGGCTTCTGAATTAAAATTGCTCTCCATACTGAACATGAAGACAAATTTACCAAATATCAATATTTTTAACACTTTGACTGCGGCAGGTAAAACTGACCTTCAATATTCAACTCAAATTTAAAGTCAATTGCAGTAAGCCAGTTTAAAAATAACAAACATTAACTGGATGGGGCCTGTATTTTGTTTTGACTAAGTATTTATGAAAATCGAGTCTGTGACTACTGGTCGGTCAGTAGCATTATGAAAACCCCCTCTGTGACCACTGGTGGCTCACGTCGCAGTCAAAGTGTTAATGCAGTCGCAGTTCAACTGATTACCGACTAAAAAATTTATTTAGAGCCCTTTGAATATATTATGTGAACAACTGCAGTTTCACTCGAAAAGAAATACGTCAGATTTACGAGAGATTTTTTTGAGGAATGTTCTGCAAGGAAACAGAACCCGAGTCTGCACTTTTAGAGAAGACTTCTTATTCACACTCACTCAAATGTTGGCTCGTAAATTTTCGAGCCACGGTGTCAATAGCCATCAAATTCATCTCCCTAACATTCAACTCTGGGAAGAGATTTGAAAAAGAGGTCACTTTTTGAAAGCCTTGTGGCATGAGGTCACTTTTTGAAAGCCGGTCTGGGACTGATGGAAGTTACATCGCTGTTATCAGTAATTCATGGCAAAGACCGAGATTTTTGTCGAGCCTAACTTGGTTATCTACAAAGAGCCCTTCAATTTTCTCGGCTCCGTAAATAGCTCGCTGCGAGTCTCAAAGCTGACCGTGGAATGACAAAAAATTGAAAGAAAAGTTAGACCTGGAGGCCATGTTCCAGCATGGAGCTGCTTAGTTAAATCAATCAACCAATATCCGCTCCTTTTTATTTGTAAACAATAGAACTGATTCTACTCGTCCAAACACACGTAGGTGGGATATAAATTCAAAATGTTTTTTTAACAGTTTCACTGATTGTACTAATTTCCGTTTTAAAAAGTAAACAGAACTACTTGAGACACTCATACAAACACACGTGAGTGTTGCACTAATTCCAAATATTTCCCAAGCTCATGGGATCGAAAATTCTGTTGTACTGCTGTACTACAGAATTTTGTAGGCAGAGGTTCTCATCCCAGGTTCCATTAATTTGCTATTCTGCGAGTCCGATACATTTTTCCAACTCAGAGAACCTTCACTGTACAAAACGTAGTGTATAGAACTTTGAAAACATTAAAGGTTATTATTTTTCCCAAATAATTGAGTAAAGAGTAGCAAACAAGTAAAAACCGGGCAGAGTTTGTTCTGAAACATTTTTCTCAAAACCCAAACACGATCGTTGGGAAATATTTTTTCACGCACTGTGACTTAATTAAATACCCAAAATCAGGGCCGCAATCATCAAACGACATTTTTGACTCTCCGGCTTTAATACCAAAAAAATATATCCCTCTCTCGCTCGTTGAGATTAACAGAGCATCTAATTATAAAAAAAGTATTCAAGATGAAGCCTTGCAGTTGAGAGCCATTGCGGTGCCGTGGACCACTCGAAGGAAAGAGAGCCAACTTTGGCAGCGCGCCAGGGCCTCTTGCGCATCCTCGGCCTCTTTCCTGCGGCGCTGCTCGCGCTGCAATCGCCGAAATCTACTGCAGAACATCCACACATGTCACTGAACTTGTAACTTTCAGGTACAACGTGAGCAACATTCATCAATATACATTGAAGAACATTAACACACGTTACTGTGACGCATAACTCACGCTGCAATCACCGAAATCTAGTGCAGAACATCCACACACGTCCCTGAACTTGTAACTTTCAGGTATAACTTGGGCAAGAATCGTCAAAATTCATTGCCGAACATCAACTGTCAGGTATAATAACTCCAGCTGGAATCCCCAAAATTCACTGCAGAACATCCACACACGTCACTGAACTTATACCCTTCAGATATACCATGCGCAAGAATCGTTAAAATTCCCTGCAGAACATCAACATATGCCACTAAACTTGTAGCTTTCAGGTATTCCTTGCGATAGATTCATCAAAATTGGTTAAACAACACCCACACATCTTAATAAACTTGTAACTTTTAGACCTAAATTACGCAAGAATCATCAAAATTTATTGCCGAACATCAACACATGTCATTGAACTCGGAACAATCGACTGTATGTAAGAAGTATTCCACCAACAAGCATCTAAAATTGTCACTTGTGAGGTTATAAATGAATTCAAAAATGAGGTTTCTTTTTTCCTTGAAAAGCCGGTTTGCAGGTAAAAAAAACGTCGTTTTTCTGGCTTCTCGCTAAGAATTAGGGAAAAGGTCCTTATGTTATCTTCGTGAAAATGGCTGACATGCGAGCCTAAAAAGAAAAAGAATTGTAAAATTTTGCATTCACTTACAAATCCGTAAAAATGGATTGCGAAGTAGATCCGTTTTTAAAGATCATGGAAAGGCTGATTCTGGGATTTCTAGATGGAAATGATACATTATAGAAATGATAAAAATAGAAAAAAATCATAAGAAGACCCTTTTATACTCATGGATAAATTCATACACAGGTTTGTGGGAAAAAAATCCAAAGCATCTCTTTTTCAGAACGATAACACTTATACTGTGGTCACGGCCCCCTATTTTATGCAGATATGTAGATATTATTCAAGTTGTGGACCAAAAATAAGTCATGTTTGAAAACTATATCTTAGAATGGTCAATAAAATATCGACCAGAACGTTCTAAGGCTCAACTGATATGAAATGAAACCAGGACCTACATGTGCTGAAATTCATGACTCCATGACTGCTGTAAAAACGCGCCTTATGAGAAATAAAGAGCGCAATTCAGTGCGAGTTGTTTTGTGTCATGTGACATGGTCATAAGCGGATTAGAATCCCATCTCTGCATTAAGACCTTGAGATTAGAGAATCTGATCTTATTCTGCGTTGTTTTCGAGAACATACGACTTGAATCTGTCGGGAACATATGACTGGTGTAGAAAATGCTAAAATATCTGTACATACATTCAAATATGTATATGTATATACATATATATATATATGTATATATATTCATATACATCATGTATTCGGATGTGTGTCTCATGAACTGAGCAGCCAAAAATACCAATTGTAGTAATATTTGCTTTTATAATGCTAGAACAAAATTATATTAATTTATTAAGCAAAGAATTTTCCACGCACGCTTAAGAAAAATTCAAAAATAATGTTACTGATGAATTTTACAACAGGGACAAAGGATTTAAAGAATTGACAGGGTGCTAAAATTATGGAGACTAAAGCGTGTTATGCAACTTGTGGCAATCAAACCCAGAATAACAGCACTCATTCCATACATTTCTTTTTGTTCCTATTATGCATAAAATCTTACCATAATTGTTTAAAAATGACCGACATTAAGAACTCTGGATGGTGCTCATTTCATAAATTTCGGTTTATTTACTAGTGACCTGCGTTGATAGCTCTGGACGGCACTCATTCTATGAATTTCCTCTTTTATTCAAAAGCTAACCATGATTGGAAGCACATGTCGGTTTGTATTTTTACAAATTTTAACTCAGAAAATAATAGCAAGGAATAAAGCTTTGAAACTTGGCATTGTATATTAAAGGCTTTACTGTTAAAATTGAACGTTTCGACTCAAAGAGTCATTCTCAACAAAATTTTCTGAAAAAAATAAAATATTTACATATTGAAAATATCGAGAAAACAACAAAACTTAAAAGAAAGGAAAAAACAAATAAAAATAAATCAAATTCCTAAACTATTTGCAAAGGAAAAGCGGATTGAGAGTCATTTAAAAAAGACTTTCGTTGTAAAATATAAAGAGATTCAATAATGCGCAGATCAACGGGGTTTGAGGCAGCGGCTAAAATGTTAAAATCCTCTAATTTTATAGGAAGATTACATTTTTCAGCATGGATTCGTATGGCTGAGTCCCTTTAATATAAAATGCCAAGTTTCAAAACCTTATTCCTCGATATTATTTTCTTCGCTAACCATAATTAGTTACTAATCATTTGCATTGAGAACTTAGGACGGTGCTTATTCCATACATTTCGGATTATATGCAAAAGCTCACCATAAATATTAACTAACGACCTGCATTGAGAACTCTAGACGGCAACCATTCCATAAATTTCGGATAATATTTAAAAGTTTACCACAATTTTATACTAATGACCTGCATTGAGAACTCTGGACGGTGCTTATTCCATAAATTTCGGATAATGTTTAAAAGTTTACCAACATAATTTATTAAACGACTGCATTGAGTTCTCTGGAACTTCATTCATTGTATATGAACGAATCTAGTTCACAATATCACATTTAGACAACGGTAGCTACAAGGTAACGAATGTAGAAATACTACGTCGGATCTTTATCTTACACCGCGCCACCTGAAGTTCTTCAAGTGATATGACATTCACTTCGCACCAAGATGATATAAAACATTTTATTTTGCACCCTACGATCATCCCATAAAACTAAAACTGTATTTGATATCCATCAGCCCATAAGACTAAAACTGTATTTCATGTTAATCATCAATGCTATTTTTTCTGAGTTTGCTAAAGTGTCCATCAGAACCCCGATGGCTTATTCAGAACTGACCCCGACCTGGCTGAGGCAACCGGCCGGCTAGGTGGCTGTCGCTGCAACCTGGCTGCCAGCCAAAACTCAGCCAGTCTCGGTAGCAGTGCAGTTACTCTGCAGTTTGTGAACAAGATCAATATCATTACAGTTCTTCTCTGACTGCCGCAGCGACCTCTCACGCAATCAATTCTCCATGCAGAATACATACGTCATTGATCACGAATGCTACTTCGCCTTTGAAATGCATGTCGCTCATCACTAACGTCTCCCAGTCACACAACAAGAAAATGCCAATAGTCATAAACTTCGCTTTACCGTGCTAAATGCGTGTTTCGTTGACGGAAGTGTAAGCCCGATTTTACCGTACCGAGGTTTCTTTCTTCTGGGAACTGTTTTTTAAATTAGCCAAGTTTCATGGAATTTATTATGCTCGTGTAAATGAGCTGCTTTCCAATGGCGGAAAAAAGGGCTATGTTGATCGGAAGATTCTTGCCACCAAGTTTTTTAATCAAAAGATTTACATAATCGCATTTTTAATTATAACATATTATTAGTTTCTTAATCATGAAGTGATTGGTTTCTTAATCATGACATAATCGGTAGCTTAATTATGACGAAATCGGTTTCCTGATTATTGGGATTCCGGGCTTCGTGAAATGGTGACATCAACAAAGAAATTAAATTCAAAGGTTGAAACATTTTTTCACATAAGAACTTAATTAAATGGCCCAAAAATTGTCAGTTAAAATGGATTAAAAAGCAGGGCAACAAATTTACAGGTCTGCACTGTGCTTAATATATCATTAAGTGTCCCTTTTTTATAAAAAATATAGTTCCAAATATTCTTTCAGAAACAAAAACAAACGTCATGTTGCTCTCTTCGTCGATTTTTACCCAGAAGGAACAGTGAAGTAAAACGGATTTTTACCAGACAACGTTTATTGCACTCAATTTGTTCATGAATTATTAGGCCAAGCAACATTTCCCAAGGCCCTCAAAACTCTGAGATAACATTTTCTGTACTTTTCAGCAAAGTCTGTGCAGATTTGCTGCTTCAAACCTCCGGCATGGAACAGAATGAGCAATAACAAAATTGTCTCTCTTCAACAGCCCTGAGGCAGCTAAACAGAACGCTGCCTCGCTTCAACTGCCCCGAGGCAGCTAAACAGAACGCTGTCTCGCTTCAACTGCCCCGAGGCAGCTAAACAACGCTGTCTCGCTTCAACTGCCCCGAGGCAGCTAAACAACGCTGTCTCGCTTCAACTGCCCTGAGGCACCTAAACAAAATTGTCTTGCTTCATCTGCCCCGAGGCAGCTAAACAGAACGCTGTCTCGCTTCAACTGCCCCGAGGCAGCTAAACAACGCTGTCTCGCTTCAACTGCCCTGAGGCACCTAAACAAAATTGTCTTGCTTCAACTGCCCTGAGGCAGCTAAACAAAATTGTCTTGCTTCATCTGCCCCGAGGCAGCTAAACAGAACGATGTCTCGCTTCAACTGCCCTGAGGCACCTAAACAAAATTGTCCTGCTTCAACTGCCCTGAGGCAGCTAAACAAAATAGTCTTGCTTCATCTGCCCCGAGGCAGCTAAACAGAACGCTGTCTCGCTTCAACTGCCCCGAGGCAGCTAAACAGAACGCTGTCTCGCTTCAACTGCCCCGAGGCAGCTAAACAGAACGCTGTCTCGCTTCAACTGCCCTGAGGCAGCTAAACAGAACGCTGTCTCGCTTCAACTGCCCCGAGGCAGCTAAACAGAATGGTGTCTCGCTTCACCTGCCCCGAGGCAGCTAAACAGAACGCTGTCCCGCTTCAACTGCCCCGAGGCAGCTAAACAGAACGCTGTCTCGCTTCAACAGCAATACAACAACCCACTAGTCTCTGCCTGCATTCTAAAGCAGTACTTTAGGCATCCCCTGAATTGTTTACGAGCTATCGAGTCTAAGGGAATTCTGACAAACAGCATCACAGAATGAGGTTTGGATCTCGGCCTCCTATGGAAGGTCCCGGGAATAAAATTCTATTTGGATAAGTTGGAAATGATTTACGCCCAATAAAATTAATTCTGAATCCTCATTTTAAGCTAAATTTTTCTTTGAACCCCAGGTTTGAAGCGTAGTCAAAAGCTATCGTAGTTATTTAAAGTCTTTGTGCTTCCTATAGTATTAATCAATTTTTTCAGAACGTGTTTAGTTTTCAGGTGAAAGATTATTACATGCCTCTGAGAAATAATTCGTAGCTGTACAATTAATACGGAAAGATTTATTAGCGAAATAGGGATTCAATTGGAAATTTGCGTTCTACAATGTACAACGCAAGCACAAAAAGAGAGCCGCACATAATTCATGTGGATGATGTTACTTGATTCTTTACTTCCGTTCCATCGTGTTTGAGAATCACTTTTTATTTGTCTACGCGGGTGAACAAAATTTTATCGCCAACACCCAAAGACTTTTTCGTTTGTTGTGAGCCCGCCGATGAATAACTTTCAAACACTCATTCAAAATTATTTCATCGGTGGTCTTATGATAAATGTAGGCTGACTTGTTATTTACGCATCAGTAAAGCCCATGTCTAACGAACATAATGACTTGAAAAATATTTTCTCGCTACTGTGGAAAAGTCTGTGGGAAAAACGCATTTTTGCTCAACACCACTAACGAAATTTCTTCCGTAACCATGGACAAATTTCGGTACGTCACCAAAAATCAGCAATTAAAGAATTGCATTTAATTAAGGAGCGTCAATTTTTCCGATATCGCGAGTTAGCTAATTTTAGCTATGCTCAAAAACCACGAAGTAATGTCTAGTAAAAACCAAGGACGAACATGATAATAAGGCGAGGTGCGAATATTTCGTTGATGCCAAAGTATTGAAAGTCAACTTTATTGATACTCTGAAAAATATTAAATTCTGTTTAGGATGTTAGAACAAAGAAATTATAAAATTGTGTTAAGAATTTGGAAGAGCCCAGAAAATTATGAAGGTGTATCAGGCAAGAACGAAGTGAGAACGTAAAACTTTTGTTTCATAATAATGAAAAGACTTTAGAATTTTTATTAATAATCCATCTCATTACGAATAAGCTGCTTTCTTATCTCGGGGAAAATTCGAAGGTAAGCTGTGATGTTTACTGCGCACTGCATGTCCATGTTGATGTTTTCACATGAGAGCCACTACATCAGCAAAATAAAAATATCCCTAAAAATTGCAAAACTTAAGCTCTTCAGAGCTACAACATCAGGGGAGATCCACCTTAAAATGTAAATCTTTTGTTTATCACAGCTACCACGAAGAAAATGAATATCATCCTTAAAAAGGAAATCTTGCATAATTCAACCAGTGGTAAAAGTTTGCTTTGAAGCATGTACCGAGAGAGGTTTTTTCGATTGTGAAGCTAGAAAGCATCAATTGAAACAGTGCACTATTGTTACACGACGTTTTTGAATTTGTTGACTTGTTTGGACCGTGAATCTGGAACATTGTTTCATTGAGTTTTCGGTTTCAGGAATCAAACATTTTTTTAAGTTTAATAATCACAATATCCATCTAATAATACTGGAAATTGAATCAATGATTCAATACAATCACTATTCAAAACTTATTAATAGACAACATATATAATAAAAGAAAATATGATTCGGTATGAAAATCTAATACTGATAAGTCATACAATATCAGACAACACATTGATCCAAAATTACTTGTCTGAAGAAAATATAAAGCTAATAAAAATAAAACTCAAGCTGTATTTTATACCCCTGGTAAAAATGTTATTTTTTCTCAAGAGTATTTTTTCTACGAAGAAAGTACTTTACTAAAACTGAATATCAAATGATATTTTTTTCTAGCAAGTTGAATAGTAAATGGCAGATGTAATTCCGTCGGTGTTGCAAACTCACATTTTTTAGAGGGTCAGTAAACTTCGTTGTGGCTCTCGCTAGACTTGCGGGAGCTAGGAAAGTTTTATTAACTTTTGAGTTTAAAAATAAAGTTGCTCTGGGGAATAAATTGAGAAAAAAGCGCTCCACCATCCCCATGAGAGTCATACACATAACTTAGATTTCAAGGAGATTTTTAATTATGAAGCATGTGAGTCTCAAGAAATGATTCAGCATCGGTGTATAGTTTCTTAAGGGAACCATTTTCAGTCCAAAAGTCGATTCTCCCGATTTTTTTTATTGCTTTAAATGAGTTTGAGATATGTCCCCGAATGTCTGTAAAAATATCAGGAACGTATCCCAGAGCTAACGTCCCCCCCCCCCCCCGGGAGGGGGAGAGCATCCCCCTTAAGGACCTTTTTTTCATTTTTGAACCTAGAGCAATGAAATTTGGTATACTGATAGGAAATGCAATTTAGAATCATTTATCATTCATGACAAAATGAGATTTTCTTGAAAAGAAAATGGGAAATCATAGAAAGCGACATTTTTGGGGGGTTTTCTAAACGCTTCTTCTACAGTTTTTGAGCTACAGATGATTTTGGTATCATTGGATGCAGAATAACGTGGACATTCAAAAAAAATTCTCAAATTTTCAATTTTTATTTTTTTGTTTTTTTATATATTTCATCATTCATATTCCTCAAGGTAAGCATCTCCCTTCCGAATATTTTTATTATTATGGAATTTAGAGCAATGAAATTTGGTATACTGATAGGAAACGCAATTTAGAATCATTCATCATTTATGAAAAAATGCGATTTTCTTGAAAAGAAAACGGGAAATCATGGAAAACGACATTTTGGGGGGGGGGGTTCTAAATGCTTCTTCTCTGATAGTTTTTGAGCTACAGTAATGATTTTGGTATCATTGGATGCAGAATAACGTGGACATTTCAAAAACTTGAATGCTTTTCCTCGAATTTCCATTATAAAAAAAATCAAAATATTCTCAAGAAAATTCAAATTTATGACGTCATAACTTTGTAACAAAAATGAATTTTGAAAAACTTCCTAATTCATTGTGAAGCCCTTGTTTTCCTGCATACAATGATACCAAAATCATCACTGAAGCTCAAAAACTGTAGGAGGAGAAGCATTTTTTCTTAAAATAGGTCTTATAAAACAAGTAAGTTTTCAAGACGTTTGTCGTTATAACTCCGACGTTTACAAAGCTAGAGCAATGTGGTTTGCTGCATTTGGAAGTCTAATGTGTACTCTAAAATTGTTGGCGTTTTGATTTCAAAAAATTTTTACGTGAAATTTTTTCCGTAGACTTTTTACCCTAAATTTAAACTCTGACTATAGCTTTTTCAAAAAAAATTCTATAAATTCAAAATGAATTCGAATTAAAAAACCGGTCGCCAGCATTTTTGGAGAACACATTGTACTTTCGCATGCAACAAACCGCATTGCTCTAGCTTTCTAAATTTCGGCCCCATTATAACGAATGTTATATATGTATTTTTTATTTATTTATCATGAATAACTCATTTTCTATGTCCCAATGCAAAAAAACTTGTAGAAGAAAAGTTGTTGGGAATCTAGAGATCTAGTAGTCTGCAAATTTTCATAGACGTAAGTCCGATAGAAAAAAATCTACGGATGGAAATTCAAGTTATGGGCCAACCGGTGAGCATGGTTCCCTTAAGGCAAAATAAGAATTCCGTAGAGTTGGATAATAATGGAGTTCTTCGCCCATTGATCAACGGCGACTTTGAAAAGCTGTGCCAAAATTGCAGAAAAATCATATTCATATACGTTAAAATCATGAAGAAAAACAAAGCAACCGGCTACAACTAGGTTAGAACAAACGTGCGTGTTACAAAATACAATCATGAGATACTCGTTTGTGTTGAATGCCCGTAATTTGGACACAAAATGTACCCATCCTATTGGACCAACCAAGACATAACTAATAATAAGCTACCTCATTGTGTGGGGAAAAAAATTGTTCTCCACATCAAATAAATTCTTTCACATCAAAACTTTGAGATGAAATGGAACCCAGAAGCTCAGTGGGAAATACATGTAAAGAAATGAATGAAGGGGTTCAAGTGAAAACATAAACTTAGAAGAATAAATATATTAAACAAATAGTCAAGTTGTGAATATCTTCGAATATCTTAGTAATTCGAATAAGATTGGGTGAGGAAAAAATACAAGCATGGAACAAACTTTTGTTTCCTAGTCACAACTCAGAAGTGTTCAAGTCACAACGAAAATAAAATGAAATAACACAATACTAAAATGACAGTGAATTTTAAACCACATGCAATTTTATGATTCTAGCCTTGAGACAATCGAGTGAACGAGCTAATAAATACGATAAAAATACCAACGCTACCAAGTCATACTCGTAGTTTTATATGAAACATTATTTCCCAGCAGAGTTGAAATCACGTGGAAAACAAGGAGTTTTTGATTGAGTACCTAAAATGCAATATATTTCTGGGAAATGCTGGAAACCTTGAACTTTTTTTGTAACACTGTATACATCACATGAAAAAAAAACGTTTTTGATTGAGCACCTGAAATGCAATATATTTCTGGGAAATGCTAACCTTGAACGTTATTTTACACCCCTGTTGCAATCACACCGAAAACAAGGAGTTTTTAATTGAGGACCTGAAATGCAATATATTTCTGGTAAATACTCTAAGCCTTGAACTTTATTTTACACCACTGTTGAAATAACATGGAAAAAGCCGTTCTTAATTAAGTACCTGAAATGCAATATATTTCAAGGAAATTCTGGAAGCCCTGGAAATAGAAGCCATGGAGTTACTGCGCCTCGCTGGAATTGCGCCCTGGAAAAGTTGGAGAACTTTCGCCGGCCGTGCAGCCCAGCAGCCAAAAAATGATCTTCACCTAAACCTTAATAAAACGGAGGCCCCAAGCTGTCGTGGCGAAATGAAGAACAAGTCTTTGCTCTAATGTTACGCAGCAAAAATGCAACTTGAATTTGACACAAGAAAGCGCAGCCAAAATTTTGAAGAGTCTTAAAACTTTGAATTTTTCTAAGCATCATAACTTTGAGTAGAATTTTTTGTGCTGAAAGCTGATAAAATCGAATATTTGTACAAAGATTATTAGTTGAAATTTCATATCATTTTGATAGGATTTTATATTTATAAAAAGATTATGAAATGAACTTTCAAATCAATTTGTAACGTATTCTTATAAATATATGTCCAGATGAAACATTCTGCTTAATATGTTTTCTTATAGTTATTGATTTCTTCAATGTTCGATAGGCACCTCGCTTCCGAATGATGAGGTCGATAACGAGCTCCGTGTTAATGCTGCATGCAGTAAAAATGTTTAAATGAAGATGCTAAGGAACTTGATCTACTTCGTTCGGCAGCGACACAAAAAACTCAAAATCAATATCGACTTAACCACAATATTGACTTAACGCAGATAAAATGACGCAAGTAGTTTCAATTTACATTTTATCACAAGTTTTTCACTGCAGCGATGCAAAATAACATGAACTGCGCTCACTGAAGAGAAACGAGTTCTTACGGACTTCACAGAAGGCAGAAAAATACAACAGCAAATTATAGGCGAGCGCAAGGTCGCGTGCGTGTGCGCGGTGTCGTATCGACATCAATTCTCTGGACTAAAAGTTTTAGCTCAGCTCTCACAGCGTTTAATGAAACAGGTGTTATCCGTGCAGCCTTGGCTGGAGTCAAGCTAGAAGGTTCACTCAGCTCTAACACTGCATAGCCATATTTAGACAACTTAAATAATTTAGACGGTTTACTTACCACAAGTAATCATCTTTTGAAGTGATGTTCATTCCTTGCTTGTTTTAGCGAACACGTATCTCGAAAATTTACTGGAATACTGAACGAAATTATTTTGCGTGATTTGAGATAAACTTATTTTTATAAAGTTATCCCCTTCAATTCACTCCTGCTGAGACTTAAGAGAAAAGAGTAAGGCTAAAACCAACTTCTAATCCGAAATTGAATTATCAAAAATGGCACGCACACTAGCAGTTCTTCTTCCCAGTTTGAAGTCAAAAAATTTAATGTTTTATTTCTAAAGCGAACAGTTTTGACGCTGGCCGTTTTTTCGAGCAGAATGCGGGCGTCGATCTGAAAGCACAACCCTTGCTCTGCGGCCAGCTTGTGCCAGGTGTTTCAAAGACGACGGATTCGAACAATAAATGGTTTCACAGTTTCACAAGCGACTGATCCTATCCATAAACTGATTTTCCATTTTCACAAACGATTGATTCTTACAATGAAACGATTTTACAGTTCCACAAACGATTGATTCTAACCATAAACTGATTTCACAGTTTCACAAACGACTGATTTTCAGCGAGATTATTTTTTGTTCAGATTACGCGAATGTGAGCTCATGATAATTATTTATCAGGAAATGAAATTCATTTATAAGGCTCGAAGATTACTAATTTATGATATTTTTATAATCATGATATTGGCATTTTTCTCACATATACCGTACAATGCCGAACTTCAACCGACCTTCAATTCTGCTCGCGCAATCCCAGACTTCACAAACAACATACGGCAAGTAGGAAAACTACATCTGTTCCCAATGGAATTTTAATTTTTCCAATTTCAAAATTTTCGAGCAGTATCTCAGCGTACTTTTTTGTATCAAATGAAAATCTGTGCTAACATCTACCTATCATCAAGTAAATTTGTAGCAATAGCTGAAACAATAGAAAATCCACTCTAACAATAGCACGTCTGTAATAATAGCTTCTATTATCAAGATGACCAAATTAATAATTTCGTCGTGCCATATAATTGAACTTTATGAATTTTCTGTAAGTTACTTTCTCAGAATGTATACCTGTTGAATGAATTTCTCAGACTCATTTTGATCGTTATAAGCGTGCCCAGCTCTTTGTAAACAATGTGACTGCACAGGCATCCAGGTTGTTGCGTACATCCATCACGCATTGCAACAAAAACCAAGGCATCATTTAATGATTTAATTGTGAAGTTTGAGGGACCCGTGAGTGCGTTAAATGTCCCCTACTGAGCAAAGAAAGGGGAGTATTTAAGACACGACGCTTGCTAATTATTCAGTAAAATCTGACCACGAGCATTTAATGTTTTGTTCTGTGATGAAAATAACTGTCAACACAGGGAAAGAGCAGGCTTGTGCTACCATTTAGTGAAAAACATAGACTCTCAGCGTCGCCTCAGTAATGAAAAATGCCGTAGAAAACTTGCATTTTTTCATTGATCGAAAAACCCAGACCGCCCTTGTTTGGCCAAAACTCAACCTGCCAATGGTTGGTCAAAACTCAGACCACCAAAACCCAGACCGTCAATATTTTGCCAAAAACCCAAACCGCCACCCACACCGCAACCGTTTGGCCAAAACCCAGACCACCAAAACCCAAACTGCCCAAACCCAGATCATCAAAACCCAAACTGCCCAAATCCAGACCGACAACACCCAGACCCCGAACGTTTGCCCAGCGATCGAACAACGCAGAGCACCACTGTAGAACACAAGCCGCCAGACGATGCGCTGAGGAGTGAGGGCAGCAGCACCGGGATCGTTGCGTGCAGGGGCGGCGGTGCGGCGGCATTTGACCCCACAAGTCACGGAGGGATCACGCCGCGATAACTCCACGGCATGCACGCCCGCGTTGGCAACGAACGTCTGCCCGGCTCGTTGTGAAGCTAGCATTTGACGCTCTCGTGCATAGCAGTTGTGAGCAAACTTTGCTTTTTTTGGGCTCGCTGCTAGTTAATGTTAAGCACTGCAGCATTTGAGATAATTTGAGGTTGAGTGTATTTGATATTCTAATAAAGTTAGACCATTGTGAAAAAGAAGTATTTTTTGATCCAAAAAATTCTGGTATGCTTGTGAATTTTAATGAAATCAAGAAATTTTTTGTAATAACTTTGGTTTTGAAGTTTTTCTCAAAAATTATGCTCAAAATGTTTCAATGTTGCATAGAAATTTGAACGTTCTAGGGACTACGTTCGCCAAAATGACAATAAACAGATTTGTTAACTTCAATGTAGTAGTTTTTTATGGATAGTCCAATTTTATTCTTTTTAGCAACACGGATTTTGAGTATCGAAATTCTCTTACAAAAGAGATTAACAAGTGTATGAACTTAGAGCAACAAAATCTACGGTGAATATAATAAAGGAAGCATGGAAAAAATTAACTTGAAAATTAGACTGCAGAATTAGTACATAATATTAAAGGCTGGACTAGAAAATCAACAACTTAAATAGTAAACATTGATAACCAAGTTACAAATTGAATCAATTTCCCTCGGCTTCTGTAATACAGGGTGGGCTAGACTCAACCGACCCTTTTAATTTGCTAGCTGAATAAATTGAATACCGAAATAAATCATAACAATTTTATTCTTCCGAATAAAACAAAGTTTTCCATTTACTTCCAAATTAAAAAAGAAAGTTACTTCTGGTTCACCTCGTATGAATGAGAAGTGTATCAGTGATACATTGCACGCTAATAAGGCCAGAGTTGAACGCTCTCTCTACAGTTACACCACCTTCAAACTACTTACAAAAAACCCTCCAACAATAACAACACGCGCAAAACGCATCTTTTTCAGTTCCTCATATATCCTTTTCCGTTTCGCCTCTTTCCTTCCCGACACACTCTGCGTCAAACTCTCCTTCTTACTTTCCTATATACATAAGAATGGATTCGTTCGTTCTTTACACTACACATTCGGTCTTATTAGAACTGCAGAGCCGCCGCGTTGCGGTCTTGGCTCCGGCAGAAGCCAGAATTGACCCTCCGAATTAGTGACATGCCCCCTCTCATTTTTTGCAGCGCTCGCTTACCAGAAGTGGTACATTTCGGCTAGGAAAATAGTTTGTGTTGCAATGTTCGATCAGATAAGGCTGGGCATTTTTGCTAGAAAAAAAGTTACTGTTGTAGCAGTCGACCTGCAAATATGATGCATTTTGGCTAGGAAAATAGCTTTTGTGCCTCAGTAGTAGAAGTAGAAAACATAAAAAAATGACTTAAAAGTACCCATGGTAAGGGAATGTTACACTCTTTTTGCTCTCCTATTGTTGCTGTATAATAAATTCTACTTCAATAAAATAATGCATTTCTGTATAGTATACATAGTGTTATGCATATAGATTTACATACACGGAAAATATAAAAATCTACTGATAATTTTTCGTTGTAAACGATCTTTCAGACCATTCGTCAAAGCTTCACAGTTTACTAGTACAAAAGAATCATTCTCATTAGTTTTATTGATATTTTACTATTTTAATCATAGCTTATGGGCATTTCTCCAACATGAGAGTGGCCATACATTCGCCGAACTCCCAACCCTTTCACCACCGCCTTCCACTCTCCTCTTCTCCTCTCCATCCATTGCGTATCACTGATACGCAAGAACACGAATAAACAAAACCTTTCGGAAGTTATCGCCTCAATCTACTGTTCATCCTATCATCGATCTCTCGCCTTCAAACTCTTCACCGCATTCACTTTTAATTTTCAATTTTCACTTTCAATTTTCTCGTCCCACAAATCATAACAAACTCCTCGGATTTTGCCGTTGTGCAGGGTGTTCGCGAAAAGTGCATTCATATATTTTTAGCATTAAGACGTAGGTCGTAGTACAGAAATTCCAGAAACTGCAACAAATTCATTAGGAAAATCAACTGAACGTCTGTGCTTCTGGATCTCAGTGCTGGCACATGTGCCTAATGCCAGAATGAAAATTTTAAGCAATTTAAACAATTTATTTACCACAAGCGATACAGAGGTAGATTGTTTCTAAGTCTAGTACAATGGTCAAATTTGAGCATAGCTACCTGTGGGCCCGAATAAGTTTAATGACTTCTAAGGCAGTAATATCTTGTTCTATCGTTGATAACATAGATATAAGTAACAGCAAAATTACTATGGTGAGCAAATTACAGTCAAATCAATTGAACATCCATTACTATAAAACTCAGCCTAACCTTTTAAACTCTTTTTTTGTAGATATTCGTGTTCTTGTGTTACTGCCCATCAGAAATGTGGAACAAGCAAATGATTAAATTTTGAAAAGCTGCCTTGAAAAAAAGGCTGGACCATGCTCATCTGAGCTACATTGCTGCCGATGATCACGCCGTCATAAAGCGCGAGCGATACCGATATTACGCACGCACTGCCGATGCTGATACTCGTGGCGCCGTACCTTGGCTGAGGCTGACCCCACAATTTGGGCTGATTGTGATCCCATAATTTAGGCTGAAACTGAATAAAGAATATAAGCTTATGCTAATATTGGTGATGGAATAAAATGGCGATATTGATGTCTTAAATTGGGCTGAAACTGATCCCAAAACATAGGCTTATGTATTACTGATACCATTTTACGGGCTGATTACATTTTCGTCACTGAGACTTTAATTACGTTTTGAAATTAACTGAAAAATTGTTTTTTGCAAGTATCCCACGAATTTTCAGTTCAAAGAAATATAATACTCAAAGTCTTAGAAGAAATTCTAACTTTTTATGCAGCAGAAGTTTCCCGTCAGAGCACAATGCCTTACTTTCAGACATTGAGAACAAAAAAAAGGCAGCTTTGATTCCTTTAGTATCGACGATGAATAAACTGATTCGGAAAGATGCAGAACCGAGCTCATTTGCATAATTTCATGGACAAGGGAATTGAATCCGAACACCGAGGCAAATGGTCAAATTTGGACTTGATGGCAAGACGAAAAACATTTCAAGTCCCTGGCGATAGGCGCTTGAATTTGAATAAAGTAAGTCTCGGGCTCTGAAGCCAGCGCGGTATTTCGATAGCCGAGCGACCTTTAGTCTTGCTTTTGAGCAGTGGTTCTAACCCTCGTTGGAGGTACTGAACCCCACAATCCCCATACGTGCATTTATCGAACCCTTCGTAGTTGGAAAAATAAAAAGTGTTTTTTCTTCAAATCCAGAACATATGTATAAAACCATATACTGTATTAGTGCCCAAAATGTACCATGCGGAGCCCATTGGTTTGACTCACCGAACCCCTGGGGTTCGATTGAACCCAGGCTAGGAACCACTGCAGTTTTGAGGGATGGGGGTGGAACAGGAAACGACGCCAACCTGCTTCGACCAACACAACTCCCTTGGCCCTTCGAGGAAACTTATGATGCGTTCCAACAGCGGTGATGAATTCGTGAAGAAACGAAGACATATTTCCCGGCATCCCGTTGGAGTCCTTTGATGAATTATGCTCCAATGCTGTATTTTGCGACTATTTAGAGTTTCTCCCGTGCTTTTTGACAACTGCTGGCAAGCTGCTTGATGACTGAAATTAATGAAGTGGTCTGTGTAACTAATTCCTTCAATGTTCTCTTCTATAAACATATGTACGTAATGGTTATTTGATTACAGTGTTTCTTGACATTGTGCTTCACAACGATGTTTGATGACAAGCTTACATTGAGAAGCCAGATTACAAAGCTGTTTACACTTTGTTAATGAGAAAACCACTTACCCAATTCCTCCCTGCACTTCCAATACCAACATAAATATCTCTCAAATGTTCGTAACGATAGTTCAAAATATGAATTGTTTCATAATTTCAAATACTTTGAAAACAATACATCCGAAATCACAGAGCATTTGCTTTTTAAGCCTGTAATAATTTTTTCAAATACTTTGTCGTTAGTTCACCTAAAATCAAATAGCTTTCACACGTCAAATTATTAAAAATATAGGCTTCATTTAGAATTTATTCCATATTGTATTGTTTTTATTTCACAGTTTATCTATTGAATTTATCAAGTTGAAGATGGCTCATAAATTACCTGCTAGGAAAATTTTATTGCAAAACTTTTGAATGTCAGTAAAATCGACGTATTTTTACACGTAATACATATTGATAATTTTGTGTGTGTGAACATGCATTCAAAAAATTATCATCTGCTAAGCAAGCCAGATCATGAACATAATTATTTCGCAAAATTCGAAATGATGCTGAGTTTTATCCTTGCGTACTTAAGCCTACGTTGTGAAATATACTTTCGATAAAATTTCGGAAATTTTTTCTGTTTGTATTAAATAACTTTAACTTCAGTTCGAAGTAAATGCTGATCTCATGGAGCATATTTCTAATATAAATGGTGAAATCATAATTATAAGTTCTTTATCAAAAAGTAAGAAAAATTATAAGTGCGTGAAAGAGTCTAAGAAGGGATTTCACCAAACTTCATATTTCAAATAACTTTTGGGTAATTTAAAGATAACAAGCCAGATCAAATTTTCAAAGAGTAAGTTCTCTGAAGTAGCTGCATTTTATTCTCTAAGCATATATTTTCCGAAGGCTTTGCTCGCTATTCATCGTGAGAAATTGTATCTTGGGAAACAAGAAAATAAGCTGATAAAAAGCAGCCTGTGCGAAAACCCCAGATTAATACGGACAGAAAAACTTGCTAAAATCTTATTAAACATTCTAGTCATAAAAATGTTTAATTTATAACTTGCTTATCCGAGAAATATTAAAGCTTTCACTACTAAACTAAACTTTCCTATGAAAACTCGGTGCATACAGCTAAAATGTACAGCCTGCGTGGTATCCAGTACAATGTGAACTCTGCTGAGAAGTCTGTGTAATCCTTGCTATCAAATCCAGACCACGTAGTGAAATATCTGCAATTATTATCGTTTAGTAAATTGTAAGCTCATAATTTTTTTTTGATAGTGCGGGCGGACAATTGCGAAGGCGAATACATCACAGTAGCGGTCCGATATCCACACTAAATGTGTTTGGTGAACTCATTCATAAGTAATATTTTAAATCAAATAGTAACAGTTGTATAGTTTGCTTACCGGTATTCGCTTTGGTAATTGTAAGACAAAAGTCTAGTTATCACTGATATCTTATTTTAAATTGGTATATAATTAATGCATTTCAACTCACTCATTACGTCAAGCATTCGGAAGAGATCATAAAATAACTTCTACATCGCTCAAAAGAAACCAGCAAAACAGCACATGAAGACTGTACGAAGTTTTACGAAGCGTATGGATAGCATAAGTTCGTATTTGCTAACTCGAAGTCAAGGGTTCTGTTCGAGAGAAATGTTTGCTCACTTCTGATATCTGGCGGTTGCATAAGGATAGAGCGGCTGGCCCTTAGCGTTTCTCTGAGTTTGTTGTTGGTGGAAACGCGGTGTTCCAAAACAGCTGCAAACAAACATGCGCGAACGAACGTACTCTTCAAACACACGATCATGCCCAGAACACTTTTATTTACGTAGATCACACGTAGCTGCATTCAGCAAGTTTAGGTAATCATGATAGGCTGTTCATTTTCATCATGAAATAATAAAATTTCAATCCACGCAAAACACGTGATCACAGGCAGGGCAATTCTCTGCACACATTTCCTGTGTAAAGATGCAATTGCAGTTGTATCTTTTCTTTACGAAGATCACACGTAGCTGTATTCAGCACACTTAGGTAATCATGATAAGTTGTTCATTTTTCATCGTGAAATAATTAGATGTCAATGCACGCAGAACACGCGATCACCGACAGGACATCTCTCTTTAAGCTGATCATACGTGGCTTTATTCGAACGTTTAGCAAATCATAATGTGTTCATGTTTTACAATAAAACGATTACATCTCCCAGCAAGCTTGCGTCGTAATTATACCGACCAGTCAAATGAACGAAACTGCCCTCAAGATTAAATCTTCATTTTAATTTCCATGTTTATCATTAGATCTTTTAATTTTCAGGCACAGGTTTTTGAGAACCAGCATACGTTCGATACCAGCCATTCCAGTCAGAGTCCAGTCACGACGCGTTCGCTACCAGCCATTCTTTGGTCCCAGTCAGAGTCGTGACTACGGATGCTAAAACAAACAAATGTAGCAGCAGAGGCCAGCAATGGGCAATAAGGATCATATTGTTGTGCCCAGCAGCACGGACGTCTCTGTCTCGCCGTGCCGCCCCTCCCTGGGGCAGCCGCAGCGTCTCTGCCATCAGCCTGTCTCTGCTCTTGTACTCGACAACCAGCCCCTACTACCTGGTGTAAGTGGCTGTTGTTTTAGTGAGTATCTGATAGGGTCAACGTAGCAATTATCCTTTTAACCTATTGATGGTCAATGTATTTAGTCAGTATCTGAGAGAGTCCACGTAGCAATTATCCTTTTACCTGATGATGGTCAATGTTGTTTTACTGCGTAGCTGAGGGAGTCAACTCAACAACTAGCATTTTTCACATTTTGCATGTGGCTGTTTTAGTAATTCTCTATGGGAGTCAAATTAAAAAACAGCATTTTTACCTGGTGTAAGTGACAGTTGTTCTAGTGTGTATGTGAGCGAGTCAACTCAACAACCAGCCTTTTTACCTGGTGTAAATGACTGTTGTTTTTGTGAGTTTTAAAGGAAATCAAGAAATTGTTCTTTTTATCAGGTGTAAAGGAATCTTGTTTCTGTGAGTATCTGAGCGAATCAACTCAGAAACCAGCCTTTTTACCTTGTGTAGGAGAATTCTGTTATTATATAGCGTTTATGTCACCGTGTCAACATAGCGTATTCATGTCGTATACTCAACAAGTAGCCCCATTACCAGAAGCACTTTCGCGTTTTTTTCTGTGCACGAAATAGAAAATAGCGACGGAATTGAGCCGAGTGTCCCGTTCTCGGGTTGTCCTAGAGTCCCGTGGCATTAGACGCCCATCACGCACAGGAGTCTACGAAACAAATTTCAATTTAAAAGTTTATTTAGTGGAGTGAATTCAAGCACCCAAGCACATACATTTACTCAGGCGCCTTACCGAGAAATTGATGCGCTTCAGGAAATTAGTTCTATCACATTTTTAAAATAAATCATTTCCTCAACAGAAAAATTGCAAATACTTTAGAAAATAAATTCTTGCATGCTAAGATTGTGTTTCCAAATTTCAACATCGCGACCCGGAGAAATTGTTACTGATTGAATGCCAAAAAGCGTAAAAAAAGTGTCACGTTCATTTTATTGCGTTTTCTGACAACACGTTAAGCTTTCTGAAACATCCTTCAGTTTTTCACTGCATTTTGTGCATTTTAAGTCGAACACAGACTGTGATTCGATCCGTCAGTGAGTCACAGTCTAGTTCCTTATGCTCTCAAAACTTCATCGAGTGTGTTGTTCTTAAATAAGTATTAATTTTCTCACAATGTAAAAAATCTGTTCATGAGCCACATTCCCTGAAGATTACACAAAAAATAGCTTCGTGGGATAACCAGGGATTGCAATAGCGGGTAACCAACAACACCACCGATTGAAGTGAACATGTTTAGCATCTAACTAATTTAGCATGATTTTTAGAGATGCAAAGCTTATCTGTGAATCATCCACCCATTAATGAGCTTTACACTGTTAATTGCATTCCGTGTTGGTCAACCAATCATCATTTTAATGCTACAAGTCCTACTTGAAATTTATTTGAATATCATCGCGTTTTCGTGTCACGAATCCTATTTTCTCGTCGTGTCCTGGACGATCAAAAGTGGATTGACTTTCACCATCGTTTTTTTTTCAGAAAAAAATCCGTCAAAGATCCTGTTCTAATTACGCTAAAGGCAGTCATTTTATCGCTAATGAGAAAATAGACTCGCTGAGCTTGGTTTTGGGTCCATCACTCTAAAAGATCAAGAAGGTCTTTGCAGCCTTCAAGTCCTTGCTAACAAACTTTGAACTCACCAAATTGACTATAAAGCTTCAAAGCCATTGAAGGAAAAGAGTTCAAAAGTTCGATCTAGAAAAATTAAAGGCGCTCCAGCCTAGTCAATGAATAAAGTTTAAACATTTTTCACATGCTTCATTTTGCCAGCAGAGTTCATGAAGACCTCGAGCGGTGAATGGGAGTGTCTTTAGTGTCAGGCCAATAATATTATTTTAATAATAAGTGCGACACTTAATGAATATTAAAATTATATATCACGGTCATTTAAAAGAAATTCCATTTCAATAGCAGTTGCATAAAAAAACTGCAATTGCACATGAGGCAGAAACATTCTAAAGAAAAAACCCGGAATTCGAAGAAAATATTTCGGAAAGCCATCAAGCCATACTATTTAAAAAGTCTTCATTTATCATCGATGTATATCTCTTTCATCAACAAAAAAGTGGAAAAATTTTAAAACAAACAATAAAAGTAATGAACCTCTCAGGAGTGCCGACAACAAAAAGACTGAATGGAAAATCTGAGTGTTGCCGGACTGATCATGTTCTGATGAAAACGAACATGATGTTACTCTGATTGGCTCTTCATGTCCCTGCATTTAAGGTGACCTTAAATGTTACTTAAATTTAGACCAACATTAGCAGAGCACACAGTATAAAATGAGAACATGAGCCCTTCAATACTGACTCATCTCTGAGCTCGTGACTAACCACACTTCAAAACATCAAAAACCATCAATAACCGTCAATCAATAACTATGAATCACTAACATTAATCCCTATTGAAACCAGCAATATTCAATAATAACCATCAATAACCATGAATCAATAACAATAATCCCTCTTCGGACTATCAATAACCATCAATAAATACCCATCAATAACCATGCATCAATAACAATACCCTCTCTTTAAACCGCAAATAATCATCAATAAATACCCATCAATAAATATGAATCACTAACAATAAACCCGATGCAGACCATCAATAATCATCAATAAATACCCATCAATAACCATGAAGCATTAACAATAACCACGCTGCAGAGTATCGTGACGTAACCTAAATTCCCGTGCGAACTCCGAAAATATTTAGTAATTATGATTTGAGTACTGCGCAGAACTTCTTTTGTACGATAACGACAATTTCTGCATGCCCATTGGTTAGGGAAACTTTGAGGTAAATGAAACACGTGTGTGCGAAAAAAATACTTACGCCTTAATTGGCTCATTAGCATCGGAACGAAAACGGAATGAACAAACGATAGCAGCTCAAAAAGTTCTATCCTGTGGTCATTTTATGTCAAGATGAAACCGCAAGTCATTTTAATGAGGAATTTAAACTGAATTTTTCCAGTGTTGTGGAAGCATAAATTTACTGCAGTGGAAAAGTTACCACAAAGCAAAGCGGCTAAGGTATTGTCATGATTCTTCGACGTTTTAAATACTTATGGATCTAACAGTTTAAATGAAACTATTCAGATGAGAATAGCGGTGCTTTTCAATTTTTTTTTCTACAATTTTTTATAAGTTTTACTCCCTTAAATTTAATTATTAGTCTATTTTTCAGGTATCTTGAACGAAACTGTCTTCGATAGTAACGTGCTAAAAATTCATATGAGCGTACGTTCGGCGTAGGTTACCAAGCATATAAATCTAGAAGTCTTACTAACAACAGTAATAACCAAAAACAGTCGTATATGTAAGTACAAAAATGACGGGTAAAGTTGTAGGGGATAAATTACACTGTAACTATAATCAAGTTTTATATTTTTATTGTATTATATTAATCTGAAATAATTAGTTTTTATCAAATAATTATATTAATTATAATCAATTTTTGTTTTGACATTGTCGGGGCATGGCCACCGTGACAAACCTGCCTCCTGGACGGACGACGTTGTAGAAGAAGCGCATCTGCCGATCGGACGGACCTATTGTCGAGGCCGCTAGATCTAGTTGTGTTGTCGTTAACAGGTCACGCCCTCGTGTGTGACAGGCTATGGTGGAGAAGGACGTATCCTATGGGAATTCTCTCGCCTCTCTAAACCATTCTAAACCTATGGAAAGGAGCTACGTTGGGAGAGGTCTTCGCTTGTGACCTGGCCTCCCGACCTCTTGTTGGCTCTTCCCAGCCCTCCGGCTTCCCGCCTGGAGTTGGGCTTCGCCATAGTCTAGAGCCTAGTACGACCAGCGCCTGCCTCATCTCGAGCTGCGCCGAGATCGCGGAGGTGGCTTTGGGGCCCCGACGAGTACGGGGAACCAAAACCTCCAGGGCCTGGACTCTGGGCTCTGTTGTAGCGTTACCGTGTCTGTTGTAGCGTTACCGTGTCTGTTGTAGCGTTACCGTGTCTGTTGTAGCGTTACCGTATCTGTTGTAGCGTTACCGTGTCTGTTGTAGCGTTACCGTGTCTGTTGTAGCGTTACCGTGTCTGTTGTAGCGTTACCGTGTCTGTTGTAGCGTTACCGTGTCTGTTGTAGCGTTACCGTGTCTGTTGTAGCGTTACCGTGTCTGTTGTAGCGTTACCGTGTCTGTTGTAGCGTTACCGTGTCTGTTGTAGCGTTACCGTGTCTGTTGTAGCGTTACCGTGTCTGTTGTAGCGTTACCGTGTCTGTTGTAGCGTTACCGTGTCTGTTGTAGCGTTACCGTGTCTGTTGTAGCGTTACCGTGTCTGTTGTAGCGTTACCGTGTCTGTTGTAGCGTTACCGTGTCTGTTGTAGCGTTACCGTGTCTGTTGTAGCGTTACCGTGTCTGTTGTAGCGTTACCGTGTCTGTTGTAGCGTTACCGTGTCTGTTGTAGCGTTACCGTGTCTGTTGTAGCGTTACCGTGTCTGTTGTAGCGTTACCGTGTCTGTTGTAGCGTTACCGTGTCTGTTGTAGCGTTACCGTGTCTGTTGGAGCGTTACCGTGTCTGTTGGAGCGTTACCGTGTCTGTTGTAGCGTTACCGTGTCTGTTGGAGCGTTACCGTGTCTGTTGGAGCGTTACCGTGTCAGCTGTGTAACCTAGGGTTAAGGATTACATTAGGATCTAAGATTAGGATAGGTTAGGTGTTCGGCTACCTCGGCCACCTGTTCGTCCCCGAGTGGCCGTTTTAGAGTACTAATATACTTTAAGACTCGTGTTCAACCAACCTTTCCTTTTCCATCCGGGTATCCTTTCCTTGTGTTTCGGTGGTACTCGAGCCAATCTGTACCCTTCCGGGGTCTCGCTACCCGTGTCGCCGGGTGAGTGCCGGCCCCGAGTTCTTACGTGAGGGGGCGGGTGCCTTTGCAAGGCTAGGAGGCTGGACATCAGCCCCTTGGCACCTTCCGAACCCCTCACAGACATGAACACTGAGGCACGTTTTCCCATCGACACATTTACCTAAGCGTGAACTCTACCACTCGCCTTCACTTCATTTTTTTATATTTTACTCTAATTTTGCTTTTTATTACATCAGAACATAACTAAAAAAATCTTCACTATCACTGGCTCAAAATAACCCATCGCATCTAAGGCAAACATACGGTTATTGTTGTTAAACAAAAATAACAGAGAATGCCACCAGCCTTTCACAAATGACTGCCAACAACACTTCATTTTTCGGCAGCGAACTACGAAAAGCACGCGATGGGATCGCTTTACATTTTACCACACCGTTTTACTCATGGCACACAATTTTAATCGTTTTACTCATAGCCCAACCCAAAGTAAAAAACTTGATAACTATCGGTTAACACACTAATGTAATCACAGCAGTGGCAATGACGAATCGTGCATTTTTGGCACACCGTACGAGGTAAATGTAATGTAAAACAGAATATAACAATGATTTTTCGAACTGAGAATTATTTGAGCCAAGATAACTCCTGGAGCATGTTAAATCTGAGCTAAGGAAACGCAACTGTACTACAATATTGCCGCTGAAGATGTCGCATGGCAGAAACGTTTCCTGTTAAGTTTTATTTAGATGAGTAGGTTAATGTTTAAACTATAGCTTGCCTTGCTCTTTCATTTTATTTCCACTGTTTCGGCTGCCTGACAATTTCAACTCAATAATTTTGAAATAAATTGAGCTATATCCCTCCACTCTCGCAAGTTTGATAAAAGCAGGCCATTATGGCTCCGCGCTAGTCGCTTAGCTGAAATTTCTGGCCGATCTGATGATAAAAGCATCATCTTGAAAGGTCTTGGAAAGCTTTAACGTCTTGAAAAGCTTTGCAGACAAAAACCACATATATTTCGAGGGAACATTTACCGCGCTGACCACACGCGTAGGAAAAAGATAAGAGTTCGAGAAATGATCTGAAAGGTTGTTTACCCAACGATTACCGAAGCAATCTGCTTGACTGAATTCTTAATCAATTCTTTTCATCTAACCAATAACGATTTCTAATATCCATTAACTTAGTTTTCCAATTTTCGAACAAATGTATTGCTCGAAGGAAATTTTCGACGGATCGGATTTGAATTTAATGCCAGAGTGAAAATAGAAAATGTCTTCAATTCATCGTTAAAAAATTACACCTCGTCACCGGTGCTGCTTGACGACACAAGACTGATATCTGCTCATCGACTCAAAGAATTTCAAATTGTGAATAAGCGCAAACTGAAGTACGTTTTCGTAGAGAAATCTATGAGAAACATGTTATCATATGCTGTTGTTCGTTCATTACTGCAAGAATTCTCTAATTATAAAAATGTAAGAGGTCTCTAGAGTTTGTGCAATGTTGACTCGGCTGATAATAGTTTATTCATGGCTGATAATTTTTTATGGCACGTGATTGGATTTTATTGATGGATCACATAAAAAATGTATATTCATTTTTTATGTTGATTCATCAATAAAATCCAATCACGTGAAATAAAAAATTATCAGCCATGACATTACTAAGCAGGAAAATTTTTCGAAAAATCGACGCATCATTGTCTATTAATTTTTATAGTGTTACACGAATGAAAGGAGACCAAGCTCTTCATTTCATGTAAACTTTTCACCTCGATTTATATTCACACGAGCAAAATACTGCGCATTTAACGCAAAAATTCTTGTCTGTTCCACACATGAATAAAAAATATTTTCCGAGCTCCAACGCTCAGATTAACGATGACTTCAATTCCCTTCAAGCGTCATCAGAATTAATATTCCACTCATTTACAGAGAAACACCAAGTGCACCTCGGAGATAAATTCAGTAATAGATTTAATATTCCTAAGGGATATAAAACGCGAGCGTCCGTCAAGTTCAGCGAGGCCTGATATAAGAGTCTCGCCAGCCTGCCAATATCCGGCGTGGGCAGTGATAGCTGCGATGTCAATGCGCGGCTCTAAGAGCGTTCCTTGGTGACTTCATAACAAGCCAACTTCCTCGCATATTTTATGAGATCCTGCAAATTATTGTGGGGAGAAAACAACGTGAGGGATAAACATTGGAAAAACTAACCAGCAAGTATGTATGGCTCAGTCAGGTGAATTTGGTTAATTATGGGTTATAGAAATTCTGTGGGTTATAATGGATGAAACTGAAACAATGATGTATGGGGTACAATAGCAATGAATTCTGCTCTATTCTAAAAGCATCAGGTGGGGCCGGTTTTTCACTTGACCCTTTTTTGCCAAGATTCTAGTGGTGTTCGATGATTCTCAATCCCTTATTTATATTTTATTTTCATAGTGAAATTGATAGAAACAAAAAATTGCCCAACTTGAAAATAAGTGCATCAGTAATTATTGTATTAGAGTAGAGTTCGCAGTAAGCTTGAGGAAATTAGCACAGCAAAACTAACTTGATTGTACTGTTTTATTCTAAGTAAATATGTATGGTGATATTTTTCATGAAATGCATCGTGATATTCGAATGGAACACAGCGTTGTATATCTCATGAAGAATACAGAATAGAAAATTTTAAAAACACTCGATTAAAGTATTCGAAGTAGATGCTATTTGACACCAATATTTAGTAAGTATCCTTGAGAGAGTAGTCTATTAGAATCAATGGGGGTCACCAAAACAAGACGAAAGCCCATAAAACACCTTAGACGTGTCAAAAAAAACTTAGAAACACATTAGCGATGTCCCCTGCGTTAGCCTAACTGTGCAGTTGTACACTTGACTACATAATTTCGTTTAGAAAAGCTTCTTACAGATTCATAAAAACCCTATTGTGTGCACTTTAATTTGTTCACTGAGCAAATAGAACTGGGCTTTTACGGTAGGACGCATAGAATCTGATCTCAAGGCCCGTTCATTGCCTGCAACCAGCATATTCCGCAATCTACACGTACAGTTCTCGGTGGGTGCACCTAACGTAGCACTAAGTGTAACACTAGCTACTCGAGCAGTAAGGAGCATGAAACAGTTCTCGGCGGGTGTCTCCTACATAATATTAAGTTAGCGCTAACTACTCAAGTCAACATGTAGGATGATTTTAATTCTCGGTGGGTGCCCTCAACATAACTCAAAGTGTAGTGTTAGTTTCTCAAGTCAATACAGAGCATGATTACAGTTCTCAGTGGAGGGCCCCTCCAAGTGGAAAAGTTTTTTTTATATATAATTTTATTTTTTATTTTTTTTTAGTTTTATTTTTTTTTATTTTCATTTTTATTTTTTTTATTTTGCCCCCCCCCCCCCCCCCCCCCAAGTCAGTATCATTAAATTTGGATGAATATATTTCTTGCAGTATGCTCCTAACATAGCACATAGTATAGCGCTAGTGAGGATGATTTTACATAGTGTGGATAATTTCGTGTGAATCGGTAGGGCGTCTTTAAGCATCGTTCTTTTCATTGCGTGACTCTGGCCTCACCTTGAATAATATCTACAGAAGTAAGAAAAAACATGGTGACTTTCATTCAAAAGAAATTATAAAACAAATTTATCAAATTATGGGTATAACCCATGATGTGCATTTGAATCATTTGAATTGTTTATGCATACTTTTCAGTCTTTAACTATTGAAGTATAATTTTTTCTCATCTTGATGAGTTTAACGTAGTGTTAGTTAATGAAACTCCCTTCTTCTTTAACTTTTATTATATTCACAGTATGTTTTTATAAAAGAAAGGTCGAAAAGAAGAGAAAAAATGTTACAATAAATTTGTTTGTTTCCGTTCTTGGTAGCAAATACTTTGATGGTTTCAAGGCAACAAAACTACTAAGGTTTCTTCATTTAATTGCAGCGCATAGTCATCTTTTTAAATGAATATATATGTTATTTGAGGTTTCCCATTGCTCTTGTTTGTGCTGTCTTATAATTACAAAAGGAGCGCTGGTGCTCTCCTTTGTATAAAGCAATCAACCGAAGATGAATCAATCTGCTTCGTGGAATAAATTAAAAGGACGCTTGCACGTCGAGCGTTCTGTAAGCCTGCAGGCACTGCTACCCGAATTGCCTCGTCCAAATAAATTATCACTTCTCTTTCTAATACTAAAGGTATCGATGGCTCGAAATAATCATTAAATAATGTTTCTTTCATCAAGTAACTCCCGTGCTAATGTTAGCAACTTACGAAAAATCCCTCCTTGCTCTCATCAAAACTGCATTTCCACTTTAACTTCCAACAATGATTTCATAAATGTATAAGCAGGATAATGAATATATTTTACATGTATTAAACGAAACAGACTCAACCTGCAATAAGTCATCCTGCATTGATGTTCAAAAAACATCTCCGTGATTTCACAGCAACCGAATAGAATCTCACATGAATATCACATGAAATCTTCGTCTTTCATCAGGGACTCGAATCGAATTTATTTGTACCAGCGTTCATGAATGCGATTTCTAAGATGCAAGACACAACTGATTCAGAGTCTCCCGATAGACGCGCGAGTTTCGTTAGAAGCGGCCAGCGATACCGCGCCCGACATCGAATACAAACATCAGGAATTCCCTCTGGGATCAAGAGAGTAAACTCAAGACGCAGTGCTCACGCCTCCCTGTCTATTTACTTACGTGTCTGAAGGTCTCAAACAATGATTTTGAACCTCGATATATGACTTGCTTTGAGGGTGATATGATATTGCACGAAGCTCCGTGTTTGAAAAAAATACTCTCTGATGTTTATCTGGTACAAATGAGAAAGGAAAGAATAATTTTTCTTTGGTTTTCTGTCATTTTCTCAAGAGATTTATCATTAATTTGTCATTGTAAAATATACGACTTTCAATCACCAACGAGGTGTTGCGAAAATTATGGAGATTAACGAGGAACAATATCACACCCTTTATACTTCTTTTCTATGCACAATGTAATCGTGAGTACATTTGGATGTACTCACGATTAACGATTTCTTAACCACGCAACTTACTGCAGCACGTAGTGTAACTATATCCATTCATAACTTACGCCGGCAGTTGTTCCTCTACGAGAGCGTAAATTACTTAACAACCCAGTCCTCAGCGAGAACGGTTATTAAGTCAAAGCAAGTAAAAGTAAGTTAAAAGTTCATTACTGCGAACTGATTTTCTAATCTTCCAAATGTTAGCCAATTATATCAATTCGTTCGTAACGATCTACTCTTTTCACGCCAGGAGGGTCAGCCCGTAATAGCCTGATGGTAGAATTTTGTACACCCGAGTCATAATCCGTGCCTCGTCTTTAGAGGATGCCACTCGGACATTTCTCCCAGAAAAACATGGACTCTGTACCCCGCCTAAATTTTATCACAATGTACGCGCGCTCATCTCCTCACTATGCTTCTGACTCTTAATCTCCTGGAAATAATTTGTTTTTAATAGACATAGATGAAAATTTTTTAGATTAATGAAGAACTTGATACTACAATTGAGAGGTCGAACACGTTTCGATAAAACCTTGATGCATTTCCCTAAGATTTGTTGATATTATGCTAATTAATCACATTTAGAACAAACCGTCAATAAATTAGCGTTTAAACAGGTAATTCATTCCTCAAAAAAATAAAAGTAAATGCTGCCACTACAAAAAAAATTAAAAAATAGGCCTGTTTTAAAACTGTCGAATTTGAAAGAGGCTGGCAAATGCTTTGACAGTGACGATGAAGCAAAACCTACTCTTTCCCCTCGTCTGTTTTCTACATGAGTCCTTTCGTTTCCATGATTTACGGATCTAAAGTTTGTAAGTCATTGTTCCCGTAAAGTTTATTCAGTATATTTACAAAGAAATGTTAAAGATCCATCTTTTTTATTCCTTCCAGTTAAATCCTTATATGTATCTTGTTGCTTAAACATTTATTTTAAATGGTGTAGTTCTTTCTTGTTTTCACATTTCCGCCAGAGTTATAGCTGACAAGAGGGTTCTGAATTTGGCTTATGTTATTCCTGAGAGAAGGGGCTACATTTTTCTCTATCATGTTACTGAAAGCAGGGTGCTTTATTTTTGCCTATGGTATTACTGAAAGCCGGGTACTGAATTTTTTCCTATGGTATTACTGAAAGCAGGGTACTCCATTTTTCCGTATCTTACTGCTAAAAGCAAGGTGCTGAATTTTTTCCTATGTTATTACTAAAAGCAGGGTACTGAATTTTACCCATGTTATTACCGAAAGCCTGGTGTAAACGATGGCAAGCAAGCGAGCCAAATAAGGTGGCCGTTGTGTTATTTATTCATGAATTGTCAGTCGGCATCACAATGGAAATGAACACGCTCATTGCTGAATAATAGCTCGGCGAGACAACATTTTTTAACAAAATGATGCATGTCGATTCTAAAATCGATTGTCATGTCTGATGATTACCAGCAGTGTAGTTAAACTTGCATTTAGGGTCTATGAAAGGACTGGAGCTGTATCGCTTGCAGGGTATCGTGAACGTATAGGAAATTACCCATAAAAATATGTGGTACTACCACAACAATATTTTTGTTAAAAGGTTTCAACCAGAACTTCTACACTTGCTTTTTTTACTCTTTAGCGTATCTTTTACTTCCTCTTATTGATATTGTATTGATTTTATAAACACTCATATTCATCCCCCATGCTTGTGAGGTAAAAGAGAACTTATACAGGAACAGGTGTGGGACAAACGTGAAAAACTCCACGGATTTTAAAACTAACATTCAACTATCTCGTGCATCTGTTCAGGCTAGCGCATCAGAAATTGAGGCCAGTATAAAAGACTTTATTGCACTGGAAACGGGCATTATTTGCAGATTATTGCTGTCGTAAGTTTTTAATTAAAACCTCTTGTTTGCATGGAGAGAAAATGTCAGCGAAGGCTTAATTACTGCAATTAACGAACGAAACTTTGTTCTTTACTTGATTACACTTGAAATAGAATAATTTTTCGGGGATATCAACAGTTCTTCAGTCTTTACTTCCTATGAAATCAGAAATGAACCTGTGTATCAATAAGCTTGTTCGAAAGAATTTTATATTTATGTGGATGTAAGATAAGTTACGAGAATTTAAAATAATGTTTCGTTTTTAGTTTCTCAAGCTTCTAATTGAGTTATTGTAGATTTCGCTAGTTTACAAAGCATGAATGAAAGTAGAATTTGATGAAGTCCTTATTACAATAATTCAATCGCTAGAATATGAACAACAAAAACCAAAAAGGCGCAATATTTTTTCAAACTTTGCAAAGAAAAATGACGTAAATGTTTCCGAAGCTATATGAGATGTCAATAATCTATGCTTACAAACAGCTTCTCTAAAAACTACGTAGCGCTCAATAGCGGCATGAAACTGCAGCACTGCACCCTTTTGCCCTATCTTTTTTGCAACAAGCTCATCCAATCAAGTGGAGTTAAATTAATCTACTACTACAGCGTTTTCAGAGAACATCATGAACAGTTCATAAGGTTCACTTCCACCTGCAGTCGTTCGCGATGCTGAAGCCAACATACTGAATATTTAAAGTCTTCAGGTAATTTCCTGATTTTGAGGTTGGAAAAAACAGTACTCCCAAGAACTAGTTCTTATTCTGAAACATTGGCTTCATTCTGAATATTACCCATCTTATCCTTAAAGTATCGCATTAAATTCAGGAAATCACCAATCCTATTCAAATATATTAAAGCTCATTTGAATAATTATTCATTCCGTCTTAAGTTTCGTCCATTAATCCGTTCCATCAGTGTTTGTATTTGAAATGGTCATTAAAGAAATTTTGCAGCAAAATGCCAAAGACCTAGTGAAGGAAGTTCTCCAATGTTTAACAAGATATTCTAATCTTTTTCTTTTTTTATCGAGAAGTCAGTAGCTACGCGTTGAAATCATATCAATCAATGAAATGGAGGACCAGCGTTAATGTCAAAATTTGACAAAAATTAAAGTCTTAGGCTTTACGTGAGTACTATCATTAGACGACGCATAGACAGAACGAGAGACTTCCCAGCCCTCGCGCTTACGATATCCCACATTTGCAAAACAAATATTTCTCATCTGACATCTACAGAAAAAGGTTTCTGATTATGTATTCGCAGGACGAAGAGCTTCCAAGTTCCGCTTAAAAAGTTTTCCATTTGCACAGCAAGGAAATTCTAGGTTTTCTTATTTATAAAATTTTGCATTCTACGTGCGAGGAACTTCCAAGTTTTCCCTTTTTTACCATTTTACATTTGCAGTGCAAGAAAATTTAAAGTTTTCTCGCTTATAATATTTTGCAATCGACGTACCGGGATCTTCCAAGTTTTCCCTCCTTTTCAAAATTTTACATTTGCTGTGCAAAAAAAATCCTCGTTCTCTTTCATGTGAGATCCTGCAGTCGATGATCAGCGTACACAACACTCAGTGAGGTCAACCGGCACAATGGTGTTTCCTCAACCGTTGAGGCGCAAGAGTTTCAAGGAAGATCAAACAACGAAAAAGAATCCAATTCCATCACATCGCGGATGTGACTTTTGTTCATGTATTACAGCTTTTTTTCTATATTTGCAAGTGACTTCATACAATATTGGAATGAGGTTCACTTGACGTTCGGCTCATTTTCTATAAGTAAATATTAGCTATACCTGCACTGCGTTCTAATAAGGGGATTTCCATGTTTACAGACTGCAATCTCGTAATCGCCTAATAAAATTTTCGGTCTTTGTAATAAAGTCCAATGCTGAGGGGGGAAATAAAAAGAACTCATTTGAAATACTAACAAAACTAAAAAATACCACAGCTAGTGGGTTCTTTTTGCAATTATTTTCTTTCTAATTTTTTTAGATATTCATTTCTATAAAAGATTCCTATGCTCGAATCTCTTTTCAGATAATTAAAAACAATAATTTTTTATAATATCTTTAATAGAACATTGTTTTATGTCCTTCAAAAAAGAAATTTTCTCTGTCAATTTTTGATTAAAAAAATAAACAGTTTCTATTTCTTTTTTGTTGGCGCAGTGCTACTGCAGTATTGGTGTAGTATCAACAATGTGACGCGACAGTGTCCGTGCAACTGCACAAGCATGTGTGTCACAGTTTTCTTGGGCTCTGGCCAGACGCTCAGTGCAGCAATTCCTGCTGTGAACTCAGCTGAGCTGCATCGAACTACAGTCGGCGGCTAATGGCAACCATCTTTGGATAACAGTTTGAGGTAGAATGTACTGCAGTAGCGGGCGTGTAGTTTAAACTACTGTAGAACTACTGGGTGCTTCGATTGATTCCCTGTAATTATTACTATTTGCGCAATGTACTGCTTAAAGATAAACTGAAATTTTCCTCCCTGTACTTGACTAAAATACAGAATTGGAGACTACGCTCAGGTTTAAATGAAGTATGAATTCTTCATAAACTGGGTTTATCGATCAAATTTCCCTCACTTAACACATTTGACGAGCGAATAATTGAGGCGGGCTCTAGCGTTAGTAGTCGATCTGGTTTGACTCCTGTCCGACAATTTTTCACCCGAAAAGCTTAATTTTTCGGTGAAAGCCTATACAAAAAATTAAAATGACCCCCTGAGAACGGCACATAGAGGACCACAAAGCACGATGCTGCAGCCTCACTCACAAGCTGCTGATTTGAAGGACAAAATAGTAATAATACTAATCAGGACGAGACCCAATTTAGGAATAAAATTTAAGAAAATATTTCTTTCCCTCAAAAAATTGACTTACCTTTCTTACATTGATGCCAAATCGCAATTAATTTTATTTAATTCCTTAAAGCATGGGGGGTACAGCATTTTAAAATAAAACGATATTCTAAAAGCAGTTAAGAATTGAAACCTATGAAACTCAGTCACTTATTTGTATTCACTCACTACTTTTTGTATCTACGGCTTCATATGCTTTGCTTTTCGAACTTACGGGTCTTAAAGCCCAATTTCAGTAGTGTTTTCATTTAAAATTTGATAGGTTTTTTGGCACATTTTGAAACTGTCGCATTTTATCATGGCCAAAGAAAGCTCCGTAAAACCGTTTTCACTCGGAGACAAACTCCCGTATATTAAAGCCCAATTTTTACAGTGCTTTCAGTTAATAATTTAATCATATTTTGACCCATTTTAAAGCGGTCACATTTTCTCGTCGTCAAAGAGAGCTCCATAACTCCGTGTTTAC